>OU779869.1:20000000-21250000 GCA_916999025.1 Orgyia antiqua
CAGTATGTAGTGTACACATAGGGACAACCATATAAAAATAACGACTTTGTTTTATAATAAGTAAAGATAAAGCTGTTAAAAAGACTTTAAAACACAAAATAAAAGACAAAAACATTCAATATAAAGTATTTTATACAAAAACTAGCTGTTGCCCGCGACTTCGTACGCGTAGAATTTAGAAAATGTTCCCCATTTTTGTAACATTTTTCACTACTGCTTCTCTCCTATTAGTTGCAGCGTGTTGTTATATAGCCTATAGCCTTTTTCGATAAATGGACTATCTAACACTGAAAGAATTTTTCTAATCGGACCAGAGGTTCCTGAGATTAGCGCGTTTAAACAAACAAACAAACTCTTCAGCTTTATAATTATTAGTATAGATAAAACTGCATTAAACGTCATGACTTAGTTGTTTGAGAGATTTAGACAGAAGCAAATATACAAAGAAGTCACTAACTAATGAGTATCAAATTAAATAAATAAATATTCTTGGACATTTCATGCAACGTCCTCTGGTCCCAAGCTAAGCTTATATGCTTGTGTTATGGGTACCAGAATACGGATATAATACATAAACTACTTTTCTTTTGTAAATACATACTTATAATACATAGTAAACACCCAGACACAGTACAAACATTTGTATGACAAATAGAAAAATCACACTAATGATTGTCCCGAGCGGGAGTCGAACCCAAGACCTCGTGAACGGCAGTCCGTTATATAAACCACTAGACTACGAGGCCCGTCAAATTAAAAAAATATTGACAATAGTAGCGATTCTACGTGCACAACTAAACTTAACTAAAAACTGAAAATTGATAGTCTCAGTA
Organism: Orgyia antiqua; assembly: GCA_916999025.1. Lineage (NCBI taxonomy): Eukaryota > Metazoa > Arthropoda > Insecta > Lepidoptera > Erebidae > Orgyia > Orgyia antiqua. The sequence goes on from OU779869.1 coordinate 20,000,834, forward strand.
ACACAATTCGGCAATGTTAACAGAACTTTTCTATTAGAAAATCTGTATATTATAGACTAACGCTAAATTAATAAAAATATGCAAATCGAAATAAACAATAATATTAATCAAAATACACCATAGTTGTTTTCAATTGTTTAATTCAAATTCAAATTCTAATATTTTTATTGTGGATCATAGGTACAAGATGTTGTTATACAGGATATAATAGATCAGCCATGTCTCGCTTCATGGGCATACAATATTATTAAATTTCTATATAAATACAATTAAGTTGGTAGGTACCTACACCAAGAGAAGACAATATAATAAGTGTTTTACAATATAATTTACTTAAGATAAGTGATATAATTGTGCAATTAGAATCGGTACCAATGTGCGAATACAATGTTCTATTATTAGTAAATAGTCACATTTACGCCACCATAGAAGATTTACGTACAATTTATAACCTGCAATTTACGATCGTTCTCTTTATAGGCCACTCAGATCTTTGTCAATAACTCCGATTTGAATGTCCATTTTATAGTACGACCGTTAAACATATTCTATTTTATTTCTATACGCTGCTCATATCGTAAAGCGACGTTTATATAGATTGTAACAAATTTTTGGGGTAAATAGGGTCAATGACTTTTATATCCACTAAATGAATGGATTCGTGTGGTGACAGATTAAGAATACAAGTGTTACCACCCCATCTCCTCGCAAGGGTGCTGTAAAAGTCAGCTAAGGGATATTGCGCGTAGATATCATCCTTTGTTAGAGACGGAAAACTCGAAAATAAATCCTGTGCCAACACGTCTGATCAGCGCGGCACAGTAGACCATAATCTCTCTCAAAAGTGGAGGAGGCCCGTGCCCAACAGTGGGACGTAAATGGGCTGGAGAGAGAGAGAGAGAAATGAATGGATACGTGTGGTGACAGATTAAGAATACAAGTGTCACCACCCTTTCTCTTTCCCAGAATGCTGTGAAAGCTAGCCAAGAAATATTGTAAGAAACGAAAAGCTAATATACCCTGTGCCAACATGCCTGGTCTGCGCGGCATGTAGACCATAATCCCTCCTAAAGTGGAGGAGGCTCGAGCTCAGCCGACTTGTTGACACGATTTATAAATCGACAGGCTTCATGGTGGAGTGGTTCGTGTAACGGACTGCCGATTACGAGGTCGCGGGTTCGATTCCCGCTTGGGACAATCATTTGTGTGATATTTATAAATGTCATACAAATGTTTGTACTGCGTCTGGGTGTTTACTATGTAATATATGTATGTATTTACAAAAGAAAAGTAGTATATGTAGTATTCTGGTACCCATAAGCAAACAAGCACATAAGCTGGTACACAAGCATATAAGCTTAGCTTGGGACCAGAGGACGTTGTGTGAAATGTCCATGAATATGTAAAAAAAATCATTTAATATGTACTGCGTCTGGGTGTTTACCTATTATAAGTATGTATTTACAAAAGAAAAGTAGTATATTATGTAGTCTGGGACCAAAGGATTTTTTCTGAAATGTCCGTGGATATTTATTTAATGTTAAGAAGACCAAAATCATACAATTCTACGTGCAAAACTAAGTTACATTGAAGGAAAGTTCACGCAATTATCTTGGTCATATTCAAGTATGTATTTTACTTTTTCGATAATAAAAACAAATGCATCATGTTTTCACGATTGAATAAACGCTAATCTACTTTTTACGGATTTAGACGCGTGAATTTTATGAGACTGGTCTCACTCGTGACGATAGTGACTGCAAAGTCAGAAACGTCGGGCTAATATTTAAAACAAATATACGCGCAAATATACGCGTCTAAATCCGTAAAAAGTAGTTTTATTCAAACAAATGAGTCACGCAAGTGTTAGAGAATAAAATGTTAATCTGTAATAGAATTTCGAAATTGAACAATTTCAAAAGTGACTTTCTTATCATTTGAAATCAAAGAGTTTCTCTAATCTCTTTGTCATTATCACGCAAGGTTTAGCTTACTGAACATGATTTGAATTTTAACAATAAATACATCAAAGGGTTTCAAATAATTAATAGATTTAATTGTTAAGAATTGTGTTCAGAATAATATAGCTGTTTCAATCTTTCCATACATAATTTTATGTTTAATAGTAAAAATGAAAATGTTGTGAAAACAGGGTGTTTTCGCTACATTTTCATTGCTGCTTTGCTGTTTTTGATGGCAGCGTGATGTTATATAGCCTTCCTCGGTAATTGTACTATCTAACACTGAAAGATTTTTTAAAATTGAAACAGTGGTTTCCGAGATTAGCGCGTTCAAACAAACAAACTCTTCAGCCTTAGAATATTAGTACAGACATTATTCATAAAGAACACGTTTCTCCATGGTCTTTAAATAAATATTTATAGACATTTCACACAACGATCTCAACTATTAGATACTACAAGTACAATAAAATGAAACATACATACCTATTACATATTTAATTTAAAGGGCTGTTAAACCCTAGGCTTTACCCCTTGTCAAGACCAAAACCTAGGTATTGGGGTTATTACGACAATATTTTACCTGTGAGTTACGGTGTAAATTAGTTGTATGACACGTAGGTACTATATTGTTGTAAGTATGCGGTTTTGTATTTTACCTACATTAGTTGAATTATTTATTTATTTATTTTACAATTTTTGCACACAATAAATGATTTATGTACAATGGTGGACTTAATGCCAACGGCATTTTCTTCCAGTCAACCAGCGAGAAGTGCAGAAAAAAGTTAAAGTGGGTGCTATTTATTTTAACATATAGGTATATAATAATTTTAATGATATTTTAATGAATATAATAATTATGGGGTGAGGATTTCAAAAGGTCGATCATCAAAACCTACAGGTTACTTCCTCCCATTGTCCTAGACTTCAAATTTGACATAGAGCAAGCCTATATAGCGCTGATATAGGAAAATATCGGAAAAACTTGTAATTCGTTATCACATGACGCGTAAAAATATATTTACTATTACCGACTTATGAAGTAGATGATTATGTTATTCGGCATAGTAGTAAATACATACCTATAATACATAAAAACAAAACAGCCAGACGCAGTACAAACATTTGCATGACAATAAAACTACTTTTTACGGATTTAGACGCGTATATTTATTTTAAATTTTGGCCCGACGTTTCGGAGACTTTGCAGTCACCATGGTCACGGGTGAGACTCCGAAACGTCGGGCCAAAATTTAAAACAAATATACGCGTCTAAATCCGTAAAAAGTAGATTTATTTAAACAGATGAGTCGCGCAAGTGTTAGAAAATATTTGCATGACAATTATAAATATCACACAAATTATTGGCCCGAGCGGAATCGAACCCTGACCTCGTGAACGGCACTCCGTTACATGAAACACTCACCACGAGGTTCGTTAATCCTCTTCGAAATTAAATTTTGGCTAGGCGTATGCACAATAGTCATTTTTAGGGTTCCGTACCCAAAGGGTAAAAACGGGACCCTATTACTGAGACTTCGCTGTCCGTCCGTCCGTCCGTCCGTCCGTCCGTCCGTCCGTCCGTCCGTCCGTCCGTCCGTCCGTCCGTCTGTCACCAGGCTGTATCTCAAGAACGGTGATAGCTAGAGAGTTGAAATTTTCACAGATGATGTATTTCTATTGCCGCTATAACAACAAATACTAAAAATAAAATAAAATAAATATTTAAGGGGGGCTCCCATACAACAAACATGATTTTTAGGGTTCCGTACCCAGTATCTCAAGAACGGTGATAGCTAGACACTTGAAATTTTCACAGATGATGTATTTCTATTGCCGCTATAACAACAAATACTAAAAATAAAATAAAATAAATATTTAAGGGGGGCTCCCATACAACAAACGTGATTTTTAGGGTTCCGTACGCAGTATCTCAAGAACGGTGATAGCTAGACAGTTGAAATTTTCACAGATGATGTATTTCTATTGCCGCTATAACAACAAATACTAAAAATAAAATAAAATAAATATTTAAGGGGGGCTCCCATACAACAAACATGATTTTTTTACCGTTTCTTGCTCGATACTAATAACGTTGCCTTATGTTGCATAGATAATGGTACGGAACCCTTCGTGCGCGAGTTCGACTCGCACTTGACCAATTATTACTATCTAGGAAAGGTATACTAAGTACGTAGCAAAGCGTTACTAGTAACATTTGAATAATATATGATATAGGGAACCCATGTGAGTCTGTTTTATGAGCCTAATGAAGTGATATTGGTTAATTTGGATCGTGAATGGGCTCTAAAACGAGATATATCACGTATTATTGCAAACAATACAGCTTATAGAGCGGTAATATTGTTTTATTACTATTTTTATAGCTGTTTACAATGTTTAATGAACACGGCATGTTTTGAAAATTGAGAAGAATTTAAGGTATTTTATCAGCGATAGCTGTTGTAAGTGACTTTGTACGAGTGGAATTTAATAAAAAAATTCCCCGGTTTTGCAACATTTTTCACTGATACTTCGCTCCTATTATTATGCAGTCTATTGTTATATAGTCTATAGCCTTTCTGGATAAATTTAACTTTCCAACACTGAAAGAATGTGACCGTGGTGACTGCAAAGTCTCCGAAACGTCGGGCCAAAATTTAAAACAAATACACGTGTCTAAATCCGTTAACAGTAGTATGTATTATTCAAACAAATGAGTCGCGCAAGTGTTAGAGAATACTGAAAGAATTTTTAAATCTAACTAGCGCGCAGTGCTATCTGAGATTAGCGCATTCAAACAAACAAACTCTACAGCAATATTAGTATAGCTTACAAAAACTACCTAATAATGTGCTATTTGTTCTCCATAATTTAAATTTAAATTTGTGAGCAAATTAATAATTAGTGAAACTAAAGTAATTTATTAATTTTGCAATCGACATGCTATGCTTTTACTTGATAAATTAAATTATGGTGGAAAAAGTGATTACCGCAAGCGCGACTTGAACCCACGACCTCGGAATACCGGTCCGTAGCCTGTCACTTTTTCCACCATAATTTAATTTATTAATTAGTGAAACTGTTTAAAAAAATATCTACTTATAAAAAGTTTTTTTGTTTTTTTTCACGCTTGCCTTGCCTTCACCTGGACCTTACCAACATACACTTATAATTTAAACATATAAATGAAATAATAAGTTGAAACAACCATTTTACCCAACTCAGTAGATTCCTTATCAAACTGGTAGCCGGATATTAAGGATATTACATCGACCTTTTACTGCTGTCACAGTCTAGTTAAAAGTATCACGTGGAATTAACTTTTTGGGTCCCATTCCTAAAGTTTTGTATAGGAAAACACGCCGTTATGTTTTACTGACTTTTTATTAACACGCTTTAATTAGCTCGGTACGTATATTAATATTAATCTTTATCCTTATCCTTAATAATTTTTAAATGCGAAAAGTATATTAGATAGAAACAACTGATTTTGATGAGCTTAAGTGTTAATGTGTGTAACCAAACCATAGTGCGATTTAAAAAACGGTACAACGCCATCTATTGAGCGGCATAGTAAAGTTCTGTTTGTAAAGGTTTAATTTCTAAATTTTACGCAGACGAAGTTGCGGGCAACAGCTAGTAAAGGAATATTTAAAAGTTATTTTCACCCATTTGTTGTAGACACATTGATCAAAAATTTTGCACTTACTCGTATATTGAGGACCGATGTTACTAATAGGATATACAATAGCTACAGTGGTACCAATTCTATACGCACAACTAAATTTATGTATGCAGTATTCTGATGAATTTGATATTAAATATTTTAAATTGTTATTCTCTTTTACAGTTTTTATGATAAGAAAAGTTTTGTTAACATTGCCGTATTGTGTTAATGACACAATCAAATTTTTTTCACGTTTTAACTTACGAATTTTATCGTTTTGTTGTACAATTGCACTTACTTAAGACGATACCAAAATAGCTTCGTGCATTTTTCTATGTACGAAGTTTTCATTGTTTCTTTAGATTGAATGGCTAGAGCTCTAATTTTTAAGTATATGTTTTTTCAATATATGATCTAGGATCGCATCAACTCAGAAACACGATTGAAAAAAGTTTTCTCGATAGAAAATCTTGGCGAAACAACCTCTCAAAATTTTTATTTTTTTCATTTGTCGGTCTATTATTGCGTATTAACTAATGAAATAACTTTAAAAACATAAGTAACTATTATATATAGAAACACGTAAATCAGAATTAAAATATATTTAGTAGATTTTGAGTAAATAGGAAAAGTATCCCTAATTCTTCATTTTCTGTGCCTACTGGCTGTGTTAATATGTACGTGTCGGCGATTATATACGATAATATTGATGTAGGCCCTTAATATACTATTGCTGATCTCTGTACTAACACTGGTTGACTGGTAGAAAATGTCAACGGCATTAAGTCCGCCATTGTATCCAATACCTATGCATGAAATTCCTACTAATATTATAAATGCGAAAGTAACTCTCTCTCTGTCTGTTACGCTTTCCCGCTTAAACCTCTCAACCGATTTTGATGAAATTTGGCACAGATAGGCTACCTTTTATTGCGAAAAAAAGAGTTTAAAATTTTCTAAATTATACGCGTACGGAGTCGCAGGCAACAGCTAGTGTTAAATAAATAAATAAAATAAATTTCAATTTGTTGTAAAGTTTAATTTAGTTTTACAATTAGAATTGGTACCAGTGTCAGTCCTTTAGGCTATAAATTAGTTGAAAATTTACGTTTAGACGAATGAATTCGCGAGCAAAATGCTAGTAAAACTTAAAGACATACTATCTCAAAAATTTAAGTATGAAAACGGTGAAAGATTATCAATTTGACTTTCATAACAGTCTCGAGTAACGTTCTTAAGCTGAGTAAATGGACTGAAATTGATAATAAAATTAATTTAGTCCCTTTTAAAACGAGTTTGTTCAAGGAAGGAGAATTTATTCGTCATTATTAAAACGATGGTGACATTACAATAGATTCTATTGCGAGACTGATATCTATTGTTCTTGAACTGAACACTGGCCTTGGCTTCTGTGATAGACTTTGGAAATTAAATCGTGTATTTTGTTAAAAGACGTTATTGTATATTATGCAGGCTACACAAGGATACATGTACAAAGAAATATTGCAAAACGAATCTCTCAATGGTGATATCACAATATTATAACAAGCTTATTAGCGTCGCTTGTAATATATCTAGCTAAATATTCTTATTGAAAATATATATATAATATGTATTTATAAGACCTCTTAAGTTTAGATACATCTCGGTATATTAATAAATAAAATAAATAAATAAATAAATATTCATGGGCATTTCACACAACGTCCTCTGGTCCCAAGCTAAGCTTATATGCTTGTGTTATGGGTACCAGAATACGGATAGTAATACATATACTACTTTTTTTTTGTAAATACATACTTATAATAGGAACACCCATTAATCTAATATATAAAATTCACGTGTCACAGTGTTAGTTACCGTACTCCTCCGAAACGGCTTGACCGATTCTTCTCAAATTTTACATACATATTCAGTAGGTCTGAGAATCGGCCAACATCTATTTTTCAAACTTTTTTTTTTAGTATCGCAAAACAACGTTTGCCGGGTCAGCTAGTATAATATATATGTACTTAAATACATTATATAATAAATTATTATTTTATATTACTTATATAATAAATTAAATTATGGTGGAAAAAGTGATTGCCGCAAGCGGGATATATACATTTGTCTCTTTCTCGCCTCATCTTTTTAGGGTTTCGTAAAAACCCTTATAGTCTAACTTCGGCGTCCATCTGTCTGTCCGTCCGTAAAACTTTTTTTACTCAGCAACGGCTGAAGGTATCAACTTGTAACTCATACGATATGTAGATCTATGAGGTCCCTTGCTGTAAAAAATAAATCAGCCTTTTACGTCTACGCATTTAAAAGATATAACCGAATTACGACCATTTTTAAGAATTTTCGACTTATGCTGGGAAATCAAAATTCACAGGTTACTTCCCGTTGCCCTAGAGATTTGAAATTTGGCATAGACCAAGTCTATATAATAGTGGGAAAAATCTAAAAACTTGTATTTTGTCATCACATCACAAGAAAAAATACCAACTTATGAAGTAGCTGAAATGTAGGCGATTCCCTATATTTTAACTACTAAATTAAGTTGATGAGTTGGTTTAAGTTTAATTAACTGATTATTTGAATGTATTTATTAATATTTCGGTCTAGGTACGGAACCCAGAGTGTGCAAGTTTACCTCGCTCTTGACAGTTTTCTCTATATTAATATGCTGTTTATGCTGCCCTTAATGTATCTCTCTCTCTCTCTCTCTCTCTCTCTCTAGTCCAATAAAATCCCACTGTTGGGCACGGACCTCTTCCATTTTGGAAGGGATTATATGCCACGCTGACCAGGTATTTTGGCACATGGCACGCATGTATTCGGGTTTACCATCTCTTACAGAGGATGTTATCTGTGTACAATATTCCTTAACTTTTACGGCACCCTAAGGAAGAAAAGGGGTGGTGACACTTGTATTCTTAATGACTCACCAAACGGGCGGCATCTTTATAATAATTAGTACCTATAAATATAGACAAATACCTAATTCTAAAATATTTCTTTTACATAGCATCAAAAATTGCTAGCCTACAATGAATTTATTCATTGTAGGCAAAGCCGGACTTTCTGACGGCTATACTAAATAGGATTCAAAGAACTCACTGCATAGCGTAAAAGCTGATGCAAGTAAGAAGGCTCTTTCGGATTTTATTCAAATTGTATTACTGCCTAGGTAAAAGGGAAAATTTATGCTAAAAATTTATAAAATTTTATTTATATATAACTTAATATTAGCTTAATATTTATACCTAATATTTATAAAGCTAAATGGTCTTATTCATAATGACTTATCGGAGGTTTAAAAGTTCGCTAGAATTGAATCGCGAAATTTGTCAAAATTGTTATTTTTATTAGTCTTTTTACGCTAAGACATTTATTAACTCTCCGATGAAATCTCCGTTTAAACCTCCGATAAGTCATTATGAATAAGACCGAAAGAGTTTTTTTCTTTGAACGCGCTAATCTCAGGAACTACAAATTGAACAGTAAGTACGAATTGAAAAATTATTTTTGTGTTGGATAGTCCATTTATCGAGAAAGGTTATAGGCTACATAACATCACGCTGCGTCTAATAGGTACTAATAGTAGTGAAAAATGTTGCAAAAAAACGGGGAAAATTTTCGAAATTCCACGAGTACAGAGTCTCGGACAACAGCGTTAGTAAATATAGCTTAATTAGGGACCAAAGGACGTTGTGTGACTGATCCATAGATATTTATTAAGGTATCACGCTACCTATTCCAATGGTTCTCAAAAGATAGGGATAAAAATAGGTCAAGTGCGAGTTGGAAAGTTAATGCTACAAGAACAAATACTCATCATCATCATTCTCCTGCCCTTATTCCATTATTTGGGGTCGGTATGACGATTATATTATTATTATGATTATAACGGTACAGAACCCTTCTCGTGCCAGTCTAATTCTTACTTGACCGGATTTTATTTATCGTGAACAAACATACAGATAGAGATGGAAAAGGACTTTATTTTAAAATAATTTGTTTGGTTTGCATTTTACCGCCCATCAGGATAGATCTATCGGAAGCGTTTGAAATCTAATAACAGTTTACTTGTCAATTAAAACTATATAAAGGAAAAAAAAGTGGTAGGTCATTGATAGTGCCACTTCTGCTTGCAAAACTCCGTAAAACCTTAATACCAATAACACAATTATGTTACGTTAGCTGAACTTTCTTATAAAATATTTACGACGGATAACAGCACTTAACTATAATAAACTTATAACAAATCAACGGTTGCTTTCTTTTTAGTTATGTTGAATTTTTGTTACAACGAATTTGCGTCTTTTGTTCTTAATCCATCATCATACAACTAGACAGAATATTTCAACACAACATGTTTTATGCTTTCAGTAAAACACACATTAACATTCCACTGTTGGATACGGGCCTCCTGGTCACAATATACTTCAGGTAGGTTAAATTCCAGTGTGTTATGCCTTATTTCTCTGTTTTTATTTTTTTTACAGCCAAGCATAACATTCGGGATGAACATCAATTAGGCTCTAGGAAAAGAGATTATAAGTCTAAGAATTAGGCTACTCCTTTTTTGCTAAACTTACATAAATGTTATTTACCAGAATAAAACCTTATAGGTAAATACGGTCAATCAATAAAAAAAATTTCAGCTAAACATTCAACGATACCTTTTGTATCCTTAAATTTAACCATGTATGCTGTGTTTAAAAATAAACAAACAAGAACTCAACGGGCGTCTTAATTTGAAGTAATTAAAACGTCATAAATGCACAAAAAAATTTAAAGGGAGCTATCATCACCTTTGCGTGATATTTGATTCATTAAAAAAAAACAAATAGGCTAGAACTTACCGTATGAAGGTTTATTCACTTTGCTTCGTTATTTGAAATGTCCAATGCATCTTTTCAAAACGATCATAAACATAACACTGCAATACTAAGCACTTTTATATGCAAAGGATGAATCTCATAAAACTCCGTAGTTACAATGTCTTCACTGATTGTCAATAATTCGTCAACAGTTAATGCACGAACAGAACCCATATTTGTTTTCCATTATCTGTCAAAATAATCACACTTAAAAATTCTAAATTTGAATTGTATTTTTTTATACCAATTATTATTCTAAATTTGAATTTATAGACAAAATATTTTGTCTACGGGTTCGGCAATCTGGCCGATCCGCCATTTTCTTTTGTTTGTACGCATGCGTTAGGTTATATGGCGCATGCGTCCTAAATGTTAAAATATAATATTAAAAACGGTATTGTTTTGGTTAGACGTATGTGATAAATTAACAAATATTCTTAATGTATGAAATAAATGACCTTTTGCAGGGCCGTTTAGGAGAAATGATGCGTGGTAGTTATAATAATGAGAGGACGCCATTTTTATTAGACCCAAGCCATTTACAAAATCTGTATGAAATTATGGACTTATATTGTATAAATGTTTGAATATAATATATTTATAATGTAGTAAATGGTATTTTCATGTTAGGTGATAAGGGATGCTAATGATATCCAATGTAGCCTATATCACTTATGTGGCAAATGTGTCCATATGTGTTAATAATAAATACTTAGACGGGGAGGTTAAAGCAAATATAGTAGAAATTAATATATTTGTCTAAATATGATATTTTTGTGTTAAAGATATTTTTGAGTAAGTTTCAACCCCTGAAAATGTATTTACTCTCATGGCTACCATTGCCCTAGAGTAAAATTCCTACCACTTTTTTAATACTTTGTACTGTATCCAAATGTTTGTCCTGCGTCTAGGTATTTTCTATGTATTATAAATATGTTTAGACAAAAGAAAAGTAGTTTATGTAGTATATCCGTATTCTGGTACTCAAACACAAGCATATTAGCTTAGCTTGGGACGAGACGACTATATGAATATAATAAATAAATTTATTTAATAGTTAAGTTTACTATTAATACTAATCGACTGTTAAAATCAAGAAAACTGCGATATCGATTTATTTATAAAAATTCAGAAATTCAATTTCAGAACGTTAATATTTAGATACTTAAGAATAAAACCAAAATTTTCTAATTTATATCTAACTTAATTTTAGAGACGTACTTAGGCGTCATAAGTATTTACAAATACACAAAACCTAATATTAGGTAGCCTACAAAGACATTTTCACCAACCCTTTCTCGTTTCGGGTACAAAGATGTGAAACCGCAACTGTCCGAGGTCCTTTGAGACCCCTTTGTCGGGTAGATACTCGTTTAACTAACCTAATACTTACTGCATGAATAAATTAAATACATCCAAAGAGTTTTATGCTTACCTTACGTTACTGAATGCAATCATTTCTAAATTAATTTACAGGGTATTCATGTCAGACCTTTTTGTTTTGTTGGTTCTTTATTTTTAATCATTCTGTTATTAATTTAGGTAATTTTAATGGATTAAACGATACAGATATTGTAAGTAAGTTTTCATTGCAAAATTATTAAGTCTAACTATAATAATATTATAAAGCTGAAGAGTTTGTTTGTTTATTTGAACGCGCTAATCTCAGGAACCACTGGTCCGATATGAAAAATTATTTCAGTATTGTATAGCACATTTATAGGGAAATGCTATAGGCTATATAACATCACGTTGTGACCGATAGAAGCGAAGCAATAGTGAAAAATGTTGCAAAAACGGGGGAAAAATTCTAAGTTTGACGGGTACGGAGTCGCGGGCAACAGCTAGTACTTTATATTACATAGCTGAAGAGTTTGTTTGTTTATTGTTTGAACGTGCTAATCTCAGGAAGTACACGTTCGAATGGAAAAAATATTTTTATGTACCTAGTCCATTGATCGAGGAGGGCTTTAGGCTATATAACATCACGTTGCGATCAATAGGAGCGAAGCAATAGAAAAAGCCAAGCAATGGAAAAAATGATTGGAAAACAGGGCAAATTTTCTAAACACCACGCGTAAGAAGTCGTGTGCAGACAGCCAGTTGCTTCTGATTTTAAAAATCACAATTACTAAACAAATTGGTTTACATTGGTTTTGGTAAAATGGTAATACTGAGATTTCATTGCCCGTTGGTCTGTTTTGTTGAGAAGTATGTGTGGTGTGACTTTGAAAGATAGATTAAGAAATGAAGTTATATGAGAACGTTGCGGTCTGAAAGAAGATGTAGTGACTAAGGTGGAGAAAAGTGTGCTTAGGTGGTTTGGTCACGTGAAGAGGATTGATGAGAGACGCTTAACGAAAGGCATATACACGGCGGAGGTAAGTGGAAATACTGGGAAAGGACGCCCGAGAAAAATATACTCCGATGTCATCGCCGGCATACTCCAAAAGGGGCAAGTGCGTAGCCCTTACAACCGTCAGGCCATGTATGAGTGTGGATGAAGCTAAGGAAGTATGTTTGGATCGTAGCAGATGGCGCTCTATAGTCTCTGCCTACCGCGATGGGAAAAAGGCGTGCTGTTATGATGATGATGATGTTGGTCTGTTTGTACCAGGCTGTATCTTTAGAATGGTGATAGCTTGAGAGCTGAATATTTCAATATCACACAATGCAGTAATATAATCAGCGATCTCGTAAACCTGTCTATGAATCATACATACAATACACCACAAAGCACGTTTGATTGCAAATGAAATTTTTAAATATCTTTCAATTTAAACAAAATAATGTCAAACAAAACTTTTTGTGGTGACGTAACCTAATTTTGTTAGTTTCCGAGTGTCATTTTAAACAAAAGGTGGATTAGTTTTAAAGTTGGGAGCTCACTTTAGTAAAGCCCCACCTTTAGAGGCGTAATAAAAGTTAATGTGACAACTTCCATATTTTAACAGCTGACACAAGATGGTGTTTACACGAAACTAAGAAATTGTTGGTTTGCGAAATTTTATTTCTACATTAATCTATAAATTTTTGCAATTGACTTGCTATGCTTTAACTTAATAAACTAAATTATAGGGAAAGAAAGATAACCAAGAGCGGGACTTGAACCCACGACCTCATAATACCCTTACGTTGCTCTCCCATTTGAGCTATCATGGTTTCTGCAATTTTTATTTTCCTGAAATTTGATTTATTGAAACTTCCCAAAAAATAGATTTCAACCGTTGCCGCATGCATGGTAATGACTGCTTTAGTTAAAACAGCGAAATTTTTTTAAGATCCACACGTTCGGAGTCGTCCGTTGTAACATGTTTATTTTTCAATTCCATCCATCCATTAAATTTTCTCCACCGACTGCTGGACTAAGGCCTCCCCCATAGAACGCCATAACGCGCAGTCCTGTGCTACCTGCATCCAGCGGTCCCCGGCATATTTGACGATATCGTCAGGCCGCCTTATTGCGGGGCCGCCCAAGCTGCGTCATTCAGTACATGCACTTTTCAATTATTTATTAAATATTAATAATTTTAAACTGTTCTTTCATAATAATTATGTTTTAATAGAACATCTAACGTTTGTGAGGAGCTTGTTATTAAACGCGTCTCGTCTCAGTATACAGTTTCAACGTAATTATGTCATAATTAACACCTTGCTAGAGCCTCGTATGTAACTGATACCCTATTATAACTATCTGCATTATTTGTTAAGGAAAACTGGAAAATATGTAGGTATATAAACACCACGTTTATGATTAAATTTGTAGTTGGAATAACCGTATCAATATCCATCAGCATAGCTGTGCTTCTATACTAACATTATTAAGAGGATACCAAAATAGCTTCGTGCATTTTTCTACGTACGAAGTTTTCATTGTTTCTTTAGATTGAATGGCTAGAGCTTTTAAGCATGTGTTTTTTCAATATATGATCTAGGATCGCATAAACTCAGAAACGCGATTGAAAAAAGTTTTCTCGATAGAAAATCTTAGCGAAACAACCTCTCAAATTTTTTATTTTTTTCATTTGTCGGTCTATTATCGCGTATTAACTAATGAAATAACTTTAAAAACATAAGTAACTATTATATATAGAAACACGTAAATCAGAATTAAAATATATTTAGTAGATTTTGAGTAAATAGGAAAAGTATCCCTAATTATTCATTTTCTGTGTCTACTGGCTGTGTTAATATGTACGTGTCGGCGATGATATACGATAATATTGATGTAGGCCCTTAAACTGAAGAGTTTGTTTGTTTGAACGTACTAATCCCAGGAACTACTGGTTCGAATAGAAAAATTCTTTCAGTGTTAGATAGTCCATTTATCTAGAAAGGCTATAGGCTATACATAAAATCCCTAATATAGGAGCTATAGGACTCCGTACGCGTGGTATTTCAAACATTTTCCCCGTTTTTGAAAAATTTTTCACTAATGCTTTGCTCTAATTGATAGCTGCGAGATGTTATTTCAATGTTATTTTTGCTTATAAATATTCATGGACAGTTTACACAACGTCCTCGGGTCCCAAGCTAAGCTTATTATACTTGTGTTATGGGTACCAGAATACGGATATAATACATAAACTACTTTTCTTTTGTAAATACATACTTATAATACATAGTAAACAGCCAGACGCAAGACAAACATTTGTATGACAATTATTAATATCACACACATGATTGTCCAGAGCGGGAATCGAACCCGCGATCTCGTGAACGGCAGGCCGTTACCTGAAACACTGGACCACGAGGCCCGCCATTATTAGTATAGATATAATCATAATGATCATTCAAAAGCTTTTATGAAAGTAGTTGTGATATATTTCTATAAGCTGTGTGTAACTTCCAAGCTGTCGAACCAACTTGACATTTTCATGTTACAAGTTTCCTGATAAAAATAATAAAACATTGATCTAACACTCTCTAGATGTGTTTAAGATTTATTTACAACTCTATAATCATCGCGATTTTATTCGCTTTATAGAAAGAAGCGTTCCGTGTCATCCTTTCATTCCCCTGCCCTTATAATATTTTGGATCAGCGCTAAATGCCTTTTTCTTCCATGTTCTACTGTGAGACGTCATTTCTGTATTTCCTCCTCTTTCTTTTATATCTTCTTTTATACAGTCCATCCATCGTTTCTTCTTCTGTCCAGCTAAGAATATTGTACATAGAAAACACCCTCTAATTTTGCAATTGACATGCTATGCTTTTACTTAATAAACCAAATTGTGGTGGAAAAAGTGATTACCGCAAGCGGGACTTGAACCCACGACCTCGGAATACCGTTTCGTAGCTATGCCAACAGAGCTTATTGCAGTCGTGCTAACAGTAAACAAATTAGCCCCACCACAATCGTAACTCGATTGAGTTAACATCGTATTTTGACGTACAACGCCATCTATCGAGAATGTTTTGCAACTATCTCGACCAGCCACCTAGTATTCTTTACAGAATACAATATTGGGCTGAAAATATTAACGCGACTTTTATTACTAAAGTAATTTATAAATTTTGCAATTGACATGCTATGCTTTTACCCGCTATGACCCGCTTGCGGTAATCACTTTTTCCACCACAATTTGATTTATTACCCTCTATGAGATTCAGAAAACTCGAAAGTAAACACTAGCTACCTATGCCAACACGTTTTGAGAAAGAAATTGGAATTTAACACTTTTTTATGATACTAACTATTGTCCGCGACTGTGTATACGCAGAATTTACAAACTTAACCTTAAAAGTAATACAAAAAGCCATCCTCTCGAAGCACTCTAGCTATTAAGAAAAAATGAATCAAAATACATGGCGTAGTTTGTTTGTTTTCACAACGACTTTGTTTTATAATAACTGAGGATTATAGCCATATCTAGTAAAAATAATAACATAGAACCATATTTTCAAACAAATCGTGTCTCCCAGGACTTGAAAATTTGTAACCAGGTGGACAATATGACGCCAACTGATTACGAACAAGAACTAATTAACATATTTTAAAATTAATTATTAGAACTAAGTGAATTAGCCCCAAGAGATTTTAGCGAATAATAATAAGTATGGTGACCAGATATTTGGAATAATTACGGGCTTAATAAATCAAATGGTAGTTGAAAAAATTAATAGATTAATGTAGAAATAATCCATCCATCCATCCCAAGCTAAGCTTATATGCTTGTGTTATGGGTACCAGAATACGGATAAGATAAAATACATTTACTTCTTTTCTTTTGTAAACACATTCTTAAAATACATAGAAACACCCAGACCCAGAACAAACATTTGTATGACAATTATAAATATCACACATCGCAAAAATGATTGTCCCGAGCCCGAATCGATCCCGAGACATCATGAACAGCAGTCCGTTACATGAACCACTCGACCACGATGCCCGTCAATGATTCAGTATAAGGAATTATCCTGCATATTTCAATATTTATGGCTAATCTAGTGGTCACCGTCTGTCGTACGCTATTTGACTCTCATTATCAATTAAACATGCACACTCAGAACATTATATTCTTTGATAGAAATAATTTCAATGTTTAATTTTGTACCGTTTATATAAACTAATAATATAAAGCTGAAGAGTTTGTTTGTTTGACCGCGCTAAACTCAGGAACCACTGGTCTGATTTGAAAAATTGTTTCAGTGTTGAATAGCACATAAATTTATCGTGTGCTATTCTAGGTCGTAGTTGGCCTGTTTTTATATCTTCAATAATTTTCGAGACAGAATACTTAGTTGGAAAACAGAAAAATACACTTTAATACATGAAAACCAATTAGAGTATTCGGTTCTTCTCTTTACTTTAAAGTATAGTTAATGTTTTGGCCACTGAAACTCGATCCGTCCCCAGTGTAGGTAGGTACGCCAAACGATTTTTTATTCGCACCAGAGCATTTATTCACGTGACAAAGATCGATGTTTGTTCAAGCCAAAGCGCTGTTTAGTTTTTCCATTTAAATTGCAAGTTTCACAAGCGTTTATTTAATAGTTTTCTTAAACGAGTTTTCGATGGATGCTATCTCTCTCTCTCTCTCTCTCTTCAGTCTATTAATTTCCCACTGTTGGACACGAACCTTCTCCACATCGCGGCATCGGAAAGAATTATGTTCTACTGGGATGCGCTAGCCAAGCTGGCTCAGGGTTTATTTTCAAGCTTTCCGTACTTGGTACGCGTGGAATTTGGAATTAAAACTTAATAAATTATTCAAAAATCCATCCCTTTAAACTTATTTTATCATTTAAAAATACCGTTTTAAAATCCGTTGCGTATTTCTGAAGATATAAGCTCACATAAGGACATACATAAAAAAATTGGTCAAGTGCGAGTCGGACTCGCGCACGAAGGGTTCCGTACCATTATCTATGCAACATACTTTATTAATAAATGAGCAAACAACACACACAATACTTAATTAATCACGTTTGTTGTATGAGAGCAAGAAACGGTAAAAAAATCATGTTTGTTGTATGGGAGCCCCCCTTAAATATTTATTTTATTTTATTTTTAGTATTTGTTGTTATAGCGGCAATAGAAATACATCATCTGTGAAAATTTCAACTCTCTAGCTATCACCGTTCTTGAGATACAGCCTGGTGACAGACGGACGGACGGACGGACGGACGGACAGCGAAGTCTCAGTAATAGGGTCCCGTTTTTACCCTTTGGGTACGGAACCCTAAAAATAGCGACTTTGTTTTGTAATAATATTAAGTAAATATTTGTTGAGGTATGGTTTATAATGGCTAGTAAAATCTAAATGCTGTCTGTTCTTTGTGTTTTCAACGATATGAAGAAAACCTTTACAAACAGTGATATATTGCATTAAAATACTGTTTAATTGACAATTACATAACGATGTTACATCGAATTAAGTGCCACGAATAACATTTATGTACCGGCCATAATTGATTGATATTTTAAAAGTATTTTGAGCACGAACATCCACTTACAGAGAACGTTTCAACACTTTAAAATAACGACTCATCACTCATATAAATTTTACGAAATATTATTTTGTATTTTTATGGAAATTCTTCTGAATGCAACTATCTAAATAATACAGAAATTTTATTGTATAATATATAATAATAGCAGTGCCCGCTAACGTTGTTTTGCAATAAGAATGTTAAGGGTGAACAACCCTTATCACTTAGGGGTATGAAAAATAGATAGTAGCCGATTCTCAGACCTACTGAATCTAATATATAAAATGCTCGTGTCACAATGTTCGTTCCCAAACTCCACCGAAACGGCTTGACCGATTTTTAAGAAATTTTATATGCATCATGGCCCGGCAGGGTGTAGAGGAGAGGAAAAAAAATAAAAATAAAAAATCCTTGACATTTGTATGGCAAAACAACGTTTGCCGGGTCAGCTTATATGCATCTATGCATATAAAATTTCATAAAAATCGGTCAAACCGTTTCGGAGGAGTATGGTAACTAACGCGTGACACGAGTAGGTATACAAATTATATAATTTGATAATGTTAATATTGGTACCATACACATCTAAACTTAAGTTAAATATGTAAAGTAAATTTATTGTGTCAGTAACACAATTCGGCAATGTTAAGAGGATACCAAAATAGCTTCGTGCATTTTTCTACGTACGAAGTTTTCATTTTTTCTTTAGATTGAATGGCTAGAACTCTAATTTTTAAGTATAATAATATGTTTTTTCAATATATAATCTAGGATCGCATAAACTCAGAAACGCGATTGAAAAAAGTTTTCTCGATTGAAAATCTTAGAGAAACAACCTCTCTCATTTTTTTATTTTTATTTGTCGGTCTGTTATCGCGTATTAACTAATGAAATAACTTTCAAAACATAAGTAACTATTATATATAGAAACACGTAAACCGGAATTAAAATATATTTAGTAGATTTTGAGTAAACAAAAAAAATATCCCTAATTCTTCATTTTCTATACCTACTAGCTGTGTTAATAGGTACGTGTCGACGATAATATTAATGAAGGCCCTTAACAGAACTTTTTTATTAGAAAATCTGTATATTATTGATATAAACTAACAATTTTAATAAAAAAAATATGCAGAAAGTAATAGCCAATAAGTAATCGAAATACACCATTAGTTTTTTTTTTATTTTTAGCACGTTTTTATATGTTCGGAACGTATCTATCAATGTATTAATCTATAAAATTATTAATCTTTGAACGCGATTTTCACCCACTTGCAGTCAGATTGATTTGAAATTTTGCATACATAACAAGAACCGATGACAATACAATCATTTTTTTTTTAAATATATTTCGAATATTCAAGCTTGTTTTTTAGTTTTTGAACTAAGAAAATTATTTAGTTAAGTTTAGTTCCGCACGTAGAATTGTGAGCATTGTCTATTTATATTGAGTCCAATATTTATGCATTAAAAACTTAAGATAATAAAATTTAATTACTGTTGCCTGTAGATTCGTATGCACGGAGTTTAAAAAACAAACCTTAACAAATTATACAAAAAATAACATCCTCTTGAACTCTTTAGCTATTAAAATAAACCGCATCAAAATCCGTTGCGTATTTTTGAAGATATAAGCTCACATAGGGACATGCGTACAAAAATATCGACTTTGTTTTATTAATAAGAAAAATACGGATAACAAAAGGTAAAACGGAGCCCTGTTACTGCCACTTCGCTGTATATCTGTCCGTCTGTAAACAAGCTGCATCTTTGAAACAGTGATAGCGCTCTCTCTCTCTCTCCAGCCCATTTACGTCCCACTGTTGGGCACGGGCCTCCTCCACTTTGGGCGGGATTATGGTCTACTGTGCCGCGCTGACCAGGCGTATTGGCACAGGGTTTCTTTTCGTATTTTCCGTCTTTCACAGAGGATGCTATCTGTGTGCAATATCCCTTAGCTGACTTTTACAGCACCCTTGGGAGGAGATGGGGTGGTGACACTTGTATTCTTAATCCGTCAGCACACGGAAAAGTGATAGCTAGGGAGCCAAAAATTTCACAGTTTGCGTATATC
This sequence comes from Orgyia antiqua, assembly GCA_916999025.1. Lineage (NCBI taxonomy): Eukaryota > Metazoa > Arthropoda > Insecta > Lepidoptera > Erebidae > Orgyia > Orgyia antiqua. Next base: position 20,021,351 of record OU779869.1, read on the forward strand.
AGTTGATGCTAAAACAACAAGTTCTCACCATCATCATCATCCTGCCCTTATCCCACTGTTTGGGGTCCCGTTATTTGGTGTTATTTGGGGTTATATCTGCACTTAATTGTTGGATAATTATTTTTATTAGAGGTATAAGTATAGGGAAAAGTCTAAACTGTTTATAAATATCTTTATTTTGTACAAAATTATTACAACTATGTAATTATAAATATTATTAGCTAACTAAAGTGAGTCGGTTGTTCAGCTGTGGTGTGATTGGTGACATTTTTCTTACATAATTTTCTACAACGGCTATATCTTTACCGACCACAGTCATATTGCGACCATATTTTCTGAAGTTCTGAAACAAAAGGGCATGACTTATGTATATATCTAAGTTTATATATATTTATTTATCTATATTTCTGTATGTATACTTGTAATATGTATCGATTATTATTCGTAATGTAAGTTTTTTCTTGTCATTTCTATAGTAAGTACTCCATTAATAACCCTTTTCAGAATAACAAAGTCCATCAAAAAGTTGTCTGGAAGAGATCGCAATATGCGATAAAACCGCCAATCGTACATGCTCTATTGTTACATTAGTTAAGTGACATTATTTATGGTGTACAATAAAATTCTATTCTATTCTAAAAGGCGTGACAGACAAAATGACAAATACCAGTATGATAAATTAAGAATCCTTTTAAAAGGAAGTTTTAGTTTTGCATCTTACCTCAAATCCAACGGTAGCTATGAAGTCCAAAGTCGTTAGCTGGTAATCTTGATCAGGATCAATAGGAACAGCTTTATCACCAGTTGTAATCAGCGCCTCCAATACTTCATATGATGTTGTATTTATCTTTACTTTCATGCCTGATCAAAAATTCAGATATAGTCAATGGATCAATGGCAACTATCAACCATTTACCTATCTGTGTGGTGACTATTAAGAATAGAAAGCGTCTTCTTCACGTCATCATTTTTTCCCCAGCTTGCTGTAAAAGCCAGCTAAGGGATATTATGTGAGAAACGGGAAAAACTCGAAACTAAATCCTATAACAACACCTGGTCAGACGTTAACTGCTTATATTGTTTCTTAACTGGCTCTTACAGCACCCGAGGAAATAAATGGGGTGGCGACACTTGTATTCTTAATCGGTCACCTGACGGACCAATTTTATTATGTTACAATTTATTTATTCATTTTGTTACCTGATACCATTGGAGTGTGAGGTCCTATATATGGTTTGGCAACCCATGGGTTTTGGACGCACATTCCCAATGCTTCAATGATGTAACGACCAGGAATCATAATTGTCACAATTTTATTTGTGAATGGCATAATGTTGATGATATCGCCACGAGTTATTTCTGATAAAAAAATATATTTTATTTTCTAACACTTGCGCGACTCAATTCGTTTAAATAAAACTACTTTTTACGGATTTAGACGCGTATGTTTGTTTTAAATTTTGGCTCGACGTTTCGGAGACTTTACAGTCACCATGGTCACGGGTGGGACTGGGCTGTAAAGAGTGCAAGTGGCTATAATTTAAAACAAATACACGCGTCTAAATCCGTAGAAAGTGCTTTTACTAAAAACACACTTGAAGATCCCGATTTTTTTATAATTGCATTGTCATTGAAACAATACAAAATCGATTAGGTACGTACCTCCTTTCGGTAATGAAGTACGTAAATTGTTGCCTTGTAGCAACGCTACACTGGATAGTGTTGATGGATTGGTTTTATTCGCCTGAAACAGATATTCAGAATATTTAGCAACAACTCTTATTTAATAAATCAAATTATGGTGGAAAAAGTGAATGTGCCGCAAGTGGGACCACCATAATTTGATTTATTAAGTAAAAAGCATAGCATGTCAAATGCAAAAATTAATAAATTAACAGCTCTTATTATAATCCTTTAATTCCTAAATGTCATTGTCATCATCCTCCCTTATCCCATTATTTGGGGTCGGCGCAACATGTCTTTTTCTTCATAGTCTTCTATTAGCCGTCATGGCTGTGTCAACCCCTTTCTTTCGTGTCCTCTTTCACACAGTCCATCCATCTTTTCTTAGCTCTTTCTCTAGAGTTTTTTCCTTCCACATTTATACTCAGAACTCTCCTAACGACATTACTTTCCTCTCGTCTCATAACATCTCATACCAGGCCATCCACTCATTCTTCAATTTTTTCCTAAATGTAATTTATTAAATTTGCAATTGAATTGCTATGCTTTACATAATAAATTAAATTATAGTAAAAAACGTGATCACCGCAAGAGGAACTAGAATCCACGACGGAACAGTATTCCGAGGTCGTGGGTTCAAGTCCTGCTTGCGATAAACACTTTTTTCACTATATTTAACCTATAACGCCTTATATAAAATAACCTATAATGCCTTATAAACTTAGCTTTAATCACAGTTTAATATGGCGTTAGCCAGGATTCGATTTCGAGATTTCAAAGCTTCCGTTTCAGATTTTTAAAGACTTTTTTTAGTTTCCTATTTTTATTAGAACTTCTTATTCCTCTTTTAGACAAAACTATTTAACTTTTACTCACAGCATTCCATAATGCATCGGCAATAAGATTACCAAGTGCACATTCTGTAGACCCACAAGGTCTCATAGACATTTCACCAGTGACCGAACCAATTACTTCATTAACTGCTTTATGTAGTTGATCTGCGTATGGTTGTAGCAGAGCTTTCATTCTTGTATCTGCAACATAGATTCTATTACTATTAATTTCTATTATTTACTATGCTATTGACAACAAAATACATGTTACAATTAAATCTAATTTCTTTGTTAAAGCAAAATATTATTATGGTAGTTTACTAATTTGTTATTATTTTTGTTAAATCGACCTTACACACTCTATCTCTCTCTCTCGGTATCTCTTTCTCTCTCGTTCGTATTTATACCCTTTCACTTCTCGCCTTTACTTTTTTATTTTTTTTTTACTTTTTCCCCTTGTATAGGTTCTTTTTCTTTTCCGACCGTCTATTCCTTCTCTTTCTCTTCAGCCCAATAACGTCCCATTGTTGGGCACAGGCCTCCTCCACTTTAGGAGGGATTATAGTCTACGATGCAGCACTGACCACGCGTGTTGGCACAGGGTTTAGTTTCCAGTTTCCCGGCTCTCACAGTAGATGTTAACTGGTTATAATATCCCTTAGCTGACTCTTACACGACCCTGGGGAATAAATAGGGTGGTGATACTTGTGTTCTTAATCCGTCACCGCACGGATTATTCCTTACTTGGGCATAAAAATATTAACAAAATCTACTCCAAAATAAATACTATTGACTACTTCAAATGACCGTATTCTTTTGCTATAAAGCCAATCTATTATATTACCTTCTGGTATGGATCTATTCAAGAAAATAGGTTCTCCATCAAAATGATGCAATTCTCCATTACGATCGAAGTACAGCGACATGTTGCCAAGATACTTGCTGAATGCTGATGCAGTCACTACCATTACCTTTAACAAAAATATTAAATTTATTAGGCTCAAAGATTAGATACACCTAAGCTAATATTATAAAGCTAAAGAGTTTGTTTAATCGCGCTAATCTCAGGAACCACTGGTCCGATTAGAAAAATGCTTTCAATTTTGGATAGTATATTTATCGAGGAAGAATTTATGCTATATAACGTCACGCTGCGACTAATAGGAGCAAAGCATTATTGAAAAGTGTCGTAAAAATGGAGAAATTTTTTCCTAATTCCATGCATACGAAGCCGCGGATAATAGCGAGTATCATATAAGCCGTCATAAGAGAACGAAAACTCGAACCTAAACCATATACCAGAGATTCCAAACTGATTTTGTCTACTGCCTACTTTGAACAATATATTGAATTATGGTGGAAAAAGTGATAACCGCAAGCGGGACCCGAACCCACGACCTTGGAATACCGTTCCGTAGCTCTTCCGACTGAGCTTATTGCGGTCGTGCTTTTCAGTAATCAAATAGGCCACCACATTCGTCACTCGATTGAGTTTATATATTTTTACGTACAACGCCATCCATCAAGACTGCCTTGCAACAATCTACACCATAATTATATAAAAAAAATTCCACCATAATTCAATTTATAATATATAATTTATTTAAAAGCATAGCATGTCAATTGCAAAATTAATAAACATACATAATTTTTTAGCGCTTCCATATTTTCACCCACTTAAGAACAATTATACCCCCTATTCTTCCTGGGTCTCTTACCGCCCCTTTTTAGGCCTGCATCACCTACAAAGTGGCGTTATTGCCTAATTTGGGAAAGGCTATCGAGCCTGGTCCACGTGGTATATGTAAATGAAATACCGAACACTTATTTTATACCTTCGACTCGCAGTTTAACTTAGCTACTTCATGGAACAATCCCATGTTATGACCAGCGGTTCACTGTCTTCTAAAGTATGTTGCTGCATGTGTCAGATGAGACAGAAGATAATTACATAAAATGGCTGGTCTAAGTATCGAAACTCATTTGAACAATCTCCATTTTAAATTAGGTCAAAATTATCAAATAACTGTTAGAATATACTAATTAACGGTTATGCAATACTAATCAATAATTCGAGCGAAAAATAGGGTATCCATTATTTTAGTACAATATTAATATACCAAGTGCAAACAGTGGCGTAAAGCGGCAAAATTCGCATGTCTGTGAAGTCCGTTTTGCAAAGCTTATTCAGGGAGCTAGGTAGAAATTATACTATTGTAACCAAACTCATAAAAAAATTTAAATTCAGTAAAATAAAATTACATATTTTACATAATTGTAGGGACTTTTTGCAAAAGTCATTAGAAAAATTTTTTCTTTACAATTCCTGTTTTTCGCTTTGCTCTAATTAGTCGCAGCGTGATGTTATATAGGTTATAGCCTTCCTGGGTAAATGCACTATACAAAACAAAAAATAAATTTTCACTTCAAACCAGTAATTCCTAAGATTAGCGCGTACAAACAAACATAAAAACAAACTCTTTAGCATTATAATACTAGTAAAGACACGCACATGACAGCAAAACAAATCTATGTTAAAACAGTATTTACTTCAGGTTTAACAAGAATAACTATGAAACAACAATTAAACCACTAGTAGGCCAAAATAAAATATTGTCTGTCCTATATTTTATAAAAGCGTGGTCACTGTTGCGTTTATTCGTTTGTAGGTTTACGGTACAGTTATTCATTTTAAATAATTAAGCTCAGAACTAGCCTGATCTAATTAATTGATAATGTTGTTTTTACAATACAACAAATAAAAACAAAGAACACATTTCTTTTCTAAACTTGTTGGGCGGACTCGACTAGGGAACGACCAATACCCGGAGCCGACTTGCCTGACGTAATGATACGGGCCTTTACAGGTACAAGTACCTCGCTGGTTGACCCGTATCCCACGCACCCCTAAATGCGTATAAGGCGAAAACTTCCACTTCAAATAAAACACCGGTTCTTTTCTGAGATGTTGTAGTCTTCAGATTTCGATTTCCTTCCTATTGTAGAGCTCGGTGATTATGCTTCGGACTGCGAATGTTGCTAGTGTTTGTCTCGCTTTCCCCCCTGTGATTGGGGAAAGGGGAATCCGTCTCAGGGTGCGACCCTATACGGAGGTAATTCCGTCGCCGTCTATAACAATAGCCGGGGGTGGGGAAGGCTTTGGGAAGCCTGAATAGGGGAAGAATTTTGCTCGGCCAGCCCGGGAGGGGGCGGCGGCGAATGCTCGACGGGGCCTACAGAGGGCCCCGCGGCCGTCGGGCCCGGGGTCGGAGACCCCGCGCTCGACGTTGAAGGGAGGAGTGCGGGTCAATGACCCTCCGGTTCGACCGGCGCTCCAAGAGTCAGCGCCGGGCGAGACAGGGGGCGAAGGACGCCGCGAGCCTATCTAGTCCGCATGGAAGCGGGGGGAGGAGCATGATCTCCTGCCGTGCAGACCGACCGAACGTCCTGCAACGGCGGTACGACCAGGGGGCGACTTGGTCGGAAGTCGACGGGGCGAAGGGGATAAAAGGGCCCTCCCCAAATGTTGAGGGGGGTGAAACAGGGACGAAAAGAGGGAGAGATAGTTCCATGAGGCAAAGGACATGTCAGGTGGGCGAAAGGCGAATCGTAGGAGAAGAGGTATTAGGATGAGAGAGACAAGTTTGTCAGGCGGCCGTGCGTGGTGCGGTAGGGCAGTTGTAGGACATACTCCTGCCCTGCCCTTGGCGCGCAACAGGGAGGACAGAACCTCCGTGAAAGTAGAGGGGGGGGACTTTGTGGGGAGCCGTCTGGGTGACGGTGCCACTTTAGGCCTCTTCCTCGGAAGAGGGGGTGGAGACTTGGGGGCGAGTGGTGTAAAGCCGTGGGACAAACGCCTCCTCTCACCGGACAGGCCGGACAGAACCTCCGTGTCACGCGCGAGGGGGGGTGATTTGGTAGGCAGGTATCGCGGTGAAGGAACTTCACGAACCTCCTCCAATTGTTGAAGAGGTAGCGACGAGGCAACGAGCTCAGTTAGAGGGCGCTCCGAGCCAGGATCGGGGCGCTCAGGCGGTCTAGCATGGAGGGGCAGCGACCCTATTGAGCGGGAAGCGCGAGACTCCATGTTGGACGCGGCGCACAGTGTCAGAACACTGGGCGAACATGATTGCATATTTACGACATCTGGTGGCCTTGTATGTAAAGGCAGCGAATCAGCGAGAGTATTAGGCCACGCCTCCTTGCTATGCGAGCGGGTCAGAACCGCTACAGCGGGGGCGGGGGGGTCTCCACTCGGGAGAGATTGTGGTGATGGAGGAGTGATATCCGCTTTGAAAGGCGGGACAATGGGTCCTTCTGTCCCCCCCAATTGGTGGGGGGACAAAGGGGCCGGGGTAGGGGACGACGGGGGCGCCGAGTCAGAATCGGCGGCCCGAGCTTGATGGTTTTCCGTAGGTGGCGCGGTCTCGGTGTCCTGTTGGGGATGACAGAGGGCTGGCGTCACAGGTCTCGCTCCAGTCGGGACTCTCGTCCCGCGCTTGATGATTCCCATGATTGCAGCTTTGTCTTCCTCTTCTGGAGCTAGTCCTTGACGAGCGCGAGCCTGAATGCGGATTAGAGTAGCCGCCCAGCGCAGCGTGAAGTCGGAAATGCCCATGCTTTCCATTAAAGCATAGTCAGCCTTTTCCTCGGTGGTCGCTTCGCCAGGGCAGCTTGGGGGCAGGTCTCCCCGCGGTGCTTCTGGTAAGTCCATGATGGAGCAAGTAGGGACGCTTGTGTCCAGCAACTAATGAGGTTGTAACAGCATTACTACAGCCCGCGCCCGGGGCTTGCCGCTGGTGGCAGACCGGGGCGGGCCGTTCACGTCGTCACAGCCTCAGCAGTCGAGAGGAGGGTTGATCTTCGCCGCGCGTAGCACGGGCGCGAATCGCCGTTAGTTTTTCGGAAGAAAAACACGGAAGATTCGCTAGGCGAGAGTAGTTCGTACTGAACGCACAGGCAGTCCGAATGTTGCTACGATAAATTGCCTCGCTTAGGTGGCTCGGCCTTTTACCGTAGCGACGACCATGCAAAATAGAGCCCTTTTGTTCCTAATTTTTACTTAATCGAAATCTTTAGACCCCTCCTTTCATATTTATTTTTTAAGATATTTTTACACATGGTACCTTATTTAATAGGTCTTATCCTATTACATCATATTGCTGAATAATAATAATCATAAAATTAGAATATAAAAACTTTCTAGAACTAAAACCTAAAAAATTATCATTTAAATTACAAAAAACAAACTTAAAACTACCATAACTTTAACAATATTGGTCCGATTTCTATAATTTAAACATTATTCTTATTTCTAGGCCTTACTCAATACTATAAAACACAAAAGGTACCTACACATTAAATAATAAACAATCATAATTTCAAGTTACGTAATTATGATAGTACAAAATATTCTTATTGGATTACTACTGAGCGACATCGATTTGTATAAACTAAACATATTAATAAACACTATTAATTCTTATTAAACCCTATACATAACATAAAACATATAACCTTACACAGTAACAGTGGCAGGTAGGTACTTTTGTCGCACATGGGTAATTGCGTCGCCGACAAAACTGATACTCGTATCTATTATAAGTAAATAAATTCAAGAGTATTTCCAACAATGTCTCAAGGTTAATTTATGAATTTTTGCAATTGACTTGCTATGCTTTTACTAAATAAACTAAATTATAGTGGAAAAAATGATAACGCTCATGGTTATAATTTTTTCCACTATAATTTAGTTTATTTAATGTCTCAAGGTCCCAAATTAAGCAGTATACTACTAATAAAGCAGTGTACATAGTAAGTGGTTGAAAATTACATTAAAAGATAACGTTACATAGATTTTGGATAGATAGGAACCGAGTTAATAAAAGTGTGTTAATAAAAATACGAGTAGCTGTAAAGTTAAAGATAAGATAATGACGATATTTTTTTTTCTTACCTTATGCCCAGGTTTATCATCACTATCAATCATCATTGGGTAAGGTCCTGAGATTGGTTCTCCGCTGGGAGCCGCTCCATTCCACAACAAACTATGAGTATGACCTCCTACAATGATATCTATGTTCTCTCCTCCCTGTTTCGCTATGATTCTGTAAAAATAATAATATTAAGACCAGCCAAGTGTGATTTAGACTCGCATGCGAAGGGAACCCTTCTCCTTATCTTTATTATTATAAAAATAATATTCGTTATACATGGGCATGTTATGAGACGAGAGGAAAGTAATGTCGTTAGGAGAGTTCTGAGTATAAATGTGGAAGGAAAATAGTCTAGAGGAACACCTAAGAAAAAATGGATGGACTGTGTGAAAGAGGACATGAAAGAAAGAGGAGTTGACACAGACATGACGGATAATAGAAGTCTGTGGAAGAAAAGACATGTTGCGCCGACCCCAAATAATGGGATAAGGGCAGGAGGATGATGATGATGAGATATATATAATCTGTGAAAGTTTCAACTCTCTAGCTATCACTGTTCTTGAGATACAGCCTGGTGATAGACGGAAGGACGGCCAGACAGATGAAGGGCGGATGGACAGCGATGTCTCAGTAATAGGATCCCGTTTTACTTTTCGCTACGCCCCACTGTTAGGCACGGGCCTCTTCCACTTTAAGAGGTTAATTGGTCTAACATGCCGCGCTGACCAGGCGTCTTGGCACAGGGTTTACATTCGAGTTAACTAATGAAGGAAGTGTATCTGTTTATAATGTCCCTTAGCTGGCTTTTACAGCACCCGGGAAATGGGGTGTTAACACTTGTACTCTCAATCCCTCATCACACGAAAAAGCTTAAGCTTCAGTCACACTACTGCAAGTTCATTATATTTCGTACAATACACCTTTACGATCGGATCTCACAAGCCATAAACTTATATACCCGTAAAAATAAACGAAAACATCTCGTCCCACTTGCGGCATTTTTCACTTTTTCCACCATAATTTGATTTATTAAGAAAACATCTCGTTTTGTGATTTAAATTATTATAAGTCGGACCATTAAGTTCCCTTATGTAAGTAATGACCACGATTCTATAATACGTCAAAAACCTTAACTTAATTTTAAAAATGAAACCATCTGTGCCGTAGTTATTTTGATTTATGGCCTTATTCATAATGACTTATCGGAGGTTTAAACGGAGATTTTATCGTAGAGATAATAAACGTTTTAGCGTAAAAAGACTATTATGAATAACAAGTTTTGAGAATTTTCGAGAACCGATTTTAGCGAACTTTTAAACCTCCGATAAGTCATTATGAATAAGACACTTAATGTATATTTCATTGCACCGTTTTATATTAATTAAAAAATCCGTAAAATCACTTTTTACGAATTTAGCCACGTATATTTGTTTAAAATTTAAAACAACTAAAAATAAATTAAATGCTAAAAACCTGAAATAATCTCTATGATTACATTTTGCATAATTAAGTTAAGGGCCTACATCAATATTATCGTATATCATCGCCGACACGTACATATTAACACAGCCAGTTGGCACAGAAAATGAAAAATTAGGGATACTTTTCCTATTTACTCAAAATCTACTAAATATATTTTAATTCTGATTTACGTGTTTCTATATATAATAGTTACTTATGTTTTTAAAGTTATAACATTAGTTAATACGCGATAATAGACCGACAAATGAAAAAAATAAAAAATTAGAGAGGTTGTTTCGCTAAGATTTTCTATCGAGAAAACTTTTTTCAATCGTGTTTCTGAGTTTATGCGATCCTAGATCATATATTGAAAAAACATATACTTAAAAATTAGAGCTCTAGCCATTCAATCTAAAGAAACAATGAAAACTTCGTACGTAGAAAAATGCACGAAGCTATTTTGGTATCGTCTTAATAAATTGTATTGTAAAACACGTTAGAAAGTTTGAGTTAAGAAGCTATTTTTATAACAATTGTACGCAATGAAAGTGGTGTAACGTGTAACGGTAAAATAATATTTCACGCAATTGCAGACGGAATCGTTTTGATATTTCGCAAGCAATTTTGACCTTTGATACGGTAGAATATCATTATTTTTACTCAGTTGTTTATTTATTTGGTTCACCTACAGTTGTTACATATACAAGTGGTAAAAACATAATAACTTAACGCGCAACCAATTACAGATAAACACCACATGCACAATAATGTATATCAACAAAAAAATATATAAGAATAATCAATAGCAACAAAATAGAAATCAAACAAATAACACTTACAAAGAACACATTTCATGTACGACAAAATATATATATATTACAATTTAACATTAGTGTGAGTCAGCAGTGTGTTAAATTATAATATTACACAATTATAATTGAATAATAAATAATAATCCACGGATAATTCTCTCTCTCCAGCCCATTAACGTCCCACTGTTGGGCACAGGCCTCCTTCACTTTGGGAGGGATTATGGTCTACTGTACCGCGCTGGTCAGGCGTGTTGGCACAGGGTTTATTTTCGAGGTTTCCGTCTCTCGCTGAGGATAATATTATCTGTGTACAATATTCCTAAGCTGGCTTTTACAGCGAAAGAATAGGGGTGGTGACAATTGTATTCTTTATCCGTCACTACACGCACATTTATTGCTGTAATATTGTAATATATAAAATTCTCGTGTTACAATGTTCGTTCCCATAATCCTCCGAAACGGCTTGACCTTGATTCTTATGAAAATTTTTATGCATTTTCAGTAAGTCTGTGAATCGGCTACTATCTATTTTTCAAACCCCTAAGTGATAAGGGTTGTTCACCCTTAACATTCTTATGGCAAAACAGCGTTTGCCGGGTTAGGTAGTCTTATATATAAAATTCACGTGTCACAGTGTTAGTTACCGTACTCCTCCGAAACCGCTTGACCGATTTTTATGAAATTTTACATGCATATTCAGTAGGTCTGAGAATAAGCCAACATCTATTTTTCAAACCTTTTTTTTTTAGTATGGCAAAACAACGTTTGCCGGGTCAGCTAGTAAATATATAAATCTCCTGTCACAATGTTTGTCCGCGATGGATTCCTCAACTACTTAACCGATTTTAAATTGTCATTTCAATTATCAAATTTATAATTGTCAATTGTTAATTTATATTTCTCCTGCGTCTGGGTGTTTACTATGCATTATAAGTACCTATGTATTTACAAAAGAAAAGTAGTTTATGTATTATATCCGTATTCTGGTACCTATAACACAAGCATAATAAGCTTAGCTTGGGACCAGAGGACGTTGTGTGAAATGTCTATTTATTAAATATCCTATCTTATTAAATATCATAAATATTTATATAAAAAAAAAATATTAAAAATTCTGGTGACGGACGGACGGACAGAGAAGTCCAAGTAACATGGCCCCGTTTTAGCTTTTGCACGAAACCCTAAGAATTATGTAGCAAAGAATAACATTTTAAATTAATATTATAATGCTGTATAACATAATTATATACCCATTAAACTAAAATACTTACACCATAGTTGCTTTCATTTTAGTTTACTTTAGCTCTTAACTCAACAGAATTGGTATCTTTATTATTCTGTTAGTTTCAACAATAAACTGTTATTTCTCTACTTAACTACGCCAATATCTTCAAGCTTATTAACCAAATGCAAAATTTTATTAACTAAAGCTTTATCTAAATTTATAGCTGGAATGGTTTTATCGACTTACGCTCGATTTAAATGCAAAGAGTGTACCCATAAACTATATTTTCTAATAAAGTTGTCATGACATGAGTGCATTGGACGTCTCCAATAAAATGATAAAATATATCCCAGAAACGCAATCTTTTTACCAGGTTTGACGTATTGCATTTTAGACTTTTGAATAGTGTTAGAATAGTCTTTGTTCTGTGAAAATTGAATTACCTTTTTGATAAAATCCATCGGGAGACTTATGTTTGTAATATTTTCCAACAATAATCATCGTAATTTGATCCTGATAATCGTGACAGTTAAAAATACAAGTGTTACTACCTCTATTCTTTCTTAGGGAGCTGTAAAAGTCGGGTAAGCGATATTGTACACAGGTAACATCCTCTGTGAGAGATGGAAAACTCTAAAATAAATCCTGTGGTTAGCACGACTGATCAGCACGGCATAGTAGACCTATATACTATATACCATATAATATAATATATACTATATACCAATACAAGTGTTACTACCTCTATTATTTCTTAGGGAGCTGTAAAAGTCGGGTAAGCTATATTGTACACAGGTAACATCCTCTGTGAGAGATGGAAAACTCTAAAATAAATCCTGTGGTTAGCACGACTGATCAGCACGGCATAGTAGACCATAATCCCTCCCAGATTGCAAGAGGCTCGCGCCCAACAGTGGGACGTTAGTGAGCTGGAGAGAGAGAGAAAATTAGTAATCCTCCCAAAACTTAGGCTTGTTACCTGTTAATTTCGAAAACCATTCTTGGACAACGCAAAGATTCTTTCTATTGTCTACTTACTGGTCATCATCAAGCCCACAGTGTGACAGCACTACAATGATATCCACACCTTGATCAGTCAGTTCTTTAGCTATTTCTTTCACCACAATTACTGGATCCGTAAATTGAACACCAGCTGCGTTCGATATGTACTGAAAATACAAATTCATCTTATGGATTTTTATAAGCATACCATTTTCAGGTTTGTTATCGAAAAGCAGTGGTTCCATTTTGCAATTACCTGACCTTTTTTTAACCGATTTTTTAAAAAGGGGACGACTCAATACGACCATATTATTTATGTATTTTCGCGGATAACATTTTATTTATAAATCGATATTGACCTGATGGTAAGCGATTACCGTAGTCTATGGTCGTTTGCAACAACAGAGATAGGTATCGCCCGACCCTAAAAGAACCTTTTAACGCCATTTACTGTTTTTAATTATAGACATATATATAATGATAATAAAAATTCAACTTTGTCATTGTGTCCAGTTCTTTGTCAATATCCAAAGCATGCATTAGTGTAGGGTCTGGTTCTGCTCGCGGTCCACTTCCAGCAGCAATAAATATTTTTTATACTACTTGTCTAATAGCGACACAAGCTCCCTCTATAGTATGCTTTAAGACCTTTTTATCATGCTCTTTAAAAAGTTTTCATGCATGGAATGGATATAATGAACGAATGAATGAATACAATGAACGAGCAACTTCAGTTTGGCTGACTACACCAAGAAGGTTATAAATAGGGAGTAACAACTCGGGAACATAGATTTGTTCCAAGGCAGGGTTATGGTTTAAAAGTAAAATAGTAAATAGTAGCCTTGCTTTCTCTTTTACTCCAGCTCAAAAAGAAAGAGCTAGAAAGGCTACTAAATAGCCTCTTTGTCATTTATTTTTCTTAATGTGTTCAACTAAAAAAAGCAGCAGGCTGGATTCGTTGTACCGAGTGTTACGTCTAGATCTATATCCTAATCTATGGACTACACTTACTCTTTGCTTTAATCATTACTCTGAAGACATAGTAAGTCCCCAAAGTCTCTGTTTCTACAGTAGTAGGATCTTCTATCTATTCTGTGAGTAGTAGTTGTGCCCCAAAATATGTAATAGGAATGTTGCATGTCACGATAGCTCAATGGTTAGAGCAATGGGACGGCATGATAAAGTTCGTGTATTAAAATTCGGGAAATGCTAGTCTAGTATTTTTCCAGCTTTATTTGGATTGCTACAAAACATTACAATATAATCTTCAACATGACATAATTACATGCGATATAGATGATGATTGATGTTGGAAAAGATAATGGTACCGATTATACATGCACAATTAAACTAAACTTAACTAAAAAATTAAAATGAATACTGTCAATAACACAATTCAACAATGTTAACAGGACTTCTTTTATAGAAAATATGTATATTATAGATTAACCTTTTTAATTAATTAAAATGTTCACAACGAAATAGCCATTTAATACACCATAGTTGTTTTCATTATTTAGTTAAGTTCAGTTATGCACGTAGAATTGATACCAATCTATGCCCAAATCAATCTATGTGATTTTACTTTTAGTAATTGAATTTCATGACACGCTTGAACACTAAACGCCGATCGTAATGAATGACTACGTGCAAAATGGAACCCCTGCAATAAAACATTACTGACTCACCTGTGTTTTTGGTGTAATTAGCCCAATGATACCTATTTTCCTTCCATTCTTCTCTATAATAATATAAGGCTTATAAAGACCACGAAGCTCAGAAGTTTCCGGAACTACCAAGTTAGCTGCTACTACAGGAGCTTTGAGTGCCTTCAAATATGGAACAAGGCCTTCGACACCATCATCAAATTCATGGTTACCTAAAGCCTAAAATTATTTTAATTACATACTTATAACATTGTTCAAATCCGTCAATAATATTATGAATACAAGGCTCACCACTATTTCTTACCCAGATTGCGGTAAAGAGCTAAGCTAAGAGATGCTATAACCATTTAACATCTACTTTGAGGGAGAGAAAATTCTTAACTATACCCTATGCCAACACGGCAAAGTGTAGGATGCCCGTGCCCAGATAATAGACTGTAGAGAGAGAGAGAGAAGTGATTGAAACAAAAACGAACCCAAAACTCCTTAACAACCGGAAAATGTATAAAACACGAATCAAAACCAGTTCACGTAATTATGGATAATATTTTATCCATAATTTAAGATTATGACGTATAAATATAGCGAAATTTAATTTAAGCCGTCAAGTGTCGTGTCTTACATTTCCGTACGGCTGTCCAGTAAATTTAAAGTCGAAGGTTAACAAGAATAAAACTTATACAAAAGTAGCGGTGTTACCCGCGGTAAAAAAAATTTAAAACACAGGCAGCACAGTAAAGGGTGCTTTGGTACTTGACACTTATCGTCACATTTTCGACAATTGACACCATATGTTATTAAATTGTAGCCTATGTGTTATTCTGATGTATAAACTACATTATTGTGAAGTTTCATTAAAATCCATTCAGTAGTTTTTGCGTGAAAGAGTAACAAACATCGAAACATCCATACTCCCAAACTTTCACATTTATATTATTAGTAGGATAGTATTTAATTTTATATTTTACAACTATAATAATCATTCTTAAATAAATTACTAATTATAAAGCTCCTTTGTTCTGTGGCACTCTCTCAATCTCTCTAGCCCAATAAAGTCTAACGGTCTTATTCTTAATGACTTATCGGAGCTTTAAAAGTTCATTAAAATCGGTTCGCGAAAATTGTCAAAATTTTAATTTATGAATTTTTGCAATTGACTTGCTATGCTTTTACTAAATAAACTAAATTATAGTGGAAAAAATGATAACCATGAGCGGGACTTGAACCCACGACCTCGGAATACCGTTCCGTTGCTCTCCCATCTGAGCTATCATGGTTCCCGCATATGTTTACCAAATCTTCCACTACAACCTTCTCAATGTGAGTTAAACATCGTGCGATGTTTTGTGTACAACGCCATCTATTGAGCGGTTTGCACCAACCCGATCAATCGATCACTTAGTGTTCTTTACAGAACACAATTGGACTGAAATAATGACTGTACATGTATTTCTACATTAATTTATGAATTTTTGCAATTGACTTGCTATGCTTTTACTAAATAAACTAAATTATAGATTATAGATATAGAATTATAGATTTGGTAAACATATGCGGGAACCATGATAGCTCAGATGGGAGAGCAACGGAACGGTATTCCGAGGTCGTGTTATCAAAACTTGTTATTCATAATAGTCTTTTTACGATAAAACGTTTTTTATCTCTCCGATAATATCTCCGTTTAAACCACCAAAAAATCATTATGAATAAGACCACGTGTGTTTAGCAAGAATCTCCGGCACTTTAGTAAGGGATTACTGTCTGTGCCGCGCTGACCAGGAGTATTGGCATTGGTTTTTTTTAGGTTTCCTTCTCTCAAAGAGGAATAAAATCTGTGTAACAATATCCCTTAGCTGGCTTTTACAGCACCCTGGGGAAAAGGTGATAATTCTATTCTTAATCCGTCACTACACGGAAGGAATTGTGGGACATCCTTACCTAATACAAAGTTGTTATAATATTCTCTAACACTTGCGCTACTCATTTTTTTAACGTCGGGCCAAAATTTAAAACAAATACACGCGTCTAAAAATTAAAGCTTAGTTGTAACTTATTATTTTGTGTAAATAACTGGCAATTTCCCGCAACTTGTACGCGTGGACTAAGTATAAAAACTTAATCTTAACAATTTATACAAAAAAGTCATCCTCTCGAACCACTCCGTATATAAAAAAAAATTGAATCAAAATCCGTAGCAAAGGTTTGAAGATATAATCTCACATAGGGACATAAATACAAAATAACGACTTTGTTTTATAAAAAGATATGATAATATTCTTAGTGTGTATTATTATAGTTTATTGCTCCGTGTGGTGACGGATTAAGAATACAACTGTCATCACCTCATCTCCTCCCAAGGGTGTTGTAAAAGTCAGCTAAGGGATATTGCACACAGATAAAATACTCTGTGAGAGACGGAAATCTCGAAAATAAACCCTGTGCCAACACGCCTGGTCAGCGCGGCACAGTAGACCATAATCCCTCCCAATGTGGACGAGGCCCGTGCCCAACAGTGGAACGTAAATGGCCTGGAGAGAGAGAGAGAGAGAGAGAGAGAGAGAGAGAGAGAGAGAGAGAGAGAGAGACGCGTCTAAATCGGTAAAAATTAGTTTTATTTAAACAAAGTTGTTATTTCCGCTGGCCCCTATGTGAGCTTAAATCTAAACTAAACTACGGAATGGATTATGATGCCGCTTTTTTATTAACTAGTGTTTCAAGACTGTTTTTAGGGTTCCGTACCCAAAGGGTAAAAACGGGACCCTATTACTGAGACTTCGCTGTCCGTCCGTCCGTCCGTCCGTCTGTCACCAGGCTGTATTTCAAGAACAGTGATAGCTAGACAGTTGAAATTTTCACAGATGATGTATTTCTATTGCCGCTATAACAACAAATACTAAAAATAAAATAAAATAAATATTTAAGGGGGGCTCCCATACAACAAACCGTTTCTTTACCGTTTCTTGCTCGATACTAATAACTTTGCCTTATGTTGCATAGATAATGGTACGGAACCCTTCGTGCGCGAGTCCGACTCGCACTTGACCAATTTTTATTTTATTAGCAGAAGTGTTGTCATAAAAATGTATGTACTGCGTTAGGGTTATGTATTTAAGTAGTTTATGTAGTAAATGCGTATTCTAGTAGGTACCCATAACACAAGCATCCTACTAATATTATAAAGGCGAAAGTTTGTAAGTATGGATGTATGTGTGGATGTTTGTTACTCTTTCACGTAAAAACTACTGAATGGATTTGAATGAAACTTTACCACAATATAGCTTATACATCAGAATAACACATAGGCTACAAATTGGCTGGACCGATTTTGATGAAATTTTATTTTATACAGAATTGTATGGCAAAACAACGTTTGCCGGGGCAGCTAGTAATAATATAATCTTAGCTTAGGACCAAAGGACGTAGTGTGTAACGTCAATAAAAAAATAATAATAATCAACTTAGTTTAAAAACTAAAAAGCACGCTTAAATATCCTGAATGTTTTTTAAATGATTGCATTGTCATCAATACTCAATTCTATGCTACCTACTTATAAAACGTTGACAGTTTATGTTGTCACAATCTTAGTAAACACAAGTAAACAATTATGATATTTTTACCTGATTCTATAAATAACGCGTTTTTATGTGAAATTATCTGATTGTATATGAAAGGCATACGTAGAAACACAATAATCTTGGTGAGTCTACTCATATACAATTAAACTATTACGTGTATAATTAAAAATACAAGTGTGGTCATAGTGATACTTCAACATGCTATTCTAGTAATTCTGATCAAGGAATTGGGATTATTCTTTTAAATTATTACATTGTCATCGGTCCTTGTTAGGTGTGCAAAATTTCAGATCAATCCGTCTACTGCAAGTGGGTGAAAATCGCTTTCAAAGATTCCGTTACACAGATATACACCCGTATTCACAAACGTTACTGTGAGGTCTCATAGTAGGCATTGACGTACAGGGGTAGCAAAATCATTTCACAAACAATACTTAAGTGGTAAGTGGTGGAAGCGCACTATGCGTTTGTTAAACTGAACGCATAGCTAAGTTTTGTCTATGAATACAAAGGCTCGATGAACGGAACGCACTGAAAAGTACCCTTTGCACAGTGCATCAACACTTAAGTACTTACTTATGTAAATATTGTTTGTGAATACGGGTGTAATACATTGATAGTTACATACCAAACTTATAAAAGCGTGTTAAAAAAGAACTATGCCTTCGGTTATAAAATTCGTTAAACGCTAAAGGCTCACTACAAACAAGTTAAAGTATTTTTCCTGTTGAATATCAACAAAGAAATTAATTTGTAGTCAATATTCGTTCATGATCATGGATCCACATTTAATGTTCCGCATGACTTCTGTCCTTTATGCAATGTTTTCCTTTAATGTACAATATTTAGTAAATTGAATGCTTTGCATTACAAATTTACAATTGTATCTTATTGACGCACATCCA
This sequence comes from Orgyia antiqua, assembly GCA_916999025.1. NCBI lineage: Eukaryota > Metazoa > Arthropoda > Insecta > Lepidoptera > Erebidae > Orgyia > Orgyia antiqua. The sequence continues at coordinate 20,040,451 of OU779869.1, forward strand.
AAACGAACGATGCTATGAAAAACCGCATCAAAATCCGTTCCTTACTTTTGAAATTTATCTCATATAAAAAGAAATAAACAATTTTTGTATGAAATAAAAAAAATAACGATAGGACTCTTTTGACTTTTTTAAGTCACGTGCCCTTTGTTACCAAACTTTTTTAAGTTTTTTAACTTTGCCCTTTTTTAGGAACCAAATCTAAAACCGCACTACATTATTTTAAAAATACTTACATGAGCGTCATTAGGTATCATATTAATAAATTCCTGTGAAATATTCCATTTAAGTAAGGAGTACCAATATGTCCCTTGGAATGTATCTCCAGCGTTGAGCACTAAAGCATCAGGTTTCTCTCGAAGTAGAGCTTGTATCTCATAATAGAGTCGAGCAAAACCACCTATACATGACGTGTCATTGGTCTGGCATACTGGATAAGCTACTGATGTCTCTTCGAATCTACAACAAAATATTTCGATAGGTTTAAAAGCGTAAAAACTCAACTACTTCAAATCATTAGCTGTTTCCCCGCCTTATGCATTATAGAAAATTTTCCCCGTTTTTGCAACATTTTTCACTAATGCTTCTGTTAGACACAGCGTGATGTTATGTAGCCTACAGCCTTCCTTGATAAAATGTAGTATCAAACACTGAAATAGTTTTTCAAATCGGAAAAGTAGTTCCTGCGATTAGCGCGTTGAAACAAATAAACAAACAAACAAACTGTTCACCTTTAATAAAATGGAGTGATGACACATATTATTAATCCGTTACCACAGGGATATAGTTTACCTTATCTAACACGCTACATTAAAAATAAACTCAATTATAGTAAATATTTCTTAACAATATGCTCAAAGCGTACAGTGGTTAGTTTAGACGACCTTGCTTGATGTTTTCTCATCGAGTTCAACAGCCAGGCAATAAAGTGTTTATGTATTTAACAGTTCATTGTAGCGAATTAATTTAAGGCCATGAAACTCTCAATATGTTATTTCAATGATAAATAATGCAATCCATGTGCCCATATATCTGTTATTTTGTCAGGGTTATTGTAGTCAGGATTTAGTTTGGGAGGGAAGGTTTTAATCATAAGTTTCATTTAGTAGGGGGGAGAAAGTTTGCTCATTGACTAACATGCTAAAAGAAGTTTAACTTCAAAGCGTGATGAATTGCGATTTTAAGGAAAATCTCTTAAACTACCTTAATTTTATAAAAAATGAAAAAAACAACAACAGTGAGTTTCTCAACGGTTTTATTGTTACTTTTATGCAGATAAAGTCGCAGGATATCAATATCTTTACTCGCAGGATATTAATATATATTTATTATAAAGCTGAAGAGTTTGTTTGTTAGTTTGAACACTCTAATCTTTGGAACCGCTACTCCGATTTAAAAAATCTTCGTTCATTGTTGGATATTAGATTTATCGAGGAAGGCGTAATAACATCACACTGCGACCAATACGAGCGAAGTATTAGTGAAAAATGTTGCAGAAAGAGGGAAAAATTTCTAAATTCCACGCAAACGGAGTCGGGGGCAACAGCTAATGTTCTATAAAATGAGTTATCAAAGTCGGTTCGAGGCCGAGGTCATGTTACGTCTCACTTCTTCAGAGCAATTAAAGTTTCTTATCTTTCTAAATACTAGTTAAATGTATTCACGTGGACTTAGCTAATAATTGTTGTTTGTTTTTCGCAGAATTATTTACTGCCCTTCCATCCATACATCCATCAGCCTCTCTCCATCCACTGTTGGACATAGGTCTCTCCCATAGAACGCCACAACGCGAAGTCTGTGCTGCTTGCATCCAATGCTTTACTCTTTCAATGAATTACTGTCGTTACCAGCAACTAACTGTTGCCCGAAACTTCGTACGCGTGGAATATACAAAATAAAAAACCCTTACAAAATGTAAAGAAAAAAACATCTTGAATCCCAATCTATTAAAAAAAACGCATTAAAATCAGTTGCGTAGTTTTGAAGATATTAGTTCAAATAGGGATAAACATAAAAAAATACGGCTTCGTTTTATAATAAGAAAGGCTACTAAATTCCCGCGACTTCCTACGCTTCAATCAAACTGTCCAAACAAAACCACTTTCTACGGTTTTAGACGCGTGTATTTGTTTTAAATTTTGGCCCGACGACGTTCATGGGTCAACACCATGGTCACGAATGAGACTGCACACCCGTCTCACCCGTGACCATGGTGACTGCAAAGTCTCCGAAACGTCTGGCCAAAATTTAAAACAAATACACGCGTCTAAATCCGTAGAAAGTGGTTTTCTATGGACAAATGAGTCGCGCAAGTGTTAGAGAAAATTAAATCAACCTTTTCTTTTTTAATAAAAATCAGCCTGTATTTAGGCCTAAGCCTATATTTCCTGGTTTCTTTGGTCTGCCTTAAGACTTTATTCCTTCTACATTCATTCGCAGAATACTTCTAATAACGGTACTTTCATCTCTTCTCAATAAAAACACACCGTATGAAAGTCCTTGTACTCGTAACTTATACATTTCTTATTTTATCCTTTCGCGTGATTCGAGCAAGCAAGACGCTTAACTTTGGACCAGAGGGTACTGAGATCATTACTGTTAATAAATATAAACTTTTATAACACAAATGACGGGCCTCGTGGTGTAGTGGTTCATGTAACGGACTGCCGATCAAGAGGTCGCGGGTTCGATTCCCGCTCGGGACAATCATTTGTGTTCTTTTTCTAATTGTCATACAAATGTTTGTCCTGCGTCTGGGTGTTTCTATGTATTATAAGTATGTATTTACAAAAAAAAAGTAGTATATGTATTCTATCCGTATTCTGGTACCCATAACACAAGCATAATAAGCTTAGCTTGGGACCAGAGGACGTTGTGTGAAATGTCCATGAATATTTATTTATTTATTTATTTATAAATATATTTTCGCAGCGGGATTGGAACCTACGACTCTATGCTACACTACTGATACGTTACATCTTGTCTAAAGTTGCTATGTTTAGGGAAGTAAAGTTATATTAACAATTCAATGACTAATGTTATGTCAGTTATAATTTTGATAAAAAAACTTATCAGCGCTGCCCCATTGTGGTCAAGATCATATAATTTTAACTATTATTTATCAATGATGTAACTACTTGTTAAGACAATTTCGCTTAATTTTAGTGATCATAATTTTATTCAAAAATTTCATACATCAAAAATAAACCAATAATTTTTATACGCGTGGAATTTAGGAACCAGACCTTAACAAATTAATCAAAAAAAAGCCTATCCATTAAAAAAAACCGCATCAAAATCTGTGGCGTCGTTTTGAAGATTTAAGCTCGCATTGGGATATACATACATATAACAAAGTCCCGAATTTCGTATGTATGTCCCTATGTAAGCTTATATCTTCTGTAAGCGACGGAAAACTTGAGAATAAACCCTGTGACAACACATCCAGCCAGCGCGGCCCTGTAGACCGTAATCTTCTAGAGTGTAGTAGGCCCACGGCCAACAGTGGGACGTTAATGGGCTGGAGAGAGAGAGATTAAACAGGGAATGTAAATAAATTACTAAATACAGGAAATACCCCACACAATCAGTAGCACATATTATCTACTATTACGTAGGAAGATCAATAAGTAAATATTATTGCAAGATATGGCAATACTGATTGATAACTTATGGATCGCTAATACCAATAAGCAGCAATACTAAGAAATGCAACGATCAACTTTGAACTTGTGTTTCTAGGAGACAAATATGAAAACATTAATTTCGATTGATTTTTTATCAAGTTTTCAGTCCCTCACAGAGCATGTTATCTGTGTACAATATCCCTTAGCTGGCTTTTACAGCACTCTGGGACGAAAACAAGGTGGTGATACCTGTATTCTTAATCTATAAAAATAGATAAGTGTAAGAAATTTCATACTCCTTCTTATGCACAATATTTGCTTGAAAGGTATATATATATACATGGCAGAGGTAAGCGGAAACGCTGTGAGAGAAGTCTTTCTCTCTCTCTCTCTCTCTTCAGCCCATTAACGGCACGGGCCTCTTGCACTTTGGGAGAGATTTATGGCCAATATGCCGCGCTGACCAAGCGTGTTGGCACAGGGTTTATTTTGGGATACAAGGAATGTTATCTACATATAATATTTCTTAGCTGGCTTTTAGGGCACCCTGGGACGATAACGGGTGGTGGCACTTGTTACTTTAATACTTTAATAAACACGGACATGTGAGAGAACGCTGGAGAGGAATACGTTCTAATCTCATCAGAGAGATCCTTCAATCAGGTGCATAAGCACTCGTAACCAACCATCATGTCGTTGTGTTCTTGGTACCAAAACAAAATATTATTCATCTCATTTTATTGCGTTTCGCGGTTCAATAGCTGACGATAAGGCGGAAGTCTCAAGCGAAATTTCCGGATTAAGTAAAAACTGTTATTGCAGATTTGTGTTACAAATATCGGTCACGTACAAGTTGGGCTCGCACATTAAAGGTTCCATACCTTTATTAATATAATTAATATTCGTTATACCGACCTCAAATGACGGGACACCAAACAATAGGACAGGATAGTTATGATGATGTTGTTATTGTACCATGGAAACTATGAAATTTTCAGCTCCCTAACTTTCAGCTGAAAATTAGTGAACCCTGGTGATCAATACTTATGAACGCATGTTTGTACGATTATGTACAGAAGGTATTATACATACTGCTATGTTAATCCTTCGTATTTATAACTTACTTCATACGATATGTGCACGCGCTCCACGCATCTCTCACGTTTGGAACTAACTGCATTGTACCGGTTTTAGTGTGCGCTTGTATAAAAATTTCTCATTACTTTTCCCGCACAAAAACTCTAGAAAAATCGGTGAATATTGCAGAAATATTAAGAGGGTACTGTTCTCCTCATTTAGGTATTTGTCTTAGGTATTGCTATCCCTATTTCCGAGCGCCGCGCTGAAAGGGACAAATATAGATAAAGCGGATTTTACCTACAAATTCTTTGGAAAAAGACGTTGTGTACTTCCGTTTTCTTTTCGCGAAAGTTAAACCGATTTTAATAGTTTTTGCGTTATATTTTAGATAAAGAGTATATCTATGCTTCTATCACTTTCTTTTGTGGTAAAACTTTACCAAGAGTGATAGACGCTGCAACTTTATCTAAAGAAAACCGAAAAAAGTGGGTTTTTCGGATCGTCATATTTCTTTTTGTTATTATGTTTTGAAAAAAAGAAAGTGATAGAAGCATAGATATACTCGTTATCTAATATAATGCAAAAACTATTAATATCGGTTTAACTTTCGCGAAGAAAAAACGGAAGTACGATACCCATACTTTTGTATGGAGCATAATTTGGTATCGTCTCGTCTTAAGATAAATCTTAATTCTCAGCTCGTTGCATACATACATAATTTTAACAGACTACTTACGTTACCGCGTGACGGCATTAGTCATGAAGCGCTACGTGAAATGATATTGTTATTTATACGAATTTATCGTAATTTACGTAGTCAATAATACTCGTTTTCAGGCTACAAAATGAGTAAAATTAGCAAAATACCTACTCACTTTTCTTCTAGAAACGTAAAAATAGATGTGTAATTATTTATTCATATGAACAATCATCACGGAAAGAAATATATCCGTGATGATTGTTCGTGTGGGGATGGATTAAGAAAACAAGTGTCACCTCCCCCATATCTTACCCGCAGGGGTCTTCCGACTGAGATAACCATGTCGCATGATACCTGCGCACATCCCCAAGGAGGGGTGATGACGTCAGGCACAACAAGAACAAGAACAAGAACAAGTCGGAACAAGAATAAAAATCAGTCAAACCCCATTGCAACAGGATAGGGACAGGAGAATAATAATTATGATGTTACTAAAGAAAGATGAGCCTCAGCGAAAAGACCACCTATTTTAGCAAAAGTTACTCCATTTTAATATTATAAAATACTCCTGTTTCAGTGTTTGTCACCCTTCTCCTCGGATACTTACTTGGCACCATTGGAATTTTTCATGCAATTTTGTGTATGTTTCAATTAGGTCGGATACTGTTTTTCTATTCCTAGGTCTTTAGAGCGAACCACTCTAGTAAACAGCTAAGCACAGTTAATTCATAAAATAAAATTATCTTAAAGGTACGTGTGTCTTACTTTCTTTAACTTACAGCCTGCAAAGATAAATTAATAATATTTTAGACCACCAAAAATAAAATAAAAACCAGTTTATTTTATTTTTGGTGGTCTAAAATATTATTAATTTATCTTTTTATTTTTAATATCTACACGGGCTGTAAGTTTGCCATAAAACGCTAACCATAAAATTATGGCGCATAGACAATGGTGCCATTTATGTCTTACTTAACCGGCCATGTGACTATTTAAAAATGGTAAAGTTGACTAAAAACAATTTAAAATCTTACCTATCATGAAAATCGTTATAATGCACTATATCCAATCTGTACAAATCATTATCAGGTATGACCTTTGCACTCACAACCAAGATACAGGCACAGAATAAACATTTAAAAAATAAATAATTCATTTTAAATAAAGAAATAAATTAAAAAGAAATTAACACAAAATTTGAATTTAGAACACTTTATATTTTTAAAAGTTAGTCCACGACATTCACTATTCGAAGTTTAAACGTGACTGTGTTGTCTGATTAATACTTTATGTTTACAAGCCTATTTGAACTGCAAAAATATCCGGCGAACCAAAATTCATGGCCGCTATGACAGTGAAATTAAAGTAAGTATTGTTAAATTGATTTGTAATACATACTTATCGCTCATTATATTGTTATGGAAATTCGTAGTGCTTAAGTATGGAACCACGCGATCTGTAGTAAATCATAAGATATTAGCATGCCATAAGAAAACCACAATGTTTTTAAATCACGTTTTTAGATACCTAAGTTAAGAAACGTTTGTTTGCGTCAGTTAGTAAAATGTAATGATTTTTAACAGACTTAAAAAAGGAGGAGGTTCTCAATTCGTCTGTATAATATTTCTTTTAATTTTTTTTGGGTCTGTTACCTCATCGATTTTAATGGTTCTTTTTAGTTGAAAGCTGGTGGTTCCTGTTTGGTCCCATTGGCACCAGGTCAGGATCTGATGGTTATCTCCTAGGAAATCGAGGAAAACACTAAAATTTCAAAGGCACATAAAGTCGGTTGAACTTTTTTTTTTAAATACTCAGTTATTGGGTTTAATACAATTGTAGATCTATATTAATATTTTGCTGTAGATGTATGATATTTTGTGTCACAGACATACATATACACATACATGGTGGGTTGACGTTTAAAATTGAGGACTAGTAACTTTAGCCTGGCTAAATCGTACTTCATAGAATAATAACGTTTCATATGACGTATGGCCTCTATCATAGACACACATAGATATGTAAGTGGCTTCAAACCGACTGAGTAATGTAGCAATAGACTCTACATCTGGTAGATCCATCCTTTTGAACCACTCTATCTACCTCTTAAAAAAACCATATCAAAAGCTGTTGCGTAGTTTAGAAGATATAAGCTCACATACATAGATACGACTTTGTTTTATAGTACGTAAGACTTATATTTTTGTTAAATTTTAAAACATTAGCATGCTGTTATGACGATACCAGGAAATATGTCAAAATCCTTGCATCAGTCCATTAAATATTCTAACACAAAAATATTTTAATAATTTTGTAATTAATATTTTTGCATTTTTTTATACAATAATATAATCTATACTTACACATATCTTCTTCATCTTTATCTTCTTCTTTATCTTTACTTTCTTTATCTTTATCTTTATCTTTACTTCTTATAAAACAAAGTCGTAATTTTTGTATGTATGTCCCTATGTGAGCTTATATCTTCAAAAATACGCAACGGATCTTATTGCGGTTTTTATTAATAGATAGAATGGTTCAAGAGGATGGCTTTTTTTGCATAATTTGTTGGGGTTTGCTGTATATTAGATGAGATATGATTAAATTTGCCGAGAAATTCGGACGTGCGCGAGCTATAAATGAAAACGCTGCCTTATCTATGTGAGGTACAACAAATAAATGTATGGAGGAATTGTTTGTTACCTATAGTTCTTTAAAAAAGTCCGCGAGGGCATATGTCTATCTTTTAAGGGAAACCCGCTGTATCCATAATAATGATAAAAAAATTATCAAATTCAGTAGGGTGTTTTCAAAAACTGTTTATATGTATATAGTAATATTTTTATCAAATTAAATAGTTTAGTTAGCTTACGCAATTAATATAGATTATAACTACTCTTTACAGTATACAATTTAAATGAATATCTTAGGAGATATGACGAAAAAAGAATTATCTATTATTATATCTTCAAAACCACGTTACGCTTTTTGCAACATTTTTCACTAATGCTTCACTCCTATTGGTAGCAGCATGATACTATATAGCCTATAGCCTTCCTCGATAAATGGACTAACCAACACAAAAAGAATTTTTTTATTCGAACCAGTAGTTCCCGAGATTAGCGCGTCCAAACAAACTCTTCAGCTTTATATTATTAAGATTACAGATAAACGACTTCAGGTCTTTGTAGGTAGGTTCCCTCTCTCTTTACCAATTGACTATAAATATCTTAAAACCAGTGATTGTTGAAAAAGAAACTATTTTTAGACAATATTATTTTAGCATCTAAATGTATTGTTAGTTCACGGTCTGTCAGCTATAAACATTAGAAAGTTTTAGACCTTCCAGTTCCAAGGTCCTGTGACTATACTAAGTGATATTGACTTAAGAGGGTACTGTAAAGCTTATTCTTTACATTAATTTATAATAATAATTTAAAACACATTTAATTAATTTGTTATATTTTTTATAATAAAGAAAAACTATTTTACAATCATTTTTCAACATCCTCTCTTCATGTCCTAGACCCATCTCTCCATTCTTTTTTATTCATTTTCAAAATTTTAAACTTTTTATTCCTTTTTTTAAAAATAAATCTTAAGTGGCCTGTATCATTGTATAGGTTATATTCAATGATCACAACCTTTACATTCTCCCCCCCTTAGAGGATAAAAAAAAAAATTTTTCCAAAAAAAAAAATTTTTTTTTCTAAGTTACAAAATACTGGACACCCTACCTAAGGTTGGAAAGCATAATAACAAACTAGAATGAACCAGATTAGATCCAGCTAGGACCTAGCTTTTCGAAGCAATACATTTCGAAAAACTTGAAAAGCAAAAAACCAACCAAAAATTGCCTTTCTAATCTTAGTTATCCGAACCACACTAACTACGATGCCCTTATATCATATCACTCTTTTCATAAAATATTAAACTACTTCATCTTTAAAATTGATTTATCCAATAATAAACAAGAATGATAAGGCATCCTTAAAACTATCACACCAAGACACAAAGCATATATCATCAACAATCAATCAGAAAAATGTTCATCACCAAACAATTAATGCTCTTATAAAAACTATCGAGCTTCAGTTATGAGGTCAGCATCATAGATCCGAAAGATGTGCTAATTTAACAGCTTTCCAGCTTAATGAGAAAATTTACATAAGAAACCATTATAATTGATAGAATCCAGAGATTATCAAATTAAAATTTAAAGTATGCTCAGATAATACTCAACCGTCTTTTCAATTATTTAGGTATAATTTCTACTAAGTAATCCTGAATGCTCGGGAATGACCAATTTATTCCACATTTAGAATTCCTTCTCGTGAGATAAATTTACCAACCATTCTTCTACCACAAGTAACGTTTTAAATAATCAATCATTCTATTATCTAAGTAATTATAAACTATTCGCTAATCATTATTATCTAATTATTACCCAATAAATAAAATAAAAATATTATCAGCAACCTCTCACTATAATACAACTTCTTTCAATTTTCAACCTTTCACATTTCTCTCCTAATGAACAAATACTTTACTCTAGCACCTACTTTCCTAAATCCTATCTTATGAGTTCTATCTCTAAAATGCGTGATATCCCAAAACAGGATTCCATGACAAATAGCCTATGGCCTTACCATGTTGCATTCAAAGATATTACCCGTTGATACGACTCATCCAACTAACTCTACCAAGCCACTCCCTTCGACATTATAACTCAATACAACCCATTATTATACCTATTAATCGTTCCACCTTAATACTATAATCATAATCTAGTACGAAATACTCACTATCCAATTACTATGTTAATATATTTATCTCACATTTTTAACTAAACATTCAAAATATAAATATGAAAAAATAACTAAATTTTTGATGTGGTTCCTTTTCATTGCATCTTTCTTATGTACAAATTTGCTGACGTCATTATGAAGTCTCGCCGATCCCGAACAATATGAAACACACCAAAATAAAACAATATTAGTAAATTATAATTATCACTATATATATAACCTTAATCTAATCGAATCACTAAACCAATTTACATCATTATGCAAATAATTATTGCGAATACAAAAAAAAAAATAACCCATAAATCTTTAAACAGACATCGTTATAGGAACGCCCCACTTTATATACATACATACACGTTACTGTATACAGACACATATTACCGTGGCATGAAATGTTTTAATCGGTTTGTATGAACAACTATTTTTCGCGATCGCGAGTTTAATTTCTGAATTAACACATTAGACACCCCTTTCCGCTCAATAACCTTATACGGACCTCTAAAAAAACGCATCAACTTCGTGCATCTTCCGGTAACACGCCTAGGAACATATAACAAAACTAAATCGTTAACATTAAATGACGCAGAATTCGCCTTTTTATTATAATTTCGTTTTTGTACAATTTGTGCTTTCGTAATATTATTTAACGCTTTCGTCAAAAATCCTCTCATACGATCTATACGTTCAACAACACTCTCATTCATATGCGCATTTAAACCCAACGATCGATCTATCACCGAACTTTGTTCCCTACCGAATAAAATGCTATACGGTGATACCTTAATACTGGCTTGTACACTCGTATTATAGGCATGCACTACCAAAGGTAAAAACGCACACCATTCCCCTTGGTTATTATTTAAATATTTAGATAACATGTCTACCAGAGTTCTATTAAATCTTTCGACTAAACCATTACTTTGTGGATGAAATGCACTTGTATGAATACATTTAGATCCAAATTGCTCGACTACATCTTTTACAATCCTTGCCGTAAACACCGTTCCTCTATCCGAAATAATTTCACATACATCCCCGAATCTACAAAATATTTCCTCTATTAAAAAGTTTACTATTACCTCAGCCGTGACTCTAGGCACCGCCTTACATATAGCGTAACGCGACGCGTATTCCACAGCCACAATAACAAAACGATTCCCTCTAAATGAACGTGGAAAAGGACCCAAAACATCCACACCAACCTTTTCAAAAATATTCGACACTCGGATCGGTGTTAATTCGGCAATATTTTTTACCATCTTCCTTTCTTGACACGGCACACAAGATTTAATATATCGTTCGATATCCCTATCTGCATATGGCATAAAATATCTCGCACGAAACCTTTTTAACGTCTTTGCTAAACCTAAATGACCACCCGTCCAAGCTCCGTCATGTAACTCAGCCATTACATTAAAAAATAAACTCCTAGGTAACACTAAAACTTCACGTATCTCTCCATCTCTACGCACATTTTTATACAAAAAACCATTCTTTAACACAAAACCATTATGCCCTGCCTGCGGACGTTCATTCACCCTCGTAATCCATCTCATACAAAAATTATCTCTTGTTTGCTCTTCCTGTAACGAATCTATATTTATACTAAAAACTTCCAAACCGTCTGAAAATTCTACCTGTTTTTCTACTTGTTGCTCTACGCTTTCTACCAATGGATTCCTACTCAAGAAATCTGCCATTACATTACTTCTACCTGAACAATGGACGATATCGAAATCCCACTCTTGTATAGCCAACGCCCATCGCGCTAACCTACCAGACATATCTCTTTTCGATTGTAACCAACATAACGCTTGGTGATCAGTAACCACCTGAAACTTTAAACCCCATAAATAATGACGAAAATATCTTAACGCCCATACTAAGCTCAAACATTCCTTCTCTGTTGTACTATATCTTTTTTCAGCCTCCGATAATTTTCTAGAAGCATAAGCCACTGGGTTCATCTCCATTTCCCCCTGCATAAGTACTGCACCAATCGCTTCATTTGACGCATCTACATTTAACCTCACCGTCTTAGATTTGTCGTTTGAAAAATACGATAAAATCGGCGCACAACACATCAATTCTTTAATACGATCAAACGACTCTTGATGGTCGCTATTCCAGTAAAATTTAACACCCTTCTTTAATAACTTAGTCAACGGTAGTGTGATTTTCGCAAAATTCGAAACAAATTTCCTATAGTATGAAAATAGCCCTAACAATTGTTTTACTTCTTTAGCTGAAGTTGGTGCAGAAATATCTCGCATAGCTTTGAGCTTACTATCACTGGGTTTAATACCTTCATTTGATATTTTATACCCTAACATTTCTATTTCCTGAAAGCCAAATTTGCATTTAGAGGGTTTAAAAGTCAAATTTGCCTTTCTAAATCTCTTAAACACTTCCTCTAGAATTTCCGTGAATTCTCTATATGTTTTAGCATAACATATTACATTATCAATATACACCATAACCCCTTTGAATTTTAAGTCCCCCAAAACTTTATCCATCATGCGTTGGAACACCGCCTGACTCGTGGCTAGTCCAAACGGCACCACATTAAACTCATATAATCCCGTCGATGTTACAAAGGCTGTCTTGTGCCTCCCATTGGTAATTTCCGTCTGCCAATAGCCTGAGTTTAAATCTAACTCTGCAAAATAACGCGCCCCCGCTAAATTATCTACTATATCGTCTATCCTCGGGATAGGATAATTATCACGCTGAATCTTTTTATTTAATTTTCGGTAATCTACACAAAAACGCCATGTATTATCCGCTTTCTTAATTAATACTACAGGTGACGCATAGGAGCTAGAGGATTCACTTATTACCCCTAATTTCAACATTTCTTCCACCTGTTTATCAATAATATCACGCTGCGTCGCCGAAACCCGATAAGGATAACTCCGTACCGGCTCTTCATCCTTCGTTTCGATCAACACAGGCACCACCGCCGATCTACCCAACTGTTCAGTAGAAAAAGCAAACCTATCCCTATTACTTTTCAACAATGACAATAAGCTTTGTTTTTTACTCTTTTCTAACATATTATTTATTATAAAACTTTCATTTTCTATTTTGACAGACACCTCATACTCATTTACTAAATTATAAAAATAACAACTATCCTCTTTCGTAAACTCCTTTACCTTACAACAAACTTTTTCCTGCGGTTGCTTAATAATTTTTTGTATCTCATCTATCGCAGACACAAACCTAATCCTTCCCTGCCCGAATGACACACAATGACTACCAAAATCAATACACATTTTATTCTTTAATAAAAAATCTTGCCCCAATATAACATTACAGCTTAAATCTTTAATCACTAAAAACTCGTGTTGAAATAAAAAACTTTCTAGAGCGAACATCACATCACATCGCCCTAAAACCTTCAATGCGTTTCCATTTACTGCTTTCACACACATATTTTCTATACTATTACATTCCATTCTCATATCATTCAACAACGACTGGCTGATGCACGAAACTGAAGCACCGGAATCTGCCAAAGCCACATCTTTTACTAAATTTGTACTGAACTTAACTAGGGGTCTAACCTGCATATTCAATTTTTCCGTAGACTGCATCTCAACATCCATAACATGTGTCTGTAGAAGGCCTATCAGCCACCTCGCTGAACTGGACCTTCCTCAGTTCTGGCGAGTGGGAAAATTCGGCTGTGACCGTGTGTTCCTAAAATCAGAACGTAAATTATAGTTATGTCTATTATATTGAGGAGATGAAGCTGCATCTTGTATCTGACGACGACCCCTCATATCTTGTGACGGGCTGGATGTGGGCGACGAGAACGGTGTGGGTGCACGACGCTCATTTACGAAATTCGGTACTAGTGCCCTAGGGTTGAGCTCTAGTTGTAGCGTGTCCTTCTCTCTGCTACAATACAATTTTTCCACTTGCCGGATCACATCCTTTAACACTACTTTCGTCGGCAAATAAGAAGTCGATAGTCTACTCTTATGGAAAGGGTTCAATGCCCCTATAAATTTAATAATAAACGTTTTGTCATCCGCAATCTTCGCCTTCCTAGCGATTTCATTTAAATAATAATAAAATTCCGACAGACTTTTACGATTTTGACGAGCGTTATAGAACAATTCTTGGTAATTTATTTCTTGAAACTCTTCCCTTAGTCTATCAAATACCTCCTGCACGCTTTTGCACGTGTCTTTAATGCCCCGGAAGAAAAGTAAGGCGTTACCCCTTAAAAATGAGGGCAATAGTGATAATTTTTCTTCTTCAGACGAGCATCTCTTGAAAGTTATTAAAGCGTAAAACATTTCTTCAAATTCATCTAGGCACTCCTGTGCGCAACCACCGAAAGTTATCGTGGCTAGTTCCATCTTAGTTATAAATAATTTATAAAAATTTAATAAAAAGATACGGCTACTTCTCTGATAATTAATATTTATCCTGTAACGACCCTTTGCTCGTCAACACATCCCTGGGCGTAGGAGCTGGTTTACCAATCGGGCCGCTATACCCGGCGCGCCTCCACCATTTGTAAAGCTTATTCTTTACATTAATTTATAATAATAATTTAAAACACATTTAATTAATTTGTTATATTTTTTATAATAAAGAAAAACTATTTTACAATCATTTTTCAACATCCTCTCTTCATGTCCCTTCTCATCTCTCCATTCTTTTTTATTCATTTTCAAAATTTTAAACTTTTTATTCCTTTTTTTAAAAATAAATCTTAAGTGGCCTGTATCATTGTATAGGTTATATTCAATGATCACAACCTTTACAGTACTGTACTCCTAATTTAGGTATTTGCCTTAGGTATTGCTATCCCTATTCCCGAGCACCGTGCTGAAAGGGACAAATATAGCTGAAACAGATTTTACCTACAGATTCTTTGAAAAAAAAGACGTTTCGTACTTCCCTTTTTTCTTTGCGAAAGTTCAATCAATTTTAATTGTTTATTATACTCTGTAATATAGATGAAGAGTATATCTATGCTTCTATCACTTGCTTTTGTGGTAAAACTTTATCAAATTTGTGTGATAGACGCTGCAACTTTATCTAAAGACAACCGAAAAAAGTGGGTTTTTCGGATCGTCATATTTCTTTTAGTTATTATGTTTTGAAAAAAAGAAAGTGGTAGAAGCATAGATATTGTAAAGCTTCTTCTTTACATTCATTGAAACACTTTTAGTATAATTAATTTGTTATATTTTTTATAATATAGAAAAACTATTTTACAATCATTTTTCAACATCCTCTCTTCATGTCCTTTCCCCATCTCTCAAATTCTTTTCTTTTTATTTTCAAATTTTAAATTTTTTATTCCTTTTTTAAAAACAAATCTTAAGTGGCCTGTATCATTGTATAGGTTATATTCAATGATCACAACCTTTACATTCTCCCCCCCTTAGAGGATAAAAAAAAAATTTTTTTTTTCTAAGTTACAAAATACTGGACACCCTACCTAAGGTTGGAAAGCATGATAACAAACTAGAATGAACCAGATTAGATCCAGCTAGGACCTAGCTTTTCGAAGCAATACATTTCGAAAAACTTGAAAAGCAAAAAACCAACCAAAAATTGCCTTTCTAATCTTAGTTATCCGAACCATACTAACTACGATGCCCTTATATCCTATCACTCTTTTCATAAAATATTAAACTACTTCATCTTTAAAATTGATTTATCCAATAATAAACAAGAGTGATAAGGCATCCTTAAAACTATCACACCAAGACACAAAGCATATATCATCAACAATCAATCAGAAAAATGTTCATCACCAAACAATTAATGCTCTTATAAAAACTATCGAGCTTCAATTATGAGGTCAGCATCATAGATCCGAAAGATATGCTAATTTAACAGCTTTCCAGCTTAATGAGAAAATTTACATAAGAAACCATTATAATTGATAGAATCCAGAGATTATCAAATTAAAATTTAAAGTATGCTCAGATAATACTCAACCTTCTTTTCAATTATTTAGGTATAATTTCTACTAAGTAATCCTGAATGCTCGGGAATGACCAATTTATTCCACATTTAGAATTCCTTCTCGTGAGATAAATTTACCAACCATTCTTCTACCACAAGTAACGTTTTAAATAATCAATCATTCTATTATCTAAGTAATTGTAAACTATTCGCTAATCATTATTATCTAACTATTACCCAATAAATAAAATAAAAATATTATCAGCAACCTCTCACTATAATACAACTTCTTTCAATTTTCAACCTTTCACATTTCTCTCCTAATGAACAAATACTTTACTCTAGCACCTACTTTCCTAAATCCTATCTTATGAGTTCTATCTCTAAAATGCGTGATATCCCAAAACAGGATTCCATGACAAATAGCCTATGGCCTTACCATGTTGCATTCAAAGATATTACCCGTTGATACGACTCATCCAACTAACTCTACCAAGCCACTACCTTCGACATTATAACTCAATACAACCCATTATTATACCTATTAATCGCTCTACCTTAATACTATAATCATAATCTAGTACGAAATACTCACTATCCAATTACTATGTTAATATATTTATCTCACATTTTTAACTAAACATTCAAAATATAAATATGAAAAAATAATTAAATTTTTGATGTGGTTCCTTTTCATTGCATCTTTCTTATGTACAAATTTGCTGACGTCATTATGAAGTCTCGCCGATCCCGAACAATATGAAACACACCAAAATAAAACAATATTAGTAAATTATAATTATCACTATACATATAACCTTAATCTAATCGAATCACTAAACCAATTTACATCATTATGCAAATAATTATTGCGAACACAAAAAAAAAAATAACCCATAAATCTTTAAACAGACATCGTTATAGGAACAATTCTTGGTAATTTACTTCTTGAAACTCTTCCCTTAGTCTATCAAATACCTCCTGCACGCTTTTGCACGTGTCTTTAATGCCCCGGAAGAAAAGTAAGGCGTTACCCCTTAAAAATGAGGGCAATAGTGATAATTTTTCTTCTTCAGACGAGCATCTCTTGAAAGTTATTAAAGCGTAAAACATTTCTTCGAATTCATCTAGGTACTCCTGTGCGCAACCACCGAAAGTTATCGTGGCTAGCTCCATCTTAGTTATAAATAATTTATAAAAATTTAATAAAAAGATACGGCTACTTCTCTGATAATAAATATTTATCCTGTGTCGACCCTTTGCTCGTCAACACATCCCTGGGCGTAGGAGCTGGTTTACCAATCGGGCCGCTATACCCGGCGCGCCTCCACCATTTGTAAAGCTTCTTCTTTACATTCATTGAAACACTTTTAGTATAATTAATTTGTTATATTTTTTATAATATAGAAAAACTATTTTACAATCATTTTTCAACATCCTCTCTTCATGTCCTTTCCCCATCTCTCAAATTCTTTTCTTTTTATTTTCAAATTTTAAATTTTTTATTCCTTTTTTAAAAACAAATCTTAAGTGGCCTGTATCATTGTATAGGTTATATTCAATGATCACAACCTTTACATTATACTCTTTATCTATAATATAACGCATAAACTATTAAAATCGGTTTAACTTTTGCGAAGAAAAAACGGAAGTACGATACCCATACTTTTGTATGGAGCATAATTTGGTATCGTCCCGTCTTAAGAAATTCAAAAAAGAAAAATGGCAAGTGAGCCTGTTTGTGTTTTTGTATACTTTTGTAGAAAAGTAACGATATTGAACTCGCAAACAACCATGCTAGACTGGTTTTAGTTCATTTACGAGTATAACTAGCGACCCTCCGCTTCCCGCTTCAACTTCTCCAAGATGGCCTGCTGATATTTTTTTTTTTTTTTTAAATAAATATTCATGGACATTTCACAGAACGTCCTCTGGTCCCAAGCTAAGCTTATATGCTTGTGTTATGGGTACCAGAATACGGATATAATACATAAACTACTTTTCTTTTGTAAATACATACTTATAATACATAGTAAACACCCAGACGCAGTACAAACATTTGTATGACAATTAAAAACATCACAGAAATGATTGTCCTGACCGGGAATCGAACCCGAGACCTCGTGAACGGCAGTCCGTTATATGAACCACTAGACCACGAGGCCCGTCGTAATTCACGTAATTTCAACAATTATATTAATAAGAGACTAATCACTTATCTTATTAAGATTATTAACAGTCAAGTACGAGATAGTTGTACTTATTCTTACATTAATAAGTTTGTCATATTCCCGACCACAAAAAAGGGGGATAAGGGTAGAAGAATGATAATTATAAGTATTTGTTATTATAGCATCACCTGATATACATAAACTGTAAATTATCAGCTCTTTAGCTATTAGCGTTCCAGAGATACAGCCTGGTGACAGATACCGAAATCTCAATTATAGGGTCCGTTTTACCTTTTCATCCTAAAAACCTCTCATCATATATCCCAAACGCGATAAAAGAATTGAAATTTCAAAAAGCTTTTATTACTAACTGCATTTCTATAATACAATTATATTCTTCACAAAGACTGCGTACATATACAATGCTTTTAACTTCAAAGAGAGATATTAAAATCCACTATACTTTGACAAGAATGTTTGTGACTCATAAAACTGTGTTCGTGTATTATGATACCGAGTTTATTTTGTTTGCATGTAAGCTGATCGTCGTGTCCGTTGTAAGTTGTTACATTTTATGTATGTATACCTAGCTGTTGCCCAAGACTTCTTAAGCTTGGAATTTAAAAAAAAAATCCTCGGTTCTGCAACATTTTTTCCTGACGCTTTTTCGCAGCATTTATCTAGGAAGGCTTTAGGCTATATAATATCACGCTGTGACCAATAGAAGCGAAGCATCAGTAAAAAATGTAAGGAAAATTTTCGAATAAAAATTTAAATAGTAATTGAACAGTTAAAGCTTTTTACATGGAAAATGCATTTAGCCACTTCCGCTTTCCGGTTTAGGGGGCAACCTGCGGGCTTCGTGAGAGACACTCGGTTCATTGATGGAAGCCGGACTACTCACTAAGCCTTATTATGTTCCTCCTGTTCCCTACCGCGCAAGAGATGAAAACTGAACAGTATAAAAAACATTATTAGCTGTGTAAAAAACATTATTAGCATGAATGTTATTGAATATTTGACACATAATGTATGTAAATTATCGAATTTTATTTGTATTTTTAATTCTTTATATTTGTTTGCAAATAATGGATTATGTTCAAATGAACTTAAACAAGTGAAAAAATGCGTGGAATGAAAATTCATTCCACGCATTTTTTCACTTGAATGTAAATAAAATCGTATGGTTAATAGTGATAGTGGGTTTGATTTCCTTATTGTTCTCAATTCTTAACACGTTTTTATTAGCCTTGTTCGTATCTATCAATCTTTCAAGTTAAGAGGATACCAAAATCACTTCGTGCATTTTTCTATGTACGAAGTTTTCATTGTTTCTTTAGATTGAATGGCTAGAGCTCTAATTTTTAAGTATATGTTTTTTCAATAGGATAGGATAAACTCAGAAACGCGATTAAAAAAAGTTTTCTCGATAGAAAATCTTGGCGAAATAACCTCTCATATTTTTTATTTTTTTCATTTGTCGGTCTATTATCGCGTATTAACTAATGAAATAACTTTAAAAACATAAGTAACTATCATATATAGAAACACGTAAATCAGAATTAAAATATATTTAGTAGATTTTGAGTAAATAGGAAAAGTATCCCTAATTCTTCATTTTCTGTGCATACTGGCTGTGTTAATATGTACGTGTCGGCGATGATATACGATAATATTGATGTAGGCCCTTAAGAAGCGATGACAATAAATAAATACATGCTTATGCTTGTGTTGTGGGTTACAAAAATGCAAAAACTATATTAAACTAGCTGACCCGGCAAACGTTGTTTTGCCATGCTAAAAAAAAAAGTTTGAAAAATAGATGTTGGCCGATTCTCAGACCTACTGATTAAACATGTAAAATTTCATAAAAATCGGCCGAGCCGTTTCGGAGGAGTACGGTAACTAACACTGTGACACGTGAATTTTATATATAAGATATATCCAGGATTCTCGGGCACGTCTTTTTTAAACTGCAAATTATTGGTATTGATGTTGTGTGATAACTGTGTCCGTGGATATAATATAATAAACTTCTTATTTTATCTGAGATTAAACATTGTATGTTACCCTATAACTGTTTTAAAACCATATACTACCAAACAACGTAGTTAGTTACCGTAAAAACTAATGACCAACAATAATATTGTGGTTGCCATGCTCAAAATTATAATTTTCATCCAAAAAAACCTTTGTTACGTGGACGGAACATAAAAAAAAAGGAAAACCTGTTATCAGGTAGATGGGATGTAGGAATGAGGTCTAATGAGAGCGAAGCAACATTCATATTTGAGGCATTCGCTCGTATTCGTATTTTTAAAAGAAATGGTACGTGTCAAATGAAATATTAAAGGTCTGTACGGAAATGTACACCCAAATTTTACCGAAATATGTTAAAGGGTGCGTTTATACGTAAAGGGTTTTGAGGTAACGTTAATAACCCAAAAAGGTATTCATGAAACAAAAATGACATGACACAAAATACTGCACATGCTGGGTAAAACGCAATTCTTTGGTAGATATTTGGCAGTTCTACGTGCAAAACTAAACTTAACTAAAAAATTAAAACAGCTATTGCTGTATATTATTTGGCTATTTTATTGTGCACATTTATGTTAATTAAAATCTTTAGTCTATTATAAACAGTTTTTATAACAAGAAAGTTCAGTTAACATCGCCGAATTGTGTTATCGACACTGTCATAGTTATTTTTTTAGTTTAGTTTAGTTTTGCGTGTAGAATTGGTACTATTGTTTTGACGGCTATTATAGTCTAGTTGTTGATGGAACTGCCGTTCACGAGATTGCGGGTTTGAGACACGGGACACTGATTTGTATGATATATTATGTATTTGTAATATTAGGTAATATTCGTACTGCGTCCAGGTGTAATCTATGTATTTAGAAAAGAAAATTATTATAGTACTCCCGGAATACAGAGTAATATAATAATTATCTGAGCTGTAAGTTGTCTTCTATAATCCGTAGTGGTCTCCAGAGATTGTATTTACTTAGGTATATTATCTCCTAATTGACTCTATGACACTACATATTTTCTTGCCAAACCGCAAGTTAATCTTCTTACATTCTCGGGTCAGGCAAGTGTATTCAATTAACGCTAAAATTTTCAGCAAATATTCTAATAAAATTGACACAATGAATTTTCATTTTATAAGGAATGAAATTTAGTTGAGCTGGTTGAATTGGTACCGATACCTAGATTTCGGTTTACTTTGTCGCTATTTGATATACATACAGACACGGCAGTAGACTTTATTTTGAATAATAATTTTATGCAAAATAGAATTGTAAAATTTCTTTTATAACTACGTAGGAAGCGCAATTACTCCTAAATGCAATATTCATAGCAAAAATATTTCAACAAAATTTTACTTTTCTTTGTAATTAAATAGTATTTTAACTTCTCATAATGTATAACAGTATATTTTCTTAGGAATTCTCATCTCACAGCCGTGGGGTGTGGGCCCTCGTAAATATTCACATTCCTTCCAAAATGTAATTATGTCTCTTAAATAACGAGCCGTGCAACGGCGTACTTTTTATGAAAGTATTTACGAAATATTGTCTTTCTTTACGTCTATTCTGTTCTATAATATTGTATAGCCTTATGTAATCAAAATACAACATATCTAATTGTTTACATTTTCAAATATATTTAGTAATGCATGTCGAGTTGGTGTCATTGTTTGAATTGATTTATTTTTCAATTTTTTTTAGCCTTTATTGATAAATGCACTATTCAACACTGAAATCTGACCAGTGGTTCCTGAGATTAACGCGTTCAAAAAAACAAACTCTTTAGCTCTATAATATCGGTATAGAAATATAGATTATATGATGAGCTTTCAGTCATAACAAGATGACTAAAAGCTTGTAAATTAATAAAGGAAAAATACAATGATATTCTTTGTTACAGTTTATTAAAACCTTTTAATTCAAAAGCATGTTTTAATGAAATGACCATGGCATACTACACGTAGGTTTAGGTATTCTTACTTAGAAATGACATGTCGTAACTAACCTCAGAAACTATATTGGAAACTAATTGAATTGAATTATTAATATTACGTGATAGGCAAAGGTGCTTACCGATCTAAATACTCCTACTAGCTGTTGACCGCAACTTCGTATGCGCGGTATTTAGAAAATTTATCCCGTTTTACAACATTTTTCATTAATGCATCGCTCTTATTCCTCGCAACGTGATGTTATACGGGGTTGATGCGACATATGGGCTTTTTTTTAACTGAATATACTAGGTAACATTTTTAAGCTGTGTACCAAAAATCAAATAAATACAAGCAATAGTTTACGCAAATTAGGTTAAAAGTTTTAGTACTATAAGAACACGATGTATCTTTCGTTACAGCTGATAAGTTTATAGGCAAAGGTCATCTACCTTACATTTTTACAACGATAAATTACGGTACATTTTACGATGCAAGTTGCCATTCTTCGCTATTCAAATCACTTGGACCTTTATTACGAAAGTGACCAAAATAACAAAAAAGATGCGCTTGAAAAAGACAGAAGGTACTATTGTACCGTAGATTATTTACACAGGATGGTAGCAGTTAAAAGCTATTTAGTTTGTTTGAAAAAAAAATCTCATTTTTGGTGCTATTTATTTTTATACTATATCGAATTAATACTATACACCTTTAGTATTCGCAGTCTAATTTAATGCCCCTATGTCGTATCAATTCCGTATATAGCCTATAGCCTTCCTCGTTAAGGGCCTACATCAATATTATCGTATATCATCGCCGACACGTACATATTAACACAGCCAGTACATAGGCACAGAAAATGAAGAATTAGGGATACTTTTCCTATTTACTCAAAATCTACTAAATATATTTTAATTCTGATTTACGTGTTTCTATATATAATAGTTACTTATGTTTTTAAAGTTATTTCATTAGTTAATACGCGATAATAGACCGACAAATGAAAAAAATAAAAAATTAGAGAGGTTGTTTCGCTAAGATTTTCTATCGAGAAAACTTTTTTCAATCGTGTTTCGAGTTTATGCGATCCTAGATCATATATTGAAAAAACATATACTTAAAAATTAGAGCTCTAGCCATTCAATCTAAAGAAACAATGAAAACTTCGTACGTAGAAAAATGCACGAAGCTATTTTGGTATCCTCTTAAATGTACTATGCGACAATGAAAGAATTTAGATGTAGAGCGAAAGATCCGAGGTCATGGGTCCCGTTTACAGTGATTACACTTTCCACTATCATTTAATATTATTAATTGAAAGCACAGCATGTCAATTGACATGAAGAACACAGAAACATTAAGAGCCCACTACAAACCCAGCCAATTCAGTTTATGTGTTTGTGTTATAATATATTGCTAGGTATCCCTATTCCTATTCCCGTGCCGAAAATGAAAACTACATATCAGCCAGATTTTACCAATAAAATCTTTGAAATATAGACGTTTCGTAGTTCGCTGTTTTCTTCGTAAAATTGTCATATTTCTTTTAGTTATCAATATCATTTTGTAAAAGAAAATGGATGCATAGATACATAAGACCTAGATACTGTGAGACAAATTCCTTGCTCTGGAGGCAATATCCACGAAGATAACAGGGGACTACGATGTCCACATTTTTGTATGGAGCATAATTTGGTGTCGTGCCTGTCCTCTTAATAAATTACTTGAGTTTCAATTTTGTTAAAAAAAGCGTGCAGAAATAAAACTTCGACTTAAAATTTCAATAATTTATTAAATAAAACAGAGAATTTTCCGTGTGGTGACGGATTAAGAATACAAGTGTCACCATCCCAAATCCTCCCAAGATTCCTGTAAAAGTCAGCTAAGGGATATTGCACACAGATAACATGATCTGTTAGAGACGGAAAACTCGAAAATAAACCCTGTGCCAACACGCCTGGTCAGCGCGGCACAGTAGACCATAATCCCTCCCAAAGTGGAGGAGGCCCGTGCCCAACAGTGGGACGTAAATGGGCTGGAGAGAGAGAGAATATTAACAAGTCTTTTTGATCTTAGGTTATATATGGCTAAAGTAAATAGTAGTTAGTTTTGGTAGTATATATTATTACTGGATGCATCATAGAGCATTTATCGACAGAAGTTGGCAATGACAACAATCCTGTTGCGTCAATAAAACTTAACCTAGCTTAACTAAAATGAAAACAACTATCGTGTATCCACTGATTTACCAGATGTAATATCCGTCATAGACACTACATCTGGTAAAAATACGATTTAGCCAAGCTATGCACCATTTGGCAAATCTGTGGATGTATCCTGATATAATGGCTATTTCGTTGTACATATTTATAATAATTAAAATTGTTAGTCTATAATAAACAGTTTTTTATAAAAGTTCAGTTTACATCGGTACCAATTCTACGGGAACAACTAAGCTGAACTTAAAAATGGCATATTTAGATTTATTAGCTATTTCGTTTTGCACATTTTAATTAATTAAAATCGTTAGTCTATATTATACAGATTTTCTAAAATTATCGATAAAATTCTGTTAACATTGCCGAATTATTAATATTTTGCGATTGACTCGCTATGCTTTTACTAAATAAACTAAATTATAATGGAAAAATTGGCGTTGGAACGGCATTCCGAGGTCGCGGGTTCAAGTCCCGCTTATGGTTATCATTTTTTCCATTATAATTTAGTTTATTTATTGCCGAATTATGTTATGCACACTATCAATTTTATTTTTAGTTAAGTTTAGTTGTGCACGTAGAATCGGTACCATTACCATCGGTACCAGCGGAATGAAATTGTAAGTAATGGTTATTATATTTTCTTTATGTTGGTTATTATGTTATTATAGTTTTTTTCCTCCATGTGGTGACGAATTAAGAATACAAGTGTCACCACCCCATCTCCTCCCAAGGGTGCTGTAAAAGTCAGCTAAGGGATATTGCACACAGATAACATTTTCTGTGAGACGGAAAACTCGAAAAGAAACCCTGTGCCAATGCGTCTGGTCAGCGCGGCACAGTAGACCATAATCCCTTCAAACTGGAGGAGCCCCGTGCCCAACAGTGGGACGTAAATGGGCTGGAGAAGAAGAAGATTATATTTTCATTTCAAACATTTTTATATGTACTTTTTATTTCCGAATTAGATTTTTTTAAATAATATACAGAATTAAATTCAAGACATCTATCATTACAACGTCATTTATCGAGCAATTTGCACAACTTGATCGATCGATCACTTAGTGTTATATACAGAACATTGAGACCGAAAAAATCCACTATAATTTAATTTATTTAATAAAAGCCTAACAAAACAATTACAAAAATTAATAAATTACTTTAAGGAACAAATTACATTTTTTTAAATTTTAATAAACTTTTTAATAAATATAACAAGTAATACAATCTAATATATAAAATTCACGTGTCACAGTGTTCGTTACCGTACTCCTCCGAAACGGCTAGACCGATTTTTATGAAATTTTACAAGCATGTTCAGTAGGTCTGAGAATCGGACAACATCTATTTTTCAAACACCTCCCCCCTACGGACATTTACGTATGGCAAAATAACGTTTGCCGGGTCAGCTAGTTTTTTTATATATTTTGCCCCGCGGTGTTACCCGCGGTAAAAAGGATAAAAAGCTGTTCGTCTTTTTATATCCCACATTACATTCCTTTTAGATAAAAAGTTGCCTATGTGTTATTCTGATGTATAAGCGACATTATTGTAAAGTTTCATTAAAATCTATTGAGTAGTTTTTGCGTGAAAGAGTAACAAACATCCAAACAATCATACTCTCAAACTTTCACATTTATTATATTAAATCCTAATGATTGCTAAAATCACATCGAAATTTTGATTATATTTACTTTTTTTTAAGTTTTTGATTTCAGCTATTAATTTGAATTCTGCCGTCTACCGTAATGTCGAGGGGTGAATGTTTTCTGATGTATGCTTCGACCGCTGTTGCATCGCGTCCAATCATTCTCATATTCTGTTGGTGTTCTTTGAACATCTGTAAATAAAATAAATAAATATTCATGAACATTTCATTCAACGACCTCTGGTCCCAAGCTAAGCTTATTTGATACGGATAGACTAAATACATAGTAAACACCCAGACGCAGTACAAACATTTGTCTGACAATTATAGATATCGTGTCCAGCTATCAAACCGCGACCTTGTGAACAACAGTCTATTACATGGACCACTAGACCACGAGGCCCGTCTAATTTAAAAAGACAAAGGTGTCGATTCCAGTGCAAGTTCAACTTGACTAAACTTAACTATAAATAAACTATATTTAGTTTGGTTAAGTGCTAAACCTATTCTGTTTCAAACATAAATTAAACTTAAAATTTTAGTTGACAGGAATAAATCAATTTTTAGTTAAGTTTAGTTAAGTTCTTGGACACAGAATCGACACCAAAGTCAAATTTTTTTATTTCAAGTTGGCATGTTTTACAAGCTCTTTTGAAACGTCAGAAACTAGGTGCCACTGCCACTTATTTGAAAATAGTCTTGTGTATGTTTACTTATTATATTATACTAGCTGACCCGGCAAACGTTGTTTTGCCATACTAAAAAAAAAAGTTTGAAAAATAGATGTTGGCCGATTCTCAGACCTACTGAATACGTATGCAAAATTTGAGAAGAATCGGTCAAGCCGTTTCGGAGGAGTACGGTAACTAATACTGTGACACGTAAATTTTATATATTAGATAAGATAAGATAAAGCAAAACTCGTTATGTATGTCCCTATGTGAGCTTATATCTTCAAAATTACGCAACAAATTTTGATGTGTTTTTTTTTAAATGTGAGAGTGGTTCAATAGGATGGCTATTTATGTTTAATTTGTTAAAGTTTGGTTTCTAAATTCCACGCGTTCGAAGTTGCGAGGAATAGGTAGTATGTTAATAGTTAATCATAGTGGAAATAAAGATTACTATGGAATACCGTCTGCCGCTCTGCCGTCTGAGCTACCATGGGGTAACTAACGCGGGTTTAAGTCTCGCTCACAGTGATCATTATTTCCATTATCACTATGATTTATTAAATAAAAACAAAGCAAGTCAATTGCAAAATTAATAAATCACTGAAGATTATGTTTAGTTTATCTTCCGTGTGGTGAGAGATTAAGAATACAAGTGTCATCATCCCATTTCCTCCTCAAGGTGGTGTAAAAGCCAGCTATGGGGTATACTATATACACTCTGTGAGAGATGGAACTTCGAAATTAAACCCACTGCCAACAAGTCTGGTCAGCACCGCACGATAGACCATAATCCTTCGCAAAGTGGAGAAGGCCTGTGACCAGCAGTGGGACGTTGATGGGCTTGAGAGGGATATTTAATTTGTTATGGTATGGTTTTTTTTTACATAATATATATTGATGCTTGACTACATTCCACCTGATGGTAAGCGGTAATGCAGCCTTGGATGGTAAAGCGCAACAACTATGTTAGAAGCCTATTCACCCTTTCTCTTGAATGCTTCCACATTGTAACTGTCCAGAAACACAGACGCCGGCAGATTGTTCCAGTCTTTAGCTGTCAGCCAAATAAAGGACGACGCAAAACGTTTAGTTCGGGAAGGAGGTATATTTATTGATTTATTTTATTTAAAAACTTTCAGCACAAAATTGTACAATAGGCGGCCTTAATGCTAAAAGCATTATCTACCAGTCAACCTAGGGTGATGCAGACATTAGTGGTAGGTGCGTTATTTGCTTAAAAAATAAACATCAAGGAACGAATAAACTAAATATGACAAATAGAATACATAATTTTAACATAAAATATTAGTACATACTAAATAAAAACATAATAACTACTTATATAATACTTAGGTACACAAATAACTTACTATTAATACAATAAACTACTTGTAAATACAATACATACATACATAGCATATATACACTATATGATTTAACATTAAGTCTGAGAAGAATCAGCAAATTTTTGGAGCTGGTGTTCTTTTATTTTACGCTTAAAGGTGGATCTGCTAGAGGCCATGCTGATCTCAAGAGGGAGGGAATTCCAAAGTTGGACCGATTTTACGAGAAATGACGACCTAACACAATCGGATCTATGTGACGGTATATCCACAATGTAAGGATGCATGCGTCCCGTTCGTCTGGTAGTGCGTTGAAGGAATGGAGATGGGGGAATTATTTCGTGTAATTCCTCAGCACACACTCCAAAATGCAGTCTATAGAATACAGTGAGACTAGCCACTCGAGGCCTATGCTCGAGGCTTTGCAAATTCGTCTCAATAAGTTCAGTGTCGTTAATTATCCTCTTAGCACGCCGCTCGATCGATGGTCACTAAACTTCATGCGTACGCAGTCGCGGGTATTAGGTAGTTAATATAATATAATCTTACCGTAAAACCATCGCCGCCATCAGCCAAATAAGATGGTGCAAGTACTGAATATATTTTATCGTCATCTAATGGTGTATTAGAATGTTTGTCTCCAATATTAACAGATACAACACGATGTCCTTCAGGCAAACTTATATTGTATATTACCTGAAGACCTACAAATAAAAAATAATAAAAATTAGCAAACATAAAAAGTTCTCTATATCTTAGGTCTGGTATATAGTCGTAAAATCTTTTGAATCATAGCTAGACAAGAAAAACTCACATTCACATTCTTTCTTCTCATTCTTTAAAATAGCCCAGTCCCACGGGACTGGGCTATTTTAAAGAATGTGGATTACCATTACCTTCAGTCGATAAATTATAAATGATCACGCCGTAATAGAAATATATTCTATACTTGCCTAAAAATTTGTATGATTTTTCTTTAAAACATACTCGTAAAGATTCCTAAGAGCTTTATAATTATGCTTCTTGTCTAGCTATGATTCAATGGAGATAAGATTTTACGACTCTATTGTCTTTAAAATCTATTGTTAAGTCTTATCGGCGACTCCGGTTGGCTAGACACAGAGCACCTGGTAAATCTAACAATTTAAGCCGACAGTATAACATTAGTGTTGAGATTATAATAACACTCCCATAGATAAATTAATATCCCTAACTGGCAACACTTTTGTGTAACTGGTATTACTGTGTTGGTTAACATAAATGGTGTGTCACGTTTGTTAAAATGTTTTTGTATAATTGCTCTGCTAATAAAATATGGAGCCCAATGTAGTGTTTTACTTTAATGTTAATAACACTGCATGTTGAGACAAATAATCAATACGCTTCCACTGCGCTGCTGCCAAATAAGTTGAAGAAAAAGTATGACGAGCATTTCATGAACAAAGGAAGAAAACAAGATGGAGTCGATAAAATATAGAATTATTGAACCTTTTTGCGGAAAGGATTTCACAACATGGGCATTCAGGATGAAAAGCATATTAAGAGAAAATGAATGTTTAGCCGCCATACAAAATAAGGAGTTTGAGAAGAGAAATGAAAATTCAAAGGTCGAATCAAGGGCACAAGCCATTTTGATTGCTGGCGTAGCGGACACCCACATCGATTACATGAAAAAAGAAACAGCGTATCTTATGTGGAAAAGCTTGGAAGATAACTTTATGAAAAAGAGCACAGTTGGATCATTGTTTTTACGAAGAAAGTTGGCACAAATAAAGTATGATGAAAAGAAAACTAGTCTCCTCGAACATTTAGTGGAAATAGAAAGAATTTTTAATGAATTGGATGGCGCAGAAGTTAAACTAACAGAAGAAGAAAAGATTAATTACCTATTACTATCGTTACCAGAAAGTTTCAGTTCCATTATTTCAGCGCTTGAAACACAAAGTGAATTAACTTACCCTTTTACAAAGAAAAGATTACTTGCAGAAGATGAGAAGCGTCAAGGACAAAGTTCTAAACCAAATGATCAACCACAAGCAGCATTCAACTGTTACATCTGCGGGAAACCCGGTCATAAAAAGTTCCAATGTCAGAAAAATAGAGAATTTGGACACTATGTAGGAAGAGGACGACAGGACAATATAAAGCAACGAGATACTGCACAAGAAGACACAAGGCATCGAGGAAGAGGAAATTATTGGAGACAAGGACATAGAAGAGGACGTGGATATGGAAACCGAGGAAATAACTGGACTAGAGGACAGAGTGATGCAAACTTAGCAGGTTATGAACACAATGTATTCATGAGTAATGTATTGCAAGGTAACATGTCAAATAATAATAGTACAAAATTAGAATTTTGTATTGATTCAGGATGTACAGACCATTTAATAAACACTAAAGATCATTTTGTAGATTACATAAAATTAAAGATACCAATTAAAATAAATTTAGCTAAAAATGGTGTTAATTTTGAAGCCATAGGAGTAGGCAATATAAAGGTTATAAGCTATGTAGGTAAACAACAACACTATTGTACTATAAGTAATGTATTATATGTACCAGAATTACGAAAGAATTTATTAAGTGTATCAAAATTAGCAAGCGCAGGGCTAAAAGTAGAATTTAATAAAGAAAAGGTAAGAGTATTCAAACATAACTGTGTACTGTTAATAGGAGATAAAATTAAAACATTGTATACTATACACTTAGAAAGTAATGTAAACACTTGTAATTTCACTACTAAAGCAAAACAAGATGAGGCAGAATTATGGCACAGGAGGTTTGGTCACTTAGGCAAGTCAAATTTAAAATTATTAGTTCAGAAAAATATGGTTAATGGTTTATCAGAATTAAAAGATAAAACAATAAGTGATGATCTATGTGAATCATGTGTATTGGGCAAACAATGTAGACAGCCATTTAATAAAATAGGATATAGAGCTAAACAACCTCTAGAACTTGTACACACTGATGTTTGTGGGCCAATCTCACCAAGTACATTTGATAATAATAATTATTTTGTTACATTCATTGATGATTATACACATTTTACAATAGTTTACTTAATGAAAAATAAATCTGAAGTGTTTGATAAATTTAGACATTATTACTATTTAGCAACAAATCATTTTAATACTAATCTTCATAAATTACGATTAGACAATGGGCGAGAGTATCTCTCTAATAACTTTAAAAACTTTTGTAATAAAAGGGGCATAATGATGCAACACACAGTAGCATATAACCCAGAGATGAATGGTGTAGCCGAACGTATGAATAGGACACTGATGGACAAAGCACGAACAATATTAATTGATTCAAAAATGAAAAAGGAATTTTGGGGAGAAGCGGTATTATTCTCAGCTTATGTGACTAACCGAAGCCCAGTTTCAGGAAGAGAGCAGACACCAAGTGAACTATGGGAAAACAGGAAGCCAGATGTTTCAAATTTAAGAATTTTTGGATGTACTGCATACAATCACGTACCTAAGGAATTAAGGAGAAAACTTGATGATAAAGGAAGAAAAATGATAATGATAGGATATGCTATAGGAGGTTACAAACTCTATGACGAAGAAACTGGATCAATTGTAATAGCAAGAAATGTTATCTTTGATGAGAAAAGAAACGAAACAGAGAAGAAAGTATATTTACCTAGATATGATGACGAGGAAGATCATGAAGAAATAGAAAGCTCTGAAATAGAATTGATAGATGAAGAAAATACAGAAGAAACAATAAGTCAAGAAAGTCAGGATGAAAAGAATAGTCAAGAACAACAGCAACATACAACAAGATTAGGAAGAAATGTTCAAAAGCCAAGGAAACTTGAAGACTATGAGGTTTACACAGCATACTGTTTATTAACAGAAGATCCACAAGAATATGAAGATGCTATTAAAGATAAAGATTGGCAAAAGGCTATAAAGAAAGAATTAGATTCACAAAAGAAATTACAAACTTGGGAAGAAACTATATTGCCAAAAGGAAACAAGGCTATAGATACGAAATGGATTTTTAGAACAAAGCAAAATGGAATTAAGAAGGCAAGATTAGTAGCAAAAGGTTTTCAGCAACAGAGCTGTGATAATTATTATGCTCCAGTAGCTAAAATGTCTACCATCAGACTGATGATCAGTATAGCCGTCCAACAAGACTTAACAATACAACAATTTGACGTACCAACAGCATTTTTGAATGGAAAATTGAATAATGATGTTTACATAAAATGTCCTAAAGGTATGAAAATAAAGGAAGGTAAAGTTTTAAAACTAAGAAAAGCTCTATATGGATTAAAAGAAGCACCTAAGTGTTGGAATCAAAGATTTCATGATTTTATAACAGAGAAAGGATTTACACAATCTAAATATGATTCATGTTTATATGGAAAAGCAAAGACTTGGTTACTATTATATGTTGACGACATTTTATATCTTGGATATGACATAGATCTTATACAATCTTTAGAAAAGGAATTCAAAATAAAGAATTTAGGAGAATTGAAGAAATACTTAGGACTGGAAATAATAAGAAAGAAGGATACACTTGAAATAAGACAAACTGAAATGATTAAAAGATTACTAGAAAAGTTTCAAATGCAAGACTGTAAACCCAGCCAGACACCTATGGAAGTAAATTTTAATGCACATATACCAGCACCATCAGATGTGATTGATGTACCCTTTAGAGAATTGATAGGCTCACTATTATACATTGCAATGAACAGTCGACCGGATATTACCTTTGGAGTATCTTACTTAAGCAGATTTTTAGATAAACCGACAAAGGAATTATGGTTAGCAGGTAAAAGAATATTACGTTACCTCAAAGGAACATGCACTCAGGGGCTGTTATATACAAAAGCAGGTGATTATTCTAAGCTTGATGCATACTCTGATGCAGATTGGGCTGCAGATAGAACTGACCGCAAAAGCACAAGTGGTTGTGCTATTTATCAAGGAAAGAATTTGATAATTTGGTTTTCAAGAAAGCAGACATGTACAGCACTTTCAACAGCTGAAGCTGAATATGTTGCAGGAGCACTTACAGTGACAGAACTCATTCATATAAAAGGCATACTATCTGAATTTTTAGTTAATAATACTATTTCAGCAAATTTGTTAATTGATAATCAAAGTACCATAAAACTAATTCAGAATCAAATGAATACTAAAGCTGCTAAGCATATTGAAATAAAATATCATTACATAAAGGATTTAGTAAATAAGGGATTAGTGTATGTCTCATATGTACCTACTGATGAGAACATTTCAGATATATTTACAAAGTCACTATCTATTCAGAAACATACTTACTTTTGTACTAAGTTAAATTTGATTTGAAATATTAGTACTCACTAGATTGTTATGATGCTATATTTAAAGTATAAGATTATAAGTATAAGATTTTAAAATATCAAGAAGTTTTTGTTAAAACATTAAGTTAGTTTTGGTTTATGTTAACTAAGTGTGTATAGCTAAGATATAAGCTATTAAACTCATAATTATTGGATTTAGGTTTTAGTGAAACAGGAATAAAACAACCAGTAATGTTATTTAAAACTTGTAATTGTTTTATAGTCATATGTTGCAGAGGGATGTATTTTCGTGTTGAACTTGTTAATAGATACTGTTTTATGTAAAGTACATAAACATTTGCTATAATTGTGTTACAATTGTTATTAATGAGAAGTCATCTTTTGTTCTTATTTTAAGCAATTTAAGAATGTTAGTAGTTGATATATCAGTAATTCTAAATTCTGTAAATTGAGGGGCTGTGTTGAGATTATAATAACACTCCCATAGATAAATTAATATCCCTAACTGGCAACACTTTTGTGTAACTGGTATTACTGTGTTGGTTAACATAAATGGTGTGTCACGTTTGTTAAAATGTTTTTGTATAATTGCTCTGCTAATAAAATATGGAGCCCAATGTAGTGTTTTACTTTAATGTTAATAACACTGCATGTTGAGACAAATAATCAATAATTAGCAACATTTTTTTACGATAGATTTTGATGGCTTAATATCTTATAAACAGTCCTAATTAAACATTAAGAAGTGTGAGTGAGAGTGTGTGTGAGTCCAACTCATCTTTTTACACGCTTTATATAAGCTTCACTTGTATGTTTGTTTGTATGTTTGTAACCGACTCCTTTGGACGCTATTTTGACCCACTTTAAACGGTCAGATTCTATTCAAATTTTGCACACCTGTCAAAGACCGATGACAATGCAATAATTCGATTAAAATATCCGATTATCCTGGTTAGATTCGCCAGGATTCATTAATCTTTTCTATTTTTTTTTAGTTGGGTTTTCTATATAAAGCGTGTTTTTTTAGTTTTTTTAAACTATTATTTTTTTTGTTAAAAGTTATCTTTTTCGAGTATCGGCTCCTCCACTAATAGTGTGGAGGACTGGGAATAAACGGCACCTTTCCCTCCACACCCTTTTTATTCCCATTCGTCCACACTGTGGACGACGGGGTGTAGATGATTGGAAATAACCCTATATTTTAGACACAATGATCAATTTCTTCACAAATTACGTATGAAGAAAAAAAAAATGACGGACATTTTACACAGCGTCCTCTGGTCCCAAGCTAAGCTTGTTAACTTGTGTTATGGGTACCAGAATGGCAAAAAGGGGGAGTGTGATGAAAATGGTGAAGATGATGATGATAATAAATTGCTGTAAAAAAAAATTCTTGAAAAAATGTCAAGTAAAGAAATAGATAATAATATTATTTGTATAATTACCAGAAACTTGCAAAACAAATGGTCCTTTAAATGGATTTAAACTCCAAGCTTCAGAGACAGATCTCTCTAATGCTTCACGTACATATCTACCTTGTAGATCAAATAGATGTAATCTATCATTGTATGGTAAGAGATCGAATAGAGATCCTTGAGTTATACCTGAAAGAGAAATGTTGAAGTTAATAGTTAGATAGATAGGTACCACAGATCAGACCCCGTAGATTTCACAAGCAGAACGTATGCCTTATTCTTGCCTTAAATACATTACCTAATGTATGAAACTCGACGTGTGATTTTACCACGACCAATGAAAAGAAAAACGCATTTATGTTTAATAATAATATTAATATAAGTCAAAAGTTTATTTGTTTGCTACACGCTAATCTCAGGAACTACTGATTTGAATTGAAAAATTCTTTCAGTGTTGGATAGTCCATTTATCAAGGAAGGCTATTGGCTATATAACATCACGCTGCGACCAATAGGAGCGAAACATTACTGAAAATAAAGTAATTTATTAATTTTGCAATTGACTTGCTATGCTTTTACAAATTGTAGTGGAAAAAGTCATTACCGCAAGCGGAACTTGAACCCACGACCTCGGAATACCGTTCCGTAGCTCTGCCAATTGAGCTTATTGCGGTCGTGCTAACAGTAAACAATCTGACCAACACAATGGTCCTTGATTGAGTCTACATCGCATTTTTGATGTGTAACGCCATCTATCGAGAATGTTTTGCAACAATCTCGACCAGCCACCTAGTATTCTTTACAGAATACAATTAGGCTGAAATAATGACGCAACTTTTATTACTAAAGTAATTTATTAATTAATTATTCCAGCCCCGCAATAAGCTCAGTTGGCAGAGCTACGGAACGGTATTCCGAGGTCGTGGGTTCAAGTCCCGCTTGCGGTGAACACTTTTTCCACCATAATTTGATTTATTAAGTAAAAGCATAGCATGTCAAATGCAAAAATTTATTAATTACTTTAGTAATGAACGTCGCGTCATTATTTCAACCATTCGTATTCTGGAAAGAATACTCAAGTGTTGGTCGAGATGGTGTAAAGCAATCTTGATAGATGGCGCTGTACGTAAAAATATATAAACTCCTTCGAGTGACAGGTATGGTGGTTAATTTGAAGTGTTGCAAGTAGATCGCAATAAGCTCAGTTGGAAGAGCTTCGGAACGGTATTCCGAGGTCGTGGGTTCAAGTCCCACTTGCGGCATTTCACTTTTTCCAACATTATTTGATTTATTGAGGTTGGAATAGTTAAGTATTTATATTCTAAACCTGCTACGTTGTTTTTTTTTCAATATTGAATTAATAATTTCTTACTCTTTTAATAACAATTATAAATTAAAAATTAAGTTCCGGTTATTTCGGTTAAGTTCGGTTATTTCGGTTAAGTTCCGGTTATTTCGGTTAAGTACGGTTAATTTCGGTAATTTGGTAAAGTTAAGTTCGGTTCGGTTAAGTTAAGTTCGGTTAATTTAAGTTAAGTTCGGTTAATTTTGGTTAAGTTCAGATCGCTTAAGTTTCATTTCTGTTATTATTTTTGGTTCGATTTCAAATTCGATTCGGCCACTAACGCGTGCAAAGCCGCGGGCAGAAGCTAGTATTATATATTTGTAATTTCATCCATGCCTAGTGCCTAGTCACCGGCCATGTGTAACGATGGTCAAATATGACTACACCTTTCTGAAACACGTTGTATAACACGACCCATAGATAAATTAGATTAGATGGATAATTATGTAGAAATGGCGGATTAATTTGTAATTATTCACACATATTGAGAATCGATGACAATGCAATAACTAAATACAATCAACATCCAGATTTTTTCCAACGTGCTTTATGAGTTTTTAACCGACTTCAAAAAAGAAAGAGGTTCTCAATCCGTCTGTTTGTTTTTTTTTATTTATGTTCGCACCTCATAACTTTAACTGGGCTAAGCGATTTTAATTATACTTTTTTATTTGTTATTGAGTATATCAACAAATTATAATGATTTACTTACTTCCTTCTATAAATGACGACTTAATATCACCACGTTGAATTAATACTATACAGTGCTTATTTGGAGCGAGCTGGTTGTTGCCCTGAAAAGTAACAAAATAAATAAATAAAAATATTCATGGACATTTCAGTAGTCCCAAGCTAAGCTTATATGCTTGTGTTATGGGTACTAGAACAAGGATAGAATACATATACTGCTTTTATTTTGTAAATACATACTTATAATACATAGAATACCAATACCAGATGCAGTACAAACATTTTTATGACAATTATAAATATCTCACAAATGATTGTCCCGAGCGGGAATCGAACCCGTGGCCTCATGATCAGCAGTCCGTTACATAAACCACTTAGCCACGAAGCTCGTCATATGAAAGAAATAAATATGTAAATAGATTAGCAGCCGTATTCACAAACGTTACTGTGAGGTCTCATAGCAGGCATGGACGCACAGGGGTAGCAAAATCATTTCACAAACAATACTTAAGTGTATTCTATCCGTATTCTGGTACCCATAACACAAGCATATAAGCTTAGCTTGGGACCAGAGGACGTTGTGTGAAATGTCCATGAATATAAAAAAAACGTTTGCTGGGTCAGTTTTTACATAAAACTCTAAATCCATACATCCATCAGCCTCTCTCCGTCGAACGCTACAACGCGCGGTCCTGTGCCGCCTGCATCCAATGTCTCCCCGCGATCTTGACGATATCGTTAAACTCTATATAATACTTACAAATTCAGCGATAGCATCAACAAGCATATCTCCAATAGCACATTCACCAAATACACAATCCTCCATTCTCATAGTACGTTTTGTTTCACCTAATGGCACTTGTTCTGCTTGATGGACTAACTTAGCGTATGGGGCTAGTCTCGCTTTTATGTCTAAATCTGAAAATTAGATATTACAGTACTTAAAACAAAGTCGCTTTGGTCTGTTTCTATGTGAGCTTCTCTCACCAGCCGATTTAAGTTCTACTGTTGGGCACAAACCTCCTCCACTTTGGGAAGGGATTATGGTCGATTAGATATTTTCAACTTTTTTCTCAGTCTCGTCTTTCACAGACGATGTTATCTATGTACAAGCCTTTAGCTGGCTTAGGGCGTAGGCAAAGTGGAGGGCAATAAGTCGCGGGGCAAGTCACCTATGCGCTGGACTGACCAAGTGAAATGTGCAGTAGGAACGGTAACGGTAGGTCGGAGTGCACCAGAAAGTCCAGCAATAGGGAGAGATGGTGGGAAATTGTGCAAAAAATCGTGTCCACTTCCACCAATGACAAGAATGCCTCAGCGTGACCACGACCGCTCTGATATGAGCGAGACGACAGAAGAGAGAATAGGGCATAGTGTAATGACACTTGTATTCTTAATCCGACTTTTGGCCACGGAGCTCCTCCCATATAATGGCTAACCCTATAAAATACAAAATACTATAAAAACATCAAAAATAACTCACCTTCTGGTATAGATCTGTCAAGGTATAACGGACCACCTTCCCATCCAACATAATCTCCTCTAAAATCGAAGTATACTGACAGATTGCCCATATACTTGGTGAAAGCTGATGCTTGGACTATTAATACCTGACAACATTAATTGAATTATTCAGTCTGAGCAAAATGTAATAGTTAAACCATTTGTATTCTTAATCCGTCACCACACGAACATTTTAATCCGGCCCCATAAAATTATAAATCGTTCATGCTATCTATACTTCTTTACTTCTTATAAAATCAAGTCGTAATTTTTGTATGCATGTCCCTATGTGAG
This sequence comes from Orgyia antiqua, assembly GCA_916999025.1. Taxonomy (NCBI): domain Eukaryota; kingdom Metazoa; phylum Arthropoda; class Insecta; order Lepidoptera; family Erebidae; genus Orgyia; species Orgyia antiqua. Next base: position 20,079,191 of record OU779869.1, read on the forward strand.
CTTATATCTTCAAAAATACGCAACGGATCTTGATGCGGTTTCTTTTAATAGATAGAATGGTTCAAGAGGATGGCTTTTTTTGCATAATTTGTTGGGGTTTGCTGTATATTGGATGAGATATGATTAAATTTGCCGAGAAGTTCGGACGCGCGCGAGCTATAAATGAAAACGCTGCCTTATCTATGTGAGGTACAACCAACTAATGTATGGAGGAATTGTTTGTTACCTATAGTTCTTCAAAAAAGTCCGCGGGGCGGCATATGTCTATCTTTAAAGGGAAACCCGCTGTACCCTTAATAATGTCAAAAAAATTATCAAATTCAATAGGGTGTTTTCAAAAGCTATTTATGCAATTAATATAGATTGTAACTGCTCTTTACAGCATGCAATTTAAATGAATATCTTAGGAGATATGACGAAAAAATAATTACGCGCCAAAAAATAAAATACTTAAATTGTTGGCTGAGCAATGCGAATGTTTCCTCGGTCTTCTATCCATACTCCAATGTTTGGACATGTAAGGATGTTTATTGTGTTTTTACGTAAAGACTATGGGTTGATGGGATGGATTTTCATGAAACTTTCCAATGTAAAATGGAATAGAAAATGAACTTATTTTTTATCCTTTTTACTGTGGGTAACACCGCGGGGCGCAGCTAGTAATATTATAAAGCTGAAGAGTTTGTTTGTTTGTTTGTTTGTTTGTTTGTTTGTTTGTTTGAACGCGCTAATCTCAGGAACCACTGGTCCGATTTGAAAAGTTCTTTCAGTGTTGGATAGTACATTTATCGAGGAAGATCATAGACTATATAACATCACGCTGCGACCAATAAGAGCGAAGCAGTAGCGAAAAATGTTGCAAAAACGGGGAAAATTTTCTTTATACAAGTACAAAGTCTTCACGCGCCTCGTGGTGTAGTGGTTCTGGTAACGGACTGCCGATCAAGAGGTCGCCGGTTCGATTCCCGCTCGGGACAATCATTTGTGTGATTTTTCTAATTGTCATACAAATGTTTGTACTGCGTCTGGGTGTTTCTATGTATTATAAGTATATATTTACAACAAAAAAAGTAGTATATGTATTCTATCCGTATTCTGGCACCCATAAAACAAGCATATAAGCTTAGCTTGGGACCAGAGGACGTTGTGTGAAATGTCCATGAATATTTATTATATTATTTAAAGTCGCGAGCAACAGCTAAAATATAATATTAAAGTAGGAGATATTATCTTATATAAAAAATTTGTACCCATACTCCTCCGAGACGGCTTGACCGATTTTTATGAAATTTCATATGCAAAAACGGGAAAAGTTTTCTAAATTCCACGCGTACTGAGTCGCGGGCAACAGCTAGTCATGACATAAAAGATTGATGCTATCAACGGTACATACCTGATGCTTTTTATCTTTGGTAGTTTGTATGAAGACAGGATAAGGTCCCGCGACATCTTCTCCACTAGGAGCTGGTCCATTCCATAATAACGAATGTGTATGACCTCCCACTATTATGTCAACATATTCACCATATTCATGGGCTATTTCTCTGAAAATTTACAAAAATTATATATTTAACTATCCGTTGCCCGCTACTCCGTGCGCGTGGTATTTGGGAAATTTCCGCCGCTTTTTTCGCTAATACTTCGCTCCTTCTGATCGAAGCGTGATCATATATAGACTTCCCGATAAATGTATTATCCAATTATATATAAATGTATTTTTCAGACTATTTTTTCACTAGTAACTAGTAGTAATCATCCACGCACTTCAAGGAATATTCTAAAATTCAAGAGCACGGACATTCCACACAACGTCCTCTGATCCCAAGCTAAGCTTATAAGGTTGTGTTATGGGTATCAGAATACGGATATACTACATATACTACTTTTCTTTTGTAAATACATATTTATAATTAGAATTTACACAGAAACACCCAGACGCAGAACAGACATTTGTATGACATTTATAAACATCACTCAAATGATTGTCCCGAGCGTGAATCGAACGTTCGACCGGCAGCCCGTTACATGAACCACTAGACAACGAAGCCAGTCATAATGATAAGTAGGTATTTGTTGTTGTAGCATCAACTGATATGCATAAACTGTGAATTTTTCACCTCTCTAGCTACGAGCGACCCACAGAGGTCACAGATTAACACCCGTATTCACAAACAATATTTACTTAAGTAAGTACTTAAGTGTTGATGCACTATGCAAAGGGTAACACTTTTCAGTGCGTTCCGTTCATCGAGCCTTTATATTCATAGACAAAACTTAGCTATAGTTTCCGTTTAACAAACGCATAGTGCGCTTCACCACTTAAGTATTGTTTGTGAAATGATTTTGCTACCCCTGTGCGTCCATGCCTACTATGAGACCTCACAGTAACGTTTGTGAATACGGCTGTAAGCCTGGAGACAAACGGATGAACAGCGAAGTCACATTAACAGAGTCCCGTTTACCTTTTGCCACGAAACCACAGTAAGTAAAGATGACTGATTATGTATGTTTATAAAGCAGTTTCGATTTTTATTCTTTGCTTTAAGAATACCTTTCCGATATTGACACAGCTGTTTTTTGTAATTTTATTGCAAATATTGGTTCTGAATACTTTACGTACAAGTCGTAGTTTAACACGACCTGACTATAATATAATAATCTCTCTCCCTCCAGCCCATTTATGTCCCACTGTTGGGCACGGGCCTCCACCACTTTGGAGGGATTATGGTCCACTGTGCCGCGCTGACCAAGCGTGTTAGCACAGGGTTTATTTTCAAGTTTTCCGTCTCTCACAGAAGTTGTTATCTGTGCGCAATACCCCTTAGCTGACTTTTACAGCACCCTTGGGAGGAGATGGGGTGGTGACACTTGTATTCTTAATCCGTATAATAATCTACTTAGTTTAAAAACTATAAAACACGTGTATATTTGTTTCAAATTTAGGCCCGACGTTTCGGAGACTTTGCAGTCACCATGGTCACGGGTGAGACTGAGCTGTAATGTGTCTTCTACGATCAGTTATTACAAGGTTTACCCACATTTACCCACATATTTAGCACATTTTGCAGACAACAAGACTTAAAATCCCCATAACTTCACTTTAGACCGACAACATAAAGTTAATAACAAATAATTTTCTTTGACTCCCCTTGAGTTTTCTTGCCAGATCTTTCTCAAGTGGGACGCGTTCCGATCTGGTGGTAGTATATTAGATAAAATAATAAAAACTAAATAATTAAAATACATACTAATTTTCTATAAATTCAAATAAAAATTAACAATTTTTCTTTTTAATATAAAATAATTTAAATCTTAAACCAATAATTCTTTTTTTAAATTTTCTTGTTATTATGTAAATGATATTGTATTTAAGTATATAAACTTAGTTTTGCTTGCTATATTGTATACTACCTCTATAATAATTAAAACTTTAGTCTATGATAAAATTATCTGTTTTATAGGCAAGATATACGTAACTCACTTATCAACATCCAGCCCACAATGTGACAATAATATGATGATGTCCACACCCTTCTCATATAAAGCCTTAGCCTCCCGTCTTGTTGCTTCTTTGGGATCCGTGAATTTCACTTTTCCTGGCGACGACATTGTCTGTAAGATAATATAGTTCTAAAGGACCATCATAGGTGCTAAGAGAGCCAGTGAAGATAAATTGGATATTAATAAGATAATATTTATCATCCCTGAGAGCTGTAAAACTTATCTAAGACATAGATACTGTAAGAAATATTCGTTGTTGTAACAGCAGAGTACGAAGTCCATACCATAGTTTGGAGCATGTCTTGCTATCTTACCCTCGTAAAAAGAGAGGAGAATAGGATCATGGACTCGGAAATTTTCAGAGAATTTTATTGCCGAACAAAACGTGGTCACTAAGTAAAAACAACGTGACTGAACACGTGATTTTAAATACAAAACATCGAAAACTGATCGAAAACATTTACATGTTTCATATGAAAAGATAGCAACTGAAAGGATTTACAATTTAATTAGTTAATTACTCTGGTTTGGAAATTAGGAAGCCATAAAATCTACGGTAATAATTTATTGTTTAGATTGTTCTTTGGACTATTATAGCCATGGTCCGGAGCGGCAGACTGTGAGTGGCGCCTAGGCGGTGGGAGGGATTGAGGCACCTGGCAAGGGACTTTGACTCTATCCATTAATTTATAGGACAGCAAATCTTATAGGCACATGAATTTTTAACCTAAATATCCTAAGTTTTCATTTTGTTGTCTGGTACAGTGACTTCAGACTGATGCCGCTTACCGCTAATATCCCCAAGATTACAGACGTTTTAAATTTTCAAATTTGATTGTCTTAAACAAAATGCAACAAAACAAGCAATTATTTATAAATATGTATACATCTTTTTCGTGACTGAATCTGTCTGTTGGTAAAAACCTCATGATAATATATTCAGCTGTTTGTGTATTATCGCGTAAAGTAATTATAAACGTAGCTAGGTAAGAATGAAATACGTAATGATAAAATTACACTCTTCAAGATTTCAAGATCTTAGCTTAGCTTATCTCAGATCTTCAGCTATTTGGTGTGTACAGATATCTCTGGCATGTCGTATTGAATCACCTCTCTAGATATTAGAGAGGCAGTTTTCAAAAAACTATATCTTATCTGATATGGTAATAACATGTGAAACATTGACAATGATCTTTATTTTATCTCTATAACATGTTATAACGAAATGTTATATTAGTGACAACCATACAAGAGAAAAAAAAATTCACAGGGTATGGAAATTGTCCAACTACTCATCAGCCTTTCGCAGTCCACTGCCGGCTAGGTTTCCCTATAGAACGCTACAACTTCACACTACTAGCACCCAGCGGCTCCTTGTCATTTTAACGATATCGTCATCCACAAGAGTGGATAAGTTACTGAAATATTTGCATGTAGATTCCTTCTACACTGCTGAAGAAGGAAGAAAGGTTTCTGGATATTCAATGAAGGTGGTGCAAACAATTAAGTACCTATATGAAAGTCAGTAAAGTTACGTAAATCGGCCATATCAGCTTGATCAATGCATCAGGTATCCCAGGCTAGAAGAGATCCTGAAGTATTAAACCAAGAATCCCTTAGGCCAAATTCTGACACAGGGTCCCATTAAGGCAAGCTACGCTAACAGTTTTAGAGCATCTCCAATTTCGAAGGGTTTGTAGTCTACTATACCGCGCTGATCAGGTGTTGACGTAGGGTTAGGTTTACAGTTTTCCGTCACTCACTCCCAGTAGATGTTAACTGCTTACAATATCCCTCACCTGGCTCTTACAGCACCCTGGGGAAGAAAAGGGGTGGTGACACTTGTATTTTTAATCCGTCACCACACAGCTAAGCTAGTTTAATACCTATATATTTATTTATTACTTTACCTGAGTTGCAGGAGTAATCAATCCAATTATTCCAATCTTTCTTCCTTTCCTCTTGATTATAATATGAGGTTGGTACAATCCTTGCATTGACGGTTCCTCACTGGTGTTCATATTAGCTGCTACGACAGGCGCTTTTAGTGCTGCTAGATAAGGAGCTAGGCCACTGGGGCCATCATCGAACTCATGGTTACCTATAGCCTGTGGAAAAAATATAGATCAATTAAGATAAAGCCTTCTAGGCTTAAATTGAGCAAAACATTGGTATACTTGTGGGCTCTTACAATAATAATCTCATTTTAGGCGAAACATGTGTAGAAAATTAAGAGTTATGTTTGCAGGGTTAGAGCTAACAAATTTTGAAACTACCTTACCTGACCAAGTCAAACATGATAGGTTTTTTTTACGTCGGGAATGCATAGCAGTTGTCACTCTATATACAATTGCTCGTGTAATGACGGATTAAAAACAGAAGTGTCATCCTTTTACCTTCCCAGGGTGCTGTAAAGGCCAACTAAGGAATATTGTATACAAGGAATATTGTGAGAGATGGAAAACTCAAAAATAAACCCTTTGTAAACACGCCTGGTCAGCGCGGTACAGTAGACCACAATCCCTTTCGAAGTGGAGGAGGCACGTCTAACATTGGTACGTTTATATGCTGGAGAAAGAGATAGACAAAAAGAGTCTCTACCTACCTACCGCAATAGGAAAAAGACGTGATGGTTACTGGTTATATATCTTTATATGGACTGTGTGAATGAGGACATGAAAGAAAGCTGAGTTGACATAGATATGACGTCTGACAGAAGACTATGGAAGAAAAAGACAATTTGGGACGACCCCAAATTATGGGGCATATAAGGGCAAGAGAATGATGATGGATGATGGTATGATGATTACTAAGTACTTACATGCGCATCATGCGGTATAAGGTTCATAAACTCTTGAGTAATATTCCATTTCAATAATGTATACCAATATGTCCCTTGGAAGCTGTCGCCCGCGTTGAGGACTATAGAGTAGGGTTTCTCTCTTAAAAGAGTGTTGATCTCCTGGTAGAGTCGAGGAAAACCTCCTATACAAGAATTGTTGTTGTACCTGCATGTTGGTGTGTCTACTGAAGTCTCCTCAAACCTATTAGAACATAAATAAATAATAATAAATAAATAAATATTTATGGACATTACACACAACGCCCTCTGGTACCAAGCTAAGCTTTTGCGCTTGTGTTATGGGTACCAGAATACGGATAGAATACATAAACTACTTTTCTTTTGTAAATACATACTTATAATACATAGAACACCACACCCAGATGCAGTACAAACATTTGTATGACAATTATTAATACCAAACAAATGATTGTCCCGAGCAAATCGAAACCGTGACCGGCTGTCCGTTACTTGAACTACTGCACCACGAGGCCCGTCAACTATTTATTACAACAATATCCTTAAAATATTCTGATAATACATTTTAAAGTAATGTCGTTAGGAGAGTTCTAAGTATAAATGTGGAAGGAAAAAGTCTAGAGGAAGACCTAAGAAAAGATGGATGGACTGTATGAAAGAGGACATGAAAGAAAGAGGAGTTGACACAGCCATGACGGCTAATAGAAGACTGTGGAAGAAAAAGACATGTTGCGCCGACCCCAAATAATGGGATAAGGGCAGGAGGATGATGATGACATTTTAATTTGTGTCACTTCTGTTATAAGCCATTATCAGTCATTATTTAAATATTTACGTAGGGATGCTAAATATAGATAGTTATTGTAATAATAATTAGTTGAACTATATTTGACTTGTGTAGGTACATCCTCTGATAATATGTAGTTACCTATATGTATATAAACAAACCAACGGAATTCAGATGTGTTTAGGGTTCTGTATAACTCGTACTTTACAGATGTTTTATATTTTTGCAGCGGCGTCATCTACAAGTTCATTCGTTGTTCATCATACGTTCGCGTTCGTTCTACCATTTCACTAATAATCATTTTAAATTATTTAATTATTCAATTTAGTGAAAGTGCCAATTTGCTTGAGATTTAAATAATTTAAGGATGATATTTTTATATTTCTAGTATCGATTAATTAATGAATCGCGATATAGCTCTTAAACTTTCTATAAAATATTGTAAAGCGATGAAAGTTAAACAAGATTTTAGAGGTCTATTCAAGATCGATCTTCGTTTAAACACGTCGGCGATATCTATTAAGTTTGGGGTTCATTTATTTATCCATCCATCCACTAGTGCAGACTATTGTATGTAGGGCTGCAAGGGCGTAAACAGGAAGGGTTAAGTCTGGTTATTGTTTTTACCTCTATGTATTTGGCTCCCAAAATGGAAACCTATATACATACACACACATATATCAATACATACAAGTAACGCATAAAAACCTAGAATTTAGACTTCGCCTAAACATTGAAGACAAATAGATCTATTTTTGAGTCTAGAAAAAAAAATACAATAATATATTTTTCAGTTTCCCCACAACTAATTACATAAAAAGACTTTAATCTTTACTTATTATAAAACAAGGTTGTTATTTTTGTATGACCCTACGTGAGCTTTATCTTCTAAACACCTTCTAAACTACGCAACGGATTTTGATGCGGATTTAATTTAATGCATTTTTTTAATTCAAGGGGATGGTCTTTTTGTGTTATTTGTTGCGGTTTAGTGTACATTTCACGTACGACGCATACGAAATTTATCTAGTGACTATCAAAGTTGATTAATAACACGCTTTTATAAGTTCGGTATGTATCTATCAATGTATTAATCTATGTAACGGAGTCTTTGAAAGTAATTTTCACCCACCTGCAGTGATCGGATTGATCTGAAATTTTGCACACACATTAAGGGCCTACGTCAATATTATCGTCGACATGTACCTATTAACACAGCTAGTAGGTATAGAAAATGAAGAATTAGGGATATTTTTTTTGTTTACTCAAAATCTACTAAATATATTTTAATTCCGGTTTACGTGTTTCTATATTTAATAGTTACTTATGTTTTTAAAGTTATTTCATTAGTTATTACGCGATAATAGACCGACAAATGAAAAAAATAAAAATGAGAGAGGTTGTTTCGCTAAGATTTTCTATCGAGAAAACTTTTTTTAATCGCGTTTCTGAGTTTATGCGATCCTAAATCATATATTGAAAAAACATATACTTAAAATTTAGAGCTCTAGCCATTCAATCTAAAGAAACAATGAAAACTTCGTACGTAGAAAAATGCACGAAGCTATTTTGGTATCCTCTTAAGGACAGATGACAATGCAGTAATTTAAAAAAATATTCAAGATTTTCTAGCGGGATTTTTAGTTTTTGAACTAAGCATATTATTTTATAACTATAAATAAAACCTTCAATGTTATCAATCGTGTCATGAACCGTCTGCGTATACAGATGTAGTTAGTTAATAAAGACACTTTATAAATTGTTCGCAATAACCCACATCCTGTACAATTACTACTAATACCTATTACAAGTCCAGAAACATTATTGTTTGGCATTATGTACAGTGGTGGACACCGTCGCTTATGATCTATACGTGCTAATTTACGTGGCGTGGTGTTTCAGCTTGAATTAAATTAATACTCTCAGGCACAACGCAACATCCGTAAATTGGTCATCCTTCAGTCTCCATCCCAGACTTTTTCAAAGCGAGCGATAACGTTCCTTTATCCGTTCCTTGACGTTCCTTGACGGGCTTCGTGGCGTAGAGGTTCATGTACTGGACTGCCGTTCACAAGGTCGCGGGTTCGATTCCCGCTTGGGACAATCATTTGTGTGATATTCATAAATGTCATACAAATGTTTGTACTACGTCTGGGTGTTTACTATGTATTATAAGTATGTATTTACAAAAGAAAAGTAGTTTATGTATTCTATCCGTATTCTGGTACCCATAACACAAGCATAATAAGCTTAGCTTGGGACCAGAGGACGTTGTGTGAAATGTCCATGAATATTTATTTATTTATGGGCGATGCAGGTCTAAAGGGGGTGTCAAGAGACCCAGAAAAAATAAGGTTAGAGATGAAGAATGAGAATAGAGGTTTTTAAGTAAAAAATGGAGGCGGTAAAAATATTGTAATCTCAAAGTGGGCATAGAGAAAATAGGTTTGGGAACCGCTGCTCTATTTTATTACATGACATAATCATGAGCAATTATATTTTTCGTAATACACCCTGACAGCGGCTCGCAGCGCAGTAGTTAGTAAAACAGACTGCCGTTTACGACGTCACGGATTCGATTGGCGCACAGGATAATCATTTGTATGATGTTCGTATTTATTACAAAGATATTTATTCTGCGCAGGCAGGTGTTTTTCATCTTTACTAATATTTTAAGCTGAGGAGTTTGTTTGTTTAAACGCGCTAATCTCAGGAACCACTGGGCCGATTTGAAAAATTCTTTCAGTGTTAGATAGGGCATTTATCGAGGAAGGCTTTAGGCTATTTAACATCACGCTACGACCAGTAGAAGCGAAGCAATAGTGAAAAAAGTTGCAAAAACGGGAAAAATTTTCTAAATTCCACGCGGACGGAGTCGCGGGCAACAGCCAGTACGATATAAAGTTGGTTCCCTAAAGATTGACCAAAAAATTTTTGACAAATGATCATTTGACAAACAACGTTTCACCAAATGATTTATTAGCAAACACTACACTTGACAAATGTGTCAAGTATTCAAATGTCAATTGACCTTTTTGTCATTTCACCAAATGATATGTTTCGTAAATTAAGTTGTTTTAAATGTATCATTATCATCATGAATCATTATTAAAGGCTGAAATGCCCTAAAGTTGCTTCTGGCACTCGCCGGCCGCGGCCGCGGCACGCTCGCTTTGCTCGCTCGGCTCGTGCGTTTGGGGTTAAAGTTCTAACCTAACCAAATCTAATAAAAGAGATATATATCTCCAAAGACGAACGGGTAAATAAGTAATTATTTTGCAAATAATATAAAATATCATTTTTTTTTTTTTCATTCTATCTATCTATATTTAATAAAATATACCAATTTATATTTATAGTATTTTCTTTTAGGAAAATCCAGAGCAGTGGCTTTGCAAAAAAATGTGAAAAATGTGGTCCTTTTAACAAGAATACCAAATTTTTAGACCAATAGTAGATTTATCTGATAACTCAGTTGCCAAATGTTAGTTTTGTAATGTAATCATTTATAAAATGTCAATTTAAGTGTTGATCATTTGGCAAAATGAAGCATTTGTAAAATGATCAGTAGTAAAATGATAAATAGGCGAATTCATTGTTTTGCGAAGCAGTTGTCGTGTGCAGGGCTTATCATCACGATTGCAATATAATTTTACGTTTATGTAATACTAGCTGTTGCTCGCGACTCCGTCCGCGTGGAATTTGGAAAATTTTTTTTTCGCAATAAAAGGTAGCCTATGTCCTTTCTCAGGGTCTAAAGATTGTCTGTGCCAAATTTCATCAAAATCGGTTGAGAGGTTTAAGCGGGAAAGCGTAACAGACAGACAGACAGAGTTACTTTCGCATTTATAATATTAGTAGGGATGTTCTATCGATATTCTCTATGTGGTGACGGATTAAGAATACAAGTGTCACCACCCCTTTTCCTTCCAAGGGTGCTGTAAAAGTCAGCTAAGGGATATTACACACAGATAAAATTCTCTGTGAGTAACGGAAAGCTCGAAAATAAACCCTGTGCCAACACGCCTGGTCAGCGCGGCACAGTGAGGCGCTCCCAAAGGAGGCCCGTGCCTAAAAGTGGGACGTAAATGAGCTGGAGAAAGTTTATGTTTAGAAATAAAGGAATATGTATGTATGTATGTATGTATGTAAAGGCCCTCTTAATTGCGTAATCCCGCATTTTTTTTTTTTAATGTATATTCATGGACATTTCACACAACGTCCTCTGGTCCCAAGCTAAGCTTATATGCTTGTGTTATGGGTACCAGAAAACGGATAGAATACATCATATACTACTTTTTTTTGTAAATACATACTTATAATACATAGAAACACCCAGACGCAGGACAAACATTTGTATGACAATTAGAAAAATCACACAAATGATTGTCCCGAGCGGGAATCGAACCCGCGACCTCTTGATCGGCAGTCCGTTACCAGAACCACTACACCACGAGGCCCGTCATTTGTATTTTTATAATTATTTATAGTATGCTGTGGTAGTATGTACTTGCTTTATTGCACTTGCTTTATATACACCTGCGTTATCGGTACCGACATTATGTAATGTTGAACACATATTCTGCGTTTCAAAATTTTTGCGATAAAACTCAGATGCAGGAAGCGGTTTAAATCCCGCCCTGAATTTTTTTTTTCATATGGGTAGGTAACTACTTATTTGTAGGTACTAGTTCTGTTTAATTAGCAGTTTCATTTGATTAACAACATAAAACATAATGACGATATTTTATATTCGTGTAGGAAATTTATTTTAATTTTTCGAGAAGGAAGTTTTTATATTTATTATTTATTATTATGATGACGTTTATTCAAGGTTGGTACAACGGTTAATGCCATTTTAATTATCACTAGACTAGATTCGTTCTAAATATCTAGTCAGTTAACTGATAACAATAATCAAATTAACGCACATAAATAATCTCTATTGCGAATTCCATATGTTAGAAAATTTTCAATTACAGAAACTCCTTTACAATTTGACATTACGAAATGATATTGTAATTTGAATGCAATAAAAATGTTTTACAAATTAGTAGGTAAGTTTTGTAAACATTGCAGTAATTAATAGATAGTAAAAAATAGATAACAGCTTTTACTAACCTTGCATGAAAATCATTGTAATGTATAATATCAAGCTTGTACAATCCTTCAAAAGGTAAAGCGAAGGAATTAACATAACCTATAACAGATAGAAAACTTAAAAATGTAAACATTTTATAAATAAATTAAATACGCGAACGTTGTTTTGCGTTCTTTGACCTTGCGCGTAATTGCTTTGGCCGACGATTGATGACTGAGAAAAGAATGAGACCGCAACAAATATGTCCAATGGAATGAACGAGATGAAAGATTGTGTAATAACGAATTGATGTTTAGAGCATTAATCCAACACTCCAACAGGAGTTGACATTTGTAAGGTATTGATTATTCATTCAGCATTGTCCTACCTTTATCCGGTTATTTAGGGTCGGTGCATCAAGACTACTTGTTCATGTTGATGATTGATTGATGATTGTTCATGATTTGGCTGATTTTTAGAAAGAAAGAAAGAAATATTTTAGTTGCAATTGTTTCCCTCGGTTGGTTCTTACGACCCCCGCGGGCAAGATATGGGGAGGTGAAACTTGCATTCTTTTTTCCGTCACCCCACGGATATATTATAGGGCGAAAAGCCCCTGCTGAAAGAGATACGAGAGCAATTGCTGCATTGTGTACGGACACTATCGTCTCATAGTGTGTGTGACGCAATTTTAATAATCTTAATATATGATTTATGCGAAACAACCAAAGAAATTGCGTTAAGTGTTAGTGTGTGTTACTCAGTGTTACCTCGGCAGCGGCACCACGCCGAAGCAAAGCAAACAGCGCATCTAACTGCTCCTGTTGGTTTAATACTCTAAGAATTAAAGCGAATGAATCGGATTGCGTTCCAAGGTACGCAGCGATATTTTTTATATAATTGATTAGGCCTAAAATGTTATTTGATTAAAATTTGTTTTGAATTAATTTAACAAAACCCAAAATCAAATGCTTAATTATTATTATTAATCATGTTTTTTCAATTGCAATCGAATACTAATAGTTTGAAAGGACTATTTAAAATTCATGTAAATAAAACTTGAATGAACAATTATTTTATCATTGTTATTTTTCCTGTTTAGTAAATTCGTTGTGGCCAATTCTGCTGGCACAACAAAATCACAGTTAACTCAAAAACTTTTATATTAAACTGTGTTTAAACATGACTACAATTAAAATAATTAATACAAAGAGTTCAGGTACATATCATAAACTATTATTATTGACGGATATATTATCAGGTCGATGGGGTATAGTCTGTCAAGCGAGTCTAGTCCCATGAAAAAGGCGGCAAATTCAAAAATCTTTCAGGTGTCAACACTGATATAACACGCTAAAAACTTATTGATACTTGAATTTTTAATAAAAAAAAAACATATTTGAAATAAATAAAAAAAAAGGATTTCAATGTAAGTATTTATTTGTCACAATCAGAACTAAAATCAGAATCAAGAAATTCAATGCCTTCATAAAAAAAATGAAAAAAAAATTACAACAATCTTTATAGTAGTTTTCACTTAAAGATGCCCCAGTAAGTTTCAAGGTCATGAACACGACGTCTGGATCTAAACCAAAACGGAAATCGTGATCACATCACAGTAAAATAAAAAAAGTTAGACAATTGTGCTAAAAGTATCAACACGTTGTTGCCAACCTACCTGATGTTGAAACGATTTCATCCAAAAGTCGTCGTTTTTGCGATAACACGTCGTCAGATTCACTCTGTACACGATTATATTTATTAATAATTGTAAACAACAAGCTCCTGACACTACTTTTAATAGGTTTCGGCATTATAACATTAAAAAACTCAACAAAAACCGGATTATTACGAGGTTTCAACAGAATTTGTGACAATCTGTTTGACAGATCATAGTATTGCCATTATAAGAAATCAGTAAAAGGGTTGTGGACTCGACTCGCTTGACAGACTCTACCGATGTAACGCACACAAACAGTATAACGTAATTTATGGTGTAAATTCGCCTCAAAAGGCCTCACGCACACTAGGGGATGACAATGAGTACCTATTGCTCTCATATCTTTTTCTGCGGGGGATACCTTATAACGTCAACTCCCATTGGATTAATGCTCTAAGCCTGGTACCGAAATACACAATAAACAAATAAAACACAAAATAATTGTTATTTTTAATTTATTTTACAATATTTACAACAATACTTAAAATAATAGAGATCGGTACAATATTGATATTTTTTCATTTATTGGTTGTGAACAAAGATATACCAGATAGTGGGTTGACGTTTAAAATTGAAGTTAAGTAACTTTAGCCTGGCTAAATCGTACTTCATAGAATAATGAGGTTTCATATGACGTATAGCCTGTATCATAGACACACATAGATACATTTTCACGCACACATAGATATTTATGTGGATTCAAGTCGACTGAGTGATGTAGCTTTAGACGCTACATCGGGTATATTTGTGGTTACGAAGTAATGAATTTTCACAGTTCCAAGTTCTCATAAATAATGGTTGTTAGCGCATAACACTATGTTCGATGTGCCTTGGATCGCCTTGCGTGCGGAATCTATTATAGATCATCTGTGGTACGCTAAGTTTTATTAATTATAATGGTGGCCAATATAGAGTGACTTCATTATGAGCTGATTCTGGCACCCATTTTAAATATTCATCCAGGAGAACTGAAAACAAATAATAATGTGATATTTTTCACAAAGACAACAGCATGGTTCGATAAATCTTTAAATAAAATGTGCATAAATATCTACTTAAGGGCCTACATCAATATTATCGTATATCATCGCCGACACGTACATATTAACACAGCCAGTAGGCACAGAAAATGAAGAATTAGGGATACTTTTCCTATTTACTCAAAATCTACTAAATATATTTTAATTCTGATTTACGTGTTTCTATATATAATAGTTACTTATGTTTTTAAAGTTATTTCATTAGTTAATACGCAATAATAGACCGACAAATGAAAAAAATAAAAATTTTGAGAGGTTGTTTCGCCAAGATTTTCTATCGAGAAAACTTTTTTCAATCGTGTTTCTGAGTTGATGCGATCCTAGATCATATATTGAAAAAACATATACTTAAAAATTAGAGCTCTAGCCATTCAATCTAAAGAAACAATGAAAACTTCGTACATAGAAAAATGCACGAAGCTATTTTGGTATCGTCTTAATTCAAATACTTAAAAAAAACACGCCTGAAAATCTTATAGATTTTTGTAAATTATTACAATATCTTCGGTCCTTAATATGTGTGAAAAATTTCAGATCAATCACACTACTGAAAGAGCGCGAAATTTAGTTTAAAAGATTCCGTTACTTAGATAATGCATTTTTTTTAAGAAAACCTGTAGGCACTTGATCCTATGCCACCTGATGGTAAATGGAATCTTTGATGGTACAGCGTACCAACTATGTAACAATATGCATTATTTATTAATATAGATACAAACCAAGCTAATAAAAAAGGGTATTAAAAATAATACTCACAATTACTTTGTTCTTCCCATAACTGTTTCAAAGCGTTTTTATTACCAGCTCTTTTTGCTATTAAAGTTTTTAATATAATTTCTGTCCTAGGCTGAAGTTTAGCCCAACTCTTAACCATCGTTGAAGGAGGAGAAAGTAATGAACTTGTATATTTCTTCAGTTTAGGGAATACTATACCTTCGAGAAGGAATCGAGCGAACCATCTGTAAGAATAAAGATATGATACTGAATGGCAGCACGAAACGGTATATTACGAAATAATAAATAAACGGTATATTACGAAATAATAAATAGAAAAAAAAAATAATTGAATAAATAAATAAATGTGGAGGCCGAGGCTTTTTGAATGCTAAGACCTTACATAATCGGGAGATATGCAACCTCAGGGAATATTTTATCCACGCTGATACGGAGATGCATCGAGACGTAGTTGCAGTGGACCTCGGGCTCACTCCACTCACCTTGGCTAAAGAAAACTGGCGTATGCCTGTAGTACTTAGCACTAAGGACCGCCTGGAGGTATGGCAGAGCAAGAAGCTACACGGAAGATTTTATCGGGCCTTACACGGGCCTGATGTTGACTTGTCATCTTCCGTGACCTGGCTGCGATTCGGTGACCTTTTTGGGGAAACCGAAGGTTTTGTCTGTGCAATTGCTGACGAAGTTATCATGACGAACAACTACCGGAAATATATTCTGAAGGACGGCACTGTTGACATCTGTCGTGCTTGTTACCAACCAGATGAGTCCCTCAGACATATTGTTTCCGGCTGTTAGCGTCTAGCTAACGGCGACTACTTGCACAGACATAACCTAGTATACATCAGCAGCTTGCTCTGCAATACGGCCTTGTGAAAATTGTGGTGCCGTACTACAGGTATTCACCTGTGCCGGTAATTGTCAATGGTCGTATCACATTGTATTGGGATCGATCTATCATCACGGACAGGACTATTGTAGCTAATAGACCTGATATCGTGGTGGTAGATCGATCAGCGCGCCGCGCAATGATAATCCATGTCACCATTCCTCATGACGAGAACCTCGTGAAAGCTGAGAAAGACAAACAAATGAAATATCTAGACTTAGCGCACGAGATTGTCGACATGTGGGATGTGGACTCGGCGATCATTGTGCCGATAGTCATCTCAGTCAATGGACTAATAGCCAAGAGCCTCGATCAACATCTAGAGAGGCTCGCGTTAGGCAGTTGGGTCAAGGGTCTGATGCAGAAAGCAGTCGTCCTCGATACGACTCGCATAGTGAGGAGGTTCCTGTCTTTGGATCCCTGACCACCGACAGCTTGGTCCCTGTACTCGTTGCTGGTGGTGCACTATTTTTTATATATTTTTTAATTAGATTATAAATGTGTGAGTGTGTTTTTAATTAGTGTGTTTCTTTTTTATTTTTATACAGTATGAATGTCTTATTTGTATAATCTTTTTAAAAAATATATGTAAAATATGAAAATAAAGGAATACGGAATAAATAAATAGAGAGAAAAGAAAGAAAAAAAGAAAAAAAATTTATTCGTAACAGAACACTGATACTACTATATAAATACTCATGGACATTTCACACAACGTCGTCTGGTCCCAAGCTAAGCTTGATAAAAATAAAAAAAGCTTAATAATATAGATAGAAAGAGACAAAAAGAAAAAATACGAAGCGAAAAAGAGACAGATATATATTAATATATCAACAGATACAATGGACGGGCCTCGTGGTCTAGTGGTTCAGGTAACGGACTGCCGTTCACGAGGTCTCGGGTTCGATTCCCGCTCAGGACAATAATTTGTGTGATATTTGCGTTTGGGTGTTTTCTATAAATGAATAAATAAATATTCATGGACATTTCACACAACGTCCTCTGGTCCCAAGCTAAGCTTATATGCTTGTGTTATGGGTACCAGAATACGGATATAATACGTAAACTACTTTTCTTTTGTAAATACATACTTATAATACATAGTAAACACCCTATGTATTATGTATTATAATGTATTATAAGTATGTATTTACAAAAGTCATTTATCTATTATATCCGTATTCTGGTACCCATAACACAAGCATAATAAGCTTAGCTTGGGACCAGAGGATGTTTTGTGAAATGTCGGTGAATATTTATTTATTTATACTTACTTATATCTATCAATTTTATCAGGAAAATCAATTTCTGTAGTAGGCAGTTCCCAGCCTGCCTTACCGAAGGTGCCTTTGAAGTGACATTTCACTCTGCCTGACTTCTCATCATATCTTGGAGGCGGTTCTGATAGGGGATCACCTGTAACATAATATTTTACATACTAATCAGTTTAAATTTTTATTATTATAAAGCAAGTCATTATTTCAGGATGTATGTATTGTATGTCCCTATGTGAGCCTATATCTTTAAAACTATGCAACGGATTTTGATGTGGTTTTTAAATTTCAAACGTATAAAGTTGCGTGCAACAGCCAGTCGTTACTTATCATAAAATAAAGTCGTTGTTTTTGTATGTATGTCCCTACTGTGCTTATATCTTCAAAACAAAAAAAAATTATGCTGTTTTTTTAAATGCTACCTATTAAAAAAGACAGCATCAAAATTTGTTGCGTCCAAGAGGATGTCTTTTTCGTATAATTTGTTAAGGCTTGGTGTTTAACGGAGAAGGGCTCAATAACAATAAACGCAGGCGAACCCGCGGGCTAATTATACTAAAAATGAAGAAGTAAATTTTGTAAAATTTATGCAGTAATTCAACTCCCAAAATAATGGTCCCTGAAAATCCAGACTAAGGTTTTATTTGTATAAAAACTTCCGTGTGGTGACGGATTAAGAATACAAGTGTCATCACCTCATCTCCCCCCAAGGGTGCTGTAAAAGTCAGCTAAGGAGTATTGTACAATGATAACATCCTCTGTGAGAGACGGATGACACGAAAAAAATCCTGTGCCAACACGCCTGGTCAGCGCGGCTTAGTAGACCATAACCCCTCCCAAACTGGAGGAGGCTCGTGCCCAACATCCATCAACCTTTCTCAGTCCACTGTTGGTCATAGGCCTCCCTCATAGAACGCCACAACGCGCGGTCCTGCGCCAACTGCATCCACCGGCCCCTGGCGTATTTGATGATATCGTTAGTCCACCTTGTCGGGGGCCGCCCCACGCTGCGTCGTCCGGTGCGTGGTCGCCACTCAAGGATCTTCTGTGCCCAACAGTGGGACGTTAACGGGCTGGAGAGAAGAAGAACTTACCTAAATTACACAAATGTGGTACATAAACGGGTAACCATTCAGGTTCTATTGCGGTCACATTTCTCATAACCATTTTCCTTCTATCTTCAGCACCAGTTTCATACAACTCCTGGAACACCACCCATTCCGGTATAGTCTTACGTAGTATAGACTCTGAATGTAAATGTACTGGCTCTTCTAACTCACCACAATGGTATGCGTATTTGTATTTTCTTTTATCTTCACCTAAAGAAAAATAGTTATATAAACACTAAATATTCACGGACATTTCACACAACATCCTCTGGTCCCAAGCTATATTTATATGCTTGTGTTATGGGTACCAGAATACGGATATAATACATAAACTACTTTTCTTTTGTAAATACATACTTATAATACATAGTTAACACCCAGACGCAGTACAAAAACCCAGTACGAACCCGGGGCCTCGTGAGCTCGCTTTTCAACAGTATAATTGACTACGTAATTTTTAGGGTTCCGTACCCAAAGGGTAAAAACGGGACCCTATTACTGAGACTTCGCTGTCCGTCCGTCCGTCTGTCACCAGGCTGTATCTCAAGAACGGTGATAGCTAGACAGTTGAAATTTTCACAGATGATGTATTTCTATTGCCGCTATAACAACAAATACTAAAAATAAAATAAAATAAATATTTAAGGGGGGCTCCCATACAACAAACATGATTTTTTTACCGTTTCTTGCTCGATACTAATAACGTTGCCTTATGTTGCATAGACAATGGTACGGAACCCTTCATGCGCGAGTCCGACTCGCACTTGACCAATTTTTAAATTTTTAATATTATAATCACAAAATCTATTAAGTTCGTAACCGCATACTTTTATTAATACTTTTTATATTATATAAATTATCTTTTAAATAAAATTCACGTGTCACAGTGTTAGTTACCGTATTCCTCCGAAACGATTTGACAGATTATTATGAAATTTTGTATAGATATCCGTTAGGTCTGAGACTCGGACAACATCTATTTTTCAAACATCCCTTACATTTGTATGGCAAAACAACGTTAGCTAGTATTTTATATAAATTTGTGTGATCAGTGATCACACAAACCATGAAGTTAACGATGAAAAAAGCTACACAGATTATGTTTAAAACAACAAGTGATTCTTGTGATAAATTATTCAATTCGTGATCATATTATTATGAACTATTAAGTTTGTGATCATAATTATAATCTACTAGCTGACCCGGCAAACGTTGTTTTGCCATACAAATGTCAGGGGTAGACAAATAATTTGCAATAAAATAATATTGCGACTATAATTAAAGATCTTAAGAGGATACCAAAATAGCTTCGTGCATTTTTCTATGTACGAAGTTTTCATTGTTTCTTTAGATTGAATGGCTAGAGCTCTAATTTTTAAGTATATGTTTTTTCAATATATGAACTAGGATCGCATCAACTCAGAAACGCGATTGAAAAAAGTTTTCTCGATAGAAAATCTTGGCGAAACAACCTCTCTAATTTTTTATTTTTTTCATTTGTCGGTCTATTATCGCGTATTAACTAATGAAATAACTTTAAAAACATAGGTAACTATTATGTATAGAAACACGTGGATCAGAATTAAAATATATTTAGTAGATTTGGAGTAAATAGGAAAAGTATCCCTAATTCTTCATTTTCTGTGCCTACTGGCTGTGTTAATATGTACGTGTCGGCGATGATATACGATAATATTGATGTAGGCCCTTAAGCTATCCTATCTCTTAAGTTGGACCAGACTGCTCACGGTGTGCCAATTTAATTTAAAATCGGTTAAGTAGTTTAGGAATCCGTCGCGGACAAACATCGTGACAGGAGATTTATATATATAAAGAAGAAGATTACATAAAACTCACCTTCTTTAACTTCTTCTAATGCAATCTTCTTTCCTACTTGATCTCCTAGACCACTTAGCACCAGTTGACGTAAAAGTCTAGCTTGGTTATCATCTGGAGGCTTCATTTCAGGATCAACACTAACATTGACTCCGGCCACACTTAAGTTAATTTCAGATGTTAACTGCTTTCGGAGTTTGCGGATTTCTTTGATTGCCTAAAAAGACGTAATATTAAACTAATTTATAACGGACTGCCGATCAAGAGGTCGCGGGTTCGATTCCCGCTCGGGACAATCATTTGTGTGATTTTTCTAAAGAAAAGTAAAAAAAAAGTAGTGTATGTATTCTATTCGTATTCTGGTACACATGACACAAGCATATAAGCTTAGCTTGGGACCAGAGGACGTTGTGTGAAATGTCCATGAATATTTATTTAATTATTTATATTATAATATTACTAGCTGACCCGGTAAACGTTGTTTTGCCATATAAATGTTAGAGGCGGATAACCCTTATCACTTAGGGGTATGAAAAATAGATAGTAGCCAACACTCAGAACTATTGAATATGCATATAAAATTTCATAGACATCGGTCAAGCCGTTTCGGAGGAGTATGGAAACGAACATTGACAAAATTGACACGAGAATTTTATATATTAGATAATCTGAAAAGTTTGCCTGTTTGAACGCGCTAATCACAGAAAGTACTGGTCCGAACAAACAAACAAACAAACAAACAAACTCTTCAGCTTTATAATAATAGTATAGATGAAATAATAACATTTTAGTTTATCCATGAATTTAAAACTGACGTTTTACAGTTAAAATTACATGAATGGCAGGATTTATTTATGATAAAAGACATACCTTAGTAATTTATTAATTTTGCAATTGACTTGCTATGCTTTTTCTTAATAAATTAAATTGTTGGAAAAAGTGATTACCGCAAGCGGGACTTGAACCCACGACCTCGGAATACCGTTCCGTAGCTCTGCCAACTGAGCTCATTGCGGTCGTGCTAATAGTAACCAATTTGACCACCGATTTTTATATGCAACACCATCTATCGAGAATGTTTTGCAACAATCTTGTAGTTGTTGTTGCAACAGTCATGGGTTCAAGTCCCGCTTGCGGTTATCACTTTTTCCACTACAATTTCATTTATTAAATACATACCTTTTCTCTCAAACCATATTTAGCACAAAACAATTCTTCTTCACCTTTTACATGTGCATATTCTGCTGCTCCGACCGCTCGCAATAAAACTCCTAGGTCACCTAATAATAGGACGTTACCAGTTGCGGGCCAACTTACAGATTTTCCTGACATCACCTAACAATGAAAAACTAATAATAAATAAATATTCACGGACATTTCACACAACGTCCTCTGGTCCCAAGCTAAGCTTATATGCTTGCGTTATGGGTACCAGAATACGGATATAATACATAAACTACTTTTATTTTGTAAATACATACTTAATATACATAGTAAACACCCAGATGCAGAACAAACATTTCTATGACATTTATGGATATCACACAAATAATTGTCCCAAGCGGGAATCGAACCCGTGACCTCGTGATTGGCAGTCCATTACATAAACCACTCCACCACGAAGCCCATAATGAAACATACATACAATTATTAGGGTTTCATAAGGTAAAACGTTATCCTTATTATTTCGTTGTCCATCCGTCCGTCTGTCACTCAGATGTCCATTAAACAAGCATTAAGCTGAGTTCAGGACCAGAGGACTTTCTGTGAAATTTCGATTAATATAATTTTCATTATCATCATAACGTTACACCTTTTTCCCTTGGGGGTAGTTTGAAATACAAAGAATTATTTTATAATCAAACAACCGGGTAATGGCAATAATCTCCGTGTGGTGACGGATTAAGAATACAAGTGTCACCACCCAATCTCCCAAGGGTGCTGTAAAAGCCAGCTAAGGGACAGATAACAGCACACAGATAACATCCTCTGTGAGAGACGGAAAACTCGAAAATAAACTATGTGTCAACACGTCTGGTCTGTGCAGCAAAGTAGATCATAATCCTTCCTAAACTGGGAGAGGCTCGTGCCTAACAGTGGATCGTGAATGAGCTGGAGAGAGAGCAATATTTACCTCCGGAACGGTGAGTGCTGATACCAGGGCAATAGTATATGGCAACAAGTCTTGTTGATGGCTAAGAGCTAACATTTTGCCGTAACGAGGGAGTAAAGGAAAAGCTGACACAGCCTTCCCCAACGGAGTTACTTTCAAAACCTGAAATATGGTAAAAAATATCAAATTTGTAAGTAGACTGGATTGTCATTTGGATGGTTTCTGAAAACATTGAGCCCATAAAGATTTTCCAGTCAACAAGGTTATCTATCCTATCCTCAATCGACGTAATAAAAGCCAGAAAAATCAAAAGTTTTGCACTTACTTACAATTCAATAAGGTATATTGAATTAAGATATCTCAGGAACTGCTGGTCCGATTTGAATAATTCTTTCAAGTTTTCCTTCCCAGAGTGCTGTAAAAGTCAGCTAAGCGATATTCTACACAGATAGCATCCTCTGTGAGACAGAAAACTCGAAAATAAACCCTGTGCCAACACGCCTGGTCAGCACGGCACAGTAGACCATAATGCCTCCCAAAGTGAAAGAGGCCCGTGCCCAACAATGCGACTTGTATGGGTTAGAGAGAGAGAGAGAGAGTGTAATAATAAGGTTAACATGGTGGTTAATAAAAACGATGGTCTATAAAATATGTCTAACAGAAGCTGGGTTTTGCACTTATTGCAAAAAGCAATTCTTCCAAATACATCTTGCTAATAAATAAATACCTCTTCTTCGTCCCTCCGTATATTTTTAACATCAGCCTTTTCAAGTATCCCGAGGGTTTCTAGACGTTTCTCAGCTAAACGTAACTGCATCCTGTCTGGTGCTGTTGGAAACGGGAAGTTTACCACCTGAGAGAAATAAGATTTATATTAATACATATTATAAAGCTGATGAGTTTGTATTTTTGAACGCGCTAATCTCAAGAACCTGATTTCAGATATTTCTAAATTCTTTTAGTGTTGGATGGTATATTTATCGAGGACAGCTATAGTCATTACACATCATCAATCATCACGCTGCGGCTAATAGAAGCGAAGCGTCAGTGCAAAATATTGTAAAACCGAGGAAAATTTTCTAAAAATAATTTGCATGAGTTACCAATTTAATTAGGACGGTAATAATTGGGTATTTATTTACAAAAAAATTAACTGACTTCATGAGACCACATCGGTAGTCTACTCTTTGATTATTGAGATACATAATATGTGAAAACAATATGTGTGTCTTTAAAGTTTGAAGGTTTTTCTCCATTTCTTTGAAGATAGCCATCAGATCCTGACCTGGGGCCAATTGGACCACACGGAAAGCATCAACTTTTAAATAAAAAAAAGAATAATTAAAATCGCTTCGCCCAGTTAAAAGTTTTGAGGTAACAAACAAAAAACATACAGAGGAATGGAGAACCTCCTCCTCTTTTGAAAATCGGTTAAAAACTCCTCAAATGCAAATAGCCAAAGATGGAGCAACGTGGCATTCTTTAGAGGAGTCCCAGGTTCAACAATAGACGATAAAGTTATTAGGTGGGTAGATCACATTACCTTATCAATGCCCATACACTTCATAGTCAAGACGAGATCATCAACTGGTCTCCTACATAAATCTGGTGCATGTTGTTGTGGACATTCATGTTGGAACACAGCACTGCTGTATAACCTATATGTATGACCAGAACTGACTCGACCAGCTCTCCCAGACCTTTGTTCAGCACTGGCTTGTGATGTCCACACAATACGCCATGCACTTGCGCCGGTTATATGATCGTAGACCCTAAAAAAATGGTTAACGTATTGACACTGGCTGGCTGGATTAATATTAGTAGAACGTGGGATAAGGGTAGAAGGCCTAAGTCGAGCATCGGCCGTTGGCCTCTCTATAAGGAAGGGTTAGGTCTTCGATTTCAGATGGGATCAATCTTAGACATGGCATAAGTGAAGCGAATACGATGATAGTTTTACTTCTACCGGTAACTACTTTGAAAAACACCAAGAGTTATCTGTGTACCGTTTTTTCCGGGAGTCCAAAAAAACATCTTGTACGGCCAAAAATAGAGTAGAGCAATTGAAGATTTTAAAGGCTGGCTGAACTATTTTGACTGTATTAGGTACCGGTAGGCAGGGATTCTACAGGAAGTAAGAGTATTTCATAATTAGCGTTTCGTAAAACGAAAAACTTTTCACAGTAGTTTCAAACTGCTTCAGAGATCCTAATATAATGCAAACAAAATCACAGAGTACAACCAGTTTTATTACTCAAACTCACCGCATTTTCTTCTTTCCACTATCCACCACATATCTAACAGCAGGTATAGTAAGTGAAGTCTCAGCAACATCAGTGCTGACCACACATAACCTAGAACCTACGGGTTGTGGTTGGAAAACCCGGGCTTGTTTTGAAGAATTCAACATAGAGTATAACGGTAATACCCAAAGTGGTTGCCGACAAGATTTTATTGAAGCTGTTAAGGAATCTTCTTCTGCATCTGAAATATTTACAAAAAAACAGCAAATAGAATAAAAATACTTTTGTATGCTTATACTTAGATTAAATATCAAAATTTTTGATTGACTGCTTGCATAATAGACGATTTAATATTCTATTACAAACATATAGATAAATTGATTGACTGATAGATTTATTGATTGATAGAGATAGATAGATAGATTGTAGTTGTTGTAGACATTAGGCAAGTTAATTAATAAAAATTGTACAATAGTAGCGGATAGTGAACTGTACTCCTAAATAGGCTACAATGCAGCCTGTGTTAAGGATTTACAGTGCCCATCCCCCACAGGGATATCCAACATTAAAGGAAGGTATACATATTATATTAACTACATAGGTTTTTCTTTGTACATACTATTTATAAACTGATTTAAGCATTTCGTATGTGTACGATTTTGCGTGTGTGTATATGTGTGTGAATGTGTGCGTGCATTTGTATGTATGTGTATTGTGCATGAGAATTAAAGATAAAGATGAAGTTGAGAGAAAAGTAAACATATCATTAATCGACCATGAAACACTCGGTCTCATCATAATTTAGCTGCAGCAAAAACTTTTTAACAGTTTTCCTGCAGCCAAAGTAGGACAGTCCGTATATGGGGCAAGCTTTATTAAATTTATTGTAAATATGTGGTCCCAGATAGATGGCGAATCTTTTGATGAAAGTCGTGCGTGGAGCTAACAATGTACATATTCTATCCTTTCTCCGCTTGGTAATAGGTTTGAAAGGTGTTCGAGAATGTTGAAGTAGTGTTAAATGAAGTATGAAAAGCTGTCTGATATTAAGAACATTCCAGGCTTTGTACAACTCAACCGTGGGATATAGTATAGGCCGAAAAGTTGCAACCTTTAGTAGCGCTCTATGGGCTATTTCCAATGGTTTTAATATAGTTTTTGCTGCTCCTCCCCAAATGGAGATACAGTAAGAAACTATTGATTGGCATAGTCCGTAGTATACTTTTTTTATTACAAATGAATTTGCGATATTTCGTAAAATTTTAAAAATGTATATCAGCTTCCGAACGCGACTTGAAAGAGTATTTATATGGGACCGAAAGTTTAAAGATTGATCAAGAATAACCCCAAGATATTTAATTTGCTTTACCGATTCCAAACTAAGACATTGACAATTTAACTTTTGTGAACATAAGTGGGCTATGAGAGTAAGAGGTGTGACAGGCTGTGATGTTGCGTTTAAAGAGTAGGACATATAATAAGTTTTTGTTGTATTTAAAGATAGTTTGTGTAAGGAAAGCCAGTTTAGCACAGTATTTAATCCATTTTGTGCAGCAGTTTGTGTTTCCAACCATGATTTTGTGAAGAATGTTACGGCAGTGTCATCTGCGAACGATACAATTTTGGCGTTTGGGATATTAAGGTCACATAAATCGTTAATAAACACTAGAAATAACGTGGGGCCTAATATGCTTCCCTGTGGTACGCCGTATTCTATAGGTAGGGTATCACTACTATAATTGTCCACAACCACAACCTGTGAACGATTAGTTAGATAGCTTTCAAAGAGTTCAAGACAATGTCCTCTGATTCCCACGCTTTCTAATTTTAGTAACAGGATATTTATAGGCACAGTGTCAAAGGCCTTTGTAAGGTCTAAGAATATTGTTAAGACCTTGTTGTTATCGTTTAAGTTATTCCCAACACATTCAAGCAAGTCATGGATAGCATTAGCTGTTGATGTAGCTTTACGAAAGCCGTACTGGTTCATTGATAACAGTTTAAACGCTTCCAAGTATTTCATAAGTCTCTTGTTGATAAGTCGTTCGAGTATCTTCGAGAGAGAACTTAGTACAGCTATTGGACGGTAGTTGGCTGGTAGCTTGCTATCACCACTTTTGTGAATAGGATAGATGATGGACTTTTTAAATGAAGTGGGAAACGTAGCGGTATCAAAGCATAAATTGAAGATATAAGTTAGAATTGGGACAAGAATAGTAGAATAGCGTTTGAGGAATAGTGAAGAGATACCGTCCCAACCAGTTGTAGCATTAGTTCTTAGTGAGTTTATAGTAATGTTAATTTCATCAGCGTCAGTATGCTCCAAAACAAAGGAGTTTAATGTATTTTTTGCATTAAGAGGTATTGGGTTCGTTTGGTGATTATTTATGTTATTTGCAAGTTTTTTGGCAATGTTCACAAAGTAATGGTTTACGTCATTACATGACTCGTAGGGTGAAGAAGAGTGGAGAAGGAGATCATCTGAAGGTGTTTTTGGTTTGGTAGTATTTGTTACAGTTTTAATGGTGTCCCATAGCTTTTTAGGATCTCGACAGACTTTGTTTAATTCATTTGTTTCAAACTGTATTTTTGCTTTCCTCAAAAGTTTATTGCAGAAGTTTCTGTAACGCTTATAGGTGAGGGCTATTGTGTCATTTGCTGGGGATAGTTTTGCTTTTTTGTGAAGCAAGTCTCGGTTGCGTATGCAGCGCAATAAGCCTTGAGTTATCCATGGCTTAAGGGTTTTTTTGTTGGCAGGGATTTTAAAAATTGAGGAACATTCAGTTATAGCTGATTTAATTGTACTAACCAATTCGTCTATAGCATTATTAGGATTGGAGATAGAAAGTAAATAAGAGAAATCAATTTTTTGCATGCGTTCATCGAGAGCCCTGTAATCAATTTTATGTGTATTTTTTAAAGAGGTAGATTTTGTTCTATATTTCGGGATACAAAGTAACGATGAGCAATGATCAGTTACCGTTGTGTTATATATAAGTGTAATCGTTTTAGTCTTCGTTCGTAGCAATATGTGATCTAAGCAGTTTTCATCTCTGGTAGGTAGGTTATGAGTTGGTAGAAATCCGTGGTAGGCTAAGTTTGTAAGATATAGTTGCGATCGTAAGTCCGTGGATTCAGATGTAATATCTACGTTAATGTCGCCTGTTATGACTGCAGATTTATATGTAGTGATGGATGGAAGTATATTATTTAGTGAGTTAAGAAACGGATGTATGTCATTAGTTGAAGGTGATCGGTGTATGCAGAGGATCGCTACATCAGTGCCTAGTTTTAAAATTAAACCCGATGCTGTTCCCTTAAAGTCAGGTTCCTCACATGTAACATTCAAAGTAGACCTGACGTAAGCCACAACACCATCGCTTTGATTAACATGCTTTGTGGTTTTATATGCGGTGTAGTTTGTTATTTGAGGAATAAAAGAGTTGCTGTTACATTTTAACCAACCTTCTGTCAAGACCAATAAATCACAATCCATAGGGAGGCGATGTAGTAGTACTTGCAGATCTGAGTAATTTCGATTTATTGAGCGAATGTTTTGTGTTAGGATTTTAATGTACGCTTGTGGTGATGTAACGTAAGTGTTTGTTTGTTCAGGAGTGCAAATATAAGCTTCAGAGAGATTAAACTGGTCAATAACTTCATTCAAATCATTATTGTTAGCCATTTATATATTTTAAACGATTTAAGTCACAATATGGGTGGCTCAGTGCTTTATGGTTAAATAATAAACAAAACTTCATTTTTAGTGTTGTGTGCTGATGTAGTGAACATTTTTCATGATAGGTTATGTTGTATTTCTGATTAATGTATTTGTGTGTAGTGTAGTGAGTAGTACAAAATCGAAAATAATGTATCATCTTATTAACTATTATAATTATTAAGCATGCATGAATATGTTTTTTAAACAATACTGGCATAGATAGTCATGCAATATTTTTTAACGATAAGTCCTTTAATTGCGATTCAGCTTTCACAATAATAGTCTGGCTGTTAGGGTCCCTTTTTAGCATAATGCGTCCGTTATTTGTCCAGCAGAAGGCGAATCCATTCACTTTTGCCCAGCCTCGAGCTAGGTAAAACAGATGTTTCGAGCTAGGAGTGAGTTGTTCTGCAACATAGACCGGCACATCCGTATCTAGTCCCATGTGTGAAGAATTTAGTTTATTTCGTGGGTTTGCTTTATTAAATTGCTTCACTGCAAGTAAAAAATTATTTCTGGCAAGAGTATTCATAAATTCAACCGTCAGACCAGAACGCAAGCTATCCCGCTTTGATGGTTGCCGCGTGACGTCACGTATATCGTTCACTTGTAGATTAGCATTTATGCATTTTGAGAGTTCGATTATGCTATTATACAACATAGTTTTCGTTTCTTTAGGCCTTTTAGGGACATTCCGAATTTCGATAACAGTTTTAGCAATAGCCCGATCAAAAGTTTCAAGTCTTTCTTCGAGATTTATTAGTTTGGACTCCATTGAATTTCGTTGCTTTTCTAATCTGGCTATTGTAGATTCTACAGAAGAAAGCTGTTCGGTAATATAGCACATAGATTTTTCAATCTCAAGGTGTGTCTCAGAGTTCATGGTTTTCATTTCTATCATGTAGCCTTCCAATTTATCCATACGAGAATTATTTACAGACATTATAGCCTCAATCATATCTTTAATTTCTTTTTTAAAGTCATTGAAACAATCAGAATATTCATTATCATTCGATGGGCAACGGCGTTTCGATCTTTGCATATTATTGTTATCAGTGGCCGATAATTCTTGAGCACACAATTGTGGAATATCCGACTCCGAACGGGTCGGAATATTTTGACTTTGTATAGTACGAGTTAATCGCGACATGTTAATATTATTGATGAGAATTTATTAACTTAATATCCTCTCAACTGGCACTTGACATTGATTTATAACGGAACATCTGGCACCACCCCCCGCCCGGCCCCCCGCTGGGTAACAATAGATGCATTGTTTCGAAGATTTCACAATGATTTTGTATAAACACCTATTATGATGTATATATATTTGGCTTGAGTATAAAATTCTTTACGAATTAGTATTTAACAATTCTAAAGCTTAATACATAAATGTTTTTAAAACTTCCGGTAATTAGTAGGGTAATAAAAAATTGCGATAAATTTGTATAAATTATGGTATATTTTGAAATTGAAATAGTTTCATATTACAGTGTTTATTTTTTCTTATAGCTAAATGTTATATTTACGAAATGTAATAACCACATAACACGTTCACAAACATTTTTTTTACACTAGGGCTATAAAAACTAACGGTACAATCTCTCACAATGGCGGGCACTTAAGAAAAAAAACACGGTAGTTTCAAGTGGCTTTGTTATCGTACGGCTAGGGTTTCGAGTACCTAACATGTGTTGAGCCACAGTTTGGTTTATCTACTGTTTATAATATAAACAACAGATGTTTATCTTTGTTTATTTTTAAATACGATTCAAATAAAGCGACCCATTGTAAGTTTGGGACTCGAATCACCGACTTTACTACGATAATTTTTATTGAGAAATGTATGCCGTAATTCTTATTAGAATTTTTTTATATAAATAGTATATAATATTTTCTACACAATTAAAAAAGCTTTTATGTACTTACCATATAAGAATAATTAGAAAATAGCATCTAGAATTCTAGAATTCTAGAATTTGTCAAACAAATCTGAATGCCATGCAAAAATGACCCGTATTTACATAGCGCAACGAACAACTGGCACGCGACCATAATATGGTCGCTTGCCAGTCAAGGTGCGGAGCCAATTTCGGGATTGTGACATTTGTAACACACACAGAAACACAAACAAAAGGTATTTTTTGGTACACTAATAACACAGGCACAGAATAAATATAGAAAACCACGACGATTTCACATTAAAACCTTTAAGAACAATATAAATATGTCGCACTACTACACACGAACTGTCGCGCCGCGCAGGTAAACTGACACTGACCACAGTTTAAAATATTTATTATTGTGTTAGACCACATTATCGGCTTGACTGCTGGCCTATTCTTTCCCATACACATTGTAATAGGTGTGAGAAAGATAATTATAATAGATTTTTACTTATTCGCTATAAACGCGACACGGAACTCGCGTCCCGAAATGGGACGCGTGCCAGTTGTTCGGAAATTGTCGCATCCCGAGTCGGGACGCGTGCCAGTTGAGGGGATATAGCACAAATTTTAAAATTCTCAAAAAGTGATGCGCGGCTTGCTGTGGTTTCGAAACCGCGCCTTCCCGAGAAGGTTGTTCTACTACCGAGCTGTTATGCACTCGGACACGATAGTCTTAATATTTGTTTTCGAATTTAATGATCTATTTGTACGATGTCAACAATTTTATTGATACTCAGGGTAGTTGTAAATAAATAGATAACACAGCTGATTATTGTTCAACAGTCACTGTTTATCACTTTGTAATGGTATTTTTGATCACTGTTTTATCACTCTTACGTTCACGTTTTAATATTTATATTAAAAACTATTCTCCCTTTTAATCACTTTATAACGTAATGACTGTTTACTATGCAAAATATAACTTTTGACAGCTTAATCTATTTTTAAACTCAGAGAGCACAAAAACACGTCTGTTTGCAATCGCAGCAGGGGGGGGAGCCAGATAGATAGATTGATAGAGAGATACATTGATTGATAAATAGATAAATACAAACGCAGCTAATATAACTACTACAAAAATATTTTACCGGAGTCACTAAGATGTCCCTCGCTGTCTTCATCATCAACTAAATCAGCCTGTCCATCATCTTCGGGCATATCATAATCGTCAAGGTTTATTTTGGGCAATGCTTTTGATTTCTGTTTCGCTTTCCTGCGTGCTTTACGGGCACGTTTTATTTCTTTTTCAACCTGAAAATCGAAATTTCCGTTACATAGATTAAGGACCATTTTCAATAATCAACCTAAGATTACGGATAGAATGTAATCCTCGTTTATCAGTACAATGTTATCCCTGTCAAATTTTCAATAGAGAATATGGTCATCAGTTACAAATTTGAGGCTATTTTGTGGGCACGAGCCTCCTCTTTGAAAGGGATTATGGTCTTCTGTTTTGAATATTAAATATACAAAGGAATATTATTGCGCGATCAAGAAAGTAGTCTTTAACAGCGGAGTGTAGAACGCCTTTTTTGTAAAAGAGCGGCAACCCAGCAAATCTTAAAAACAATACTTAAAAATATGTAAAAACAAACAAAAATGATAAAAAAGCCATACTTCATCATCATCAGACTGTATATCTTCAGGATCAGAGTCCAAAGCAACATCGGCAGTGTTCACTTTCTTTGTTATCAACTTTGTGTAGTCCATATCTTTGCGGTAAGGGAAAGCTGCCTTTAACTTACGTACCAGATATCTGACCTTGAATATTAAAAAAAACCTGTCAAGAGTGAGATAGATATACGCACTTACGGTTCCGTAGTAGTAGTAGTAGTAAATTTTTTCCCAGCAAGGGACTGTATAGATCAGATGGTATGAATTTCAAGTTGATAGATTCTTCTCTTCTCCTTCTTCTCCAGCCCATTTACGTCCCACTGTTGGGCACGGGCCTCCTCCACATTGGGAGGGATTATGGTCTACTGTGCTGCGCGGACCAGGCGTGTTGGCACAGGGTTTATTTTCGAGTTTTCCGTCTGTCTGTCGTCCGGTGCCCTTGCACCCTAAATATATTTAAAAACTAGCTGACCCGGCATACATTGTTTTGCCATACAATTGTTTGGGGTTGAACAACCCTTATCACTTAGGGGTCTGAAAAATAGATAGTAGCCGATTCTCAGACCTACTTAATATGCCTAAAAATTTCATAAGAATCGAGCCGTTTCAAGCCGTTTCGGAGGAGTATGGGAACGAACATTATGACACGAGAATTTTATATGTATATTAGATGTGTCATTACCTCTTGTTGTCCAGTAACAAATATTAATATTCCACCTTCAGGCAACCTGGTATGAATCTTGACAGCTTTTTTATACGCCTCTTTTAAATAATCACTATACGTATGCTTGTTGAAGTGTACTGTGACGGGAAACTGTCTTGATTCTATCTGTAATTACTAATTTAGTTAGTATTAAGGCTAATTCAAAGAAAATTCATGTAACGGACAGCCGTTGTTCAGGTCGTGGGTTCGACTGCCGCAGGGGGCAATCATTTGATTGGAAAAGTAGTTTAAATTCTATCCGTATTCTGTTACCCATAACACATGCATATAAGCTTAGTTAGGGACTAGACGATGTTGTAAAAAAAATACCAAGGAGCTGGGCAGTAACTATAAACACGATTGAAGCCACTTGACATTCTCTTTCTCTCCCTAACTCATTAGCGTCTTACAGTGAAGCATCCTTTTCCACTTTGGAAGGGACTATGGTCTACAGTGCCGCGCTTAACAGGCATGTTGGTATAGGGCTATTTTCGAGTTTTCCAGCTCTCGCAGATGAAGTTATTTATTTATTTATTTAAAAACTTTTAGCACAGTATTGTACATTAGGCGGACTTAATGCTAAAAGCATTATCTACCAGTCAACCTAGGGTGATGCAGAGACATTTCAAGTAGGTGCATTACTTGCTTTACGTGATACATGAATGCATTGTAGATATGATTATAAGAATAAACTAAATATAACAAATATAATACATATTATTATATTAACATAAAACACTGGTATATACTAAATATATTATAATAGCTCATACATACATAATAGCTAGTTACTACATATATAAATAACTTTAAATACCTATTGTATTATACTACATACAAATAAAATAATATAATTTTATTATAACCTTAAGTTTGAGAGAAACCCACTAATTTTTGGAGCAGGTGTTCTTTGGTTTTACGCTTAAAACTAGATCTGTTAGACGCCATCCTGATCTCAAGAGGGAGGGAATTCCAAAGCTGGACCGATTGTACTAGAAATGACGACCTAACACAATCGGATCGATGTGACGGACAAAGAAGAGTAGAATTGAAAGTTGAACGTAGATTTTTGGAATGACAAGCACTTAAGTATGTGAAGCAAGAGGTCAGATAAGAAGGAGCAGAGGGAGAATTCAGAATAGAATAGAGTGTAGTAAGAGCACGTAAACTTCGACGATGACGACCATTTGAGTTCAGAGCGATAAGCAGAGACATGATCATACTTTCGAAGATTAAATATCTATAAATAAATAATACATTGAAGTTATCTGTGTACAATATCCCTTAGCTGGATTTTACAGCACCCTGGGAAGGAAAAGGGGATGTGACACTTATATTCTGAATCCATCATCGCATAGACCATGGGGTATTAGCTAATATTAAATGTTTTACCTTTATAACGGGTGGCGGTTCTTTAAACAGTCTAATATTCTCAGTAAAATCTTCCACTCTTAATGTAGCAGACATGATGATCAATCTTAGAGGACTTCCCCTTTTTCTTCGTAAGGGAACTATCCTAGACAATAGACCGAGTAATATATCCGTATATACACTCCTCTCATGGGCCTCATCGATAATTACTACTGAGTATTTACTTAGAAGAAAATCACTTTGAATTTCTTTAAGAAGTACACCTAGAAAGAAGATTTTATTTTAAAGCATTAATCCAACAGGAGGTGACATTATAAGGTGATCTCGCTGAAAAACATACGAGAACAATGCTCATACTCACTGTATGCGGTCACTATAGTGTCTTAGTGTGCGTGAGGTGAATTTGTGTGGGGTATGCACAGCAATCAATGAAATTACGTTTTAGTGTTTGTTGACATAGAAAACATCGTATGGTCGTATGGTATCTATTGGTTTAATACTCTACTAAGGCGTCAAGAGTCATTGAATTTAAAGGTGGCATTCCGAAGTCCCGCAGCCGCAACTAGCGATTGGCGAAGCAAATTAATGTAAATTTTTACGTTGCCAAAAATATAAGGGTCACCTTTGTTTGCGTTTAAACACGCCCAGCACTCATACAAAGCAGTGATAACGTCACAACATTCCAACCAGTCGCGGGACATCCGAATATCACCTTACCTCAAAGTTATCAATAACTATGTTTACCTAGAATAAACAGTCCAGTTGGGCAAATCCAACTTCGAGAAAGAGGTCAATCGACGATTTCAACTCTGCTAGGCAGCATTCGGGTAGCTTAGGCATATCCTCGCGGCCAATATTCCGCAGTGCCTAAAGACAAAGGTCTATGACCAATGGAAAGTAGGAGAAAGGCTGTAAGGCTGACGGAATCTATCACACGAATATCTAAACAACAATGAACTACATACCATCCGTCATGAATTTTATCTTAGTATCCTTTGTAACGTTTCCTTCAAACCGCATCAAATATGATACTTCTTTATTCGTCAATCCTAATTCATGTCCAACTCTCATAGACATAGCGACAGTAGCCACTCGTCTTGGTTCTGTTACAGCTATCATTTTGTGTTCAGCATAACCCGCTTCATATAGGAACTGAGGTATTTGTGTAGTTTTACCGCTGCCTGGAACATTGGATGTGAATAAATGTTTTTATATTCATGGACATTTGTTAAACAATAAAGTCTCAGTAAAGGGCACCACAAATGGCATATTACGATATATTAATATAGAGAGAAATGTATAAAGAAAAAAGACAAGGCGAGAAAGAGACAGATATATATTATTATATCGAAATATATTTATACTTCTGACGTCACTGACAGATATATCTGTCGTGATATTGTTTATGACGCCCTTAATATAGTCCTGTTTTATGGTATAGAACCTTTAAACACACATCGTGACTATTCGTGACGCTAAATAATTTGGGGTAAAGGCAGATAAAAAGTTTGTACCTGTTTCACCAGCTACAATAAGAAATTCATTTTCATTAATCAACTCCAT
Organism: Orgyia antiqua; assembly: GCA_916999025.1. NCBI lineage: Eukaryota > Metazoa > Arthropoda > Insecta > Lepidoptera > Erebidae > Orgyia > Orgyia antiqua. The sequence continues at coordinate 20,115,260 of OU779869.1, forward strand.
AATTCTCTGTTCTTCCCCTAAAATAGGGAGTTTTAACCTGGCAACTTGTATTTTAGGATCCCTTTTCACATCAATATGAACTGTTTTATGTTGTAACAAAGGTTTTTTTTCTACTTTCACATCGCTCACAATGTTTTTTTCGTTCGAATCTTCACTTTTGTTTTTTTCATTTTCTACATTTATGGTTTCTATTTCATTACTCTGTATTTCAGTTTCAACTACATCTTCAACTTTTATATCCTCTTTAGCATTGTCAATGGCAGTATTTATTACTTCTGGTTCTTCATCACTCCCAGAGTCTTCTGAGCTTTCTTCAGAAGATTCTTCTAAACCAACTACATTGGGATCTGATTTCTTCTTTTTAATTTTCTCTGAGCTATCCATCTTTAAAAGTCTCAGACGTTTTTTAGCACCTGAAAATTTCAGGGGATATTAAACGCAATTTCACGGTATTGATTTATTGAATGAATGATTAATTAAATATATAAATATTTATGGACATTTCACACAATATCCTCTGGTCCCAAGCTAAGCTGTATGCTTATATTATGGGTACCTGAATGTATTTTAATTTCACTTACAAAAGGTATAAATTATTATCACTTATTTTTGCGATTGGGTCATTAAACGTAAAGGGTAGCTGCAGTTTGTTTGAAAAATTTTAGTCTCGTTGAGTTTTTGTAGCCTAATCAAGTTTTATGTAGCCTGGCAGGTTTTTTTGTAGACTGTTTGGGTTTGTTGTAGCCTTGTCAGGTTTATAATAGCACCACTAGGTTTAGTTGATGACTTGTTTTATGTTGATTACATAACTTTTTAAATTGATTATTACAGAAACTAAGGTCGAAATAGGTTACACACATAGGTAAAATAAATAAAACATACCAGCTATACTACTGAATTTCTTATTTTTATCTTCTGACACTTCTTTAGATGGTATTTCAAAATGTAACTCATTCAGTTTCCGTAACCCAATAGTCTGTACTGTAGATATGGTTGTAAATTGTTTCACTTCATCTGGTGTTGCTTGTACTTGTGACAATGATTCGAGTAGTGATGCTCTCTGAAAATATTTGAAATAATATTAACGAGTATACTTGGTTTAGGAGTTCGTAGACAAAATATTTATACAGAAAAAATTTACTTTGAATGACAGAAAACTCGATATTCAATAACATATTACAAAACATCCTCTGTTCCCACAATAAGCTGAATAAGCATGTTTACAATGCAATATGTTTAACCAGAATAGGGGTAAAAGTGATTGCCGCAGGCGGGAATCGAACCCACGACCTCGGAATACCGTTCCGAAGCTCTTTCCAACTGAGCTTATTGCGGTTGTGCTTATAGCATTCAAATTTACCACCACTACACTAAATAAAGCAATAGTTGAACTAAAGAAAATGATTAGGGATGCTAATGAAGCTACACTCCAAAGCAAACTAGAATCACCGACAGCAACGAACGCAACTAATTACTCACTTTGGAAAGTGGCTAAGGCATACGACAGACCCCATGATGTGAAACCACCTCTGAAAAATGGAAATACTTGGGCTAGAACCAATAAACAGAAAGCGGATTTATTAGCTGAGCACTTAGCTGCAGTGTTTACACCAAATAATATTGAAAATAATGACCCGGAATCGTATGTGAAATCTGTATTAGAGGCAGATCTCGAAAATGCTGAGCCGATAAAACTGATAACCCCTAGGGAAGTATGGAGGGTAATTAGAAACCTTGACAATAAAAAGGCACCGGGGTTCGATCTTCTGACAAAGGAAATTCTCCAGGAGCTCCCAAAAAAGGCTACAGTTCTTATGACTGTTGACTTCAATGCCATGCTGAGGGTTCAGTACTTCCCTAGTATCTGGAAAGCATCCCAAATCATAATGATATATAAAAACGGCAAACCTCCACTGTAATGTCTAAAATGTTCGAAAAGGCTCTACTAGTAGAATAACACCCATCCTACAAGAGCGCAAAATAATTCCAGAACACCAATTCGCTTCAGCTTCAGGTCGCAGCATGCTACAATAGAACAAGCCCATAGGGTTTGCTCCACTATAAGGAAATCACTAGAAAACAAGGAATTTTGCTCATCAGCGTTTCTGGACGTCCAGCAGGCGTTTGACAAAGTTTGGCATTATGCCAAACTTTGTCAAACGCCTGCTTGATTGAGTTTATATCGTATTTCTACGTGCAACACTATTGATTGAGTTTCACTTTGTCCACCATAATTTAGTTTATTAAGTAAAGCATAGCATGTCAATTGCAAAATCAATAAATTACTTCAGAATAGGGGTAGTTATAAATTTTTAATTTAGTTGGCATGTGTAGTATGTTATTTTTTAGTTAGTGGCCATGTTAATGGTCTTAAGCAATTTATTCACTTTTACAGAGATTTTAAAAGCTTAATCATATCACATACTTACATTTTCTTTCTTCTTTTTCTTTTCAACAATCTTTTCCAACCTTTTTCTTTGTGACCTTGAGAGAAATTTTATTTTTTCTTTCTTTTCTTTTACTACTTTAGTCTCCCTTTTCTTTGAAGGTAACGCAAGTAAGTTGCTTGTATCACTAGATCCATATTCATTTGACGAAAATTCAAGTTTGATCTGAAAACAGAATGTATATTGTGTTTAAGTACATACGTACATACATATTCATGGACATTTCACTAATCATCCTCTGGTCCCAAGCTAAGCTTATATGCTTGTGTTAATAAGTAGCTCAAATGTTTGCTTGGTTTTATTCTTATAATGTTTATCTTCTTTTCATTAAGCATCCACACTGTTTATCTCTGCACTAACTTTGGTTGGCTGGTAGGTGATGCCTAAGGCATTAGATCTGCCATTGTATGTCTTATGTGCATAAAGTGATGTTTATAAATGTCATCCTAATGTTTGTTCTGCGTCTGGGTGTTTCTATGTGTGATAAGTGAGTATTTACAAAAAAAAAAAAACCTGCTGCGCTGACACCAAGTAGCCTGGGATAAGGGCAGGAAGAAGAAGAAATAAAAAAATATGAATATATATGATATTGTATATGAAGTCATGACATGCTATTATTTATCAAACAATATTAAAGCTTGATTCAATTTTATTTGGCTCTAAGGAGTTACATAGCCTGCATGCAAACAGTAAGTTTAAAAAAAAAAGTGCCCATACCGTAAATTATTTTAGTTTTAGAATAGATTGTAAGCTGTATACTCTTGGGTCATAAACGAACTATCAAACTGCAATTGAAATTGCGAGACTCTGCTAGTTTAATATAAATATTTTTATGTTTAGAAATTGAGGTTATAAAACGATTTTCTATCAAAGGTACTACATATATCTGATTTAAATTGAAAGCCAATTGACTAAGTTTGTTTAAACCATCATAGAAGATGTTTTATAATAAAAATAGTTCATAAAATTAATAATGTCTATAGAAACAAAGTAAAAAATCTCACCTCATTTGTTTGGGCATTATCAATGTTGGTTTTAACAACCTGACGCGCTTTAGAGTTATATCGTGCCTTCCCCATTTTAGTAAACAGTTATTTCTTAATAAATAACGCTGTAATTGTTATTAGTAGCAAATTAAATTAACTTCAACTTCAACTTCTTGTTTTTAATGGCACCATTAGCAGATTTAAATTAACTTTTTAATTCACATTTCCGCAATAAGACCACATGTATTTGTTATGACATTTGTCACTGACATTAGTGACAATTAAACACTGCATTTGACATTTTTTGTTTTAATTTCATGCAAAGCTACCTGCATAAAAATATATTCCCATAAAATAGGGTAGTTTTACAAGGTAGTTTTCCAATTACAGCACAAGAGCGCAGTATGCGGCATAATGCTCAACGTTGAATGTTTCAACTACAGCAACGCTTCGCACAATCGAGCACTCTCAAAAGTAATGGTTTAGCGTGATGCGTGCAATCGATACCAACTCAGTGACAGAAAATTAACAAGTGTTTTTTCTTTAAGTTGGCATTGATTGAAATTTTATTTATATATTATCGTTAGTAATATTATGTATTCCACACTTATAATTTAATACAATTTTATTTTAGTATTTTTTTTTCAACACTGAGCTTAGCGCACTCTGCTAGTGCTTTTGAAAACTTATTCACGTTCCAATTAATCGTCAGCATAGTTCAGCATTATGCGGCACTGAGTCGCATTATGCAGCACATAAAAGTCAAACAAGTGACATATACCCCGTTTTCCAATGGCAGAGCATAATGCGACTCAGTGCCGCACAATGCCGCACAATGCTGACGCTTAATTGGAACGTGAATTAGTTTTAAAATGCGCCAGCAGAGTGCGCTAAATTCAGTGTTGAAAAAAAAATTCTTAAATAAACATTGTATTCACATTATATGTGTGGAATATAAAAAAAGTCATTGTTTATACTTTCTTCCATACTTATATTTATTTATTTTTTAACACAGCTTTGAATATTTCCAGAAAACTCCGACGAAAAGAAAGCCTTAAATTTTTTTTTAACATTAAATAATATTACTAACGATAATATATAAATAAAATTTCAACCAATGCCAATTTAAAGAAAAAATACACGCATCACCTTTGAGAGTGCTCGATTGTGCGATGCGATGCCGTAATTGGAACACTCAACGTTGATCATTGTGCCGCATAATGCGCTATTGTGCTCTGATTGGAAAACGGGCATAAATAATTGCCAAAGCAAAGTTGTCATAGAAATGTCAAAAAAAGTTTTAGGTTATGTGTTGTGAGAAACTGGAGATTGGATTATTTTAATCTTATAAATCAATGTCTATAATTAAACAGTGAAAATGGGACACGATACGTTTTATGAAGTAGCAAGACGATACATACCCCAAGTAAAATATGATGGAATGTTTTTATCGTGGCACGATTCCATTATAAATGTTCGAACCGATAGAGGCATGACATTTTTTGAATTTTCATATAATTTGGAGTGTTTGGACAAAACAATCGATCTTTTAGAGTTCGCATTACTAAACCCCAAGACTAGCCCTGCTAGTGGGCTTTGTAAAAGTGATTTTTTGAAGAAAGAAATGCTTAATTATGAATATACAGAAATGCTTGTGGATTCGTCATTTTGGCCACACAACAAATCCTTAACACAAGAAATGACTACTATAAACATGTCAGCGTGGTCACCAAGATATTTTCTAGAAAATAAAAGTGTTTTAGCTATTTTGAATAACATTGGAGGAGTTGAGATTTTTAGGCAAAGACAATCTAGGTGGGAATGCCTTATAAACCTGTCTTCATGCATTAAAAATAGTTTGCAATACAATAAAACGCCTAAAAACTTTGAGGAATTAAAAGAATCAGTTTATACAGTAGAAACATCTGCCATATGTTGGGCATCCGAATTAAACTCAGATGGTTCATGTTATTTTGTTACCACACAGAAAAATAAACATATTTTATTTTGGCAAATATTGGCGAATTCAGATCCTGTATTAAAATTAGACATACAGATAAGTATGGATGAGATTCGTAATATGATATGGATAAAACAAACAAAGAACAAATTTTGTTTAGTCTGTGCTGATGTTATGGGTTTAATAAAAATTATAAATATGTCTATCAACAGCGGTGTTATATACCATGAAGAAACTCATGACTTATGGAAACACACTGACAGAATGATTGGCGCAAATATTAATTATATAAAACATGAAAACAAAATCATAATTTTTTATACAAAACATCGATTTTTTATCGTACAATTAGTTGATGAAAATTGTAATATCTTATCAGAACATGTGAATAACATAAATGATTTTAGAATTACAGACATTACTGAAGCCTCCGATGGCTTTTATGTTGCTATTATAAATGTTCAAATATTTAAACTTAACATTAACGTGTCTGAAAATAACCTAAGTGTAGATTTAATACCCATAAAACTAAAAGATTCATATCCAACTTACGAATTGTGTAGTTTAAGTTTTTCCGTAAATAGCGCATTAGCTGTTCTAGCTATGGTTGATAGGAAACTCCATAGTAGAAAAGAAGTATATAAATGTGACGTTATATTTGTAGCTAAAGAATCAATGTTTGAAACATTAATTCCTAAGCTTTTAGAAAACCCTAGTAAAAGTTTAACAAAATATTGGGATTGTATAGAAGCATTACGTTACAAAATAATGAAAACCAATACAATACCAGAAATAGACTACGAATTATTGTTTAATGAAGGAGCGAATGATATGTATAAACTAAAAATTTATTTATTTCTACTAATTGTTTATGCAAATATGAGAAAAATGGCTTGGATACCTAAAAATACTTCCATACCGGAACCGTCAGTAGAAGTTGTAAAAGAAAAAATATTGCTTTTACATGCACAGACAAATTTAAAATGTTTGCATAAAAAATATGAGAATGATGGTAAATTGTCCACTATAGAGGAAGAAACTCTCCACGGTAGTGTCAAATACTTACAATTATACGCTAAAAAAAATAAAACAGAATTGGTTATGGATGATGGTATATATACAAAGAAACGGCATTTTAAATATGAATGCCAAAGTTGTGATGAATATATTACTGATAATTTTACTTGTAAAAACGGACATTTGAATATGTTTTGTATGTTAAGTTTTACGCCTATTACGAGTCATGAATATTTGGTATGTAGATCCTGTGAGACTACTTCTAGAGCTGATCTTTTATGTAAACTTATGTGTATATTCTGTGATCAGCCTTTAATTAAAGTAGATTAAGAATAGTGTCACAGATATACCTGAGGCCCAACTCTGCTATAAAAATGTTGTCATAATGATCAATCACTGATTACAGAACGGCGAATTTTATCAAGTTTGGTAGTCTACTGGTACCAATTCTACGAGCATAACTAAACTTAACCAAACTAAAAAATGAAAATGGTAGTATCAATATATCTTTTATTTGCTATTTAGTTGTACACAATTATCTTAATTAAAATCATTAGTCTATAATACACAGTTTTTATAATAACAAAGTTCAGTTAACATTACCGAACAGTGATAATGACGCTATCAATTTTAATTTTTTACTTGTGCGCGTAGAAGTCAAACTCAAAATTTTTTATTTCAAGTTGGCATGTTTTACAAGCTCTTTTGAAACGTCAGAAACTAGGTGTCTGTTCCAAACGCGAATCCTATGGAGAAGAACAGACAAGAAACTCCATGGATTTTATTTTTTTGTCATTTCTTTTCATTATATTGGCACCACTATTAATTTTTTGTTATAAATGACGCTATTTTGACGCCATAATGGCATCAGTGATTGATCATTATGACAACATTATAATAGCAGACTTGGGCCCCTGATCGTGATTCCCTGTTTTCCAATCAGCGCATTATGCGGCACAATGCTCAACGTTGAGTGTTCCAATTACAGCATCGCATCGCACAATCGAGCACTCTCAAAAGTGATGCGTGCAATCCATACCAACTTCAGCAACAGAAAATTAGCAAGTATTTTTTCTTTAAATTGGCATTGATTGAAATTTTACATATTTATATATTATCGTTAGTAATATAATTTAATGTTAAAAAATTTTTTAAGGCTTTCGTTTCGTCGGAGTTTTCTGGAAATAATCAAACTTAATTCCAGCTGTGCTTAAAAAAAAAAAATATAAGTATGGATGAAAGTATAAACAATGACTTTTTTTATATTCCACACAAATCCACACAAATGTGAATACAATGTATATTTTAGAATTTTTTTTTCAACACTGAACTTAGCGCACTCTGCTGGCGCATTTTAAAACTAATTCACGTTCCAATTAAGCGTCAGCATTGTGCGGCACTGAGTCGCATTATGCTCTGCCATTGGAAAACGGGGTGTATGTCTGTGTATAGTGTTGTTTTATTTTCAAGATTTATCTGTGATGTTAATTAAGATTGATTAAAATTGTTTATATATTATACAAAGCATTTTCTTTTCAAAAAATAAAATAATATCATTAGGTAACAATATAATAAACTTCATCATAAGTCTATTAACGTCGTCATTAACAGACCGTGTCGGGTCATGGTAATACCTGAGTGACTACCATGGCGCGGCTAAGGGCGAGAAGGAACACTGTGGAGTTTAGTGGGTAGTCCGGCAGCTATAGTCCGGGAGTCCCACTCAAAGCCCGAAGGTTGCCCCCCTCAACCGGTAAGGCGAAGTGCGTAAATGCATTCACCACGTAAAAAAAAAATCACACCGTCACGCCTCATCGTACTATTGAGGTAGGCTAGGCAGGTAGGTTTTGTAACGTGCGGACAAGAAGAGATTGAAAGATTTTCAAGAATAAAATACGTTAATTTATAAATAAATTATATTAAATTATAAAAGGGTAACAATAAAATTTAGGCTTTGTAGTATCTCTTCGCTGTGCCGTCCCAAATGGATGATGTGATGGTCTGAAACAATAAAGTCCTGGGTTAAGCTTCAGTATACTCAAATAAATAGATACCAACTTAGCTCGCCATAAAGAGATTCTGTACCAAACTATTTTAAGAGGCACAAAGGTTTATCTTGCTTAGAATTACACTTGACTACTGCATGTTGTCTTATCTGTTTAACATTTAATCTACATGATAGTTACCGCTAACTGTGCAAGCGGTGTTAATCTTTAATTAATTGTTGTATACTCTTTTTTCAAATAATGTTTTAAAATTTGTAAATGTAATGTATAATGCAACTATTAACTAATAACTATATTGCAACTGACAATATAAATAAATAGAAACTTTGGGGCTCCAGGCTAGAAGACAAATCCAGTAATCCAGGTCAGATCTAGAAAAGGGATATTATAAGCAGTAAAGATCAACTGTACGAGATGGAAAACTCTAACTAAACTCTATGCCAAATGCTAACATGCTTGGCGAGGGCGGTTCTTTTGTAGACCACGGTCGTGGCATTGTACTGCAAAATTGCATTTTTCAGGTGAGCGCGGGTCCTAAAAACAATCACCTAATGAGGCTGTCAAGCTCTTCCGGCTTAGTCAGGACCGCCTGGTATACCATGACCATACCATTCTTGAAATGGAGGAGGCCGTGACCAACATTAAGAAATTAATGATAAGTCCCTGTAATTATGAAGAGTCCATTTAAAAACGTCACCAGGGTATGATTATTAATAGTAACTTACCACAACGAGCTCATCACCGTTGAATTCCCTGATGAAAGTTGCAGCTCCCTTGTCTGTGCTGACGACTTGTGTAACTTTGTTGCCATCTACGGTGTATTTTGTCTTGATCTGGAATACAGAGAAAATAATACAGATAAATACACACGAATTCCTTACTCAGAGTCTAGTCCCAAACTAAGCGTAGTCTAATAAGGGAAAGTTCCTCTATGCATAAATTAGTGGCGCCACAGCAGTGTAACTCGCATTATTAAATATTGAAAGAGGAGAGTTAAGGCCGCTAATACATATAGGAACTCGTAAAAAATACTAAAGTACTGAGCTCTCTGGGAAAGTACCTATTTGATCTCCTGATCAAATAGGTACTTTCCCAGAGAGCTCATAGATAGGAATATAAGCTAACCAGACGTGTTAGTATAGTGGTATTTTTAAGATTTCCTTGTGGTACCTACTAGTATTTTTCATCACTGCAGAGCAAAGCCTGGCATTATTATAAGTTTAGTATTTGCGTTTTGTTTTTTTTAAGGCGTTATAATTCTTTGACATAGGTGCTGTAAAAGTCAGCAGAGAAACATTTTACACATATAACATCCTCTATGAGAGACGGAAAACTCGAAAATAAACCTTGTGCCATCACGCTTGGGCAGCGCGAGACAGAAGGCTATAATCCCTTATAAAATAGAGGAGGTCCATGCCCAACAGTGGGACGTTAACGGATGTTGGACGGGCTGAAGAGAGAATATTGTGATTCCTTACAGGAAGGTCTTCCTTGAGTTTGTCATCAAATTCAACTCCAGACTGGAACTTGGTGCTCTTGCTGCCAGCGGGAGTTATGTTAGTGGCGACGTAGCTGTCTCCATCCTTTTCTAGCTTGAATGTTGGTTTGTACTCCAAGTATTTGGCTACTTGGTCCTCTGGTAAACCTGAAAAATCAAGGTAACGAGATTTTTGTAAAAAACCACACCTTGAAATTTTACGTTGCCAAACATTAACACATCTTTTTAGTGGGTAAGCGTAGCATGAACGTATGTAAGAGTAACTACTCTACTAAGATGGGTTACAACGGGGTTAGTTTGGATTTACATTTATGTTATAACTTCAGCGTGCTGAAGTGGCAATGGGCAGGCCACATCGCTCGACGATCTGATGACCGTTGGGGACGGAAGGTCCTCGAGTGGCGACCACGAACCGGACGACGCAGCGTGGGGCGGCCCCCAACAAGGTGGACTGACGATATCGTCAAATACGCCGGGGGCCGCTGGATGCAGTTAGCGCAAGACCGCACGTTGTGGCGTTCTATGGGGGAGGCCTATGTCCAGCAGTGGACTGAGAAAGGTTGATGGATGGATGGATTATGTTATAACATTACTTTTACTTAGGATTTTACAAAAATACTAGCTGACCCGGCAAATGTTGTTTTGCCATACAAATGTCAGGAGTGGACAACCCTTATCACTTAGAGGTATAAAAAATATATAGTAGCCGTTTCTCAGACCTACTGAATATGTATATAAAATTTCATAAGAATCGGTCAAGCGGTTTCGGAGGAGTACCTATGGGAACAAACATAGTGACATGAGAATTTTATATATTAGATGTAGCACAAGCATTTTGAAATTATATTTGGGACTGTGTTAAGAGGGTGTTGTACTTCTAATTTAGATATTTGCCTTAGGTATTGCTAAACCTATTCCCGAGCGCCGTGCTGAAAGGGATAAATATAGCTGTAGCAGATTTTACCTACAAATTCTTTGAAAAAAAGACGTTTCGTAGTCCCATTTTTTCTTCGCGAAAGTTAAACCGATTTTGACTGTGAAAGTGACAGAAGCATATATATACTCTTCATCTATAATATAGCGTAAAAACAATTAAAATCGGTTTAACTTTGGCGAAGAAAAAAGGGAACTACGATGCCCATATTTTTGTATGAAGCATAATTTGGTATCGTGCCCTCTTAAGGACGTTGTGTGATCACGATAATTCTTGTTATGTAATACATTATTAGGTATTGTTATATTAAGTTACTCATAATGAAAATGTGTGTAACACATTACATTTATTAGAAACAATAAAATCAAATAACGATAAATCTTTTATCATACATATTACCAATTTTGATATTGACACGAAAAATAATTAATAGTAGGTATGACACGGTACTATTGTATTTATTTTTCTACTTTTTTATCAAGCAATGTAATTTTTTACACGTCTAAGATAAACAAGTAGGAAAACTAACGTCTATACCTACTAATATTCTCAAGCTGAAGAATTTGTCTGTTTGAACGCACTATCTCAGGAAAAATTGGTCCTATTTGAAAAATTATTTCAGATCTGTATAGTACGAGGAAGGCTATTGGCTATATACCATCACGTTTCGATCATCCGTTCATTTTGTGCTAAGAGCACACAAGGGTTTAGACACTAAACCCTAGGTATAAATAGAAACGAAGTATCCGTGAAAAATGTAAAAACGGGGAAAGTTTTCTAATTACCACGCCTACGAAGTAGCGGGCTACATTTATTACTCAGGGACATAACTATTGCCGTATTATGGGGCCCCCCGGCAAGAAAGGCCCCAAAAGTATGTAAGTAATGATTCCTAAAAAATCCCGTTTCTTTTCGCCAACACATTTCAATAGAGAAACATTTTATGAAGAGCTGATGGTAGGTATATTTATTTATGTATCATTTTGTGCTAAGAGCACACAAGGGTTTAGACACTAAACCCTAGGTATAAATTACACTATAAAGGATAAAGTATAAAGGACCCTATTACTGAGACTTCGCTGTCCGTCCGTCCGTCCGTCCGTCTGTCACCAGGCTGTATCTCAAGAACGGTGATAGCTAGAGAGTTGAAATTTTCACAGATGATGTATTTCTATTGCCGCTATAACAACAAATACTAATAATAAAATAAAATAAATATTTAAGGGGGGCTCCCATACAACAAACATGATTTTTTTACCGTTTCTTGCTCGATACTAATAACGTTGCCTTATGTTGCATAGATAATGGTACGGAACGCTTCGTGCGCGAGTCCGACTCGCACTTGACCAATTTTTTATTGCTAAGGTCGACAGCCGAGCCAACGGCCCACCTGATGTTAAGTGGCATTCGTTACTCATGGACTCCGCAATACTAGGGGCATAGCCAAGCCGCTGCCTACCGAAAATATATGCTTTGCATATTTTGTATTTGTTTCCTTCAAAACGTTAGGTAAATTAATATATCTTGTGGAATGAGCTGATAAAAGTGAGTTCTAGAATATTCTATGCTCACTAAAGTATGCTACGCTTATTAAAAAGATATTGTTAAAGTTTTGCAACGTTAAATTTTGAGGTGTGGTATTACGAAACGTCACATTAAATAAAATGATAATGTGTTATCATAAATATCAAAAGTACAAACTACACGGAACATATAGTCACATATCATGATAGGATATTATCGATATAAAGTGAAACATACGATACGATAACGGTCATTTACGTGTCATATATACCAAATAATCGATTTATATACCTAGGTTAAAATTTATATATTTTTGATTAATTTTATACAGTAATAGATGTTGATGTTGAATTTAAAATCCAAAATCTTAATAAATTATACAAAAAACCATCCTCTGGAACAACTCCATCATTTAAAAAAGTCGCAGCAAAGTCTAGTTTTGAAGATATAAGCTCACATAGGGACATCCTTAGAAAACTTTCTCCGAATTTTCTTCAACATTTTTCACAGATGCTCCGCTCCTTTTGCTCGCAGCGTGATGTTATGTAGCCAATAGCCTTTTTTGATAAATGTACTATCCAAAACTGAAAGAATTTTTCAAATAGGACCAGTGATTTCTGAGATTAGGGTGTTGAAACAAAGGAACTCTTTAGCTTTATATTATTATACTACCTGTTGCCTGCGACTCTGTCCGCGTAGAATTTAGAAAATTTTCACGTGCGACGGTGCGATGGTTTATTTCATGTATAAGTTTGGTGTTTCTATACCGATTTCGATGATTCTTTTTTTATTGAATAGGTAATAATGGTAACTTTTTTAAATTAGGGATGAGTGAGAGTATTATAAACGTAAAAGTAAACAAATATAATCAGAATGCTCCGAACAGCTAAGCTATCGAGAGTTACACGTGTTATTGTGAGTCAACCATAAAATATAGATATATGCTGTTGCGGGATATTTTTTAGACAATTTTATGTAGAATATTTTCGTAAATCATGTAGTTTTCTATGTAACTTCAACCATTAAGGCTGCACACGCGACGGAAGCTTAAAAAATGGAGTAACTTCTCCCGTTTTCCCAACATTTCCCTTCACTACTCTGCTGCTATTGATTGTAGCGTGATGAAAAGTATACTATAACCTGCCCAGGAGTATGAAGAATAATTGTACCAAGTTTCGTTAAAATCCGTCGAGTAGTTTATAAGGAACATACAGACGGACATACAGACAGACAGACCGACAGACAAAAATTTTACTGGTTGCATTTTTGGCATCAGTATGGATCACTAATCACCCCCTGATAGTTATTTTGAAAATATATTTCATGTAGGTACAGAATTGACCTCTCTACAGATTTATTATAAGTATAGATAGTCTATAGATTCCATCTTGTTTTAGGGCGGCCCTATCTTCATTGACCCCTTTTTGGGTACCATACAGTTACTTGTTTACTCCATTTGTTTGCTTGTATGTACCTAGTTTAATTTGATAGCTTATAGTATCAATTTTGTCAATCTTTAAATTGGCCTAATAATCTACTTAGGTACGTGGTTTGTCAATAAAAAATACAATGATAAGTTATCTTTCCCTTTAGATTCGACTTTATATGTTACTTATATTATAGTCATTGTTATCTGTTAGATATTATGTACGATTATTTATGTACGTGGCAGTGAACTTTCGTATTGAATCACAAAGGTTATTTTCAAAATTAAGCTTGAAAAAGCAAGTTATAAAAAGTTATATAGCTCAGATTTAACAAAAATTTTAAGCTTTTTAAAAATAAATAATTTTATTAATATGCGTTGAGAGGCCCAAAGAAAAGGATTTTACAGATTTTCACATACTACCGAGGCCGCTCTACGTTAGGAGCCGTGTCACACTGATACGGCTTGTAACTTATCTGCTACACAAACTTAACTTCTCGATATTTATGTTGGTAAAGTTAAAACATTTTCTACTTAGTTTAGATTAAATAAACTGATTTAAAAATCTTCCTTTAAGGGCCTACATCAATATTATCGTATATCATCGCCGACACGTACATATTAACACAGCCAGTAGGCACAGAAAATGAAGAATTAGGGATACTTTTCCTATTTACTCAAAATCTACTAAATATATTTTAATTCTGATTTACGTGTTTCTATATATAATAGTTACTTATGTTTTTAAAGTTATTTCAATAGTTAATACGCGATAATAGACCGACAAATGAAAAAAATAAAAATTTTGAGAGGTTGTTTCGCCAAGATTATCTATCGAGAAAACTTTTTTCAATCGTGTTTCTGAGTTGATGCGATCCTAGATCATATATTGAAAAAACATATACTTAAAAATTAGAGCTCTAGCCATTCAATCTAAAGAAACAATGAAAACTTCGTACATAGAAAAATGCACGAAGCTATTTTGGTATCCTCTTAACCTGCCTTCCAGAATGAAAAAAAAACTTAAATTTATCACTCAAAATATTACCTTACTTCGCAATTGACATTTTTTTATAAAGTGGATTGGATGGATTGAAATTAGTAATTTTAATATATTCCTTCTTATGAGATAAAATAGTTAATCGAAACTAAACCAGTTGCATACCTACAGCCTTGAGGAAGGCTCCGAAGTTCTCCTCCTTCTCAAATTTGAATTCCTTTCCCAAGAAAGCCATGGTGCAGATCCTGACACTATTAGTTTAGAATAAATAAATCAGAACTAGATAATACAATACTTATATATTATGATAGTACTGATATGATAGCGATAATATAGTGAACGCTTGGATTTTATGTTTGATATGCCCCGCCCCCTATTTTTCTATTTTTGGTCCCTCGGTTTCATCCTATGTAATTAGCTAATACAATAATAATAATAGTCTTATTTATAAAAATAAGACGCTGGACGTGTTGCTAGGCGAAAATTTCCGGAACAGCCGAAGCAATTTCACAATTTTTTTTTATAGAATAATCCTTGAAGTACTAGGATAGTTATTACGACAGAAAAAATTGCCTAAAAAGAGTAGGCAGGTGAAATTTTAGGGCACAGCTAGTAAATAATATATTCATTAAGCGTTTAGCAGAAATGTATGAATTTCATCTACCATTTCATCTTCTTAATGTTAGTGATAACTGACAAGTACCTATTGACTATTCAGTAAGGTTTTCAAGCTGTATGTGTATCTAGATTTATGTGGGAAGGACACATTGAGAACGGAGTGGCCCATATCCAAAATTGAATGGGAAAAGTTTGGAAACAGAAAGGAAAAATAAAATTAACTATACCAAAATTATTTTAGTTATAAATTATTTTATTATAAGAAATATAAATTAAATAAATAATGGCAAACAAATATTTAGGCTTTGTAGTAACGCTTAGCAACGCCATCCCAACCAGCGCAGGTGATTGTCTGAAAGGAAAAAGTGTTGTGTCAATAAAATATGCAATTTGAAACAGCAGTGAATAGAATTATCTAAAAGAGGCTTTTATAATTACATTATTGTTCTCTGTTTACGTGCTGTACGATTGATCTTTGACCATGACGTCAAAGATATGAAAAAAATAAATAAGAAAATCTAAGGCGCATTTATGCTCAATAAGGATCACAGATCGGAAGTCACACATAATTGGAAAGTAGGTACCATAAAAGATCATAAAATATTGGCCCTAGAAAGTTGGACGCTTTTAACTGATTTGAATAGATATTTGATACCTACTAATAGTTTGTTTGTTTGAACGCGCTAATCTCAAGAACCACTTGTCTGATTTGAACGATTCTTTCAGTATTGGAAAATCATTTAACGAGGAAGGCTGTAGGCTATATTACATCACACTGCGACCAACAGGAGCGATGCATCAGTCAAAAATGTTACAAAAACAAGAAAAATTTCAAAATTCCACGCATGCGAAGTCCCGGGTCACAGCAAAGTAATAAAATACTTACTACAACAAGTTCATCGCCGTTGTATTCCTTCTTGAAGACGGTGTCACCTTTATCTCCTTTGATGGTCTGAGTAACAGTGTTGCCGTCGACCACATAAGTAGTCTTAATCTGAAAACCAAACAGCTTATTCACTTGATGGCTGTCAAAACATCATCTGTTATGGATCAGATTACAAATGATAGGATACAGGATTAGCGCATCAATTCAACAGGCCTCGAACTAGCTGTAGGGGCTCCGAAAAATGTAAACGAATTAAAAAATATTCCATTTTGGGCTCTTCACGTTTTAGTATTGTTAGCCATGTCGCTATTGAAATTAGCTGAATCTGCAAACCAATAATGGTAGCAATTTTCACAACTAAACTAAACATATCTAAAAAATTAAAACAATTATGGTGTATTTTGATGGATTGGCTACTTCGTCGTGTACCTACATTTGTATTATTTAAAATCCTTCGCGTATAATACACAGTTTTTAGAGTAAGAAAGTTCAATTAGTTGTTTTGATCGTAGCAGATGGCGCTCTATAGTCTCTGCCTACCCCCATGGGAAAAAGGCGAGATGTTATGATGATGATGATGAAAGTTCAATTAACATTACAGAACTGTGCTATGGACACTTTCAATTTAATTTTTTTTGTTAAATTTAATTTAGTTGTACACTTAGAATTGGTACCAATGTCTCAGATAGTAATTGAATTTAACAAAAGCGTTATAATTAAGTTGTAACTAACCGGAGTCTTGTCAAGTCCCAAAACATCTTCAAATTCAACACCACACTTGAAAGTTGTCTCCTTCACACCTTCGGGAGTATTAGAAATGTTGGTGTATGAGTCGCCATTCTTTACTAACTTCTGCCCAGATACAGATGAAAGAGCACGCTGGATTTTGTCATCAGGAACACCTAAGAAAGAAGTAAACAGATTGTTTTATTAAGACCAAAATACTACTAACTTTTCGATACAAAACTGTTTAGATATTGGCCGTAGTCACTGTTCAGGGTCCAAACTGAGAGGAGTTTCTTAACGTTCGTTTCATTTCGTTGAAAATAAAGTTTCTTGGTAGAATTATATTCTATTCCAGACTAGTGTTAT
Organism: Orgyia antiqua; assembly: GCA_916999025.1. Taxonomy (NCBI): domain Eukaryota; kingdom Metazoa; phylum Arthropoda; class Insecta; order Lepidoptera; family Erebidae; genus Orgyia; species Orgyia antiqua. Next base: position 20,132,654 of record OU779869.1, read on the forward strand.
TTTTGGCTTAAACCCAGAAATGAAACGAAGATAAATCCCCAAACAAAATCCTGAATACATGCACATATATTATGAGCTATTCACCTCACTACTGAACATCATTCAGGTAGTAGAGAAATTAAATTTTATCCAACATATCCACCTTTAACCACCTAAAAATTGTTCGACTTGTTGCCCACTCCTGGTCTACCTATACGATAAGATAGATATTCTTGAAGACTGTAGCTTCCTATTATAAAAAATTATAACAGACCGTTACTTTTGGAGATTATCAGACATACAGATTTCAAACTTTAGGTAAGTACATCTTTTTTAACCGTCTTCAAAAAAGGAGAAGGTTGTCAATTCGTCTGTATGTATTTTTGTTTTTTCTTTTTTATATTTGTTACGGATTTTAATGATTCTTGTTTTACAAACAAACATAAAAAATATACCTACAGACGAATTAAGAACCTCCTCGTTTTTTTAAATCGGAAAGGCGGAAAATCTTCCCCTGTGAAATCGTGGGAAACAACTAATAATGTATAGAAGAAATGCAATCACACAACCTACCGACAAACTTCAGAAATCCATCAAAATTTTCATGTTTGTAGAAAGTGTATTCCTTTCCTAAGAACGCCATTTTCACTGTTTTTGAGCTATCACAATATGCAACTGGCTTGTTATTGAATACACTTGACTTTTATATTTATTCCATTAATCCTACTGATATGATAAACAGAGAAATCTTTATGGCTTACTTGTAAAACCCACTAACCGGCTCGTATGATTCATTACAAAGTCTAGAGATCATTGCGTCGATTCTGTACAGACTTTACTCACAGGGGCGTAGTCATATCAGCCGTATCAATGATTATGTGGCCCCCAGGCTAGATTTAGGCCCCGAAAATATGTAAAAATACATTCCTAAGGACAACACATTATAACAAAAGGCCCTTTTGGCCAATTACAGCGTATTTTGCTTATAAATTGAACTATGATAAAATGCAAATTTCATGAAGTTTATTTATGTACCTACTACTTTCTGGTACGTACAACCATGTTGGTACTTATTTTGATGAAATAACCCTGATTTACTTCAGATTAGAAACAATTAGAAAGTAATTTCCATTCATCCATCCAGACATCGATTTAGAATATTTTGAATGTATATAGTTTCTATTAGTCAATGCAAATAAAAAGACAGACAAGCAGATAATTTTGGAGTCTTGTGTTATGTAGTGATAATAAAGATATGCATGAATAAGCTATAGTTTATTGAATCCCGATAAAAAATTATTCATTTGCACTCGTAAAGTGCAATACTTTATCATAATTTTCGATATTTTTCCTGTTATGACAGGTTAAGTATAAATTATCATATGTCGTCACCCCATTTCTAAAAGTGCTCCAAGAGTCAGCAAAAAGAACATTTTAATAGTTGACACGTCATGTCATCATCATCATAATATCCCATGGGGTAGGCAGAGACTATAGAGCAGCATCTGCTACGATCTAAACACACTTCCTTGGCTTTATCCATACTCATACAATACTTTCATTACCTACCTTAATTGCCGACCTTGGATAAATACGGCAAATACCCTTAGAGGATATAATGCTCTGAGCAAAAACCCAATATAGGTAATCTGGGATGGACATGGATGGCAGCCCTAACTTTCAATATTACGCAAATAATGATGCTGTTATGAATATTGTAGGTAAATAAATAAATAAAATAAAAATAAAAATATCGTTCAGAAATTTCAAAATAATTTCGACTAACATGTTTTAGGGGTTCGGTGAAATTTGTCTCTACGAGAAGACAAAATAGAAATAATACTAGGTACTTATTGTGTTTTTATAAAATATTTATTTAACTTATAATAAATAACATAATTAACTAATCTAAACTTTGTAGTACCGCTTAGCAACACCGTCCCAACCTGCGCTCGTGATTGTCTGAAAGATAAAAATTATTTGGTATATTTACTGATAACGATTATTAGGCACCAGATTATGTGTATATATACAGATTGATTGGTCAAAGGTTGTCCGTCTAATGATAAATAATATGCCTGATATAATCTTTACTTATTATAAAACGAAGTCTTTTTTTTTGTATATACTCGTATGTTCCTATGTAAGCTTACTTATATCATCAAGACAACACAACGGATTTTATTGCAGTTTTTTTTTGTGATAGAGTGGTTCAAGAGGATCAACAATTTTTTTGTATAATTTATTTAGATTTGGTCTTTAAATTCCACGCGAACGAAGTTGCAGGCAACAGCTATCAACTATAATTATGTCTTTGGTGCTCATAACACAACATAGATCTTAAATTGGGTACCATTGTTCAACTTTGTCATCTAATATTGTAAGAATAATAAAATTGTAATATAAATTTATGATATTACAGAGTCAGAGTCAGAGTACATTTTATAATAACCGATTTCTCTTAAATAAAAATGTCACACATTTTGGTGAGGAAAAATTTGAGCAGGTAACATCGTCTACCAAAATCAAATAGAAATTTGACACATTTTTACCCTGTTAAGGCTTATAAAAGTGCTAGGTGTCCTGTTGTTGACATTCCATATTTTATTTTTCAATATATTCTGGTTAACTATCGTATTCTAGAGCTAATATTGTGGTTATACGTTTTTTATCAATCACTCTGTATATACAATCAGTTACTTACCTAATAGTCGTTATCAGTAACCGATAGAGGTAATTTGTAGGTGAAATGCACTAGAATGTTCTCAATTACTTAATAATTGCATCATAGTACCTACATCCTCCTATATAACATAGTTAACGATAATTTTGAGAGAATTGCTTAAAAACATTATAATAAGCTATTGATTTAAAAAAAAAATCGTTGTTGTTATCAGGCTCATCTTTTCTGTTAGGAGCTGCGATATTTTTTTTTGCTGTAAGTTGGCGCCAATATTATTTAACATTGTGGTTGTGTTGTATTGTTATTTTTGCATACATGTCTATGTGAGCTTATATCTTTAAAACTACGCAACGGATTTTGATGCGGTTTTTTATAGATAGAGTCGTTCAAGAGGATGGCTTTTTTGTATAATCTGTTTCTAAATTCCACGCGTACGAAGTATTTTTTTTTTATACTCTCCTCCTTCTACCCTGCTGGGCCATGATGGTCCCTTGAGCTTTACCATGACACGCGTACGAAGCTGCAGGCAACAGCTTGTATTATATAGACTAGACTTACCACTACGAGTTCATCGCCATTGAAATCCCTTTTGAATACTGCTTGTCCTTTTTCACCCTTGATGGTCTGTGTAATTGTGTTTCCGTCAACCTCGTAGACGGATTTAATCTGTAACATTTTAAAATTAGATAATAATTCATATTGTTCTTACTGCTATGATACCAATTCTACGTGCACAACTAAACTGAATCAAAAAATGAAAACCTTCCTGGATACATTTACTATCCAACACTGAAATAATTTTTCAAATCGAACTAGTGGTTTTTGAGATTAGCGCGTTCAAACAAACAAACTCTTTAGTTATCCAAGGAAGAAAATAATTGCCCAAATATCAGCCTTTTGCCTTGTTTAACTAGCAGCGAAAATTTATATAGTGGCTAAATAAGTTATTATTATCCCCATCCTGTTCCTAATTCGTTATTCAGGGTCAGACATCTTGTACATGTTGCAAGGAGATTTGGCTGATTTTCACGACCTGACTTCAACCCTCCTTGGTACCTATATTTTCAAACCTATCATCTGTCTCGTTCCCCCTTTTGAAGTCCTTGTGTTGAATATTTTAATGATTACTTACGGGAACCTTCTCAGGTCCAATAACATCATCGAATTCTACTCCAGATTTGAAAGTGGTTTCTTTTGCGCCACCAGGACCGGTAGCGACTTGTGTGTAGGAGTCACCATTCTTTTCAATCTTTACAAGGGAAGGAGCCGCGATCAGTAATGGAATTTTGTCTTCAGGTGCACCTGAAAGCAATTTGATGTTTATTAAATCTGGATTATAAAAATCTATCTGTATGGAATAAAAATACAAGTCAAACCGCACCATTGCCTCCCCAAGGTGCTGTAAGAGCCAGTTAAGAGACAATATGAACAGGGAAAATCCACTGTGAGAGATGGAAATATTTAAATTACACCTAACACACTTAGCATAGTAGGCCAAAATCCTCCTGACGTGAAGGAGGCCCGTATCCAACAGTGGGACTTAAAAAGGCCGGGAAGGTTATGAAGGAATGAATAATCGTTTCAGGCATAGCGCGTATGTAGATAGTAGGTTACCTAGAGAAATTAAATCTATATAAAAACATTTGGGAGATACTGAAATATTTTAAATACTAAATGAAATGAATTCCCTTGCATGTATTTTCTTATCTTTATCCCGGCATTAGATTTTTAACCACTGAATAGATTTTAATTAAACTCCTTTGGGAGATAAAGACGAATCGATCATTAGGTACACTAACTGTCGAAACCCATCCATCTATTCAAAAGATACGAGGCATATGACACGAGGATATGTTGACAGTTGGGCAATTAATTACCTAAACATCAATATATTTTGTACTTACCAATATGTTTCAAAAAAGCTTCGAAATTGTCATTTTTGTAGCAGGTATATTGTTTTCCGTAGAAAGCCATTTTGACTGTTTACACGCTACCACTATTCGTAACTGCCGTTTAGTTGATCAACGTGATTTATATATTTAAAGTTAATCTTACTGATATGATAAGAATATGGTTACTCATTGATCGTATCAATAAACCTAGTAATTCCGCCAATTCCAGCCAAAGTTTAGCCTGTTATCTCGTCCGATATTTGATAGCACACCTACACAGATCTTGCATCGTAAACTTTAAATTTGCAGACGCCATGGTGATTATAAATAATAACAAAATGACTGATGGAATATGACTAACGCTATTATCAGAATTTGAACAAAAAATATTAAAAATAATGGCTAGATATGTAGGTATTGTGTTGGTAAGTATGGTTTGGACTAGCGGACAAAGGATTTTGTACCAACATCATAATTAAGGTCGTTTAAAAACGTTAATATACATATAGGAGTCCCTTTAAAGGTTGAATTTCATTCTGGATTTTAGTATTTGTTGCTAAAAGTTGTAGTTATAGTAGGCAACAGATATAAGCCCATTTACGTCCCACTGTTGGTCATGGGTCTTCTCCACTTTGGGAGGGATTATGGTCTACTGTGCCACGCTGACCAGGCGTGTTGGCACAGGGTTTATTATCGAGTTTTCCGTCTCTCACAGAGGATGTTATCTGTATATCCCTTACCTGGCTTTTACAGCACCCTGGGTAGGAAATGGGGTGGTGACACTTATATTCTTAATCCACGGATACTGGCTCGTATAATCAAAAATGCTAAAATAAACTACTAACTCTATAAACGCAGAAGATGCTTTACAGCTCAGTCCCACCCGTGAATATACGAGTTTAAATCCTTAAAAAGTAGTTTTATTTAAATCTATAAACCACTAGCTGACCCGGCAAACGTTATTTTGCCATACTAAAAAAAAAGGTTTGAAAAATAAATGTTGGCCGATTCTCAGACCTACTGAATACGCATGTAAAATTTCATAAAAATCGGTCAAGCCGTTTCGGAGGAGTACGGTAACTAACACTGTGACACGCGAATTTTATATATAAGACTAGCTGACCCGGCAAACATTTTGGCATACTAAAAAAAAGTTTGAAAAGTAGATGTTGTCCGATTCTCAGACCTACTGAATATGCATGTAAAATTTCATAAAAATCGGTCAAGCCGTTTCGGAGGAGTACGGTAACTAACAGTGTGACACGTGAATTTTATATACAGGGTGTCCCAAAAGTCAACGTCCAACAGAAAACCTAAGCTAGGCCTAGTTGTGGGGGCTCTCAAAAAAAAAGATAAAAAAATCTATCTCATGTAGTTTCGAAATGACAGCCATTTTTCTTAAATTGACACCCTGTGACGAGTTTACGACTACTGGGGCTGCAAATGAGCTCTTTTGTAATTTTATTTTTATGTGGAGTAGTCTTAAGTGATGCTCCTACAAATTCCAATTCATCATTTGCACACAACTTCATTGGAATTTCAGAAAATATCCGTTTTATACCGAACCATGACGTGAAAATGACTACATCACTAAACTTTGACAGTCTGTACTGAAAAAAAAATCTACTATGCAATTTCGGCAAGTGCCCTTAAAAGTTGGCGCATTTAATGGGCTTTCCAAAATGGTATAATACTTACTAAATTATTTCTTAGACGACGAGCTTATTATTATAATAATAATAATAATAATAATAAAGCTTTATTAGTACCACATTAATAAATTTTTGATCACAAAATTATAAATTACATAATAGTACAATATAGATACATTTAAAACAATTGATTTGGATTAATAAATTAAAGTACTATATTCAAAAACAAAATAGATTAATATTAACAATTCAAAATAAGTCAATAATAAAAAGAATATTAATAGCGAATTCATGCAAATAAATTTATATATGTATTTCTAATTAATTAATTTTCTTTTAATGTGGACCCCCTCAGGGTAAAAGCCTCCTCCAAAGAATTCCATTTATCCCTATCCTTAGCTATTGTCATCCAATCACTTCCTGCCTTGGCCACAATCTCGTCCTGCCATCGGGCGCGGGGGCGACCTCTCTTCCTCACGCCATGCGGTCCTTTCCATTTCGTGGTATTGATTGTCCAACGGTTATCCTTGTATCTAGCAACATGACCTGCCCACCTCCACTTTTGACTTTGAGCGAAATATAGAGCATCACATACTTTGGTTAATTTTCGAATTTCTGTGCTTCTTACTCTATCTTTTAATTTTATATTTAAACAGCTCCTTTCCATTGCCCTCTGAGTTGTTTGGATTGTATGTCTTGCTTTATGATCGTAGGTCCAAGATTGGCAGCTGTAGGTGAGACAGGGTAAAATTATCGTGTCTAAAATTATTTTTTTCAATTTAATTGGAAGTTTAGATTTAAAAATCTCCTTTTGAGCCCAGTACTTTTTCCATGAGATAGCTACTCTCCTATTTATTTCTTCTATATTTCGGTCCTTCTTAAATGAAATTTGTTTTCCCAGATAAATGTAGCTCTCTACGTACTCTAGTGGCATGTGGTTAACCAGAACTGGCGTCAACACGCTATTAGTCATGACTTTAGTTTTTTCTAAGTTCATTTCCAGTCCTACGCGAGCACTAGCAGTTTGAAGTTCATTGATCATAGTGTTGAGCATACGTGGACTTTCAGAGAACAAGACGATGTCGTCCGCAAAACGCAGATGGCTTAAGTATCTACCATTCACATTTATTCCTTGTTTTAACCATGGTAAGTCTTCTATTACGTTTTGTAGGACCGCTATAAATAATTTTGGCGAGATTGGGTCGCCTTGTCGGACTCCTCGGTTAATGCTGATCCTCGTGCCCACTCTGTCCAGCCTGACTCTACTAGTGCAATTATTATATATATTTTTTATTATGTTTATATATTTTACGTTTATGTTTTGTTTATATAATGCTTCCCAGATACTGCTATGATAAATTGAGTCGAAAGCTTTCATATAATCAATAAAGGCTACGTAGAGTGGTTTTTTATATTCAACGTGCTTTTCGATAACTTGCTCTACTGTATGAATATGATCTGTAGTGCTAAATCCACTTCGGAATCCCGCTTGCTCCATAGGTTGGTATGAATCTATTTGTGAAGAAATTCTGTGTAGCAAACAAGATGCGAAAAGTTTATATAGGCAGGACATGAGACTTATCGGACGATAATTTGCTATATCTTTAGGATCGCCTTTTTTATATAGCAAAATAATTTCAGATTCTGTCCATTGTTGCGGCACAGTCTCTTCTTCTAGTATTTTATTGAATAATATTGTAAGGGGTGATACCAAAAGTGTTCTGCCGTGTTTGATGCATTCGTTGTTAAAACCGTCCGGTCCTGGGCTCTTGTCTGGTTTTAATTTATCTATTTGTTTTATGATTTCGGCTTCACTAAAAACTTGTACAATCAATGTATTCTTTGGTTGATCCTGTTCCATTTTATTTAATTTGTCTGGTTTAAAACTATAAAGACTTGTATAGAATTCACTAGCTATCTTTATAATATCAGTTCGTGATTTGCAAATTGTAGATCCCCGCTGAAGGTGCTGGATCCATTTTTTTGACCTGTCTAGTTCTTTATACGCCTTTTTAGCTGATCTCGTGTTTTCTATACATTTTTCTAATATGTGTAATCTGTGATTTTCATAGCACTTTCTAATTTCTTTATTAGTTATTTTGTATAAATTTTTCAGATCGTCTTTATCCTTTTTAGTAAGATTATTTTTACTTTGTAGTTTGCTTCTTTTTTCCATTAATTGAAATGCATTTTCCGAAAGAATTGTTCTTTTTGTTGATCTTTTATTGTTTCTCAGGCTCGTTAGAATAGAATTTTCTATCTTGTTGTAGTAATCCTTGACTGAATATATTTCGTAGTTTTTTATTAATTCAGGTACAAATTCATTTAGGTTTTTTAGGTATAAGTCTATCTCTTCTACGGTCTTTAGTGAGTTTCTGGAGCTGGTGAAGTTTCTTCTACTCTTTTTATTCGTATATAGGCAAAGGCTCGCTCTCAAAAGTCTATGATCTGTGCCAAAGGAGAAAGAATTCAACACTTCGTATTTTGAGAAAAAATTAGGTTTGGTTGTGGTTATATAATCAATTTCTTTTTTAGTGTTTTTATCAGGCGAAATCCAGGTCCATCTTCGGTTCGCTTTTAATTTAAACATTGTATTTAAAATTTTTAGATTATGTTCGTGCACATACTGAATTAATCTTTCGCCTCTTTTGCTTCTGTTTCCGAATCCGTGAGTGCCTCCTACTTTATTCTCGTAGCTTTTCAGTTTGCCGATACATGCGTTAAAATCACCCATGGCTATTATATACTGTGTAGAGATAATATCATGAGCCTTTTCCAATTCCTTATAAAATACATCTAGGTCTTCTTGTGTAGAGCATTCAGTTGGTGCGTATGCCTGTATAATTGCGTAGTGGACATTTCCTAGGTAGATTTCTAATACGCAAACCCTTTCTGATATGCCGGAAAAGCTTATTATATTCTCTTTATGTTCTCTTTTGATTAGGAAACCCACACCATATAGACCCTTTGTTTGTCCTATGTGGTACATAATATAATTTTCGTCTTCTACTATATTTTCGCCCATTCGGCGCACTTCGCATAATCCCAGTATATCGTGTTTTATGTTACGGAGAGCCATTTTTAATTCTAACAGTTTTTCAGGTGTAGATAATGATCTCACGTTAAGGGTACAAATGTTTATCAATTTTTTTTCTCTTATATGGTTATTCTTAGGAGGGTTGTGGTCTAACTCTCCCATGGTGACCAGCCCTGGTGGGAGATGAGTGGGGAGGAGAGTGTCCGCTTGTGGTTGCTACTCTAAGATGGGCTGTGATGTATTTCCTTGGTTTGGATGAGTATCAGTTTGAGTATATATTAGTTTTGGTTTTTGCAGTATATAATCTCTGATATTCGTAGCTTTATTTTTCTTCGCTGGTTTTTTGTTATCGTAATGAGCTTTTAGGCCATCGGAGCAAGGTGGTATTACCTCCGGAGATTCAGACAAGTTTCTTTTATTTTGTTTTTGGCTATGATGGCTCTTATTGTTATTGCTCAGTACTATAAGTTTGTCATATTTTATAAATGCATTGTTTCCCGCTTCTTTTTCCTTCTGAAGTTGAACTTGTAGTTCCTTGCGCTTGTTCAGGACTTCTATGGGATAGTCTTCCTTTATATAGTATGGCGTATTCTGCAAGCAAGATTTGTTTTGCAGAACATTCAGTTTGAAGCCCACTGTAAGGAATGTTATTACAACTGGTCTTATTTTTTCGCCTTTTTTTCCGAGTCTTCTGATTGCTTCAAAGTGAGATTTGTTGCATGGGAGTTTGAAGTAGGTGTTTATAATGTTCATTATCATATCTTCTAGTTCATAGTATGATCTTTCGCATTCCTCCACTCCAAACATGACTAGGTTTTTGCGTCTCATATGTCTCTCTAAGCTGTTTATCTTCGCGTTTTGTTCTTCTATCGTTTTTGCTAGAATAGCATTTTTCTGATCTAAAATGTTGAATTTCTCGTTAATATTGTTGTTTATTGTGCTCTTTATATCCTCTTTCATATCTACTATGTCTTGTTTTTGTTGTGCCATATCTTGTTGCATTTTTAATAGCATTTGTTTTATTTCTTCCATAATGAGTAAAAATATATGTGTGTCACCTAGCGACCTCTATGACAGGGGTACTATATTGTGTAGTTATACTCAGATCCGTAGATCATGAAACAGGGTTTAGTTGTATAAGATTGTAAGTGGTATTGACAAATATCGCTAGGTGGCAGCAGCAATCCTACTATAAGCGTTATTCCGAGATTGTGCTAGATGGCGCTAGTAACGTCAAAGGTGTTCGTTCTAATGAAGGATCGGCGCCTGCGCTGCACTTAATAATTACTGACCTGTCCCAAAAATGTCAACGAATGAGAGTAGATGGCGCTGCTAGTATTTTCTTTTGTACTTTTGAGTTTTTAGTTGCTATTTTTCTTGAACACTATATTTATCTATTGTTCAGAATCTATCTGTAATATTTGCACACAATAATAATATTTTATACTGGATACGACTAATTAACTGTTTTTAGATGGTTTACAAAGTCACTTTTGATGTAACGTACTTTCACACTATTAATGTAGTTTTACCGATTTTGCACTGAGTACTAAATAAGTTTAATGTTTTTAAGCACTAATTATATATTATTTTGCACTGTTTACACTTTTATTATCACTTAATTGATTAAAAAGCTTACAGTAATATGAGTATGATGTTAACACTGCCACTGCGGCCTACCCTCGGTACGTAACCCGTAGCTTATTATTAGTTAGTCATAAAACTTTCTCAAAATTATTCTAATATCATCTAGGCGTTCTGTAAGGTGTAATTAAAGAAAGAGACGAAGAAAAGTTAGAGCGGGATAGTGACGCTACTAAAAGAAAGAGACGAAGAAATGTTAGAGCGGGACGGAGAGTGACGCTACTTGGTGTCAGTGAATTTTTGGGATTGTTTAAATAAAAGTCAATTATTAAAAATCGAATGTTTATTTAAATCATATCAAATGTTCAAATTGCTTGCCATCAGCGCGTATGCACGCCCTACACCTTCTTAAAAACGATCGTGTAATCTGGCGGGCGAAACGTCTGGAATTGATGTGATCAGCGGCATCTTGAATTCTCTGACGCAGTTCCTCTAAATTTTCAATTGGTTTTTTATTGGTTATATATATTGGTTTGGTAAACAATTTCTTTGACCGTTCCCCAATAAAAAAAATCAATAGGATTTAAATCCGGGGAACGGGGGGGCCACGTGATCTGACCGGATCGACCAATCCACCTATTTGGATATTCTTGATTAAGGAATTCTCTCACTGGGCGCGCATAGTGTGCCGGACAGCCATCTTGCTGGAACCACATGTCTCGATAAATGCTAAGTGGCACGTCTTCTAACAAATTGGGTAACTGATGTTGTAAAAAGTCCAAATAAGCTGCCCCATCGAGGTTTTCTGGCAGTTCAAAAGGCCCAATAATGGATCCATTTAAGATCCCAGTCCACATGTTTATTTTAAAGCGGTACTGTGACCTATCTTCGCGCATCAAATGTGGATTTTCGACGTGCCACTCGTGCAAATTATGCAAATTCATGTATCCGTCTTTTTTGAAGGTCGATTCATCAGTCCAAAGAATTTTACGCAAGAATTCTGGATCTGCTCTGTGCCTTTCGAGCATTGATTGACAAAATAAAATCCTGCTAGGATAATCACGGGGTAGCAAAGTTTGTACCCGTTGCATGTGGTACGGATGCAATTCGTTTCTCTTCAGTATCCGATGTGCTGTACTTTTAGGTACCCCCAGACTTTGCTCGATTCCACGTACTGAGATACTCCGGTTCTCTGCAATTGCATTTAGGACATCTTCTTCATAAGGCACGACGGTTCTTCCCACTCTAGTAGCTCGAGTAGGAAGTTGATTTTCTGATAATAAACGGTGCACATTTACAAAAACTCGATGATCTGGGTGACGCTCGGCATTCGGATATCTCTCACGGTAGAGTCGAGCTGCAGCTCTAGCATTGCACCTACATTCCCCATAAATAAGGTGCATGTTTGCATATTCCTCTGCAGAGTACAAGAAAGGCATTTTCTTACAAAAACAGTCCAGGAGAAAGCCAAGTTCGTCAGAAACGGTTCGAAAACAAATCCAAGTCACACGCAATCAAGTCCAATAAACAGAGCCAAGGTTGTAAGCACGAAATAAATACAAACGAATACAAAAAGATGCGCAGTAAACGAAGGCACGAAACGTACTGAATTATTGTACGTATACCACGCTGTTGTATTAGCGTGCTATCTGTTTCACCCACACTAGCCAAAATGTCAATTTCGTCTCGCTCACACATTGTAGAAAGATTCACTGACACCAAGTAGCGTCACTCTCCGTCCCGCTCTAACATTTCTTCGTCTCTTTCTTTTAGTAGCGTCACTATCCCGCTCTAACTTTTCTTCGTCTCTTTCTTTAATTACACCTTACAGAACGCCTAGATGATATTAGAATAATTTTGAGAAAGTTTTATGACTAACTAATAATAAGCTAAATATCGACTTTCTTAATTTTTTTTTTTCTCGTCGTCTAAGAAATAATTTAGTAAGTATTATACCATTTTGGAAAGCCCATTAAATGCGCCAACTTTTAAGGGCACTTGCGGAAATTGCATAGTAGATTTTTTTTTCAGTACAGACTGTCAAAGTTTAGTGATGTAGTCATTTTCACGTCATGGTTCGGTATAAAACGGATATTTTCTGAAATTCCAATGAAGTTGTGTGCAAATGATGAATTGGAATTTGTAGGAGCATCACTTAAGACTACTCCACACAAAAATAAAATTACAAAAGAGCTCATTTGCAGCCCCAGTAGTCGTAAACTCGTCACAGGGTGTCAATTTAAGAAAAATGGCTGTCATTTCGAAACTACATGAGATAGATTTTTTTTTCTTTTTTTTTGAGAGCCCCCACAACTAGGCCTAGCTTGGGTTTTCGGTTGGACGTTGACTTTTGGGACACCCTGTATAAGAAGAAGAAGATTAACATTAAGTAGCGGGTTCTTTCTTCAGAATCCCGTCATCGCGTCATGAGATTCTAAATTAATGACCAAAGATTTTTTTTTAATTTTTTTTTTTTTTGACCAAAGATTGTATAGACAGACTTTTCAAAGAAAAATAATAATACCAAGCCTAGCAACACCCACTTTTATAGAAAATAATGACTTAGAGATTAACAATCAGAATACACGATTGTGAAAGAAATCCATTAATTGAAGATACTTTTGCGGAATGCTTAGAATATTTCACTAACATAAATCCTACAGAAAGACAATACATACCCAGACAGAAAACATCTAAAAAATTTGCATTCATAGTTAAATATATTAACAGTTTAATTTTACCAAAACATATTAACATAAACACAGATTTCACTACTACTCAAACAGTTATTTACAGTGCGGCATGGACAGCTGCAAAAATAAATGGAACTAAAATATCACTTGATCAACAAAATATGAGGCAGAGTCATAATAAAATTAAACCTAAATGGCAAAAGAGGCTAGAAAACAAACGCGAAGACTTAAGAGCAAAGATAGGTAAGCTTACACAATATATACATGGTAATCGAAGCAGCAATCTAGTTAAAAATGTAGATCATATACTAAATAACTATAAAATACACACAACACACGAAGAACCTAACTCACAACTCATACATTTCCTAGACACTCTTAAACAGAAACTTACAGTAGTAAAAAGTCGATTAAACAGATATATTGCGTGCACACTCCGCAAGACACAAAATAATCAGTTTAGGAACAACGAAAAACAATTTTACAGAAATTTAAAGAAATCTACCACAAATTTTACAATAGCTAGTGCTAATAACCAGCCATCGCCAGAAGATTTTCATAAATTTTGGGCTGGCATATGGGCGGAGCCTGTAATTCACAACCTTAAAGCAGAATGGATCGAAAACGAAAAATCAAGTAACTCAAACGTACAAGAGATGGAATTTGATGATGTCCACATTGACACTTTCCGTGAAGTCATAAGTAAATTACATAACTGGAAAGCGCCAGGGTCTGATTCCTTACATAATTATTGGTACAAAAAGTTCACATACATTCACCCATATCTGTTAAACCATATCAATATATTCATCAAAAATCCCACAGAAATGCCTAATTACATAACTGAAGGAATTACATACATGATATCAAAAGATCTCAATGATAATACCAATCCTGCCAAATATAGACCAATCACATGCCTACAAACAATATACAAAATAATCACATCATGCATTACACAAATCATTTATTTACATGTAGATACACACAAAATCTTAACAGAAGAACAGAAAGGATGCCGGAAACTCAGTCAGGGCTGTAAGGAGCAGCTAACTATAGATTCAGTAATTCAGAGACAGGTCCAAAAGAACAAAAAAGATTTATGTATATCGATTACAGAAAAGCTTACGATTCTATTCCCCATTCATGGCTTAAAGAAGTTCTTGATATTTACAAAATTCACCCTAGTCTTCAAATATTTTTAAATAACATTATGACACGATGGACAACAAGATTAAGACTGACAACACCTACAGGTACATGCGACACAGATCACATTAGTATTAAGAGAGGGATTTTTCAAGGCGATTCACTTAGCCCTTTGTGGTTCTGCTTAGCTTTGAACCCTCTTTCAAAAGAACTTAATCAAAACCGACATGGATATTTGTTAAAATACAGTGACCCTTCTTTAGATAGCAGAGATTATACAAGTTCAGTTAAAATTAATCATCTTCTTTACATGGACGACATTAAGTTATATGCAACAACACCAGACGGACTTATCACATTAGCGAATACTGTAGAACGAGTCTCCAATGACATAAAAATGGAATTCGGAATAGATAAATGTAAGATAAATTCAATTATAGCAGGGAAAACACATCAACACTCATATACCACAGAATGCGGCGAAACTATAGATTCACTAACTGAAATGGAAGCTTATAAATATCTAGGTTATATACAATCGAAACAAATTCATTACAAAGAAATTAAATCGTATCTAATTCTACAATTTAAACAAAGACTTAAAGCTATTTTTAATACCCAACTATATTCCCGACATACTGTCAAAGCAATCAACACATACGCGATTCCGATTCTCACCTACTCTTTCGGCATAATAAATTGGTCTAAAACGGAGCTACGCAATCTGCAGCGACTTATAAACACTTCTCTTACCAAGCATAGAAAACACCATCCTAGAGCATGTATCCAACGACTAACATTACCAAGAAAATAAGGAGGCAGAGCTATTATAGACATAACTAACTTACATAACAAGCAAATTACTAATTTAAGAACATATTTTTTCACAAAAAGCACTATGTCTAGCCTACATAACGCAATTGTACACAACGATAAGAAACTTACACCATTAAATATGAACGACAGCAACACACAAAGCAACGAAAAGCAAACTGACATCCAAACGAAACTAGAAGCATGGGCCCAAAAGTCATTACACGGGAGACACCTCCAACAGCTTAATCATCCTACAGTCGATAAATTAGCATCGAACGAATGGCTGAACAGCGGTGAGTTGTTTCCTGAAACGGAAGGGTTCATGCAAGCTATTCAAGATCAAGTAATTGAGACGCGTAACTATCAAAAACATATAATGCGAATCCCAATAACATCAGATTTGTGTCGAAGGTGCAGTAGTGCATCTGAAACAATCCAGCATATTACAGGGGCATGCAAAGCAATAGCACAAACAGATTATAAGCATCGTCATGACCAATTGGCTAACATAATTCATCAATCATTAGCAATAAAATATAATTTGATTCAAACTCCACAAATACCCTACTATAAATATATTCCTGAAGCTGTCCTTGAAAACTCTAGATTCAAAATGTACTTTGACCGTGCTATTTTAACAGACAAAACCACACATTACAACAGACCCGATATAACTATTTTAGATAAAACAAACAGGATTGCGCGTCTCATTGATATAGCAGTACCAAACACACACAACATACAAAACACTATATCAGAAATAATTGGTCAAGTGCGAGTCGGACTCGCGCACGAAGGGTTCCGTACCATTATCTATGCAACATAAGGCAACGTTATTAGTATCGAGCAAGAAACGGTAAAAAAATCATGTTTGTTGTATGGGAGCCCCCCTTAAATATTTATTTTATTTTATTTTTAGTATTTGTTGTTATAGCGGCAATAGAAATACATCATCTGTGAAAATTTCAACTGTCTAGCTATCACCGTTCTTGAGATACTGCGTACGGAACCCTAAAAATCATGTTTGTTGTATGGGAGCCCCCCTTAAATATTTATTTTATTTTATTTTTAGTATTTGTTGTTATAGCGGCAATAGAAATACATCATCTGTGAAAATTTCAACTGTCTAGCTATCACCGTTCTTGAGATACTGGGTACGGAACCCTAAAAATCATGTTTGTTGTATGGGAGCCCCCCTTAAATATTTATTTTATTTTATTTTTAGTATTTGTTGTTATAGCGGCAATAGAAATACATCATCTGTGAAAATTTCAACTCTCTAGCTATCACCGTTCTTGAGATACAGCCTGGTGACAGACGGACGGACGGACGGACGGACGGACGGACGGACGGACGGACGGACGGACGGACGGACGGACGGACGGACGGACGGACGGACAGCGAAGTCTCAGTAATAGGGTCCCGTTTTTACCCTTTGGGTACGGAACCCTAAAAATGGCTAAATATTTAGACCTTAAAATAGAGATAACCAGAATGTGGCACCTAAATAAAGTCACCATAGTCCCTATAGTACTCTCCACCACAGGTGTAATACCGACGCAACTTCACCAATCTATACAAAATTTAGAATTACCTACATACACCTATAAACTTCTCCAAAAGGCTGCTATATTAAACACTTGTAGAACAGTTAGAAAATTTTTACAGACAGATAATCAAACATGCATACACTCAGACACAAACAACACAAACACAAGAACACCCCTCACCACACATCAACATATTCAAGAACCGATTTCTTCAAATAATTTAACAGGATGAACACTTGGCTTCGGCCCGTGGTTATCTTAACTAACCGGCAACAGCCGAGATCTTAAATCGATAAATACATAATAATAATAATAAATATTCACGGACATTTCACACAGCGTCCTCTGGTCCCAAGCTAAGCTTATATGCTTGTGTTATGGGTGCCAGAATACGGATAGAATACATATACTACTTTTTTTTTGTAAATACATACTTATAATACATAGAAACACCCAGACGCAGAACAAATATTAGTATGACATTTATAAACATCACACAAATGATTGTCCGAGGCGGGAATCGAACCCGCGACCTCATGATCGTCAGTCCGTTATACGAACCACTAGACCACGAAGCCCGTCATAAAAGGTGTTAATATTTTAATAAGTAACGCTGCGTTAATATTTGACACGTCTGCAGTGGTATTCAGTAAGAAAAAGTGAAGTGAATTTTCGGTGAATCTTGATCACGTGATAGCGCTCCTCTATTTTAATTGGAGGAGCGCTGTCACGTGATCAAGATTCACCGAAAATTCACTTCACTTTTTCTTACTGAATACAGAATACCACTGCAGATTACAATGCAAAAATACAATTTATCATCGCACTAGCCGTTGTCTGTCACCAAACTATTTCGTACTTATGTCGAAAATTTTTAAAAATAGTCGTAATTTGGTCATATTATGTCTGCTGTCTGCTTAATTGTATTAGCATTTTCTCGCTTTGTTGACGTCAGATATGATAACTTCTGTTAATTATCTATTCTTTAATATCGTATTGATTTATGATTTCAAATTAAATGATTGTGTATGTTGTCAGAAACTTTATGTTTATATATATCTACATTGTAATTACTTATTTATGAGACTGTAAAGGTGTGAGCATTATGCCGAACCTAGTATATTTCCTTTGTATATTTAAATAAATAAATAAATAAATAAATATTCATGGACATTTCACACAGCGTCCTCTGGTCCCAAGCTAAGCTTTATATGCTTGTGTTATGGGTACCAGAATACGGATAGAATACATATACTACTTTTCTTTTGTAAATACATACTTATAATACATAGTAAACACCATTTCTAATTGTTTTTTATTTGCTTTGTGTACTGTCCAACGGAGCGACTTCGTCATGCTCACTTAAGGGCCTACATCAACATTATCGTATATCAGCGCCGACACGTGCATTTTAACACAGCCAGTAGGCACAGAAAATTAAGAATTAGGGATACTTTTCCTATTTACTCAAAATCCACTAAATATATTTTAATTCTGATCCACGTGTTTCTTTACATAATAGTTACCTATGTTTTTAAAGTTTTTTATTAGTTAATACGCGACAATAGACCGACAAATGAAAAAAATAAAAAATTTGAGAGGTTGTTTCGCCAAGATTTTCTATCGAGAAAACTTTTTTCAATCGCGTTTCTGAGTTCATGCGATCCTAGATCATATATTGAAAAAACATATACTTAAAAATTAGAGCTCTAGCCATTCAATCTAAAGAAACAATCAAAACTTCGTACATAGAAAAATGCACGAAGCTATTTTGGTATCCTCTTAAATGTCTCGAAGTTGGTAGCGTTGCACGTCGGGTCGCACGGTTCCCTACAAAATGGTCGAGCTGAGCGGGGCTGATGTGTGCGTTATACTCGTGAACGGGTGCCTTCTGCTGGGACTGGTCGATTTGCTCCAACAAGGCTATTTTATTATTAAGTTAGTTTTAGTTTTAAAAAAGTTAGTTTTAGTTAGTCGTGATAGTACTGATCGGCATCATTCTCACACCCCTGATACAATTATGTATAATATTGTTGAAAAAAAAAATGAAAGGAAATGGAAAAAAAAATCCATGGAGTTTCTTGTCTGTTCTTCTCCATAGGATCCGCGTTTGGAACAGACACCTAGTTTCTGACGTTTCAAAAGAGCTTGTAAAACATGCCAACTTGAAATAAAATATTTTGACTTTGACTTTGACTTTGATATCTTCTAAATGCGTAGATGTAAAAGGTTGTTTGTATTTTATGCAGCAAGGGACCGCATAGATCTAGCGTATGAGTTTCAAGTTGATACCTTCAGCCGTTGCTGAGTAAAAAAGGTTTGACGGGACGTACAGACAGACGGACACCGAAGTGAGACTGGGTCTGGGTCTGGCCTTTGTACGAAACCCTAAAAAAGAAAAAGAAAATCTAAATTCTGTTCTTCTCCATAGATTTGCTCCATAGATGTAAAACAGACCAACTACAGAAAAATTTTGACTTTGACTTTGAAATAAGTACTGTAAAGTTTTTGTTTTTTTCCTATTCTTATCATTATTGCGTATCTGTCTGTGACATATCTATGTAGTGATATCCAGGGATTACTAGTTTATTGGATCAATTATTCTGATAAAAAAATGTTTTGCACTCTGTTTCAGCATTTATTTAATACCCTAGAAACTTGATCATCCTTATTATTCGTGATATCGGGAAACGCAAAAGTAATGTGCATTGATGGTATTTGATGGGAAATTAAAACTTGTTCTGCCAATACAGGCCCCGGCTAGGTGTCGTCAGCGTCCCTACACGGAGAGGAGCCCACATAAAAGCCTAAATGTCATCCCCAGTGGGACGGGCGCTGAGTAATGGAACGGCAATGCGTTGAGAAGCTGTGAAATGTGTGCTCAAATTTATAGAATAACTAGCTGACCCGGCAAACGTTGTTTTGCCATACTACAAAAAAAAAGGTTTGAAAAATAGATGTTGGCCGATTCTCAGACCTACTGAATATGCACGTAAAATTTCATAAAGATCGGTCAAGCCGTTTCGGAGGAGTACGGTAACTAACACTGTGACACGTGAATTTTATATATTAGATTAAACAATGTATCCAACAACAACGCATCTTCGCACATCCCTGGTGGAAAGGGAAACGCAGCCTTACCATCCTATTTCCTCCCCAGGGTTCCTTTTTTAATTTCACCATTACCAGGTCATGGTATGTCCACGACCCTCAACACGACCCGGCAAGGGGTTTCCTCCTAATCATTTCTTAATTTTCTTGTCATGTTTTTACTATCAATTGCTAAACTAATAATGAAAATCTCCCGACAAAAAATATCTAATCCCCTACCAATTGTACAATAATATTTTGGTATTCCCCTTCAGAGATAATTAATAAAGAGACGTTGCGATTTATAAGTAGGTAACACTTGTATAACACTTCTAGAAGAAAATATAGCAAAATCAATAGCAGAGTGTTTTAAAAAATATTTATTATAATAATATACTTAAATAACATCATGTAATAACTAAATCTAAACTTTGTAGTAACGCTTAGCAGCACCGTCCCATCCAGTGCTGGTAATTGTCTGAAAAATAAATAAAACTGGTCAAGTACGAGTTGGGCAAGCTTATGAAGGAGTTCGGTACCATTATTATCATAATATTTTCGTGTAACAGCAGAAGAATGATAATGGTATTTTTTGTTGGTGCATCAACTGCGTAAACTGTGAAATTCTACTAAAAATATGCATTGGTACCTGTAACGCAATGACTAAGCTTACTTTGGAATCAAAACACGTTGTATAATATCCAAGATTGTTTAAGGGGAAACTCTTGTTATCCCTTTAGTGGGACCCTTATTGCTGTTTGTATTATTTATAGTAGCATTTTAGGTCGTGAAATTAAAATGGCGAAATTTCTATTACAATTTTTTAAACTCCATCTGAATGTTTTTGTGCTTTATGCTAAAACAATGTCCTCCAGTGATATGAAGAAAAACAAGCACTGGCTAAGCCCATGGTTTAAATACCATATTACAAATACTTACAACAACAAGTTCATCTCCATTGAATTCCTTCTTGAAGACTGCTGTGACCTTATCCGCTTTTACTGTCTGTGTGATGGTGTTGCCATCAACGACGAAAGTTGTCTTGATCTGAAATATAAATATTGACAATGTTTAGATGCTTATGAGGAATTGTGACCTTTCAAAATAGAATTAATGAGTCAGAAAATGAGTTAATAATATAACGAGCCGATTACATACGAGTATGTGGTGAACGGGTTTAGCATACAGTTTTCACCAACCTTTTCCCTCTGAAAAGTAATCCAATACTAAAGTATAGGTCGCGTTATGTAAAAAGAACGCTGGCGGTCAAGCTGCGCATAGGCGATTTAACGGTCTATTTGGTGACACGAGGTAGGGCGCGGGGGGGGTGTTAGAGTGCTATGGATGTCGGAGACGAAAAAAATATCTGTGTATCGATATATCGATATTTATAATAATATCTAAATTAGAAAAGATATTTTATTATTATTAAAAAGATATTTTCACTAGCCAAGTCCGAGTAGGAATCAAACACAAAGGTTTTCGTATATACCCAGTTCCTTATTCCATCATCATCATCAGTTACACCATTTTCCCATGGAGGTAGGCAGAGTCTAAAGAGCGCGATCTGTTACGATGCATATTTCGTATTACATTCGAGATAGTTACATTGTCAATGCATGTCATCAACATCGCTGTAAATTATGGGCGTAGATGATCTTAGTCCATATCGCCAAGCCTTGAGCATATATTATAAAAGTCAGTCAACAGACGGACAGTTAAAATCTAAGGTTGAAATTGACAGACAGAGTGGCCAACTTAAAAACCATCATAAGTACCTATCAAATTAAAAAGCAAATCAAGAGTCAACCAAAAAAAAACTATATCAAATAATTTGTTGTTAAAAAGAATAAGTATAAAAAAATTGGTCAAGTGTGAGTCGGACTCGTGCACGAAGGGTTCCGTACCATTATCTATGCAACATAAGGCAACGTTATTAGTATCGAGCAAGAAACGGTAAAAAAAATCATGTTTGTTGTATGGGAGCCCCCCTTAAATATTTATTTTATTTTATTTTTAGTATTTGTTGTTATAGCGGCAATAGAAATACATCATCTGTGAAAATTTCAACTGTCTAGCTATCAACGTTCTTGAGATACAGCCTGGTGACAGACGGACGGACGGACGGACGGACAGCGAAGTCTCAGTAATAGGGTCCCGTTTTTACCCTTTGGGTACGGAACCCTAAAAATGCTTATAAATGATTTTGATCTGAAAAAAAATATCGATTTTCGATACTTGAAATTTTATGTCGATATACCGATAATAATATATGGAAAAATTAAATATCGTCCAAAATTATTAATATATCGAAAAAATAATATCGATATAAAGATATTTTTTCAACAAGCCTAATTGATGCGTCAGTTAGAAATACCATCGCGGACAAAAGTTTTAAATTACGAAATGTTATTTGACGTTCACCTACTGTGTTGCTAGGCAATTACACTTTCAAAATAGTCATGTCCTCCAACCGTTATTAAACAAAAAACTATACGTAAATCTTTAGCAGATTTATATAATTTTGTAAATTAATTATAATAGTTAACTATTTTACGGATTCATACGACCAGTGCAACCCTGTGTATTTCTGTGATATGCGCGTACAAACTCACTCAAGCGAACATATTATAACTAATAACCTTTCTAGAGTTCAGCATGATGCTATGCTCGCCAGAATCATAGAACAGGGCAACGAGAATCAAATAATGACTAACCGTAAAATGGCGAATTTTTAACCTTGTTTGTTTTTGAAGACATGTTTATTTTACTTTATATTTTATTAAACAACGCTGCGATTCCCAATTCCGCGCGTACGACTTCGCATAGCTAAAACGACATTTCTGGCCAGTTTAAATAATCGGTACTAACCGGGATAAAAAAGTTACGGTTGGCCAACGCCATTGCCAAAAATGTGGCAGCATTATTTTCAAGTTTGACATTAGCAACTGTCGAATAACATTTCAAATTCTGGGTAGAGAAGTTAGAAAAATGATTTATGACGTATAGTGTTTTATGAGGAGGGAAGCTGATAATAATGCAGATAATTTATTTGAAACAATGTATGAAACGGACCACAGCGGCCGTATTATGAGCTTTTATTTACAGGCAGTTTACGCCGTGAATTGAACTGTCTGGCAAATTCGTATTATGAACAAAATTCTTAGTCAATCAGTTCGCTAAACCAGTCATACATTAATATGTTTAAGGAGAAGGGACAACTAAGAGTTAAAGTACTAACTAAAAATTTTCAACTACAAGTTTTATTTCTGCCATAATACCTAATTTAGCCATGCAGTTTACGGCCTGCCTGGAACTCGAATGATTTTAAAAAGCTCATAATACGCCGGCAGAAGCAACAAAATGTTCCGAGTCGACAGTGAGACGAATAGTAAAGAGTTCAAAAGATTCGGAATTTCTTAGTTTTCCGAACTCCCGGCAAAAATAAAAGAAAAAAACAAAACCAATAACAGAAACTAACTAACATCATGATTTAATGGAAGTATTATTTTAATTTCAATATTACTTTAATTTTATTTCTCGTAAACATTCTTTAACACATTCACTGCGTATTTGGCCGTATTTCATTCTTAGCCAGTGCGGCATCTCGTTGTCCTTGTTTTGCGCTCGGTGCGGGAGCAATTTAACTAAGTTCCCGTACGCGTTGGAAAGAGAAAGCGATCTTTTCAATATGGTCGCTTCTGATATAACAATATTGTATATTAATAATATACGGCAAAATAGTTGCCGTAACGCACAGTAAGATCACTATTTTCATCCAGTGCGGTACGGCGAATATCTTGCCGTATCCCCCCAACCCCGCACGACACTGCATGCGTTGTCGCAGAGGTTCAGATTGCATTAGTGCAGGACGTAAGCGAAACTATTAAGTGCTCGATATTTTTTAAAACGAATTGCTCACACTTTAGAGAAAATAGAATTTTTTTTAAAGTGTTTTTATTTTTACCGCAATCTTAGAAAAGACTTCAGGAGCCGTGAGACTGATAGGAAAGTTATAAGAGTGCGTACATTTTGTCAAGAATGTCATAAAGCTATGTGTTTAAATTGCTATAATGATAATAATATAATATGTTAATTTTGCTCTCGGGTTCGATTCCCGGTCAGGACAATCATTTGTGTGATGTTTTTAATTGTCATACAAATGTTTGTACTGCGTCTGGGTGTTTACTATGTACAATAAGTATGTATTTACAAAAGAAAAGTAGTTTATGTATTCTATCCGTATTCTGGTACCCATAACACAAGCATATAAGCTTAGCTTGGGACCAGAGGACGTTGTGTGAAATGTCCATGAGTATTTATTTATTTATTATTTATGTTAATTTTGCTACAATATTTGCTGTAAATATCTGTTAATTTTTATTAGTAATTTTTTTTATGTCTGAGATAATTCTTGATGCAAAAGATGTCGAATGTAAAAGTTATTCCGTGTAGCAACTACTTACCATTTTGTCAAATTTAAGTTCCTAATATTTTGTGAACTCATTTTCAAAATGATTAAGAAGTAATTATAATGATCAAGTATTTTCTAACACTTGCGCGACTCATCTGTTTAAATAAAACCACTTTTTACGGATTTAGACGCGTATATTTGAGACTTTGCAGTCACCATGGTCACGGGTGAGACAGTCTCACCCGTGACCATGGTGACTGCAAAGTCTCCGAAACGTCGGGCCAAAATTTAAAACAAATATACGCGTCTAATTCCGTAAAAAGTGGTTTTATTTAAATGATCAAGTACTTAATTATGCTGATTTATATTACTTGAATGTTGTATCTAGAATAAAAATATTTTTAAAATATCCATTATGACTTCAAAAGTAAAACCCATCCCTAGCATTTTGCCACTTCTACGCTAAACGGCATATATTTTGTCGCGAATGATTGATTTTGAAAAATCTTTGTATCTTTCAAAATATCACAAAGAACCCTGGGCTACTGCAGCTAGTTATATACAAGGATGTAATCTATCGATTTATTGATAAAAATCATTGATATCGGCGGTGCCCACGTCTGTATGGACCTTGAAAGCCAGGTTCTGGTACGGCAAAATAGAAGCCGTAACGCATATCAGGGAATATAGATACGGCAATATGTACCTCGTATCGCACTAGCAGAAAGTTTAGATTTAATGCTGCCGCAGTGAATGTGTTAATACATAATTCAAACATGTTTTTAATTCATTTTATTGATATTTTATCTAATATATTTTTCTATGTAATATAATAACTAATAAGAATAACAAATTTGTAGGTACCAAGACACGACCAGCCAGCGAAACCCTAGTTCAAAAATAAAATAACGTTCGTGCGAGAGTGTACCCATGCGCAAAGACGCTCCCAGCACTTTATTCCAGCGTTCTTTTTACGTGACGCGTACTTTAATAAGAATACTAGGTGGTTGGTCGAGATTGTTGCAAAGCAATCTTGATAGATGGGGTGTACGTAAAAATATATAAACTGAATCGAGTGCCGAATGTAGTGGCATAATTGATTACTGAAAAGCACGACCGCAATAAGCTCACTTGGAAGAGCTTCGGAACGGTATTCCGAGGTCGTGGGTTCAAGTCCCGCTTGCGGTAATCACTTTTTCCACCATAATTCTAATTTATTAAGTACTCCAATAGCTTAGAATGCCGAAAACATCTGCCAAAGACAGAAAATTTTAAACTAAGCTCTATGATGCCAAACACGTCTCGTTGACGTAGTATAGCCTCCTCCTGAAGTTTAAAAGGCATGCAGTACTATCCCAATATTTATTTAGTATTTTGCGTGAGAAGTGAATGGAAGGGTCTTATATCAAACTGATTTTGTCTTCTGTCTACTCTCATAGCCTTGATAACATAACGACCATTAAGATGTTATACTTACGGGAGTTTTAGCAGGACCGATGACATCATCGAACTCTACACCAGATTTGAAGGTGGTTTCCTTTGTGCCCTCCACAGCATTAGTGATTATTTTGTATGAGTCACCATCCTTTTCAAACTTCTGAATAGAAGGAGCTGCGACAATAGCATCGATTTTGTCCTCGGGAGCACCTGGAAAAATCAATGGCTATAAATTAATCTTGTGGATGTGAAGGACCATCAGGTACCTACTGTACGTGGTTCAACTGTAATTTTACTAATGTTTTAAGATAGTTTATTATAAAACTGAGAAAAGGAAACTTGGAATAACTTCTTGGCATATTTTGCAGAAATTCCATAGCACGGGTAGTAACCTAGTGTGGGTTTCTGCCTCCGTGATTCTTGTTGCTAATTTCACTTATTATCTACGATTTAGGCTGTTATTATTGTTATTATAATAAAGCATGCACGAGTAAGTTCCCGGTACTGTCTGGGAATAACGTTTGTGATGTAAGAATATTTTCAATATCTTACAATATAGTTAGCGACCCTTAATTATTTTGAGCATTTGAATAACTTTTTCTTAATAGAGACGCTAGTCGCGTAGCGCGCGCGTAGAATTAGAATAAATATATCAACTTAAATTTTTTTCAAAACTTTATGGAAATAAATTAATTAAACTATTTGAATAGTTTTTACTTAAATTTCCTATATTAGGGTTCCGTACCCAAAGGGTAAAAACGGGACCCTATTACTGAGACTTCGCTGTCCGTCCGTCCGTCCGTCTGTCACCAGGCTGTATCTATCTCAAGAACGGTGATAGCTAGAGAGTTGAAATTTTCACAGATGATGTATTTCTATTGCCACTATAACAACAAATACTAAAAATAAAATAAATATTTAAGGGGGGCTCCCATACAACAAACATGATTTTTTTACCGTTTCTTGCTCGATACTAATAACGTTGCCTTATGTTGCGTAGATAATGGTACGGAACCCTTCGTGCGCGAGTCCGACTCGCACTTGACCAATTTTTTATTATAATATACAAAATTTTAATTTGATACATAATACTTAAATTGTATTTCTTAAAAGATAAAATGTTTATTTAAAAGAATTTGTTAATTATAATATTGTATAGAAAATTTTTTCCCACTTTCCAAATTTTGCCGCCCTAGATAATTTGCCGCCCTGGGCACTAGCCCCGACTGCCCCTAGTGTAAATCCACCACTGGCTACAACCGTATTAAAGATACCGGGACCCTAGCCAGGGTCATTCTGAGACCCCCTCTGAACTCCATCTCAACTTCGCAGTTCAAATTATTTTGATTTAGACTTTCGCCAAGGCAAGCTATGCCTTTGAAAAACGATTGCTAGTATTTCGCACCACAATGCGAAGGTATAGAAGAAGCTTGGTACATAGGTACTTGTGTTTGTATTTACCAAATAGGTGCGTCCAACGTTGTAGATTGGACTATTGACCTTAATTGGAGCTGATAAGTGACGATAAAGTTCAGAAAGATAAGAACAGACACACCCATTGTACAATAACATATAAGCCGATTTCTGAGCGTAACAGATTTTTATACTCCACTAGCTGTTTCCATGTCCATGTGGTAATGGATTAGGAATACAACTGTCACCACCCCATTTCTTCCCCAGAATGCTGCAAGAGCCAACTAAAGCATTTTAAGCAGTTAACATCAACTATGAGAGGCGGAAAACTCCTGGTGAGCGTGACATAGTAAACCTGAAGCCCTCCCAAATTAGAAAAGACTCATTCCCAGCAGTAGGGCGTTAGTGAGCTGGAGAGAGAGAGAGAGCGGTTTCTCACCACTATATGCACCTGGATTTTTGAATATCTATACACGATTTTTTAGCATCAAAAAGTAACCTATGTCATTTCTTGGATTCTAGACTATTTGTTTACCTAAGTTCAGTAGTATTGGCGTTAAAGACGGGCAGAAGGACAAAGTTATCTTCGCATTTATATTGGTATGGATGATAAATGTCGTAGGCGTTTTAACCATATAGCAGGAATAGCAAATGCTACGGCCCCGCTATTTTAGGGTCACACGCCTAGAAATATGTATGTATTGTATGTGTCTGTGTATGTTTATGTATATATTTGTGTGTATGTTGGTATATATGTATGTCTATATTGTAATCATGGTATTTTACCCACTAATTTTCTAATTGCTCATTGCACCTACCTTGAAGTTTTCTGCACCACCCTAGGTTAGCTGGTAGAGAATGCTTTTAGCATTAAGCACGCCTATATAAATTTTTTTTGTGCAAAAGTTTTTAAATAATTAATAAAATAAAAATAAATATCGTTACTTTTATGGTAGTTTATGGTAATTATGTATGTAAGTGTTATATAGGCATGTAATTATATATAGGTATACGTATATGTGTAACTATTCATATGTATGTTTATGACTATGATTTCATTTATCTTGTATAATTATGTATATTACTATCATAACTCATTTATTTATTCTGGTACACCCGCAACTACCGTTTAATCCTATTTCATTTCCATCCAAAGGTTGCCTCGCAGAGCCGCCCATTGTACTATCTCAGTGTTATGTACTACTATGTTAAATGTATCTAAGGTGTATATAATAAAGTATAAATAAATAAATAAAACCAAGTAGGAGTGAGGCGTATTTATCATAACAGGTAGATGTCACAGGTATTTTAAGATACCAGATACGATGCTGTTGCTGCGATTAAGAAATACCTGTTATAAAAAATAACAGGCAAACACTATCAACTGTCAATACTCAACGCAGATACTCGATAACAAACTAGTAACAGAACAGCCTTGCATTTGCTGTGAAAAATTAACAGTCATGGTTGTTCATTCTAAATCTGTTATTTAATAACAGGTATCGGCACCACCAGTTATTTTGGCATAATAGTGACAGGAATAACAGATATCACCTTTTCGCTGTTATAACCCATCGCTAAAACCAAGGCCGATTAATTAATCAAGGTGCCGCAGCATAGACCTTGCCACACGACCTGCGCTGGCATAATTTAGTTTTAAAACCAAAAACCACACCCGCAGATAAAAGGATACAATGTATGGTATGGTTGTGGCAGCGGAATTTTTTTCTCCGTTTTACTGCATTATATCATTGTTTTGAATCGATGATCCGCTATGGTATTCTGTAAAAATTTCATCTCATTTGTCAATTTGTGACAGCAATATCTTGCTTAATTGAAGTAGTGATGTCCGGTGAAGTAAGCCCGATATATCGTCTATATCTAAACATTGTATTCGAAAGAACCAATCATTACCCGTTGCATCAGTACAATACAAAATATGTTACAATAAAATATAATGTCAGCTGATTTTATAGATAGTTCAACTCAGATGTGCGCGCGGCTCTATGTGTGCGTGGGCTTGTAAATATACAACTTTCATTCGTGTGGCAGTGACGCGGCAGTTTTAAGTTTAAACACTTTGGCGGTAGTCGTCGTCGCTTTTTCTTACGGGTGCAGTCGTTTACGAAAATGTATAGTTCTTCACGGATAAAATGTTGAAGGAGTCAAGTTTCAATTTAAAATTTAGATGTAATTAATATTTATTATGATTCTATATACGAAAAAATATATCTTTGTTGACGTTTACGTGTTATTGTTTTAGACTAGAGAAACTATTGCTAAGGTATACGAATTTCTGAAAATAAATGCGAGAGATATATTGGAACTAGCAGGTGATCCAGTTCGCAGTGCAAGTCCAATTTTAATATCGAAATTAAGTGAACATTTAAATAGCGTACGGAAAAGAAGATGTCAGAATTCATAATTAACCTTGGTGAAAGCAGCGAATCCAAAAATTTATCATTTGATTTTTCAAGTAGCGATTCAGAATAATGTTCAATAAATAAACATTAAGTAAATTACGAAACTCTTTTTTTAAAAATCCCATATATATCGTATAATCCGTATTTGTATTTGTACCCGACTGTAAGAGATACAACCTGGTGACAGACGGATAAACAGCGAAGTCAGAAGTATAAGGGTCCCGGAATTACGTTACGAACTACATAAGTTACAGAAGTTTGTCTATATTTTAAACCGTAATAATGTTAATATTAATAAAGATAATATGTAAAACCATTATTTGACCAATTCAAAATTGAAAAGTCAAAATTCACCGAAATCTCCCTTCACTTTTTCTTACTGAATACCACTACTGTATGTTACCCAGCTTATCACGATAAAATATTGAATCATAGGTATCATTTGTTTTTGTATTTTAGCCGATTATTATGTAAAGATTTGAGACATTTGACCTTCAAAAGTCCGTGTGATTACGGATTAAGAATACAAGTGTCACCGCCATTTTTATTTCCCAGGGTGCTGTAAAAGCCAGCTAACATTCTCTGTGAGAGACAGAAAACCCGAAAATAAACCAAATAAACCACGCCTGGTCAGAGCGGATCGGTAGACCATAATCCCTCCAAAAGTGGAAGAGGTCTGTGCCTAACAATTGGCATTGTTAATATTTTTTAAAAACTCTTAATTCAAAAACCATTTCGGAGAATATAGTTTCTGATCATGATCCATTAGTTTTTTTCGGAAAATTTGCTATATTAACGATTATTTTTCCAAAAAAGCAAATGAGAGTTAATTTGTCCTTGAAATGAAGGACTTAAAATATTAACGCGTTCTGAGGGATATACTATGCTGTGGTGGAGTCGAAATTGGTCTATTATATCAACTTGGCAAGTTTGAAAAGATGTATTGCAATCTATCTTAAGTCTATCAGGAAAAGTCAATACACAGATTGCGCACAACGATGACGTCACAACAATTAAAATAATATCTTTAAGTATTTTTTAAAATTCTATATAGTGAATATTTCAAAAATATTAAAATTAGTTGCATAAAATAGCTTATATTTTCTAAAAAAAAATTTTAAAACAGCGGGTCAAAAATTATGAACAATGCCAATAGGACGTTGATAAGCTGTAGAGGAAGAGAAAGAGAGAAATATTTAAAAGGGGGTTGGGAGAAGTTGACATTTAAGAGGAATCCTTAAATGAACTGTTACTATATAAAAAAGAATAATCTACTTAGTTCAAAAACCAAAAAACACGCTTGAAAATCCTAAATATTTTTTTATGTTATTGTATTGACATCGGTCCTTGACATGTGTGTAAAATTTCAGATCAATCCAACTACTGCAAGTGGGGTAAAATCACTTTCAAAGATTCCGTTACATAGATTAATATATTGATAGCTACATACCGAACTTATATAAGCGTGTTAAAAAAAAACAATTACAATCGTTTTTTTACTCACCGACTTGTTTTAAAAAGGTGTTAAAGTTTTCATTTTTGTAGCAGGTATATTGTTTTCCAAGGAAAGCCATTTTGACTATTTTAGAGCTACCGATGTTCGCAACTGCTGTTTAATTAATCGAAGTGATTTATATATTTCAAGTTAATCTTACTGATATGATTAAGATAAGTTATTACTCATAAAGCTTATCTCCACATAGCCCTAGTCATGGTGACTTGTTCACATTTCTTTTGTATATAAGACTAGCTGTTGCACGCAAATTTTCCCCGTTTTCGCAACATTTCTCACTGATACTCCGCTCCTATTAGTCGCAGCGTGATGTTATTTATAATATTAATGATATTAATATAGATAAGTAGAGTAAATGATTAAATTACTATTTGTTATATTTTTATTTTGAAAACTATATGAGACAGAATAAAAACAATTTTTCCTTAAAAATATTTAGAACTAATGAATTTCTATGTAAATAATAATATCCAAACTAATAGGTATGATTAATTACGTATACCTATTTAGTTAGAAGTTAGAGCTAAAATACTGTATAGAGAAGAATATTTTGGCAGCAGAGGTGAAGAGAAAGCCATCATTTGCATTTGCCCAAGAATCTTTTTGAATTAAGTAATATTTTTTCGATGTGTACGGGAAAAATCGGTCAAGTACGAGTTGGGCTCGCACAAGGTTTTTCGTACCGTTAATATCATAATTATATTCATCATATTACCAACCGGGAAAAGAAAGAAGAAAAGTTTTAGAGTGGCAACTACAGACTGGACGACGCGGCGTAGGGCGATCCCCGACAAGGTGGAGCTACGACATCGTTAAAGTCGCGGTGATCCCATGGTTGCAAGCGGCACAATGCCGCAAGTTGTCCAACAGTGGACGGAGAAAGGCCAGTGGTTCCTGAGATTAGCGCGTTCAAACAAACAAACTCTTCAGCTTTATAATATTTGTATAGATTGCAGCCTCAAGTACATTAAGAACAACGAGTATCTTTCTATCGGTTATTTAACAGATATCGGTTTATGATGCAACAAAAAACCCCAAAATATGTTTCAGAAATACTCAGAGCATTCATCACCGTCTATTTATTATCTTCAATACATTCTTATCTCATATTTTACTAGACAGAAATGGATGAATACTACTGAAAAGTTAAACGGCTTAAATAAAGTTAGAAATACAAACAAGCAATAGAAAAACAAGCCTAATATGAAATACTAGCGGTTATCCTCAACTTTTTACGCGTTGAATTCAGAGACCAAACCTTAACAAATTATATAAAAAGGCATCCTCTAAAACAATTTTTAACCGACTTCTAAAAAGGAGGAGGTTCTCAATTCGTCTGTATGTTTTTCGATTTTAATGATTCTCGTTTTATTTGAAAGCTGATGGTTCCCATGTGGTCCCTTTGGCACCAATTTGGGACCTGGTGGTTATCTAATGAGAAATCGAGGAAAACCCTCAAATTTTAAAGGTACATGAAGTCGGTTGGATGTTTTTTTAAATATTCATATCTATTTTAAATAATTGGTCAAGTGCGAGTCGGACTCGCGCACGAAGGGTTCCGTACCATTATCTATGCAACATAAGGCAACGTTATTAGTATCGAGCAAGAAACGGTAAAAAAATCATGTTTGTTGTATGGGAGCCCCCCTTAAATATTTATTTTATTTTATTTTTAGTATTTGTTGTTATAGCGGCAATAGAAATACATCATCTGTGAAAATTTCAACTGTCTAGCTATCACCGTTCTTGAGATACTGGGTACGGAACCCTAAAAATCATGTTTGTTGTATGGGAGCCCCCCTTAAATATTTATTTTATTTTATTTTTAGTATTTGTTGTTATAGCGGCAATAGAAATACATCATCTGTGAAAATTTCAACTCTCTAGCTATCACCGTTCTTGAGATACAGCCTGGTGACAGACGGACGGACGGACGGACGGACGGACGGACGGACAGCGAAGTCTCAGTAATAGGGTCCCGTTTTTACCCTTTGGGTACGGAACCCTAAAAAACGACGGCAAAATCCGTTGCGTAAATTTAAAGATCACATAGGGACATACACACAAAAATAACGACCTTGCTAAATACTTATTTAACAACTATTAACAAGGTCTTTATTTTATTGTGAAACACTTATATTAACAAATTAACTAACTAGTCTAAGGCCCGTATTTATAAATCGCTCTCAATACCGATCTTAATAGCGATCTCAACTGATACGCTCTCAAGATGCGCTCACGATCTTAAGTTTGACACTAATTAATAAACCATCATCAAGAGCGTATCACTTGATACCGATCTTAAGGGCCTACATCAATATTATCGTATATCATCGCCGACACGTACATATTAACACAGCCAGTAGGCACAGAAAATGAAGAATTAGGGATACTTTTCCTATTTACTCAAAATCTACTAAATATATTTTAATTCTGATTTACGTGTTTCTATATATAATAGTTACTTATGTTTTTAAAGTTATTTCATTAGTTAATACGCGATAATAGACCGACAAATGAAAAAAATAAAAATTTTGAGAGGTTGTTTCGCCAAGATTTTCTATCGAGAAAACTTTTTTCAATCGTGTTTCTGAGTTGATGCGATCCTAGATCATATATTGAAAAAACATATACTTAAAAATTAGAGCTCTAGCCATTCAATTTAGAGAAACAATGAAAACTTCGTACATAGAAAAATGCACGAAGCTATTTTGGTATCGTCTTAAGAGCGTGAACTCAAGTTTTTTTTAATCGTTTTGAATGCAAGACCTTAAATAAAATGCCAGTTCTGAATGCAACGTTTTATATGTGCAATGTTACTGTATTAGAAGATTTTTTATTATGTTTCAATTTTAAGAATAAAAAATTTAAAGTGTCCACGCTCTGACAAAATATTTTTATTTAATAATTAATTATTATATTAAATAAAGTAAATACGATTAATATGTATAATATGTAACAGGACAAGTATGCTTAGGTGGTTTGGTCATGTGGAGAGGATGGATGAGAGACGCTTAACAAAAGGTTTAAACACGGTGGAGGTAAGTGGAAATGTTGGGAGAGGACCCCCGAGAAAAATATACTCCGATGTCATCGCCGGGATACTCCAAAAGGGGCAAGTGCGTAGCACTTACAACCGTCGGGCATGTATGACCAGATGTATGAGTGTGGATGAAGCCAAGGAAGTATGCTTCGATCGTAGCAGATGGCGCTCTATAGTCTCTGCCTACCCCCATGGGAAAATGGCGTGATGTTATGATGATGATGACACGGAACGATCGTCCCAGATTTGGTTCCTCGCCAGACGTGCCGCACTATGATGTTGCGACCCATATCTGGTCGCTTGCCAGCGGAGCTGCGGAGGGGTAAAACATACATATGTATGTTTTGGGTGTGCGAAAGTTATTTGGTGAAAATATATCATCATAGTGATATAACTCGTCGTAGTGATTAATTTCAGTAATAATATTTTCAAAATCCATTATTTACACTGAAAATGTTTACTCAATCCAGATCTTAAGTCAAGGTTTGACGCCACTCAGGAAATGAACTCTTAAGATGCATCTTGAGAGCAGTCTCAAGTGCTGAGTTTTGTTTATTAATATGCGCGTCACTCAGTTGAAACCAAGGACTCAATACAGTACTTAAGTTGAATCTATTAATTAGAGCAGCATCTCAATATCGCTCTCAAGATCGATCTCAGATTTGAGAGTGATTTATAAATACGGGCCTAAGGGCCTCGTTCACCATCTTCAAGTAAAGCGTTGATTAGTTACTTATCGATTAGCGTTAATTGTCAAATAATAGTTACGAGTATCTTCTGTCAATTTCAATTTTTTAATCTTAAGATTACTGCTGCTACTCTAACGTCGTGAACGTCGCACGTGTAGTTACTGGTGACTTTAACTAGCGATTAGTCTACTTGGCGCTTTACTTGAGAATGGTGAAAGAGGCCCTAAACCTTGTAAAACCGCTTAGCGACGCCAACCCAGCCGTCACTTGTAATTGTCTGTAAAACGAAAATTAATTTAAATAAATAAGTATTTATGGACATTTCACACAGCGTCCTCTGGTCCCAAGCTAAACTTATATGCTTGTGTTATGGGTACCAGAATACGGATATAATACATATACTACTTTTCTTTTGTAAATACATACTTATAATACATAGAAACACCCAGACGCAGAACAAACATTTGTATGACAATTAGAAAAAATCACACAAATGTCTGTCCCGAGCGGGAATCGAACCCGCGACCTCTTGATCGGCAGTCCGTTAAATAAAGCGCTCAACCACCAGGCTCGTCAAATTCTTGGAAATTTCACTTAACGTTCCCTGGTCCTAAGCTAAGCCTTTGGGCTTCGTGTAGGACTCCCGGCTTATATTAGGTGCCGGACAACCCACTAAAACCCACGGTGTTCCACCTCGCCCCTAGCCGAGCTATGGTAGTCATTCAGGTATCA
This sequence comes from Orgyia antiqua, assembly GCA_916999025.1. Lineage (NCBI taxonomy): Eukaryota > Metazoa > Arthropoda > Insecta > Lepidoptera > Erebidae > Orgyia > Orgyia antiqua. The sequence goes on from OU779869.1 coordinate 20,168,443, forward strand.
CTATGACCCGGCCAGGGGTGGCCCCTTATGACTTTTGGTATGTATACTAGAATACGGATAATATACTATACTATATAAACTTCATTTTTTTAAATACATACTTATAATACATACTCGTAGCATAGTAACTAAACATCCCGATGCAGTACAAAAAATTGTATAATATTTATAAATATCACACAAATGATAGTCTCTTGCAAGGATTGAACCCGTGACTTCCCGTGATTTACAAAATGAAAATAAAAACATTACTTACCGACATGTTTTAAAAATCCGTCAAAGTTTTCGTGTTTGTAAGAAGAGTATTGACGGGCTTCGTGGTGGAGTGGTTCATGTAATGGACTGCCGTTCACGAAGTCTCGGGTTCGATTCCCGGTCAGGACAATCATTTGTGTGATATCCTTAAATGTCATACAAATGCTTGTTTATTGTATAATATCATGGGGTGGAGCCCCAAAAACAAATTTGCTGCCTTTAGAAAGAGCACAACGTGCCATACTGAAAGTTGCCACAGGTCGTCCCTACCTATTCCCAACTACGCAGTTGTATGCATCTTGTGATGTGTTATCGGTTCGACAATTGTTTATACTCAGTATAATTTCAAATCAACATACAAAGATGAATTATGAACCTGAAGCAATCAAGCGTAGTCAGATTGTTGTAAATACTCCACGAATTAATACAACTTTTATTAAAAAATTTACTTTCTTTTTAGGCCCTTACCTTTACAACAAAATCAACAAAATTCTTAATATATACCCACTATCGTCCAAAAAACTCAAACTTATGGTTATTAAATGGCTCAAATCTCTCAGCTATGACGAGACAGAAAAACTTTTGGCCGTTGTTTGCTAATGTCATAGGCACATGTTATGGGTATCTAGCCTCCACACACACATACACACACACACACATACACACACACACACATACACACTTTCATGCATGTTTATTTAAAAATAAGGTGAAAAGCACATAATTATTGTCTTGTTACTTTTATCATGTATGTTAACTTTGCCAAAGGTAATTTTGCATGCTAGAATACAGGTGTATAACCTAGCCTAGCTGTAATTAATCATATGTACTAAGTTTTGTTTAGGTCATATTATATTATGTGTTTATTACTGCCGTTTTGTATACTATATGTTGAATAGAGAATTATTATTATTATTATGTTGAATAAAGAATTATTAATTATAATTATTATTATTAAATGTATGTACTGCGTCTGGGTGTTTACTATGTATTATAAGCATATATTTACAAAAGAAAAGTAGTTTATGTATTATATCCGTAAGCCCGGTTTCCACCTCCACATTACCCTTTCGCAGTGGAAACCGGGCTGTATTCTGGTACCCATAAAGCCCGGTTTCCACTGCGAAAGGGTAATGTGCGGAAAATGGTTAGGCGGAACGGACTCCTTTTTAATTAAATAGGTTTGAGTTTCCACCAACGAAGAGTTGGTCATTTGATTTCTACTGCAAAATGAAACTGAGATAGAGAAATGAGCGGACTGAGCTGAACGGAAAATGAGAAATGAAAAACGAATAGATAATTTCCACAGAGAACGAGTTCAGTTAAAGTTTTGAGCTGGTTGCGTGTGGTCGTGTTGTTGCGATGTTATAGAGTGAGTGAGTGTTTATGCGAGCGAGTCCGTTCTGAACTAGTCGGTGCAGGCCTTGCGCAGCGGACTCTTTTCAATTTCTTTTTACTCGCTCAATCCGCCCCGCTCACCACTTTCTGTGTGGAAACGCTACTATGTAAATTGTAATTGCGAGTTGAGCGGAGTCCGTAAGTACTCCGCTCCGCTCCCTAGAACTGAGCGAGCTCATTTCTACTCTTTCTACACGCTCGGCTCTTTCCGTCCGACTATTTGTTGGTGGAAATACAAGTATGCAGTTTGCGTTTGCGAGTTTAACGAAGTCATTAATGGGTCCGTTCCGCTCGCGGTGGAAACCGGGCTTAACACAAGCATATAAGCTTAACTTGGGACCAGAGGACGTTGTGTAAAAATGTCCGTGAATATTTATTATTATTATTGTTTTTGTAAGTATACAGGGTGACTTTGCAAGTTGTTGCCAAATTTTTTAAATAAGCTCTATAGAACAATACTAAAATACGTCTCTGTAGTAACTATTTGTAACCGTAGTATTTTTCAAATTAAAAGTAACTCAACAAAGAGACACCACGTGAGCCGTCATTCATTCTGATGAATGACGGTCTCTGGACCAGAGCCAAAAACGACCTTATGCAGACCACATAACGACAAGCGCGCCAACAAGTTCTTATGCAGTGCACATACGGTGCAATTTCATCAACACGCTACCGGTCAATGACCCTTCAATAAACACTGGTCCTACAATCACATTTCCGATAATTGTTATTGTTCGCAGGTAACCACTCACAAAAACGTATTCGGGCGGTTCCATCACCGTCGTGTAAGTCCTGCACGCGTTGGTAATGGTATGGGTGATAATTATTTGAGTTTAAAAGCTTCCAAACGTAGTATTGGGCCACGTTAAAACGTCGCGCTGCCTCGCGTGTGCTAGCACACGGATTTCGCTCAATAAACTCAATTACTGTATCGTCAAGTGTTGGTGAAATTTGATTATGACCACCGCCACCAATTGCGTGTGAAGGAGTGGTGAATTGTCCAAAATCCAGTAAATTTTGATTCGCAGCTAAAATTATGGCCCTGGAAGAGGTGATTCCTCGACGTTGTAAACGGGGTAAACTATCACTACGGTAAAGTCTTTGCGCACCACGTAAACTTTCTCCACTAAGTATGTAGCAACGCACCATGTCATATCGTTCGGCATGTGAATAATTATGCGCCATGATTGGTGTCACAAGTCACAACAACACTCAACTGCACACGCGATACAACAGCGGCGCACGATAAACGCGGGATGCGCTTACGCAATTAGGTCACGGTCACTACTGATTCCAAAAGAGCCGCCCGGCAGGCACGTCCATTTCTCCCCCTTCTCCTACCCCTCGATAGCGCGGGCGCCCGAACCTTATGTTGTTAAGCATTATTGTTGTATGGCTTATTTTCGCGCACCATAATCACTACTACACTTGCAGTTTAACTTTTGCGAAACTATCGTGACGTGCGTGCGTATTTTTCTATGAATGAAGTAAATTATCCACGCGTACTATTTCAAAACAGCGGATAGGAATAATTAAAATGAAAAAAAAATTATTTTTGTTCTTTGCGTAAATCGATTAAGTTACTGATTCAGAGTCGCTCCTAAAAATTTGGCAACACCTTGCAAAGTCACCCTGTATAATTACAAAAAAAAAGTAGTTTAAGTTTTATATCCGTAATCTGGTATCCATATCACAAGTATCATTACGCTTAGTTTGGAACCAGCGAACGTTGTGTGAAATGTCCGTAAATATTTATTTACTCCTAATTAGAAACAATTATTATCCCTAAAATGATATAAATAATAGACAATAATAAAAGTATTTTAATTTAACTAGCGCTTACTATCAGGTGGAATGTAGTCAAGCATCAACATGTTGTAATATGTAAAAAAAAAATTTTCAGGATTTTTATTATATAAAAGTAAATCATCTCCATTTTTTTTTTGCAATGAAGTATACGATGCGCAAAGCGATTCCCACTCTACCACCGAGCGCTCAAGATTCGTGCCGGGACCTATACTGTCTGTTCAGACCATGATATTTTTCTAACTCAGAGCATTTTTATTAACGAAGTAACTTAATATTTTCTAACACTTGCGTGACTCATTTGTTTAAATATAGTTTTGTTAAATTGTATACATATGTAATAAATACATTTATTACTAGTTAACTTTAATTTCATAGAGATATCTTCAATACTTTAAAAGTTATGAAATTTTTTAAAATTTAATCGTCTCCTGAACATTTTACTAAATGGCGGTTAATGCATTTTGCCTTTCCACCATCGATATAGTTTATGGTAAAAGTCTATCTTTATGGTCAATGTAAAATTAAATTGGATGTGGGTAAACATAAACACCCGTGACCACGGTGACTGCTAAGTCTCCGAAACGTCGGGCCAAAATTTAAAACAAATATACGCGTTAAATTCGTAAAAAGTAGTTTTATTTAAACGAAGTAACTTTTAAACTAAAGGCCGATTACAAAATTGCAATTTACACGTACCGAAATAGTCAACCTTAATTAACAAATGATTTGGCTTTAAATGGATAAGGGTTAATATCATAACACCAAAAACATGTCGCTTCTATAACACACGTCTTTTAACACAATATTTTAAACAAAAAATGTTAATGTTGCTCAACTATAACAGATAGACATACGCCATAAAGACTTTTATAGGTAATCATGTACACTATTAATATAAAGAACCCCTTTTATATACTATCAATAGTTTCCGCAGTGCACTCAAAATAGTGACTTTTACCTTTCCTAACTTTATTTCCATCTAGGCAAGGATCTCTACTCTTTTTGAAAACAAAATATAGCCCCTGTTCATTTGGGATAGTATGGCTATACGACGGTAAAAGATTTTTTTAAATCGGTTCATTACTTTCGCAGCCTATTAATTTTAAACAAACAAACAATCAGTAATTTTTCCTCTTTTAATAAAAAAAAGATTTGTTGTGGCTTACTCGACATAGATAGGTATAATGTGTCGCGGACTTTTTTGTAGATAAGATCTACAATTATTATTCATCATATTATATTATTACTAGCTGACGCGGCAAAAGTTGCTTTGCTATACTAAAAAAAAAATGGTTTGAAAAATAGATGTTGGCCGATTCTCAGACCTCTAGGTATATAGTAAACTATATCGATGGTGGAAAGGCAAAATGCATTAACCGCCATTTAGTAAATTGTTCAGGAGAGACGATTAAATTTTAAAAAATTTCATAACTTTTAAAGTATTGAAGATATCTCTATGAAATTAAAGTTAACTAGTAATAAATGTATTACAAATGTATACAATTTAACAAAACTATATTTAAACAAATGAGTCGCGCAAGTGTTAGAAAATATTAAGTTACTTCGTTAATAAAAATGCTCTGAGTCAGAAAAATATCATGGTCTGAACAGACAGTATAGGTCCCGGCACGAATCTTGAGCGCTCGGTGGTAGAGTGGGAATCGCTTTGCGCATCGTATACTTCATTGCAAAAAAAAATGGAGATGATTTACTTTAATATAATAAAAATCCTGAAAATTTTTTTATTACATAATAAATGTTGATGCTTGACTACATTCCACCTGATAGTAAGCGCTAGTTAAATTAAAATACTTTTATTATTGTCTATTATTTATATCATTTTAGGGATAATAATTGTTTCTAATTAGGAGTAAATAAATATTTACGGACATTTCACACAACGTTCGCTGGTTCCAAACTAAGCGTAATGATACTTGTGATATGGATACCAGATTACGGATATAAAACATATACTACTTTTTTTTTGTAATTATACAGGGTGACTTTGCAAGGTGTTGCCAAATTTTTAGGAGCGACTCTGAATCAGTAACTTAATCGATTTACGCAAAGAACAAAAATAATTTTTTTTTCATTTTAATTATTCCTATCCGCTGTTTTGAAATAGTACGCGTGGATAATTTACTTCATTCATAGAAAAATACGCACGCACGTCACGATAGTTTCGCAAAAGTTAAACTGCAAGTGTAGTAGTGATTATGGTGCGCGATAATAAGCCATACAACAATAATGCTTAACAACATAAGGTTCGGGCGCCCACGCTATCGAGGGGTAGGAGAAGGGGGAGAAATGGACGTGCCTGCCGGGCGGCTCTTTTGGAATCAGTAGTGACCGTGACCTAATTGCGTAAGCGCATCCCGCGTTTATCGTGCGCCGCTGTTGTATCGCGTGTGCAGTTGAGTGTTGTTGTGACTTGTGACACCAATCATGGCGCATAATTATTCACATGCCGAACGATATGACATGGTGCGTTGCTACATACTTAGTGGAGAAAGTTTACGTGGTGCGCAAAGACTTTACCGTAGTGATAGTTTACCCCGTTTACAACGTCGAGGAATCACCTCTTCCAGGGCCATAATTTTAGCTGCGAATCAAAATTTACTGGATTTTGGACAATTCACCACTCCTTCACACGCAATTGGTGGCGGTGGTCATAATCAAATTTCACCAACACTTGACGATACAGTAATTGAGTTTATTGAGCGAAATCCGTGTGCTAGCACACGCGAGGCAGCGCGACGTTTTAACGTGGCCCAATACTACGTTTGGAAGCTTTTAAACTCAAATAATTATCACCCATACCATTACCAACGCGTGCAGGACTTACACGACGGTGATGGAACCGCCCGAATACGTTTTTGTGAGTGGTTACTTGCGAACAATAACAATTATCGGAAATGTGATTGTAGGACCAGTGTTTATTGAAGGGTCATTGACCGGTAGCGTGTTGATGAAATTGCACCGTATGTGCACTGCATAAGAACTTGTTGGCGCGCTTGTCGTTATGTGGTCTGCATAAGGTCGTTTTTGGCTCTGGTCCAGAGACCGTCATTCATCAGAATGAATAACGGCTCACGTGGTGTCTCTTTGTTGAGTTACTTTTAATTTGAAAAATACTACGGTTACAAATAGTTACTACAGAGACGTATTTTAGTATTGTTCTATAGAGCTTATTTAAAAAATTTGGCAACTCCTTGCAAAGTCACCCTGTATACTTACAATAGATAGAATGTGTGTGTCTGTGTGTGTTCATCACACAAATAATTATCCTGTGCGGGAATCGAACCCGTGACCTCGCGATCGCAAGTTGGCCACATAGCCGCTACGCCACGAGGCCCGTCGATAAAAACAAACAAATATAAAAATTTAAATTTTAAAAGCCTCAGTCCAAAAATTTGTATGTATCAATAATTATAATGGTCTTGAATTGTACTCGTAGTCGTAAGGAAAGTGCATCTAGCACAGAGAACGAATCACAAGTGGCAGATATGACGCGACGCGCAGCAGGCCAAACACATACGATAATTGGATTCAACCGCACTCCCTCGCTTCACCTCCTACCTCCAAATAAACCCAATAATTCACTACTGCGCAGGTAAAGACCAGCGCTCAAGATTCGTGCCGATACCTATACCTACCTATATTTCGTCATTAAATTTACCTATAAATTTGGAATACAAATGTTACCACGCCTTATCCTCCTTAAGGTTCTGTATGCGCCAGCTCAGTGATAATATAAGCAAATAAAATACTTTGCGGGGGCGGAAAACTTGACAAAACGCTTGAGCTTCACGTTGTGAGTAGGCCAAATAACATATAAGCTACTTTTTATCCCAAAAGAATGCAATATTCCCGTGGGTTAGTAAAAAAGAATAGATTTTTTATCCTTTTTACCGCGGGTGACACCGCGCGGTAAAAAGGTATACTAATATTATAAAGCGAAAGAGTTTGTTTGTTTGTTTGTTTGATAGAAATATTTGTGTTGTCTGGGTGTTTCCTATGAGTAGTGCGTGTGTTTTTGTAAAAATAATAAAAATACATATTTATATTTGGTCTAGCCAATGGAAATCGTGTGAAATGTCCATAAATATTAATAGTGAAGGTTATCTTTTTTGCACAAAATCCTATAAATATTTGACGGGCTTCGTGGTCTAGTGGTTCATGTAACGGAGTGCCGATCAAGAGGTGGCGGGTTCGATTCCCGCACGGGACAATCATTTGTGTGATTTTTCCAATTGTCATACAAATGTTTGTACTTCGTCTGGGTGTTTCTATATATTATAAGTACGTATTTACAAAAGAAAAGTTGTATATGTATTCTGTCCGTATTCTGGTACCCATAACACAAGCATATAAGCTTAGCTTGGGACCAGAGGACGTTGTGTGAAATGTCCATGAATATTTATATTTATTAATTAATTATATACCTAACCTACTGTGTTACTACCAGTGGTGTTTTATGTTTTGATTATTGTCCACTGAATGTAGGTAATTATTCTTTAATTTCTTATCTTACTAATCTTACTTATCCTAATCCTAATCCTAACTAATTTATAAATGTGAAAACGAGCTAATGACACAATAAAAATTTTGACGAGCTTAAGTGTTAATGTGTGGAACGAAACTATAGCGCGATTCAAAAGATTATCAACGCCATCTATTGAGTGGCATAGTAAACTTCTGTTCGTTAAGGTTTCATTTTTAAAATTTACGCGTATGAAGTCGCCGGCAACAGCTAGTTACCTATATATAAAAAAACTGATAATTAAAAATATATTTATGTTTACATTATATTGTTGACGGGTTTGTTGTGGGTTGAATGCGTGGCTTCGGCGCCGCCGTCGTCGTATGGTCGTTACGCTGCTCAAATCCCGACGTATCGGTGCTGAGTTGGTTTTTATAGGCGTCGGCGTTGGCGTCGGCGCCGGCGTATGGTCTTTACGCTGCTCAAATCCCGACGTATTGGTGCTGAGTTGGTTTTTATAGGCGTCGGTATCGGCTTCGGCGTCGGCGTATGGTCGTTACGCTGCTCAAATCCCGACGTATCGGTGCTGAGTTGGTTTTTATAGGCGTCGGCGTCGGCATCGGCGTCAGCGTTTGCGTTAGTTTTTAGCAATTGGTAATAAGTTACAAGTTTTTAGGATTTTTATCAGCACTATGTAGGCTTGGTTATGCCAAATTTCAAGTCTCTGGGATAGTGGGAACTAACCTAAAAATTTTGATTCCCTAGCAAAAGTTGAAAATACTTAAAAATGGCTGTAATTCGGTTATATCTTCTGACTGTCTGTTATGACAGGTTTCTAATAAAAAGTGCTCCAAGAGTTAGCAAAAAGAACATTTGTAACGTCCAACCTGGCGTTTTAATGTGATAATAGTGATTAAGAGTGGAAGCGTGATATATCTCAGGTTCAAACGGGACGAACATACCAGTGCAGTACACAGCGCTAATACGAAATGTACCTTGTCATCATCTTCAATACAATCTTCACTCCGTGTCTTAGGTACAAATCTAATTAACATCAAACTACAATTGGCCAATCATAACGTCTAATGCTAACTGACTATACTCAGCTGAGTTACAGGCTGAAGACACGAGGTCCTTGGATGCGTCAAATGGCCGGGGTTCGGTGTGATCCAAGCACAGAATTTACACATAAGGGGTTACACCCGATTGTCAAAGGGACATATACGACTACAATTATTAATTCGTAAAACAATTCAATTTTATATGAATATACACAACAAAGACAACTAGTTTTTGTACACAATGAATTTACGTTAACACGTGGGCGACGCACTTTTCGAGCGCTCAAACCGGCTGAACGTGAATACCGTTACAAGGCGGAAACAATAGGACGTGACGTGTGCTCGCTCCCGAAGTAATTGCAGACTGAAGGTCAAGTGCAAGCGCCCCGGTGCATTTCAATGTCATCGATAGTGATGTGACACGACTACTTTAGGGATGTCCGTGCGCATACTTAATATGATAGTTTAATGAAAGTTTGGTTTATAACAGCATTTTAATAGTTGACACGTCATGCTGTTTGTCACGTCATCTTAATATCATCTTAATATCGCCACGCCTATTTCCCATGGGGTAGGTCGAGATAGGTAATCTGGGATGGATGGCAGCCCTAATTTTAAATATTACGCAAATAACGATGCTGTTATGAATATTGTAAATAAATTAAATAAAATAAAAATATCGTTCAGAAATTTCAAATTAATTGCGTTTGTGTTTCGTTTGGTTTTAGGGGTTCGGTGGAATTTGTCTCTACGAGAAGACAAAATAGAAATAATACTAGGTACTTAATGTGTTTTTAAAAAATAATTATTTTATAATAAATAACATAAATAACTAATCTAAGCTTTGTAGTACCGCTTAGCAACACTGTCCCAACCTGCGCCCGTGATTGTCTGAAAAATAAAAATAATTTGATATATTTACTGACAACGATTATTAGGCACCAGATTATGTGTATATACACATATACAGATTGATTGGTCAAAGGTTTTTCGTCTAATGATAAAGAATATGCCTGATATAATCTTTACTTATTATAAAACGAAGTCTTTTTTTGTATGTACTCGTATGTACCTATGTAAGCTTACCTATGTCATCAAGACAACACAACGGATTTTGATGCGGTTGTTTTTAGTGATAGAGTGGTTCAAGAAGATTGGACTTTTTTGTATAATTTATTTAGATTCGGTTTTTAAATTCCACGCGAACGAAATTGCAGGCAACAGCTATCAACCATATTTCTTTGGTGCTCATAACACAACATAGATCTTAAATTGGGTACCATTGTTTTGTCTTCTTTAACTTTGTCATCTAATCTATATACTTATAATAAATCTGTAGAGAGGTCAATTCTGTACATGAAATATATTTTCAAAATAACTATCAGGGGGTGATTAGTGATCGTTACTGATGCCAAAAATGCAATCAGTAAATTTTTTGTCTGTCTGTCTGTCTGTCTGTCCGTCTGTATGTTCCTTACAGAAACAAAAACTACTCGACGGATTTTAACGAAACTTGGTACAATTATTCTTCATACTCCTGGGCAGGTTATAGTATACTTTTCATCACGCTACAATCAATAGGAGCAGAGTAGTGAAGGGAAATGTTGGGAAAACGGGAAAAGGTGCTCCATTTTTTAAGCTTCCGTCGCGTGTGCAGCCTTAATGGTTAAAGTTACATAGAAATCATGTATGACGGAAATATTCTACATAAAGTTGTCTAAAAAATATCCCGCAACAGCACATATCAATATTTTATGGTTGACTCACAATAACACGTGTAACTCCTGATAGCTTAGCAGTTCGTTCATTCTGATTATATTTGTTTACTCTTACGTTTATAATACTCTCACTCAAGCAGTAGTCAAAAATGTTGCAAAAACAGGGAAAATTTCCTAAATTCTACGCGGACGGAGTCGAGGGCAACAGCTAGTAAGAATAATAAAATTGTAATATTAATTTATAACATTACATTTTATAATAACGAATTTCTCCTTAGACAAAAATGTCACAAATTTTGGTAAGGATAAATTTGAGCAGGTAAATAGTAATGAGCAGATAAGTAATAATAAATAATAGTTTAAAAAAACTAAAAATCATCGGTCTTTGACAGGTGTGCAAAATTTGAATAGAATCTGACCGTTTAAAGTGGGTCAAAATAGCGTCCAAAGGAGTCGGTTACAAACATACAAACAACATGCAAGTGAAGCTAATATAAAGCGTGTAAAAAATCGAAGAAAAATCTATAGTTCGTTGTTATCAGGCTCATCTTTTCCGATAGGAGCTGCGATATTTTTTTTTGCTGAAATTTGGCGCCAACATGTTTTAACATCGTAATTGTGTTATAGTGTTATTTTTGTATGTGTGTCCCTATGTGAGCTTATATCTTCAAAACTACGAAACGGATTTTGATGCGGTTTTTTATAGATAGAGTCGTTCAAGAGTATGGCTTTTTTGTATAATCTGTTTCTAAATTCCACGTGTACGAAGTTGCAGGCAACAGCTTGTATTATATAGACTAGACTTACCACTACGAGTTCATCGCCGTTGAAGTCCCTTTTGAATACTGCTTCTCCTTTTTCACCCTTGACGGTCTGTGTAATTGTGTTTCCGTCAACCTTAAAGGCGGATTTAATCTGTAACATTTTAAAATTAGATAATAATTCATATTATTATCCTTTATTATCCTTACTGCCTTACAAATATCATAAATGTGAAAGTAACAATGGTACCAATTCTATATGCGTAACTAAACTAAACCAAAAAATGAAAACTGATCGTTCCCTTCAATTGCTTAAATAATTATGTAGAGGCTGCGTTTGCAGAAGCCTTCAGATGACTGTACAGAAAAAGATGTGTAGATATACATTATTGACAATATGAATAGACCAATTTACGCTAAAGTAGATTCCGCAGTACCGATTGGTGGTAAATATTTAACATTTTATTGTGTTGTTGTACGTTTGTCTTTAAAATTATCAGTGACTTACATGGTACAGTACGTTATTACTGTCCGTGGGGTGACGGACAATAAGAATACAAGTGTAACCTCAATGTCTTCTACGCGGGGGTCGTAAGAACTGACTGAGGGAACCACTCCGCAAGACACCTGCGTACATACCCAAGAAGGGTAGATGTCAGGCAGCCCGTTTTTTTCTTTGTTCAATATGTTTTATGAATCGGCCACTAAAATTTATATAAATGGTATATTGAGTAATTGCGTAGATATGATCAAGTGATAAGATTATACTTAGTCGGCCTAAAAGTTGTATAAAATTATCTTTGATGATTTTATAAAAAACTAAGTGTTTTTATATGCTATGACAGCAGCCACCACTCCAATTAGTGCAATAATTTTAAAATTATAAAAATGTTAACTTACGAGAGAGCTTGAACAACATCTACTGTATAAATATTGGATTACATGATTGACTCCTGTATAGTCCTAAATTGATATTATTAAGTTGTTGATCGCCGGGAAATTTTGATTAAGCACAGAGCCCAATTCTAGCAAAAGTAATATAAAATCACGTACAGTAAACTAGTAAGTAAATCTATATCCCAAAAAAAAATTGATAATTGATTACGACGGGCCTCGTGGTGTAGTGGTTCTGGTAACGGACTGCCGATCAAGAGGTCGCGGGTTCGATTCCCGCTCGGGACAATCATTTGTGTGATTTTTCTAATTGTCATACAAATGTTTGTACTGCGTCTGGGTGTTCCTATGTATTATAAGTATGTTTTTACAAAAAAAAAAGTTGTATAAATATGTATTCTATCCGTATTCTGGTACCCATAACACAAGCATATAAGCTTAGCTTGGGACCAGAGGACGTTGTGTGAAATGTCCATGAATATTTTTAAAGATTTATTCACTTGTTTTTTAACTGCTAATAATATCAAAATATTTCTTCTCAGAAGGCTCATATATCCCAAAATTCCTGCATGTTGGTTAACCTGGTATGTGAACTACTGAAGGACAGCAACATGAAACTAGTTTTAGTCCATCAGTTTACGAGATGTGTATTATCTACATAATGTGATCACGACGAAGAATTTGAGTACGCATAGAATGTTATATTGATAACTGTAATTATGTATGTAGTATATAAGATAAACAAAATGTATTAATAATTGTAATAAGTAACTGTAAATGAAAACATGAATGAAACGGTAAAATTTTTCATGTTTTTGACGGTAAGTTGTAAAACACCAGTGCCATGTATGAGCAACTTGTGCATATAAATTACATACTACTATAATAAAAGACTCACCATAATAACACACTTCGGCAATGTTAACTGAGCTTTCTTATTATTTATAATAATATAAAATACATAGCAAATTAAATACAGAGCTTTTAAGCTGTGTACTATTAACTAACAATTTTAATTAAGATAAATATGTACCATGAAATGGCAAATTATAGATATGTACTAACAACTTTCATTTTTTAGTTAAGTTTAGTTGTCCACCACTTGTGGTACCATTATGGTCAGCGATTTTCACCCACTTGCAGTAGTTGGATTGATCTGAATTTTTACACACATATCAAGGACCGATGACAAAGCAATTGGTACTTAATAAAAAAAAAAATATTCAGGATTTTCAAGCGTGTTTTTTAGTTTTTGAACAAAGTAGATTAAAGTTACGTTTAGTTGTACCTACACGTAGTATTCGCACCATTTACCTGGCTTCAAGCCGAATGAGTGATGCAGCCATAGTACCTACACCTACATAGACATACCATTTGGCAAATATGTGTTGCTTTCCTTCTATAGGTACTTACGGGAGATTTAGCAGGACCAATGACATCATCAAACTCAACTGCAGATTTGAAAGTAGTATCCTTGGGCCCTTCAGGACCATTAGTTGTAAGTGTGTATGTGTCGCCATTCTTCACAAACTTCTGAACTGAAGGAGCTGCTAAGAATTCCTGGATCTTGTCCTCGGGGAGACCTGCAAAGGATTTGATTATGATAGGAAGCTATAAAAGCCTCTTGAAAATATAAAGAGCAGCATTTTCGAACTAATAAAAAAGTCCTAAACATTAACGGGCCTCGTAATCGACTGCCATTTACGAGATCGCGGTTTCGATTCTCGCTTGGGACAATCATTTGAGTGATATTTATTGCTGTCATACAAATGTCTGTACTGCGTCTGGGTGTTTCTATGTATTATAAGTATTTACGTATTTACAAATGAAAAGTAGTTTATGTATTCTATCCGTATTCTGGTATCCATACCACAAGCATATAAGATTAGCTTGGGACCTGAGGAAGTTGTCTGAAATGTCGTTGAATTTATTTATAAATATTTATAATTTCATTATTATGAGTTAATCTGTCATCATAGCTCCGTTATAATATTAGAATTTGGTTGCAAGAAGTAACACCTAGTTAATAATTTTGGAAAATAAAATATGGTAAAATACAATGGACATTTCATACAACGTCCCCTGGTCCCAACCCAAGCTAAGCTTATATGCTTGTGTTATGGGATATACTACATAAACTACTTTTCTTTTGTAAATACATACTTATAATTTAAGAATCACCCAGACGCAGTACAAATATCTGTATGACAATTATAAATATCAAACAAATGATTGTCCCGAGCAAGGATTGAGACCGCGACTTCGTAAGCGGTAGTCGGTTACATGAACCACTGGATCACGAGGCCGTTTGAGCCGCAGGAAAGATTAGCAAAATGAAAATAAAAATATTGTTACTTACCGACATGTTTTAAAAATGCGTCAAAGTTTTCGTGTTTGTAAGAAGAGTATTGTTTTCCTAAGAACGCCATTTCGACTGATTTGATCCTGTCACTGTTTGCAACTGTTGTTTATTTAATTAACATTGGTTTATATATTGAAACTTAATCTTAATGATAGATATGAAAAAGATTAGTCATAAAGAATAGGTTTTCTAGGTCACCGTGACTTGATAATTTAGAGTTATTATATTTTGCAACTCATAGCTCAGAATTATTTAATTGTTTCATACTTACGTGGCAATTCAGTAATCATTTATTTAGGGTCTTATTCATAATGACTTATCGGAGGTTTAAAAGTTCGCTAAAATCGATTCGCGAATATTGTCAATAATTGTCTTGTTACGCTAAAACGTTTATTATCCCTCCGATAAAATCTCCGTTTAAACCTCCGATAAGTCATTATAAATAAGACCATTAGACTATAAGAGATTTTTAAGATAAATAAATAAATATTCATGGACATTCCACACAACGTCGTCAATATTAACACTAGAAGCACCGTAGTAGTAGGCAGAGATGATAGAGCGTCAATAGCCCTTAGGAAGATAACTAGTCATTAACATCAAAATACACCACATGTGGTTTTAGTTCAGTTTAGTTTAATTATTTGGCGCAACAGTATTGGTACCACAGGTTATCCTCAATAGACATGCCCTCTTAACGTCTAAACGCACCAACGTTGGAAGAAGGCGTGCGTTGCGCGATTTGGAATAATGCATTTTCATTGGTCGAAGCGCATACGCGCGGAATCTGTTAGGATTATCTGTGATTGGTACCCCTAACTTCCAAGTGACGAGGGGACCAAAGCATGACCAAGCCTACATAGTGCTGATAAAAATCTAAAAAACTTGTTATTTATTACCACATCACATGAAAGATTTGCTAAAACTAACGCCGACGCCGATGCCAATGGCGACGCCGACCCCGACGCCGGCCCCGACGCCGATGCCGATGCCGACGCCAACGCCGACGCCTATAAAAACCAACTCAGCACCGATACGTCGGGATTTAAGCTGCGTAACGACCATACGCCGACGCCGATGCCGATCCCGATGCCGATGCCGACGCCGACGCCTATAAACACCCACTCTGCACCGATACGTCCGTCGGGATTTGAACAACGTAACGACCATACGCTGACGCCGACGCCGATGGCGATGCCTATAAAAACCAACTCAGCGTCGATACGTCGGGATTTGAGCAGCGTAACGACCATACGCCGACGACGACGCCGACGCCTATAAAAACCAATTCAACACCGATAACGACCAGTAAGCTATATTATTGGAAAGTTTCATGAAAATCCATCCAGCAGTCTTTACGTGAAAGAACTACACACATTCTTACATTCATACATCCAATATTAACCAAACATCAAAACATTGGAGTATGGATAGAAGACCGAGGAAACGTTCGCGTTACTCAGCCAACAGTTTAAGTATTTTATTTTGCCGCGCGTAGTTCTTTTTTCATCATATCTCCTAAGATATTCATTTAAATTGTGTGCTATAAAAAGCAGTTATAATCTATATTAAATGCGTAAGCTAACTAAGGTATTTAATTTGATAAAAAATGTTACCAAATACACATAAATAGCTTTTGAAAACACCCTATTGAATTAGATAATTTTTTTGACGTTCTTATGGGTACAGCAGGTTTTTCTTAAAAGATAGACATATGGCCTCGCTAAATTTTTTAAAGATCTATTGGTAACAAACAATTTCTCCATACATTACTTTGTTGTAACTCACATGGATAAGGCAGCGTTTTCATTTAAAGCTTGCGCGCGTGACTATTTTCCCCGTTTCTTGCAACATTTTACACTGATGCTTCGCTTCTATTCGTTGCAGCGTGATGTTATATAGCCTATACCCTTCCTCGATAAATGTACTATCCAACACTGAAAGAATATTTTCAAATCGGACCAGCGGATCCTGAGATTACCGCGTATCCTGAGATTACCGCGTTTAAACAAACAAACTCTTTCGCTTTATATTATTAGTATAGATATTATTGACGTACATATAAATTCGTACTAAGTAAGTACGTAATTGTGCCTGTATTTGGTACGTGCTGCGGAAATGGACAGCTGGCGTATTATGAGCTCTTATTCCCAGGCCGTTTACGCCGTGAATGGAACTTCCCGGCAAATTCGTAATATGAACTTAACTCCCAGCCATCCAGCGGGCGTATTATGAGCTTTTTAAAAATCATGCAAGTTCCAGGCAGGCCGCACACTGCCTGACTAAATTATGTATTATGGTAAACATAAAACATTTAGTTTTAGCGAACTGGATGGCTGGGAGTTATGTTCATATTACGAATTTGCCGGGCAGTTCCATTCACGGCGTAAACGGCCTGGGAATAAGAGCTCATAATACGGCCGCAGTTCGCTAAAACAGTCATAGATTAATATGTTTATAAAGAAGGTACAACTAAAAGTTTAAGTACTAACTAAAATTTTTCAACTAAATGTTTTATGTTTACCATAATACATAATTTAGTCAGGCAGTGTACGGCCTGCCTGGAACGTGCATGATTTTTAAAAGCTCAAGGGAGATATTTTTAAATTTGATTGACATAATTAAACTCCGAAGAATGTATTCATCTATCTTACTTTGTTTTCTTACTATTAACTACTAACAGTGCCAACAATGTCCTTCGGTTATACTTTGAATAAGGACTTTCACATTGTCATGTTTTAGGACTTCGTTTTATTTTTAAAGTCTTGTAATATTTTCACTAGTATTTAGAAAAAAACCTTTGGTTGTCTGTAAATTCGGTTTACGGACGATAGTTTAACGAGACAACGTCACAAATCTATTATTATTGTACTCACTTAATTAAATAATAAATAAAATATTCCAAACTTATCTCTTAATAACCTATCTCTTTTGACCTTGACCTTGCACTTCACCTCCACTTTGTCGCTCGTTGCGCGTTCTCGCTTGCACTTAAAGTCTTAAATGGAACGCCTCAGAGCGAGGTAACGGCACATACGTCATGGAACTCCTAATTTTTAGGGTTCCGTACCCAAAGGGTAAAAACGGGACCCTATTACTGAGACTTCGCTGTCCGTCCGTCCGTCCGTCCGTCCGTCCGTCCGTCCGTCCGTCCGTCCGTCCGTCCGTCCGTCCGTCTGTCACCAGGCTGTATCTCAAGAACGGTGATAGCTAGAGAGTTGAAATTTTCACAGATGATGTATTTCTATTGCCGCTATAACAACAAATACTAAAAATAAATTATAATAAATATTTAAGGGGGGCTCCCATACAACAAACATGATTTTTAGGGTTCCGTACCCAGTATCTCAAAAACGGTGATAGCTAGACAGTTAAAATTTTCACAGATGATGTATTTCTATTGCCGCTATAACAACAAATACTAAAAATAAAATAAAATAAATGTTTAAGGGGGGCTCCCATACAACAAACACGATTTTTAGGGTTCCGTACGCAGTATCTCAAGAACGGTGATAGCTAGACAGTTGAAATTTTCACAGATGATGTATTTCTATTGCCGCTATAACAACAAATACTAAAAATAAAATAAAATAAATATTTAAGGGGGGCTCCCATACAACAAACATGATTTTTTTACCGTTTCTTGCTCGATACTAATAACGTTGCCTTATGTTGCATAGATAATGGTACGGAACCCTTTGTGCGCGAGTCCGACTCGCACTTGACCAATTTTTTACGTTTTTGCAGCCATCGAATTATAAGTTACGTTACAAACGTTATCACATCAAAAATACGTAGCTAACAGAAAGGACAGAATCATTGATTAAAAAAATTGGTCAAGTGCGAGTCGGACTCGCGCACGAAGGGTTCCGTACCATTATCAATGCAACATAAGGCAACGTTATTAGTATCGAGCAAGAAACGGTAAAAAAATCATGTTTGTTGTATGGGAGCCCCCCTTAAATATTTATTTTATTTTATTTTTAGTATTTGTTGTTATAGCGGCAATAGAAATACATCATCTGTGAAAATTTCAACTGTCTAGCTATCACCGTTCTTGAGATACTGGGTACGGAACCCTAAAAATCATGTTTGTTGTATGGGAGCCCCCCTTAAATATTTATTTTATTTTATTTTTAGTATTTGTTGTTATAGCGGCAATAGAAATACATCATCTGTGAAAATTTCAACTGTCTAGCTATCACCGTTCTTGAGATACTGGGTACGGAACCCTAAAAATCATGTTTGTTGTATGGGAGCTCCCCTTAAATATTTATTTTATTTTATTTTTAGTATTTGTTGTTATAGCGGCAATAGAAATACATCATCTGTGAAAATTTCAACTCTCTAGCTATCACCGTTCTTGAGATACAGCCTGGTGACAGACGGACGGACGGACGGACGG
This sequence comes from Orgyia antiqua, assembly GCA_916999025.1. Taxonomy (NCBI): domain Eukaryota; kingdom Metazoa; phylum Arthropoda; class Insecta; order Lepidoptera; family Erebidae; genus Orgyia; species Orgyia antiqua. The sequence goes on from OU779869.1 coordinate 20,187,589, forward strand.
ACGGACGGACGGACGGACGGACGGACAGCGAAGTCTCAGTAATAGGGTCCCGTTTTTACCCTTTGGGTACGGAACCCTAAAAAACGACTTCGATATTTTTATCATATATTTTTATTATAATTTATTATTAATTAATAATTATAAACGACTATTTTTATTACAGTCTTACACAATAATTGTGTTCATCAAAGTCTACATCTGACATTCCCTCATACTCATAGTCACTATCATCAGAACTATCACTGTCGTCTCCTACTTCGATTATGAATTTATCCATTTCGTTGTCTATGGCTGGGCCAGCAGCGTAGTATTTTTCTTCAACTTTTATTACATGCTCGCATTCTTTTTTCCATTCCTCCTTAGTAATAGTAGCAAAAGCTTCTTCCGTAATTTGTACTATCTTATTAGCTTCTTGACCTACATTTTTTTTTAGCTATCCTTCTTTTTAATATGCTCCAAATGAGTTCGATAGGGTTCAAGTCACAATGGTAAGGTGGAAGCCTTACCACTTTATGACCATTTTCTTCCAACATCACATCTGCTTCATATACAGGTGGTTGTTTGTGTTCTTTAATAATTTCAAATAGCTGTGCTTTTAACATTGTCGGCAAATAAGAAAGTCCTTTATTTATTATCCAAGATTGCATTTCTGACTTTGTGCTTGACATTGTGGGTGCCTTATCAATCTGCACGGTATGATATGAGGCATTATCCATAACAACAATAGACTGTGGAGGCAGATTTGGAATTAGTTTTTCTTTAATCCACTTATTAAAATTTACTTTATTCATTTCATCATGATAATCCGCTGATTTCGATTGGGATCTAAAAATCAGTTGAGCATTGGGTATAAAGCCCATGGCGCCACCTGCATGAACAATTATCCACCGTGGTCCCTTGGAATCTGAAGATAAAACACCTTCTTCAGTTTCGCTTTGCCAACACTTTCCAGCGCAATATGTAGCGTGTATATATGTTTCATCTAAATACACGACTGGCCGCTGGGCTTCGAGACGATTTTTTCTTAATTCTTCGAGGTATCGATGGCGCCAGGCAACAATGTCGTATCTCTCCATCAAAATCTTTCTTTTGGATTTGCATTTTTTAAAATAATATCCCATTTCTTTTATAATCCTCCACAAAGTGGTGCGACTACCTTTATAGTCTATCTCATTTCGCATTTCATGTAACAATTTCGCCAATGTAGGCAATTCCTTTCTTACGGCATAAAATTCGTGTATTTTATGCCTTATAGCACATCGTTCAAAATCATCCAGTTCATGAGTTTTTCGTCGAGGACCAATTTTGCGCGGTGTTGTAACTTTTTTCGAAGTTGAAGCTGCTTCCTTACCTTCTTTGGTAATTTTCGACACTGTTTTTTCAGATATACCTAAAACAAAATTAAATTATTTAATATTATTAATTCATGATATCGTAGGAATAAGTTTTTCAAATTCGTACAATATCGTTTGAAATTATTATTATCCATTAAACATTTACAATCAAAATACTTATAATTTTATTAAGAATAGTACTAATTCACTGAAAAATCTTAAATCTTTCTTAGCAATAAAATAATAAGCTATAATATAGCTTACATATACATACATAATATGTATTTGCACTTATAAAAAGTACCTACTTTTTCCCACTAGCGGGATAAACGGTAGGGAGATTAAACTGATGCTGGTAACCCTATTTCACTAACCTGGGCAGGGCCCTGAGTCGGGTATTTCAACGGTGTCACAACTGTACCATTATTGTACCATTATGGTGCAATAGTAAAGTTTTTGGTAGTCTACTAATAATGTGTCGTCATAACGACTTCATCATTGTCTTACAATTGTCAAAGTGACATAAATCGCTAGTCTCGTACACAACTGCTTCACAATTGCAATTCAATGACTGAAATGTTTCGGTAGTCTGCTATTTTGAATTTGACAGTAATATTTTTAAATTGTCCTGTGTCGACAGATTGCCATAAATAAAAAATAGATAGATAGAAATATTAGAAATTGTTCTTTGTAATTTATTGCAATTTACTAATCTCCTAAACTTCACATTGCTTTTTATACTAATAAATAGTATGTACAAATATATTTAAACGAAGTCTAGCATGATTAAATGTTTAAATTTATTAGTAGTTTTTCGAAAATAACTTCAACTAACGCATTTTTTAAAAACGGCAACACATACATACCATTCTAACACAATCCATAGATAAAAGAGACCGAAAATTCAATGCATAGATAAAAGAGATCGACAATTCTATTACCATTGAAAGACCGATATGACGGCATATAGCAGACTACGGATATTTGACTTCAATTGCAACGGTATCGTGCCGGTATTGTGCCGGTATGACAATTGTTCCAAAATAGTGGACTTGAGCACCTGGGCCCTGAGTCGGGTATTTCAACGGTGTCACAACTGTACCATTATTGTACCATTATGGTGCAATAGTAAAGTTTTTGGTAGTCTACTATTAATGTGTCGTCATAACGACTTCATCATTGTCTTACAATTGTCAAAGTGACATAAATTGCTAGTCTCGTACACAACTGCTTCACAATTGCAATTCAATGACTGAAATGTTTCGGTAGTCTGCTATTTTGAATTTGACAGTAATATTTTTAAATTGTCCTGTGTCGACAGATTGCCATAAATAAAAAATAGATAGATAGAAATATTAGAAATTGTTCTTTGTAATTCATTGCAATTTACTAATCTCCTAAACTTCACATTGCTTTTTATACTAATAAATAGTATGTACAAATATATTTAAACGAAGTCTGGCATGATTAAATGTTTAAATTTATTAGTAGTTTTTCGAAAATCACTTCAACTAACGCATTTTTTAAAAACGGCAACACATACATACCATTCTAACACAATCCATAGATAAAAGAGACCGAAAATTCAATGCATAGATAAAAGTGATCGACAATTCTATTACCATTGAAAGACCGTTATGGCGGCATATAGCAGACTACGGATATTTGACTTCAATTGCAACGGTATCGTGCCGGTATTGTGCCGGTATGACAATTGTTCCAAAATAGTGGACTTGAGCACCTGAGTCGGGTATTTCAACGGTGTCACAACTGTACCATTATTGTACCATTATGGTGCAATAGTAAAGTTTTTGGTAGTCTACTATTAATGTGTCGTCATAACGACTTCATCATTGTCTTACAATTGTCAAAGTGACATAAATTGCTAGTCTCGTACACAACTGCTTCACAATTGCAATTCAATGACTGAAATGTTTCGGTAGTCTGCTATTTTGAATTTGACAGTAATATTTTTAAATTGTCCTGTGTCGACAGATTGCCATAAATAAAAATAGATAGATAGAAATATTAGAAATTGTTCTTTGTAATTTATTGCAATTTACTAATCTCCTAAACTTCACATTGCTTTTTATACTAATAAATAGTATGTACAAATATATTTAAACGAAGTCTAGCATGATTAAATGTTTAAATTTATTAGTAGTTTTTCGAAAATCACTTCAACTAACGCATTTTTTAAAAACGGCAACACATACATACCATTCTAACACAATCCATAGATAAAAGAGACCGAAAATTCAATGCATAGATAAAAGAGATCGACAATTCTATTACCATTGAAAGACCGTTATGACGGCATATAGCAGACTACGGATATTTGACTTCAATTGCAACGGTATCGTGCCGGTATTGTGCCGGTATGACAATTGTTCCAAAATAGTGGACTTGAGCACCTGGTGCTCAAGTCCACTATTTTGGAACAATATTATTACAATTATTTGTAAATCCGTGAAAAGTGGTTTTGTTTAAACGGATGAGTCGCGCAAGTGTTAGAAAATATTATAATATTAGTTTATTTTATTTTATTAATTATTTACTGAAACCTCTCCTGAGTTGATCCTATCTTTCCAAATTAAACGTTAAAATTTTATAAAACAATTCTTTTCCTAATTTTTAATATGGTAAAAGTTAATGTCAAAAAGAGAAAAAAAGATTCCATTAATAGCAAAATATTAACAAATCACTGACAATAAATGAAACTAACCTACAAAATCACCACACGAGAAAGAGAAAGTTAACAAATTTTATTTATCCATAAACGTCAAATAAACGAGTGTCAACCATGAAGGTATAGATATATTCATGGTGTCAACACATTTGCTATACTCTTTTATCACACAGTACACCATACTCTTGTCTCGCTTCCACAATATTGCAGTGAAGTTGGCAACATAAAAGTCACAAAAACTATTCGCTTGTTATGCAGGGCTGGGCAAAATACATGCTTTGTTGTAATTGAAATACAAATTACAAAATACTGCTTTTGCAAGTAATTGAAATACAAAATACTAATTACTTTTGAGTGGAGTAATTGAAATACAAATTACAAAATACAGTATTTTGGCTGTTTGTAATTGAAATACAAAATACAAATTACAAAATACATTTATACTATAATTTTTACCCAACTTTAAAAAACAGGAGGTTTAATGTTTGTTCACGAATAAATTTGACGTTTATCGATTTTAATGCTTCTTTTTTTGTTAGAAAGAAAATGTTTCAGAGGTGGTTCTATGATTGGAAAATTAGGTTTTCGTGATGGCAGTCCAGGGAATTAGATGGCAACTTTTAAAAATCATAGGGCACTGTTTGAGGTCGGTTTTTTGTTGTTAAAAGCTATGATATGAAAGAAGATAAATTTTGGAATATTAATATTTATGTAGGGATTATCTCTGAAAATATTGTCCGTGATGAAGTATTAAGAATAAAAACGTCAGCACCCCCATCTTCCGCGAGCATGCGGCTCGCCAAGGCGGTCCACCTAGTCCTCGGGAGTGGGTCGAGGCGAGGCACCGACGGAGGATCTGACGTACCACCTCATCCAGCTCCTCACGGGTCATGGCTGTTTCGCCAAGTACATGTGGGAGCTGGTTGGTAATGAGTTTGATCCTGAGTGCCGCAATTGTGGGAGTGGGGCCGTGTACACGGCCTGTAAAATATTTTTTTAATTTGTTTAACTTACAGTAATATAGCTATTGATTTTACAATTAACTTCATATCAGCTGTATATCAATTTACTGTAGTTACCCCAAACAGCGCAAAAATATAAGCCCCTATGAGATTATCCTATTTGTGGCCAACGATCATTTTCGGCACCGACATCAAACTAATGTTGGTAAAGTAAAATTTGATGGGCCACCGTTACCTCATTGACAGTTTGCGTTTTGTTAAACAATTTTGGCGCACAGCTTATATAACGGACTCTATAAGCAGACTCCAATAGATACTTTGGCTACATAAAGTGACGGTTGTACTTAAATGTATTTTAAAAATGTCTTTTGAAGCCTCAAGTAATTGAAATACTAATTACAAATTACTTCGACGTCTGGTAATTGAAATACAAATTACAAATTACATTTTGAGGCAGTAATTGAAATACAATTACAAAATACGTAATTGTATTTCAATTACGTATTTCAATTACATGTAATTGAAATACTGCCCAACCCTGTTGTTATGTAGCCATTGAAAAATGCAACAATTTTATTTGTCCTTTTATCAATCAGATAAGTTAATTCTCTAGTTAGTTATTCGTTCAGTTAATCGATGATTGAAAAATCGGCCCTAATATAAAAGAAGTTGAAGTAGTTCAAGGCCATTTTCAAATTAAAAAACGGTAGTTTTTAGTGTTACGGTTCTTTTAATCGATATAATAAATCGATATTTGAATATAATTATTTGGCATTCAGATATTATATGCACAGTATAAATGGTTGCATTGTGTGCAAGAAGAAGCGTGTCAGCAGACCTACGAATGTATATAGACGCTTGTTCTCGCCGCCTAAGTTATTATATACTAATATATGTGTTACGTTCAACCTGGGATTTTTAATGTGTTAGTTTGTGGAAGCGTATTAATTCTTCAGGCCAACACGAACGAACTTAAAATCTGCGTTTCACAGCGTTAACAAATTCATAATAGTACAAACTTACCCTGTTTTGTTCTTCAACAATGTCTTCACCGTGTCACCCTAGCTATTGCATAACTATCGATTAAAATATTGGCCAATATTAAAATAAATAATCAAGCTTACCTAGCTTATTCAACAACACAACACGGGTAGACCACGGGCTCCTGATGACATCAATCGTCCCAATACAATTACACCATCACAATTATAGTTCAATTTCAAAATAGTTCAATTTACATTAAATAGCATTAAATATAGACACACAAATCGTATTAAGTATGGAGACACAAAATTCACTAGTTTTTATAACACATTTATGTCCAACAATTTGGCGAAGATTACATTTCGCGGTGACATTTCAAGGTTTTGTTTTCAATTGTAATTATCGATTCACACAACAAGGATAATTAGTTTTATCAACAATTAATTCTAGTGACAATTTTAACTCGCAAAAAACAGTTGCAAGGAAAACGCTTCAAATCGCATTCAAATCGCGACGTAATTTGCAAACAAGATGTGTTTTGCGACTGACAACGCGCGCTCGGTCACCGCGTCGCGCGCGCGGGCAACGAGCCACGAGGACAGATGCACCGGTCAGTTCCCAACGTCATCGATAGTGAAGTTACCATCTCCTAGGGATGCGCGCGCGCATACTTGATACTATAGGTTAAGTTTGGTACATAACATCTACCCGCCTCGGCCAGGACTACCTGGCCGCTAATTCACTGGCAGTCGCGACAAGGTTGATACAGCTCTCTTCAAAATTGAACCGTCCACCCGGACCTCAGCAAAACGGGGCACTCCATCTGCTCCAAAGACGAGGTTGAGAATGCGCCCCCTGCGCCAACACAGTGGCGGTGAGTTAGCGTCCTTAACCAGAACGAGGTCACCAACATGAGGTGGATCAGTCTTGTCAGTCCACTTAACGCGCTGCTGGAGAATGTGCAAATATTCTAAATTCCAACGTTTCCAAAAGCTCTGAGTGAGTTGTTGGACCAATTCAAACCGCGAGAGACGATTAGGTCTCACATCAACAAAGGGATATTCCGGCAGGGCGTTCAGTGGCTGCCCAATCAAAAAATGGCCCGGCGTGAGGGCTTCCAAGTCGTTAGGATCTGAAGAGATCGGGCACAACGGGCGTGAATTCAAAACGGCCTCGATTTTGCAAAACACAGTTGCGAGCTCTTCAAAGGTCAATACAGACTCGCCAATTACCCGTCGCAAATGTGTCTTAGCAACCTTTACTACGCTTTCAAATATTCCTCCCCAGTGGGGACATGACACGGGACTGAACCTCCAAGTTATTCTACGTGTAGCTAGTCTAGACGCAATTTCAGTCTCGTTAGCCGACAAAAAATCATACATCGCTTTTAAATAGTTGTTTGTGCCTTTGAAGTTGGTACCGCAATCCGACCGAATCAAGGACGGTAGTCCTCGTCGTGACACGAATCTATCTAACGTCGCAACAAATGCCTCTGTCGAGAGGGCTGAGACGAGTTCCAAATGTACCGCCTTGGTGGACAGACAGACAAAGACGCACAAATAAGCCTTGACAGTTTTACTGTTCCTGAGGGTCGAGGTCTTAACAAAAAAGGGGCCTGCAAAGTCCGTACCAACTCCAGCAAAGGGCCTTATCTCAGTGACCCGATCCGAAGGAAGGTCACCCATGATAGGTTGCATGGTAGGGGCCTTGAGCCTATAGCAAGGCATACAACGAAAGACCACACTACGGATCGTCCGACGGGCCGATAAAATCCAAAATTCCCGTTGCAAAATGGCCAATAAGGCATTACAGCCAGCGTGGGAGTTCTTGATGTGACGATCAGTCACCAACAGGTGCACCAAGTGGCCACTCTTGGGCAATAAGAGAGGGTGACGAGATCCATAAGGGAGGTTTGCGTTCCTAAGACGCCCTCCGACACGCAAAAGACCCTCACTATCCAAAAAAGGGTTCAGCTTACAAATGGCTCCAGACAGCTTGGATTTGCCTTTCCTCAAGATGTCAATCTCGTCTTCAAAATGTGCCTCTTGCACAGAACGAACCCAGTGAAGAAGAGCATCTTGGAGCTCTTGTGGCGATAAGAAGGCCTCCAAACATTTGTTCTGTGGATGTCTACAATTTCTCATGAAGCGCTTGATCCAAGCGGTGACACTCAACAATTTGTCCAATGAACTGTAACGATTAAGTAAGAAATCGGGGTCGAACGGACGATCCTGCCGTTCGAGCGCAAGCGTTCGCAACCCAGGCAGTGCGACAATGTCTAAGGCCGGAGTTCGCGGCCAATTAGATTCTGATCTGGTCAACCACTCAGGTCCCCACCACAGAGAGTGCTCAACTAAAAGGGGGGCCATACATCCCCGTGACGCACAATCAGCAGGGTTGACCTCGCCAGGCACATGCCTCCAAACCAACGGGGTCTCCGATTTCTGTATCTGAGAGACACGATTTGCTACAAACACCTCTAAGGTGTGAACTGACGTCTTCAGCCAACATAGCACAATTTGACTGTCAGTCCATGCATATATCGTGGAAATGTCAATTGACGTGCACAAGGTGGACATGACGTGATTCAAAAGGCGAACAAGAAGGGCCGCCCCTGACAACTCTAACTTAGGGATTGTCAAGGCAGTTCGAAGAGGCGCGACCTTGCTCTTCGCCATGACCAACAACACTTTCACCTGACCATCTGTGGTCACGGTGCGCAAGTATACAGCTGCTGCGTACCCACGTTCTGAAGCGTCCGAGAAACCATGAAGGGACGCGGTGTGCTTCCCTGGCGGAAGCAGAGCACGGGGTAACGATATCCTATTGATGGCAGGCAATGAGGAAGCAAATAGGAGCCAGTCCTTCAAAACAGCTTCGCGAAGTGGCTCGTCCCATCCAAGACCTGCAGTCCAAAGTCTCTGCAGGAAGCATTTGGCCCAGAATATGACCGGGCATATCCAGCCATTGGGATCAAAGGTTCTCGCGACAGTCGACAGAACCAGTCGTTTCGTCCAAGTGTGATGCGAATCCAAATTGACATTAAATGTAAAGATGTCCTGGACTGGTCTGTACTGGATTCCAAGCACTGACATCATGGTAGGGTTGTCACGGTTCTCAAATAGGTGAGGATCCTGCTGGTGGTCATCCGGTAGCCCGTCCAAGAGCGCAGGTAAGTTGGAGATCCATTTACGCAACTCATATCCTGCGGAGGCTAGAATGCCAATCAACTCGTCACGCAAGAGCAGGGCCTCTCTCTCCGTGGCCGCGCCAGTGCACACATCGTCAACATATAGGTCCTCCTTCAAAATGGCGGCTGCGCGAGGAAACGACATACGCTCTCGATCCGCGAGCTCCCAAAGCGAACGTATAGCCAAAAAGGGACTAGACCGCAGCCCGTAGGTGTTCGTGTTGAGCTCGTAGACAAGCATGGGATCTTGCTGGTTTTCTCGCCACAATATCAGCTGGTATCGGCGATCATCCGGGTGAATTACCGTTTGCCTGAACATCATCTTGATGTCAGCCACAAAAACAAATTGATGACGTCGAAACCGCGTGATGACGTCACAAAGGTCCTTCAGCAATTTGGGACCAGGATGCAGACACTGGTTCAATGACACTCCTGAAGTAGTCTGCGCAGAACCATCAAATACTGTGCGTAACTTACCACTGGATGGTTTTATTACAGCATGATGCGGGAGAAAGAAGTGCTCCGTCGAACGCCAATCCAATTTTGACACAGACATGTGTCCCAAATCCTCATACTCCCGCATGAAGTCAATATACTTCTCCTTGAGTAGTGGGTCCCTGCTCATACGGCGTTCCATCGCCAACAAACGCTTCTCTGCAATAGGCCGCGAGACGCCAAGTGGCGGACGTACGGCGAGAAATGGCAATCTTGTCATGATCCGGCCAGAACGGAGATAACTGGTGTTGGTCTTGTAGAACTGCTCACACTCTTCATGCTCCGGATCAGAGCGGGGAGCTTGTGGTGGCTCCTCCACTTCCCAGAATCTCTGCACGGCGTCAGAAAGGGCGGACCCCACCATCAAGGCCGTTCCAAGTTCGGCAGGGGGGGGAGTCCTCAATACAGGCCCCATCAGTGCGAACCCAAATATGGTCCGGAGGGCTACCAAGCCACCTGGCTGCAAAACACGATCCTTGCCGAGTAATATTTTACCCAAAACATCGGCACCAAGCAACAAATCGACCGTGCCAGGCAGGTCAAATTTAGGGTCAGCCAAATTCAAATCCGCGGTCAATTTTACCGCATCCGCAGACAAACGAACTTGCGGGTGATTGCCTAAGATATTCTCCATCACAATGGCCGACGATTCCAACGTCGGACGTGGAGAATTTAAGGGGGAGAACTCAAACCAAACGCGGCCCTCTACCGTGGCCACGGGGGCGTTCCCGACACCCCTTATTACATCTGAATATTTTTCAATAGTCTGGCCAGTCTGCCCTACCAACCAAGACGAGGCTATGCACCCCTGTGAGCCTGTGTCCAATATAGCTCGGACTACAACCGAGGCGCCCGTCCGTCCCCAGACCCTGACATGGGCCGTGGGCAAGAGGACGGTCTCAAAGGGGGGCGGTGCATAGCGGGGGCAGACGCCAACATCCTAATGCTGGCGTGGCGGCGACTGAGCGCCGTTGTCCCGAGACGGCAAATCAAAATGCGGGTAGTGCCTAAACTCGGCCTCCTCTCGGTGACGACTGCCACGGGCCATAGTCGGCGGTTCGTAGCGCCTGGAGCGTCCGTACCGAGGGTTGCGCGTCTCCAAACGGGGACGTTCCGCCAGAGGGGGGGACGGTAGTGGTACCGGACGCGCGTCACGGTAATCGTGGTACACTACTGGAGGTGATCTCGCTTGATCACGTGGAAGCGGGGAGGGCGAGCGGGACACAAAGGTGCGGGATTGAACCCGGGGCCCGCTTTCATACCCGCCCGTGGGGCTGCGCGCCGAACCAACTCGGCGATCGATGGCAGCACAGTCTGCGCGGCGTGGGGGTGATGAGCCGGACTCCAAATTGCGGGACTGGTCCCGGTGTCCACTGGCATACCCGCCCGAAGGCGACCCCGCGTGGTCGCGACGGCCATTCGCGTTGGCGCACAGGATTTTCAAATGGTGCCCTCCGCAAATAGGACACGGGTGAGTGTCGGGGCAGGCGCGCTGGTAATGGTCCCCTAGGCAAGAGAAACACCAGCCGCGGGCCTGGGCAATCCGCCTACGAGCGGCCACGTGCAGGACCGCGAAGTCTGGGCACCGCACCGTTTGGTGTCCCTGCGACTTGCAAAACCGGCAGTCCGGTGGCGCAGCTTGAGCGACAGCGAAGCGGGCGGCCGTACCTCCTCTTGGTGCAGGTTGGGCATTGCGCCGTTGGTTGGTGGGTCTGGGACGTGATGCTTCCACCGGCGTGTCGGCGACCATGACGTCACCCATGCGACACTCGTCCTCCAGGAACGTCAGGAGCTGGTCAAAGGTAGGGAGAGCAGATGCCTCATCCCTAGTGTGCCCCTGTTCAAAACGTGCCCTCAAAGACACCGGCAATCGCTTGAGCACAATACGCAACAGTAGGTAAGACCACTTGGCAACCGGCAGTCCTAAGCGGTTGAGCGAGTTGGTGGCTATTAGGAGGGGGTTCAGCAGCTCGGTCCTCAACTGGGCAGCATTGCTCACGACGGGAAGGTTCAAAATCTGGTCAACGTGGGTATCTGCCAGACAGCGCTGGTTGTGATAGCGCTTGGTGAGCAACGCCCGCGCGATCCCATAGCTCCCGTCACATATTGGGAGGTGCTGTACTAAGCCCCTCGCCTCTCCATCAAGCACGGAGAGTAAATAGGCCAGTTTCTGAGACGGACCCAAATCGTCCCTCGAGTCCACAAGGCTCTCAAACAAACCAATGAATCCCATCCACATGTCTAGTCGACCATCAAAACGTGGAAGATCCAAGTTGGGTAACCTGGTCAAAAGGCCCACGGGAGTCTTCAAGGGGGCCCGGTGAGCCGGTACTCCGGCGCGCGAGGCTAAAATCTCCCGCGCGCGCTGGGCGATGTCGTCGGCAAGGTCCATAATTTGGACGTAGTCCTCGTGGACTTGGTCCCGTCGCTCCTGGGGGAATGACTCCAGTGGCACATCATCCAGATGCAAGATGAAGCGCCGGTAAAGCGCCTCCACCTCCTGAAGTCGTGCAGGGCATTTCTCATGCCTGTCCAACAATGCCTCGATTCGGTTCTCCCTTTTCACCAAGGCGGCAGCTGACGTGAACCATCTCAAATGAGTCGCAATCCCGGAATATGTCTCGCGGACAACATTATACGCGGCGGTAGACATCTTCAAAGCACAAACGGCACGTAACAAACAATCTTATAATAACAAAAAAAAAAACAAATATCTTTCACAAACAAACAATATTACAATAGCGAAAAACAAAATATCTTTCAATGAGACAAGCCGCTATTACTCCAAACAAATATCAAATCTTAAATATTTTAAATCAAACAAACAAACAATTCCTTGCCAATGTGCAATTAATTTAATACTTAAATTATTTATTTTAAGGTAACCAACAAAACAAACAAACGTATAAAATAAATGTTGTATTATACAAACGCACAACGCCACAATTTAACTATAACGTTGTTCAATATTAGACAATAATTAAATAATAATTTATATTAAATAATAACCTGAGCAACAACAAATACGATTAGCAATAGCACAAATAATTATCAAATCCTTTAAAATCTAATTGCCAATTCAAGTGCTCAAATTAATTATTCAAAACTATACCAACAATTTAGATTAAACAAACAAACAACTAAATTAATCAAATTAAATTAATTAAATTAATTAAATCAATTTTCACAAATAATGAGGGTATAGTTTGTTCAACATGGAACATTCGAGAAACGGAGTTTAAACCACGCTCTGCTACCAAAAATATGTTACGTTCAACCTGGGATTTTTAATGTGTTAGTTTGTGGAAGCGTATTAATTCTTCAGGCCAACACGAACGAACTTAAAATCTGCGTTTCACAGCGTTAACAAATTCATAATAGTACAAACTTACCCTGTTTTGTTCTTCAACAATGTCTTCACCGTGTCACCCTAGCTATTGCATAACTATCGATTAAAATATTGGCCAATATTAAAATAAATAATCAAGCTTACCTAGCTTATTCAACAACACAACACGGGTAGACCACGGGCTCCTGATGACATCAATCGTCCCAATACAATTACACCATCACAATTATAGTTCAATTTCAAAATAGTTCAATTTACATTAAATAGCATTAAATATAGACACACAAATCGTATTAAGTATGGAGACACAAAATTCACTAGTTTTTATAACACATTTATGTCCAACAATTTGGCGAAGATTACATTTCGCGGTGACATTTCAAGGTTTTGTTTTCAATTGTAATTATCGATTCACACAACAAGGATAATTAGTTTTATCAACAATTAATTCTAGTGACAATTTTAACTCGCAAAAAACAGTTGCAAGGAAAACGCTTCAAATCGCATTCAAATCGCGACGTAATTTGCAAACAAGATGTGTTTTGCGACTGACAACGCGCGCTCGGTCACCGCGTCGCGCGCGCGGGCAACGAGCCACGAGGACAGATGCACCGGTCAGTTCCCAACGTCATCGATAGTGAAGTTACCATCTCCTAGGGATGCGCGCGCGCATACTTGATACTATAGGTTAAGTTTGGTACATAACATCATGTATGGATTCATTGTATGCAAGACGACGCGTATCAGCAGATTTAGGAATATAATAGAGGCGATTGTTCTCGCCACCTATTTAAGTTACTATTATAATCAAATATATAGAGTCGCAAATAAACGCCTTAAAAGTCCGGACGCATTTCATTTTATCCTCTAACCGACGACACATAAATACCTTAAAGATGTCAACTTCCTTTTTCAAATTATATATAATATTGGCAACATTACATACAATGTGTCATGAAATGGAACGGCAAAACTTTTATGGTAAAAAAAAAAGTTTGTCGATTTGAAGTCGATTCTATTAATCGATCTCAGATAGCTATCGTGATTGTCATCGCATCCCTAAATTCCCACATGGCATGGCGTGGGCGCATGGCACATAGTATCTATTCTGTGCATAGTACAAAGAGTATATTAATATAGATATAATAGTATCTTCTATCTATTCTGTGGCATGGCACATGTCCCCAACTTTCGAAGTTTGTTTTTGGATTCGAATTTTGACCGTGATAGGTGGCACATGTTTTAGCGAGATTTTTATTTTTTCTATTGTAAATTATAATCCAAATTACTTCTTTTTCTTTTCTAATAACTTCATGTTATAATTATAAAGTAGAAAGTAATGTAAAATAGTAATTTAGTGTAAAATAGTGTAAATTTCATATTTTCTTGGTAAGTGACATTTGTTTTATTGTTTCTTTTGTTTTAAATTTTGTTTTATTTTGTATATGGACAAGGAAGTTTGGGCGGACCCTCAGGGGTCGGAGCCCCCTGAGCCTCCTGATCCTCCAGACCCATCCCTTTTCTCTTCTCCTAGGGGAACTTTAAAACGACGTTTACCACTAGAAAGTAATAATAGTGGAACAAAAAAAACTATTGTGAACACTGAATTAGCTGCTGCCTCAATTCAAAATTTATATGTTCACCCCCAGTTAGTCGTAGGCATTAATACCTACAGTGAAAAGGATGATGGTCCTTTTATTGTTCACGTCACGCGTTCGGAACCCGACGCCTTGTTAGGGTCGGAAATTAGAACTATTAAATTCGGACAATTTCTTAACAAAAACAAAATTCAAGACATTCTGCCCGATGGCATTAAACGGGTTGGCAGAAATAAAGTATCTGTTCAGTTTAAAACTGCTGCTCAGGCAAACAATTTTATAAATTTACCATTGTTAGACACACACAAATACTCCGCTTTTATTCCTTCCTATAATATCACCAAAATGGGTGTAGTAAGGCACGTACCGGTGGACTTATCTATGGATGAGTTCGCAGATGCGTTAATTATTCCAACTGGTACTGGAATTTTACTTAAAGCAAGACGTTTAAATAGAAAGGAGAGTAAGAATGGAGAAACCACTTGGGTACCTACTCAAACAGTGGTGATTACGGTACAAGGACAGTTCCTACCATCTAGGGTATATTTATTTCATACTTCATTATTAGTCGATCATTACCAGTACCCCACTATCCAATGTTTTCACTGCTGTAGGTATGGACATGTTAAGTCCCAATGTAGATCTAAGCCAAGATGCTACAAGTGCACACAACCTCACTCAGGTGATTCTTGTTCGGTTTCAACAACGGAGGCCTCTTGCGTTCATTGTGCTGGTCAGCACTATGCTAATAGTAGCAGCTGCCCCGAACAAGGCAGGCAAAGGTCCATTAAACAATTGATGTCACAGGAGACTATGTCTTATGAAGAAGCATCTAAACGTTGTCCTAAATCAATAAAACCTTTTGCAGAAGTAGCTCAGAACTCCTCTCAACTTTCACAACTCTCTCATCTCACACAATCTACTCAACTTTCACAACTCTCATCAAATATTGTTAATTCTCCTTCTCGTTCTTCTTCATATAGGAAAACTGTGTACTCTTCACCTCGTTCACCTGCTCCCTTAGGAAAATCTTATGATAAAATTTCACACAATCACTTAGTTGCAGATGAACCATCTGTTTTACCTAATGGATATGCTTTATCCATTAATAACAATAGTAAAAATTCACAAGATGATTTTCTTTTAGACACATTACTGTCTATTGTAATAAATTTGTTATCTAAATCTAATTCCAGTTTACCGTCCCACGTTGCCGAAAAACTTTCTGAAATCTTTTCCTCTTTTTCTACTTTAAATAATGGATCAAGTATCCGTAATACAATGGAACATTAAAAGTCTGCTTCACAAGAAGCATGAACTTTACCATTTAATTAATAAATTCCATCCATCAGTTATGGCCATCTCGGAGACTTGGTTAGTTCCTGGATCTCGCTTTAGAGTGCCAGGCTATTCGTGTCTCCGGGATGACAGAGCTGATGGATATGGGGGTAGTGCTTTACTAGTGAGGCACTCCCTTCCTTTTCATCAAATTTCCCTTCCTTCTATATCACCTGGTATTAACATTGTTGCAGTCAATGTTTTTGATATAAATTTCATATCTATCTATATTCCTCATCCTCATTCAAGTTTGATACCTGATATTCAACTCATCATTGCCTCTGTTTCATCTCCCATTGTATTAATGGGAGATTTTAATGCTCACCATACTTCATGGGGTTCCAGTCATAATGACTCTTTTGCTCTGTCTCTTTTAGAAGTAATTGATGATGCAAATTTGTGTGTATTAAACAGTGGATGTCCTACGCGCAGGGTACTACCAACACAGAATCCCAAAAGTGCAGTAGATCTTTCATTGTGTTCAGCATCTTTGGCTTCTGTTCTATGCTGGGATGTGCTAGATCATACCTATGGTAGTGATCATTTTCCCATCATCATTCATTTGGCTAACAAATCTGCACCAGTACATAATTTTTCTCCTTCCCTTAAATACAAACTTTCCAATGTAGATTGGGATGTTTATGCTTCGTCATTAGAGGATAAAATTAAAAATATTTTGTTACATGATATTCATCAAATTTCCATCACTTATTCTCAGTTTGTAAACTGTATAATTTCCAGTGCAGATGAAAATTTTCCTTGCAAAAAACCTTATCACTATAAAGTTTCCACTCCCTGGTGGGACTCTGAATGTACAAACGCAGTTAAAGATAGAAAAGAAGCAGAGAAAAGATATAAGTTAAACATGTCTATGGAACATTTTTTGTTGCTTAAGAAAAAACTAGCAGAGACCACAAGACTACTCAAAGGGAAAAAGAAGCAGGGTTGGATTAAATATTGTGAGAATCTGTCTCCCAGAACCCCTCCTTCCTTAGTATGGGGCCAGTTAAAGAAATATAGAGGATCATTTAACTCCGGTAACCTCACTGTAAATAATTCAGCATGGCTAGAACCTTTTTCTGATAAGCTATCTCCTCCGACTGTTCCAAATATTGATTGTTTCCCTTCCGCTATAAATTTTCTCCAATCTGAAGATACCTTTGATGCTCCTTTTTCTTTCTCGGAATTAAAAATAGCTTTAGACGGTCTTGTTGATTCATCTCCTGGTCCGGACGGAATACCCTATTCGTTTTTGAAAAATTCTTCCGAAATTTGTAAAAAGTTTTACTTACATTTAGTTAATATATTTTTTGATTACGGTTTTATTCCTCATCCATGGAAATGTCAAACGGTCGTGCCTATACGCAAACCTGGCAAAATTGCATCGGACCCTAACAGTTATAGGCCAATAGCCATGTCATCTGTATTGGCCAAAATTACAGAACATATGTTAAAAAATCGTTTAGAGTGGTTGGTGGAAAATAAGAACATACTAGCGAAGTCTCAGTTCGGCTTTAGAAAAGGAATGAGCACATCAGATAGCTTAAGTGTACTAACTACAGATATTCGCATTGCCTTTTCCAAAAAAGAGTATTTAGTTGGGGTTTTTCTGGATGTGTCATCGGCTTACGATAACGTTTTACTTCCGTTACTTCGTAAAAAGCTTTTATATTTAAATTTACCTATTAAATTAGTTCGTTTTATTTGTAATATGTTAATGGAAAGGTTTATTTCAATCAAAACTCCAGATAATGATTTCCTGCCACCCAGAACAGTATGGAAAGGACTACCGCAAGGATCCGTGCTTAGTCCATTATTATATAGTCTATACACTGCGGATCTAGAGACTTCGGTTCTATCCTTTTGTCAAATATTACAATATGCTGATGACATCGCTTTGTATGTGTCAGCAAAATCGTTAGAAGAAGTTGAGTCACGTTTAAATTCTGCTCTTAGATATCTCTCTGAATGGCTCATGCAACATGGACTTTCTTTATCAGCTGCTAAATGTAGTTCAGTGATTTTTACCAAAAAGAGAATTATTCCACCATTATCTTTACATATCAATCAGGAGATTATTCCACAAAGGAATAAAGTAAAATTTTTAGGAGTAATAGTAGATACTAAGTTGTCTGGTGTTGCTCATTGTGAGTATGTTGCACAAAAATGCGAGAAAAACATTAATGTTTTACGCTCTCTCTCTGGTGTGTGGTGGGGCTCACACCCTTTCACACAAAGATTAGTATATAATGCTATAGTACGTAGTCATTTGGACTACGGCATTTTTCTGTTAGACACCTGTAATAAATCGGGCCTTCAGCGATTAGATAGAATACAATCTAAATGTTTAAGGATTATTCTGGGTGCGATGAAATCTTCACCAATCAATGCCATGCAGGTGGAGTGTGTGGAACCTCCATTGGCATTACGGAGACAATACCTGTCCAACAGGTTTTTCTTCAAATTGGTGGAGAATTCTGATCATCCTCTATTGAATAAGTTAAATCAGCTTTTAGATTTATACAATAGCAGCAATCTTCCTTTTGAAAAATTACCATGCCTTCTCCGCAGTTTCCTTATGTTTTCTCGTCTCCCTGATCCTTTTTTCCAAATTTCTAGGATGCCCTTATTTAAAACAAGTTTTAATTCATTAATTTTCCAACCTCAAGTTATTTTAGACTTCCAGATTAGTAAAAACTCTGTTGAGGCTAACAAAATTCTAAATTTTAAAGTTTACACACAGTATAATAATAGAGTAGCTTTGTATACAGATGCCTCTAAATCTCCCAATTGTACAGTAGGTGCTGCGGTATGGATCCCTGCAACTAGAATAGTATTGCCTTATAAATGTCCCTCAGTTACTTCTGTATTTACTGGGGAGTGTATAGCCATTCTTGAGGCTATTAATTTTGTTAAATCACACAACATTAAAAGGGCCATCATATTTTCAGACTCCAAAAGTTGTTTACAAGCTATTATTTCAAATCCTTTTAGATCCAAAAACAGATTTCCAGTTGTATTAAAAGTAAGAGAAATGCTATATGAGTGTTCCACAAATGGTATTGATATTGTTTTGGCCTGGATTCCTGGTCATTCAGGTATCCTTGGGAATGAATCTGCTGACTTGCATGCCAAAAATGCCACTCAAACAGGCACTATGGATCATTATCTGGTATATTCCCATGATATTTGTGCTACATTAAGATCCACTTTGTTTGAAGACTGGTCCACAAAATGGTCAGTTTCTAAAATGATAAAAGGTAAATATTATGGGGATATTCAACCAGAAATTCCATCTAAACCATGGTTTTCAAAGTTTAAAGAAGCAGATAAATCTACTACTTCTACAATTTGTCGCTTAAGATTAAACCACTGCTGTTCACCTGTATTCCTAGCAAAACTTAGGATAAGAGATAGCTCTATTTGTGAGTGTGGTATGGGAGAAGGTACTGTGGAGCATATATTTTTTTCTTGTTCAAATAATCAGCCGTCTTTATATGAGTTGGTCCCACCAGAAATCTCTCGTCCTCTTTCTTTAAAATCTTTACTGTCTCATGTATATAGTCCATTCATTAGAATACTTTGTGAATATATAACTAGTAATAGGATTAGAATTTAATTAATTTAGATGTATAATATAATTTTTAGTCTTAGTTTTAATGTTTGTTCAACACTAGTTGTATCTGTAATAATTAGTTAATATTTTGTTTGTTTCAGTTTAATCACACCAATTAGCAGTTGAATGTAGTTATAGTTATAATTATTTTATGATTTTACCGGCCTCCAGTTCTTTTTTTTTTTTTTTTTTAAATCTCCATCATTTGGTGTCCTATCCTGTTACGCGACGTTGGCGAAATTGTATATACAAAAGCCATAAACTAAAAGAAGTAGAAGTAGTAGAAGCGAAGTTTGTTTGATCTTATTTTCATTTTGTTTTACCTTTTTATTTTTCTAGATCGAATACTATTTCATATTAGTACTTTATATTAGTGCTTAATATTCTCTGTTCCTCTACTTCTCCTTAGCTTTTCCTAAAGAGTAAAGTATTTTTTATTTAGATTGGCTTTTCTTTTCCTCCATTTGTAGTTGTAGTGCATCTATCGAAAGCGAAACCGTGTGTATTTATACAATTATTTGAGTATACCTACTTATTAAAATAAGTTCTGATCGTTACCGACTGAGTACCTACTCCGAAATGGCGACAAGGATAAATTGTAAGTGATTCTTCACATTCTTCATGATATTTTTTTTTATTTCTGAAAATGCCATAATATTAAGTTTTTTGCTATTTAAAATATTTTTCAGTATAGGTATGGTATGTTTAAATTGCCTATTTATCTCTATGATAAATTGTTACAAAGTTTCATTAAATTTCATTCATTAATAATAATAAGCCTTTATTGCCAACAATTACAGACATAAAAGTATAAAGATATGTTTTTTCCATAAACGCTGTTACCTATACGGTGTCGGCGTGACCTTGTGTCACGAAGGCCTCCTCCAGCTTCTTCCATTCCACTCTTGATTGGGTTGTTCGGTGCCATAGTGGACCCGCTATCTTTTTAATGTCTTGTTAACTTGTCAAGATGACGTTTATTGTTATTGGGCAAATTTGATACTGATGTGGGTAGATTTTTGCACCAGTTTGATTAACTGTTACTTTTTTACAAATAAGTCGTAAAGTTGAAATTTTCACTAGCACTTTTCAGTCCAAGGATGTTGTTAAACACTGTTTCCACTATGTTAATTTGTTGTTTAGTGTTTATGTTGATGAATTTTGCATAGAAGTACTTTATTTCTGCAATTTTAACCCGAATGTGATTTAATAACTGCGGAGCACTTTGACATACGTGTTTGCGTTACGAATACCGGCGAATACCTCCTATTTCATTCATTACTTTTTGTATATAATAATAACACATGCAAATAATTATTTTATGTTGCAGTTATACTAGACGCGCCTAGTGCACCAGTTGTAGATAAATGGTCTGCCAATCATGTGGTCCTTAAATGGGAAGAACCTCTATCTGACAGCGGCTCTCCCATCACTGGATACATTGTAGAGAAGATGGATAGTGACAGTCAAGTGTGGGAGAAAACTGTTATAACATCATCTCCAGTACCTTGTGCTACTATTAATGGGTAGGTATCTATTATGGTTTTTGCATATTTAACTATAGTACCTAAGTATTATATATTATTAGTGTGGTATTACTACCACATTTCCTGTCCAGGATGCTGTAAAAGTCAGCTACAAAATATTCTACGCAGATAACATCTTCTGTGGAAGGGAAATCTTAAACTAAACCCTTTGCCTACATGCCTGATCAGTGTGGCACTGTAGGCCACGATCCTTTCTAAAGTGGATGAGCCTTGTGCCCAACAGGAGGACGTTATTGGGCTGGAAAAGAGAATATTAATTATCTTTTATAATATGACTGGAATTTGTGCTAATTGATTCAATCTGCAAAGACCAACATAAACTTGCTGAAACCTTTAATTTTGTTTATTTTTCAGTTTAATGAAAGGCAATAAATACCATTTCCGTATCATTGCCTTTAATAATGCTGGTCAGAGTGAGCCCTCAGAGGTTAGCAAAGAATTTGTTGCTGAACGCAGATACTTGACTCGGAAAAATGTTAAGAGACATTTAAGTGATGTCACCCAGTCTCCTGGGATCAAGCTAGAAGCAGCTCGTGCTAAACTTACACCAGATGCTGATTGGAGGTAAAATAATTCTTGAATATCCGTAAGCATTATGAAATATTACATTTATACCACACTTGTTGTTAACTGTGACTTTGTTTGCCTATAACACTAGGTGACTGTAGGTTCTTATTAGTAAAGATATGTTAGATAGGGTATTTGGAGATTACCCCCTAAGTATATATTACAATCTACCTCATTTGTTACCACCAGTCGACCCGTGACCACGATCGATGCAAGTCGATCGAAACGTCAAGAGCAGAGGTATTGTGCCTTTTTAACGTGATTATAGTCCCAGTAATATTAACAAATTATGAGTTCAAATTGCGTAAGTTTAAAATCAATACCTCATTTGTTATTTACTTTACATAATTTGGTGTTTTTTATGTTATATAGAACTAAGCAGCCAAGGACCTCGACCCCTGTTCATATAAAAAGTGACTCCGTTCCACTTGCTGATAATCTGCCGGAACCTGAAGAAATATCAAATCAGTAAATATCTTGTCTATGGTTTATTTATTACTGGCTTGTGCCCATAAAACCTCCCTCCAGCCCATTAACCACCCACTGTTGGGCATGGGCCTTCTTCACTTTTGGAGGGATTATGGTCAACTGTGCCGCACTTACCATGCGTGTTGGCACAAGATTTATTGTAGAGTTTTCATCTCTCAAAAAGAATGTTATCTGTGTACATTATTCCTTAGCAGGCTTTTCACAGCATCTTAGGAAGAAAAAGCAGTGGTGACATTTGTATTCGTAAACAGTCACCACACAGACTTTTGAAACCTAACCTTAATAAACTACATAATCTATACACATATAATAAATCTTCGTGAGTTTAAGTCATATTAGAAATACTATATTACCGGCTAACACTCACAGTTTTGATGAATCAATGATTTTGAAGATGAGCATCGGATATGCTTGAAACCTGGGTCGACATCTTCAATCCCAAAAACGTTAGTGTTAGCCGGTAATATAGTATTTCTAATATAATAAATCTGTAGAAAAGAAAATTTTTGTGCATTAAATATATTTTCAAAAAAAATTGATGGATATAGGACAATAAACAGAACCTATTTCCAGCATTTTTGAAATTATTGTCTGTTTAGTTGTTTGTTTGTACACGCATCACATAAAATGTAAATACTTATAATGAATATAAATGTTATACGTAAAGATTGCACGCAACTCAAGGTATTACTTAATCTTTGTTTCATCGTAATCGGTCTACTCAATCAAGAGATATTTGCATAATATGAAATCCGTGGACGGAGTCGTGGGCACAGCTAGTATTAACATAAAACTTCCTCCTAATCTTGAAAAAAATAAGCACAGCTAGTTGTTTAATATTATGTTACGTTATTTTCTTACAAAATTGTATTTATTTTCAGTCCCCAAACAGTTGAGAGGGTGCAGCTATTGGAAATGTTGGTGGAAGAAATTGATGAAACTATGGAAAAAACCACTTTAGATCTAATGCAGTGGGTGGTAGATTCAGGAGAAGCTACCAAGACTAAGCCACCAACAGTACACACATGTGAAACACCCATTGATTCATCTGACCTTCCTGTTGCCTATTCTAAAATAGATGGCAGTGCCTCAGCTGCAGGGTTAGTAGACGCTTTATATTCCCCATTGGAACTTGGTAGTGAATTTGATAGTGACAGTGAGTGCGAAGAATTAGACGAATTAAATCTGCATATTTTAATTGAGATATACACGGTAGAAGCCCATGCAGCTGATAATCTAGTGGGCACATCAAATAATTTCGATTGGGTTTCTGACTTTGATTCCTTCAAGGGTGTTCCTGAAGAATTCACAGGACCAACACCTGGAGCAATCAAAGACTACGATTCACCTTATGATGCCTTCATCGACATATGGGATAAAGACATCATAGACTCTATCGTCCTCGAAACTAACCGGTACGCGCAACACACTATTGGGACTATGCGTAGTGAAGGAACTTTATACCCGAGATCTCGGGTTCATTCATGGACCGACACGAATGCAGATGAGATAATGGTTCTTTTCTCTCTAATAATGTATATGGCTATTGATGTCCGGTCATCGATTACCGAATATTGGACAAGTGATGACATTCTCCGACTACCAGGATTCAGAAAAGTTGTGTCTTATAATCGGTACGTTTTGCTGATGAAGTTCCTTCATTTTGTAGACAATAATGCAGTTGCAAGTCAGCGTTTGTCACAATGCAAAGATTCGGACTATATGAGACGATTGGCTAGGCTTGCTAAACTGATGCCTCTAATTGATCACCTTGGAAACAAGTTTAAGTGCCTTTATAACCTTGAGCCTAACATCTCGATTGACGAGTCTTTGACTTTATTCTAGGGCCGCTTATCTTGGGTCCAAACAATAAGGTCAAAGGCTGCCCGATTTGGAATAAAGTCATATGAGCTGTGCGAGTTCAGGACTGGCTATATGGCTGCGTTCCAAATCTATACAGGTAAGGGCGATGGTGATAGTGACCATTCGCCTGACGTCAATTTGGGAAGAAAAAGCACGAAAGTGGTTCTTGAACTCTTACAGGGACTTAAACATCGGGGGCATTGTGTTGTGATGGACAATTATTATAATTGTCCAGCTCTAGCACGATACTTAAAGAGTGTAGCCTTCGATTGCTTGGGAACCCTTCGTTCTTGCTGTCGAAACGTTCCTAGAGAAATTGCTAAAGTACCGAAGAAAGTCAGTAAGGGGACTATTATATCTCGCCATTGTGGAGATTTTTATTTTGGATTGATTGTGGAGATGTGTCCATCATTTCGTGGATGGACTCCAGAATGGTGAATATGATATCTACCTATCACAAATCCGATACTTACATTGGATCTAGGGCCGGCAAAGTGTTTGTAAAGCCTGTGTGTGTAAGAGATTATAACAAATACATGGGAGGTGTAGATCTTAAAGATCAAAAACTCTCCATGTATTTGTTGGAGCGAAAGAGAGGCGTGAAATGGTATGTGAAGATGTTTAGAAGATTATTAAATGTGAGTATTCATAATGCTCTGGTTATGTATCTGAGTTCTCTGAAACGGCGCGGTAAGAGTCCCATTACGCATCGTGACTTCCGTTACGAGCTGGCTAGGGATATGTTAAAAAGACATCAGTCAAAACTGATTATCCCGCCAGTTGTAGAGGATGTAGATGTCATGAGGCTGAAACGATTTATCATTCATGAGCCAGAGGTATTGAGAGGTCGAAACAGTAGAGTTAGATGTGTGATATGTTAATAATAAATATACACCAGCGAAAAAGGAGACGATGATTTGCTTGGACTAATTTGTAGTTTGGATGTTGGTGGTATGCACGGAATCCGGGTTCTCGTAAGAGAATGACGTTTTGACGGTATGGGTCTCTGCGTCTGGTCTGGTCTATGTAAGACATGATGTATGAAGTAAGTATGAGTGGGAGTGTAAATGAAGACCAGATGTACGAGTATAATTGAAGCCAAGGCATCGTGTTTAGTTCGTAGCCGTTGGTTCTCTATAGTCTCTGCCTACCGCCATGGGAAAATGTCGTGATTAAGGTGAAAGAACTCTGTCCTATTCTTGTCGATCTCTCATTTTAGCTATTCTAAAACGACGCCGAGAAATATCTTGCTCCTTTTCTTACATCATTTCTCAAAGAAATTCGATACTGCTTGACATTCGTGCCTTAGAGTTCGTGGGAATTCATCTGTATAATAATTTCAGGCCATCCTGAGTTAACTTACTAGTCCATGCTGCCAAACTAGGCTAGCTTATCCCAAAGTGGGCGTTACCCGTTCCCTTATGGGCTCGGCAGTCCATTGGTTAAATTAGTTAGTTCAGCTCTTCTGTAAAATATCCAACTATGTTATAATGATAATTAGGTTAGGGATTTTCTTATACTTGTTTAATACATATTGTGGATTTGTTATTATTAGCATTGTAAGTATTATGGTGAATGTCAGGTTGTTTGGACCAACAGAAAAATGCAGTGTTTGGTATAAACTAAAATCTAGTACCTTGCTGGTACCTTTTAATACCTAAATTTCTAATACCTCGATATATATCGAGAAAATGCAAAAAAGATGGTTCAGACATCCTGACGTCAGGTAGTCTGGACCAATTTTTTATCTCCGACCACACAACCAAATTATTTCGTGGTCAGTATTTAGCACCTATCTAATACCTTTCTAATAATTTTTTTTTAAGCTTTTGTCATACTATGAAAAAACTTGGGCATTTTGCGAAATGTAGAACTTATATCATCTTCTTAATTGTATTAATTTATAATGCTTTTTGCAATTGACTTGCTATGCTTTTACTAAATAAACTAAATTATAGTGGAAAAAATGATAACCATGAGCGGGACTTGAACCTACGACCTCGGAATACCGTTTCGTTGCTCTCCCATCTGAGCTATCGTGGTTCCCGCATATGTTTACCAAATCTTCCACTACTATCTTCTCAATGTGAGTTAAACATCGTGCGATGTTTTTTGTACAACGCCATCTATTGAGCGGTTTGCACCAACGGAGAGCGACGGAACGTTATTCCGAGATCGTGGGTTCAAGTCCCGCTCATGATAATATTTTTTCCACTATAATTTAGTTTATTAAATTTTATCTACACTAATATTATAAAGAGAAAAGATATGTTTTTTTGTATGTAACGCATAAACTCAAAAAGTATTGGACCGATTTTAATAATTCTTTTTTAATTAGAAAGCTCCATTATCACTGAGTAACATAGGCTATATTCAGTACTAGATTACTATAGAATCTTTAGAAATTCCTATTAAAACCAACCGAAGCGCGAAGGTGTAAAAAAATTGGTCAAGTGCGAGTCGAACTCGCGCACGAAGGGTTCCGTACCATTATCTATGCAACATAAGGCACGTTATTAATAAATGAGCAAACAACACACACACAATACTTAATTAATCACGTTTGTTGTATGAGAGCAAGAAACGGTAAAAAAATTATGTTTGTTGTATGGGAGCCCCCCTTAAATATTTATTTTATTTTATTTTTAGTATTTGTTGTTATAGCGGCAATAGAAATACATCATCTGTGAAAATTTCAACTCTCTAGCTATCACCGTTCTTGAGATACAGCCTGGTGACAGACGGACGGACGGACAGTGAAGTCTCAGTAATAGGGTCCCGTTTTTACCCTTTGGGTACGGAACCCTAAAAATGACATATGTATTGAATATTGCGGTGTTAAGCAGGTGCCGGAACAATTTTTTGTACCATATTTTATTTCTGGTACGTTCCATGGGGTAACCGGAAAGGTATTGGTCTTTCCGGTCCACACCACCCATGGATTTGTTATAGTCGAGGACGATGCATGGTTTATACGTCAGTCGATTATGTTTGTGACGTGTTCCGATTTGCAGCGTATGGTAGGTCGATATTAAACTAACAAGTTTAGCATCCCGCCATACGCAAATTGACAAGTCGGAACAATAACTGGCTACGACTTCTCCCTGTCGCAGGTCCGTTTTCGACATCGTCTTTAGGGAATCTGGAACGAACTCCCGATTCAGCCTCAGCGTTCCAGAACAATCCGTCTTGTTCCGTTTCAGGAACCGTGCCAATAATGGACTATTATAGAAATTATCCAATAAGAGTGTATGCCCGCGGTGGAATAGTGGCTGTGCAAGGTCATGGACAATTTTGTCATTGTCAATCATTATGTAAAATAATTCTACAATACGTGTCTCGGCTGTAATCATAAAAGTCGGTCCTGAAGTCCCAGTAAAAGTCTCTCTCTCTCCTGTAAAAACTGGTCGTTCTTTTTTCCATTCAAAATTATTAGTGTCATCTGCCATTAATTGTCTCACCGCTAGATCATTTTGTCGATCTTCCTTCCGCAGTACACTGGTCTCGTAGAGCGTTAAGTCGGATTCGACTGACGGCTCTTCCGAGGCATTACGTGGCTGCGTGTGGGAGGGCGAGGTCTCGTCGTCAGCTACTTCGTCTGGGTCGCAGTCACTAAGTTCGTCAACTATTCTGAGCCAGTCGTCGACCACTAACTCGCATTGCATGTCGTTAATGTCTGAAAAAAAAAGCTTTATTAGTATAACATTTACAGGTCTCCAATGTTTTTAAGTACCTATGCTTATTTATATCACTTGTTATTGAAGTGTTGCGTACCAATGAAAGTTCGTCCGTGGGCTGTAGGTCCGCAGGATGTAGATGGTCCTGGTGCCTTCGCAAAATAAACAATATTTTAATAATGTACTTATTTACTTACTTAATCTCTACTATTGCGACTCGATTACTTCCCCAGGTTGCTGTAAGGGCAGTTATGAGCAGTTAGCATCTAATGTGAGAGACGGAAAACTCGTAATTAAACCCTATGCCAACACGCCTGGTAAGCGCGGCATAGATATAATAATAAGATAGATATAAAGTATTTATTTAATGTTACTTTTTCCGCGGAGTTTGCGACATAAGGAACATGTTTAACTCTGTCCCCGAGCGCCCTGGATCGCTATCCAGGAAACTTGGAGAGTTGGGCACGGTGTCGGCGTCTGGCGTACTCATACGCATTAGCTCTGGAGGTGTTTGAGCGTCAGCGTTCTCTGTAACAAAATAGATAACAATAGATGGTCCTGCCGGAGCCTCTACTTCCAAATCTAAAATAAATAATAATCTAATATATTAAATTCTCGTGGCACAATGTTAGTTACCATACTCTTCCAAAATAATTATACCTATGTTTATTTAAATCACTTGTTATTGAAGTAACAGTAAGTTAAAAATTCAAAACTCACAGCTGCTCCTCCGCAGACCCTCATATGAAACATAATTACATTAAGAAGTACAATTTAGCTGGGCTAGATCTGTTGTTGTCATTTTCAATAATCAATCTATCCCCAGATGTTGCAATACGTAGTATTTTCTATCTATTATGTGTACATTCCGAATTGTAATATTATAATAATATTATAATGAATAATAATACTAAATGTGCATATAAAAATTTCATAAGAATCGATGAAGCGGTTTTGGAGGAGTATGGTAGGTAACTAACACTGACACGGGAATGTTATAAATTAGATAATAATATTATTTATTATAGGAACGAGCATGTTCCTACAAGAGGTGGGAGCCGAGGTAGAGGCCGCAGAACTCGAGGGTCTGCGGAGAAGCAGCTGTGAGTTTTGAATTTTTGTTTTATATTGTTTTATTCTTGATGCTACTGAACATTTTACATATTATATTTAATTTCTTCTTTTGTAGTAACGAACTTGACCTGATCCGATCTGCGCGTCAGGTAAAGCAGAGGCGAGTGGCGGCTCTGCCTGCGAAATCCCGTCAGGAGCTGCTTACGCGTAAGCGTGAGTCGCAACTCGCCCGGGTGCTGTTACCTGACGCACCGCCCAGTAAAAAACTCCTACGGTAAGTGTTTTACTTCAAATGATTTTGTTGATTACCTGAATTATATTAAGAGATGTTTTTTATTGTCTATTTCAGAATGCCGTCTCCCCAGCGCGAACCATCTCAATTTGTCGGCACGCCAGGGCTAGTGGTACTAGGTAAAGCATTTTATTATCTGTATCTATGAAAGTATTAATTTGTAATATGCAGTATAATATTGCGCGCACTTAACTTAAATCGTATCTATTTTATAAAACATACAAATCCAGCCGCCTTCCATTGAGGTGGCTGGGGCGTCTGGCTCGCAGTCGGCGGGTCGTGACCGACCCTCTACATCGTACGGTACGCGATATACTTACTATTACTTCAATAACAAGTGATTTAAATAAACATACGTATAATTATTTTGGAAGAGTATGGTAACTAAATTGTGCCACGAGAATTTAATATATTAGATTATTATTTATTTTAGATTTAGAAGTAGAGGCTCCGGCAGGACCATCTATTGTTATCTATTTTGTTACAGAGAACGCTGACGCTCAAACACCTTCAGAGCTAAGATAAAGATAATTTATTTGTCTCAACATGTGTACAAACAGATTTTACATATATACAGTGTCTCAACATGTTCTGTACTAATGAAGACATGCAAATATAACAAAATTAGAAATTAATTAAAATGATAAAATAATAATAAATGTCGATATACAATGCAATAATATAATGCGTATGAGTACGCCAAACGCCGACACCGTGTCCAACTCTCCAAGTTCCCTGGATAGCGATCCAGGGCGCTCGGGGACAGAGTTAAACATGTTCCTTATGTCGCAAACTCCGCGGAAAAAGGAACATGTTTACGACTCTAGTACGGAGAGCGATTAAAGTAACATTAAATAAATATTAGTTTCTATCTATCTTATTATTATATCTATGCCGCGCTTACCAGGCGTGTTGGCATAGGGCTTAGTTACGAGTTTTCCGTGTCTCACATTAGATACTAACAGCTCATAACTGCCCTTACAGCAACCTGGGGAAGTAATCGAGTCGTAATAGTAGAGATTAAGTAAGTAAATAAGTACATTATTAAAATATTATTGTTTATTTTGCAGAGGCACCAGGACCATCTACATCCTGCGGACCTACAGCCCACGGACGAACTTTCATTGGTACGCAATACTTCAATAACAAGTGATATAAATAAGCATAGGTACTTAAAAACATTGGAGACCTGTAAATGTTATACTAATAAAGCTTTTTTTTTTTCAGACATTAACGACATGCAATCCGAGTTAGTGGTCGACGACTGGCTCAGAATAGTTGACGAACTTAGTGACTGCGACCCAGACGAAGTAGCTGACGACGAGACCTCGCCCTCCCACACGCAGCCACGTAATGCCTCGGAAGAGCCGTCAGTCGAATCCGACTTAACGCTCTACGAGACCAGTGTACTGCGGAAGGAAGATCGACAAAATGATCTAGCGGTGAGACAATTAATGGCAGATGACACTAATAATTTTGAATGGAAAAAAGAACGACCAGTTTTTACAGGAGAGAGAGAGACTTTTACTGGGACTTCAGGACCGACTTTTATGATTACAGACGAGACACGTATTGTAGAATTATTTTACAGAATGATTGACAATGACTTCATTGACAGACTGTGCACAGAAACAAACAGATACGCTGACCAAAAAATTACTTTGATGCGACAAAATGACAAACTGACTGCAGGTTCGCGATTTCTACGATGGGTACCTGTTGATAGGGACGAAATGATTAGTTTTTTAGCCCTAACCATTTTGCAAGGCATATACCATCTGCCAGATGAAAAATCTTACTTCTCGTTTAATGGTTTCGGGACGATGCCATATTTCCGCCGTATAATGACCTACAACAGATACATATTGTTGAAATCGCTGTTGCATTTTGTAGACAATGACTCCATCACCGAACCGACTAGACTGTGCAAAATTCGACCTATCATTGACTACTTTAATGACAAATTTTCCACGTTATATATGCCCGCTCAAGAGATAGTCATCGACGAATCGCTCTTAAAATGGCACGGGAGGCTAGGATTTGCCCAAAAAATTGCAACAAAAGCAGCAAAAGTCGGGGTAAAAACGTACGAGTTGTGTGAAGCTTCGACTGGCTATCTCTGGAAGTTTTTTGTGTATGCCGGAAAAAACACGACGACTACTACAAATGATGAGACGAGCTTAGATAATACCACTAACGACGACAATGACTTTCCCGCTACTGGTGCTACTGCCAAAATTGTCCATGACCTTGCACAGCCACTATTCCACCGCGGGCATACACTCATAATGGACAATTTTTATAATAGTCCATTATTGGCACGGTTCCTGAAACGGAACAAGACGGATTGTTATGGAACGCTGAGGCTGAATCGGGAGTTCGTTCCAGATTCCCTGAAGACGATGTCGAAAACGGACCTGCAACAGGGAGAAGTCGTAGCCAGTTATTGTTCCGACTTGTCAATTTGCGTATGGCGGGATGCTAAACTTGTTAGTTTAATATCGACCTACCATACGCTGCAAATCGGAACACGTCACAAACATAATCGACTGACGTATAAACCATGCATCGTCCTCGACTATAACAAATCCATGGGTGGTGTGGACCGGAAAGACCAATACCTTTCCGGTTACCCCATGGAACGTACCAGAAATAAAATATGGTACAAAAAATTGTTCCGGCACCTGCTTAACACCGCAATATTCAATACATATGTCATTTTTAAATCTGCCCACACTATTGCTCATAGACAATACCGGACAACGTTAGCGGAAGATTTGTTAAAATTACACCGAAACATAGATTTGACGAGCGAACCACGAATTATAACATCGCGACACTCGCTTACATCGACGCCAACGAATAGAAGCAAGCTAGCAACTGGTTCTAATAGACCTAAAGTAGAACACAGACATTTTCCGGTGCGAAACACATCCAAATACTGTCGCTGTTGGATGTGTTCCAAAAAGAAAGTCATTTCTAGGACAACATGGAAGTGTCAGGAGTGTAACGTCAATCTGTGTGTAGGAGAGTGTTTTATCGAGTACCATACTTAAGATGTCTTTTTTATTATCTTTATTTTAAGTGTGATTGTTTTTATTAATGTGTTCAGCTTTTTGTTAGTTTTAGTTTTTAATTCAGTTTTAAATATCGTGTAATTCTAAGTGTGATTGTTTTTTATTATTATGTTCGGCTTTTTGGCCTATGTTAGTTTTAGTTTTTATTTCAGCTTTAAATATCGTGTAATTCTAAGTGTGATTGTTTTTTTATTACTTTCAGCTTATTACTAAATATAACATATGAAAATACAGTGTTGTTTTATTTATGTTAAAAATATTTTTATTAAAAACTAGCGGACCCGACAGACGTTGTCCTGTCCCACGCTCTGTGTAAAATGTTCTAACATCAACAACAAAAAATTTCATCAAAATCGGTCCAGCCAATTGTGAATATAAACCATCCTCAAACCCCCTTGAATACACACAAAAATTTCAGCCAAATCGGTCAAGCCGTTTTCATGCTATGTCGTGACAACGGAAAACGGGTTTCATTTTTATATACATATACTAGCTGACCCGGCAAACGTTTTACCATACAAAAAAAAAAGGTTGAAAAATAGATGTTGGCCGATTCTCAGACCGATACTGAATATGTATGTAATATTTGAGAAGAATCGGTCAAGCCGTTTTGGAGGAGTACGGTAACTAACAATGTGACACGTGAATTTTATATATTAGATATATAGGCGTATGTATGTATATGTTAAATGGTTTCACAGTTACCTTTCAAGTAGATCACAGTTAGTCCAAGTCCCAGACAAAGATAGTGGAATGCTATCATCATCTCCTAAACGTAACTAGAGGAGTTCCTCAGGGGTCTATCCTTGGACCACTCCTTTTCATTCTTTACACTGCCGACATCACCAATTGTTTCATTAAGACCAAATATCACCTTTACGCCGATGATCTTCAGGTATATCTCCATTTCAAACCTCAAGATATCACAGAAGCCGTAACTAAAATAAACGAGGATCTCTATAGAATCACAGAGTGGTCAGCTAGAAACTCGCTAGTTTTAAATCCTAGTAAATGTAAGTTTATGGTCATGGGTTCTCGTGAGATGTTGAAAAGGTGTGAAGATATGGATATTCATGTCGTGGTTGGTGAGAGTTACATTGAGCGAGTACAGGAGGCGCGTAATCTTGGCAGTATTTTTTATGGGCAATTGCATTTTGAGTAGCACGTAACTGAAGCAGTTCGTAATTGTTTTTATCGTCTCAAATTGTTATGTAAAATTCGTCCATATATAAACACCGATTTGCGTATTAAATTATGTGAATCATTGATACTGTCTAAACTAAACTATGCTGATACAGTATACGGGCCTTGCATACTCGGTAAAACCGCTAAGCTGATACAGCGCATACAGAATGCCTGCGCGCGTTTTTGCTATCAGGTTCCTCCTCGTTGGTACATTACACCCTTTCTCAATAATGGAAATCTGATGAAGATGGATGCGCGTAGGTAACTGCATTTAGCGTCCCTTATGTTCGGCGTTGTTTTATGGAAAACGCCTGAATACCTTTACCGCAAACTGGTGTGGTCATGTGATGTCAGTTCAAGAAACACCAGAGCGTCTTCATATCTCCTGTTAACGCCTAACCATAGAACAGCCGCATTTCGTGGTTGCTTTAAATTTGCTGCAACACATAGCTGGAATGCCTTGTTACCTCCATTTCGTGCATTCAAGGGTGTTAAATCTTTTAAAAATAAATTCAAAAAATATCTGTTAACTCAACAAAAAGAAAACCTTTAAGGGCCTACATCAATATTATCGTATATCATCGCCGACACGTACATATTAACACAGCCAGTAGGCACAGAAAATGAAGAATTAGGGATACTTTTCCTATTTACTCAAAATCTACTAAATATATTTTAATTCTGATTTACGTGTTTCTATATATAATAGTTACTTATGTTTTTAAAGTTATTTCATTAGTTATAACGCGATAATAGACCGACAAATGAAAAAAATAAAAAATTAGAGAGGTTGTTTTCTATCGAGAAAACTTTTTTCAATCGCGTTTCTGAGTTTATGCGATCCTAGATCATATATTGAAAAAACATATACATACTTAAAAATTAGAGCTCTAGCCATTCAATCTAAAGAAACAATGAAAACTTCGTACGTAGAAAAATGCACGAAGCTATTTTGGTATCCTCTTAACCTCTTTGATATTAGGATTCAAATTTATCTTACATAATTTTGGCTCTTAGATTCCAGTAATGGTGGTTGGTCAAGAATTTCGTTTTGGGTGATCCCTAGATTACTTATTGACTTTAGATTACTTCTCTTAAGTTCTCTATTAACTCCATTTCAACTGTACCTTCTTATGTATATTTATATTGTATTTATATATTTATACGTAATATGTGTATGATATATGCTCCATTACATGTTTTATTATTTCTTCTGTATTTATTTAAACTTGTACCCTTTTTTATTTTTATTAATTATCTGTCGTAGCCGCCTGTTCTCACTAGTTTACTGGTTCTTACTGAAAACCAGCGCTGTGGTAGCTTGCTACTATAGCAATTGCTGAGGAAGGACCATTTTCAGCCTCTAATATTAATGTTTCTTATTATGTAAATTTTAAACTTTGTTCTGTAGTCGAGGTTACTGAAATAAATTTATTTTCTTTCTTTCTTTCTATATGTGTATGTATGTTGTGTATGATTAGTAAGGTATGTGTATCTTTATGTATGTAAGATGTGTATGTAGTGTATATTTTATTTTAGTCGATTTTTACGCCTTTTTCCATGAATACACACACATATGTATATTTATTTATTTATTCAAAAAATCGACTAAAATATAACAAAGAACAAACTAAAATATAACAAAAAATAAAACCACACAGTAATAAGTAAGAGTGTAAATTTATTAGAATAGGTAGGTAACATGGTTTAGATACTATCTATACTTATAATAAATCTGTAGAGGTCAATTCTGTACATGAAATATATGTATTTTCAAAATAACTATCAGGGTGATTAGTGATCGATACTGATGCCAAAAATGCAATCAGTAAAATTTTTGTCTGTCTGTCTGTCTGTATGTTCCTTATAGAAACAAAAACTACTCGACGGATTTTAACGAAACTTGGTACAATGATTCTTCATACTCCTGGGCAGGTTAAAGTATACTTTTCATCACGCTACAATCAATAGGAACAGAGTAGTGAAGGGAAATGTTGGGATAACGGGAGAAGTTACTCCTATTTTTAAGCTTCCGTCGCGTGTGCAGCCTTAATGGTTAAAGTTACATAGAAATCATGTATGACGGAAATATTCTACATAAAGTTGTCTAAAAAATATCCCGCAACAGCACATATCAATATTTTATGGTTGACTCACAATAACACGTGTAACTCCTGATAGCTTAGCAGTTCGTTCATTCTGATTATATTTGTTTACTCTTACGTTTATAATAGAGTAATATAAACGTTTTTGCAACATTTTTAACTACTGCTTGAGTGAGAGCACTCAAGCAGTAGTTAAAAATGTTGCAAAAACGGGGAAAATTTCCTAAATTCTACGCGGACGGAGTCGAGGGCAACAGCTAGTACATAATAAATTAATAGAAAGACTTGCTAAGCTTAATATATAATTTTCTTTTTTGCGACCGTTTGTGTCACTTTTAGGCCCGTATTTATAAATCGCTCTCAATACCGATCATAATAGCGATCTCAGGATACGCTAATTTATGAATTTTTGCAATTGACTTGCTATGCTTTTACTAAATAAACTAAATTATAGTGGAAAAAATGATAACCATGAGCGGGACTTGAACAGTTGAACCCACGACCTCGGAATACCGTTCCGTTGCTCTCCCATCTTAGCTATCATGGTTCCCGCATATGTTTACCAAATCTTCCACTACAACCTTCTCAATGTGAGTTAAACATCGTGCGATGTTTTGTGTACAACGCCATCTATTGAGCGGTGTGCACCAACTCGATCAATCGATCACTTAGTGTTCTTTACAGAACACAATTGGACCGAAATAATGACTGTACATGTATTTCTACATTAATTTATGAATTTTTGCAATTGACTTGCTATGCTTTTACTAAATAAACTAAATTATACTCAAAAGCTTTTATTGTTAAAATACGCTAAATAAAAACAGGATTGTTATATAATATTCCGATTTATTGATGAGCAATTCGTGTATTTGCAATGCCGCTTGATATTGTGACCTGTTTTTTGGTGGAATGCAGTTATTTATTTTCTCGCGTGGTTTAGGCACATTTTTTTTATTTTCAGCTTATTAAAACAGTTCAAAAATTTAATTTTTAACTACGATGCACAACTGCTTTAATGTAGCTTGGTGAATGTTTAATAATCATATTATCTTACTGGCTAACACTGTAACACATAATGCTACACACATCATAAATACTGTACCTACTGTCCTTCTAGTATTAATTATAATGTGTCAAATGATTAGATCATCAAGCGAAAATGTTATCTTGGAGGAAGAGAATCCTGGCCTCGGGGGCCGAGGACGTAGAGGCCGTGGTGCAGGCCGGGGCGGTCGCGGAAGCCGTGGTGCAGGCCGCGGGGGCCAAGTAAGGTAAATATTGTTATCAAATAATATTGACGTGTTTCAAGATTTGCAAAACATTTTTGCAATATTTATAATGTCACTAGCTGAGCCGGCAAACATTGTTTTGCCAAATAAATGTTAGGAATGAACCACCCTTATCACCTAAAAATAAAATAAAAAGCCTTTATTATTTCATGTATTTCATAATTACAATTCATTTTATAGATATTAAATATGAATGATAACGACACGTCAAAATTATTTTTTAGTTTAGTTTAGCCCTGCGCGTAGAATCATAGATAGTATATTGAAAATAGCCGTAGTGACTTGAATGTGTCGAAAATGTTTTCTGATATTAATTTATTTAGGAAAAAATAAAGAGATCATTAAATTAAAAAAAAAAAATTATTTTTATTTAACTATAATTTTTTTTGCCTGCCTTTTAGCCCTACTAGTTATAATTGTACCTAATTTGCGGGTAATTAAACAAAAACAACTATAAATTACGATCTTAAAGCATTAATGCAACCGGAGTAGACATTGTTACTCGACCCATTCTGAAAAAGGTACGAGAGTACTCATAACTTTCAACTGGGTGAATCGATTTTAATGATTCTTTTTTTATTTGATAGCTGGTGCGTCCCGTGTGATCCTATTGGCACCAGGTCAGGACCTGATGGTTATCTCCTAAGAAATCGAGGAAAAACCTCATATTTCAAAAGAACACTCATTGTTTTCACATATTACGTATTTAAATAATCGAAGAGTAGACTACCGAGGTGATCTCATGAAGTCAGTTCAACTATTTTTTTATACACCCAATTATTTCACAAAGAAAACATCTTGAGTAACTAGGTACCTATTCCTGTTGATTTTATGCTTATGTATTATATTTCTATACATTATAATATATTTTAACTATTATGGAACAGCATCGTATATCCTCACGCATTTGCCATCCCAACCTTCAGCTGTTGTTATCTGTAATTAAATAATTACAAACTTTAATAACTGTAGTTAAACAAACAATATGATGGGCTTCGTGGTCTACGAGTTCATGTAACGGACTGCCGTTCACGAGGTCGCGGGTTGGATTCCCGCTCGGGACAATAATTTGTGTGATGTTTATAAATGTCATACAAAAATTTGTAATGCGTCTGGGTATTTATATGTATTACAACTATATGTACAAAGGAAAAGTAGTATATGTATTATATCCGTATTCTGGTACCCATAACACAAGCATATAAGCTTAGATTAGGATCAGAGGATGTTGTGCGAAATGTCCGTGAATATTTATTTACCGACTACCTATTCCACGCGGAGCTTTTCGTGGGTACAACCAGATCGAAGGTATAGGTACTTATTTCCACTACCAGCTGTTGCCTATGTAGGGGTGGAATCGTTCTGATCGTTTTTTTTGCCCTAAATATTTGCCTATGTCCTATCTCAGACTCTACCTAGTGTTGGACTCATAATATGCGTAATTTTAAATTGTTTAATAGTTAAATAGGTACATACCACAGTTAATAGCTCAGGTGTGAAAGTTCTGACGTGTTTCGACTTACGTCCATTTTCTTCGCTCTGATAGTGTACAAAGTCACCATCTTCGTAAACTATTTTGGCTTCCAGCTGTAACACAAATTTGCAAATAAACTCATATCTATACTAATATTAAAGCTGAAGAGTTTGTTTGAATGCGCTAACCTACCGCGGGTCCGATTTGGAAAATTCTTTTAGTGGTTTGGATACTACTTTTATCCG
Source organism: Orgyia antiqua (assembly GCA_916999025.1). Taxonomy (NCBI): domain Eukaryota; kingdom Metazoa; phylum Arthropoda; class Insecta; order Lepidoptera; family Erebidae; genus Orgyia; species Orgyia antiqua. The sequence continues at coordinate 20,226,031 of OU779869.1, forward strand.
GAAAGGCTATAAAACGTAATGCTGCGACCAATACGAGCGAAACATCGGTAAAAAGGTTGCCAAAACGGGGAAAATCAATCGTAAATATTAAGCACTCGTGTTTTGTTCATGGTCGTTGCAAATGTTATAAAAATTTTGCGGGGAGATCATTTTTTGTCAGGGACATGTTTCATCTTTATGGCATTAGGATAATGGGCTCCTATGAGTATACTATTGCTATCATTTGGAGTAAGAACTGCAGGCTTACTCATGAAAACAATCGCAATACCAATACAATTCTAATTCTAATCCAGTAACCCTACAGTAGGGTTACTCTTGAAAACAATTCCGATCCATTAGCATTGAGATTATGACGTTTCATCACGTTTCGTACTCTTGAACACAACACTAGCGCCATATTGTGTTAATACCGAGCGGATATTGAGTGAACTAAACATGATTGGTCAATGTCGCCAAAACCGTACCCTTGACGCCTTTTGACAGCTCCGTATTGAAATAGAAATTGCGTTAGAGATTGGGATTAACACAATAACCAAAGAGTAACTTTTTTGAAATTGTTAAGGTGATTTCGATTGATTTTACTGTTTAAAGGTGTAAAGTAATATACAAAAATGGCTTGACTGTCTCTTTCATATCTCATTCTTCGCGCAGCATATAGAAATAAGTTGAAACAACGAAGATATGAGTGTCATTATGCACATTATATGACCAATGATTTTGCTATGGGTGACGATGAATTTACAGCTAATTATAGCGAAAGCAGAGTTATTTTACGAAATTTAATTAAATTGGCTTGGACTTCTAATTGTGAAATATTAGGCGTGATGTTTATGATGATAATGTTCTATATTGTTTTACTAAATGGTGTACAGTAAATAATGTAATAAAATAAATTGTATCAACCGTCTATTTATCTAATACTCTTACAGGAAAATAGGTGCCTAGGTATTTATTTATCCATTTATTTATTGCATTCATGTTGTTCACAAGTTGGCATGGGCGTGCGCTCTATACAAGCAGAAAAGTACTGCTTTACTTGCCATTCACAGATATTTTAATAAAACGTTCGTATGTTTTAGATAACTTTATTCATTTATTTACTATTAATTAAACAAAATATTATAACTAAAAAACGCCTAATAATTCATAAATAGCACCAATATGTGCTTGCAAATTGCTTTTTGCCGGGCGTTTGGCGAAGGAATAATATTAGCGTAGCTAGCAAGCTCCACGCCGCCCGCCTGCCATGAGTTCATATGTGTGCAGAAATTTTGGTGTCCGTGCACAGTTCGCAAACGCACACAGGCTTACATATCCAAGACGATTTACATTGAAAATCCTGCGGCCTGCTTTCGCGATCGGATGTTACCGCGAGTATTCGGCAATGTTCGTTCGTTACTTATAATCCGAATAAATATAATAGTCGGAAGTCTAATAAATCACGTATGCATTTTTAGGGTTCTTGTTTAGTAAGGTTTTATTTATTTAAATAGCAGAAATATTTTGGTTCGACGGAGGCCATTTTATTTTTTCGTGTGATTCATTGAACTGTTTAATATTGAGTTTCTTTAATTTAATAATTGTATGGATTTTCGTTTGTTGATTTTAAAAGTTCAACAACTAAGCCAGCAAAAAGGTAGGTAATGGTGCCTATTCTATGTGCAGAACTAAACTTAACCATTCACACGTTCAAGGATACTTTGATATCCAAAAAAAAGGGCAATTTACGTCCAAGGATACTTTTATATCCATAGCGACATATTTTATAAAACCGACATCTATGGACAAATTGCGTTATTTTTTGCGTCTATAAGTTGTGTAATAGATAGCTGATGAATTACTTCACAATCCATAATCACTAGATGGCAGTTTTTATCTTCAGTCCACTTTACGCTTTGTGTTTAGTAAACAAGTGGTTTTGAAGTTCCAGCGGATTGTCGTAAGTAGTTTAGTTTTATTTATGAGTTCATAGATTATTAATATTATTATACATCAAGATAAACTAGATGATTTGTGCTTTATAATTAAGTATACATATGATGAAGCGGTATCCGAACTCGAAAGACCAAAATTATGGTCATGCGGATGCGGCGGTCTTGAATAGACCAGAAATTAAAGCGGGGAAATTATAGTAGAGTTCGTTATGCTCGAATGGAACAGAAAGTGAATGCGTGAATTTATTATTTATGCGATTTGAGACGAACCAATATTGTAGAACACACAAATGTTTGAATGGTACTCACCTCTGGTCATTCACGCACCTTTCCTGGAGAGAGTTCCTAGTTATAGAGGAGGCATCTTAGGTGGTACCACCATTCACCATACTATGTGATGTTCACTGGTTCTTGATCTTATGCTTAAGCACTCCCAAGCGATAGTTCATGCGGTTTATAAATATAATTATATGCAGTGCGAAAATTACATGACACCAATTTTTCTTGCAATGTGACAGGCGGATGACATCTTGTTATATCTATATTATTTTACTCTTTGGACAGCTTCTACAGAGGTTTACACTCTCGCTCGCGTAGCTTTGCGAGGGCGGTGAAGACAAGCTTTCCCATTCGTACACAGATGGCGCTCAAACAATATTGGCATAGAAAGTGGCGCAAACAACATATAGCATACATATCACAGTTTTAAGAGTAAAATCGAGTTATATTTTGAATTGTTATGTTTTCTCCTCTGTCCTCTTCTGTTCTCATTTTTAACACTTTAAAATAAATTTTCAGATCTTAAAAAATAGATAGATTTCATCTGTAGTCTTCTAGTAATTTTTCGTAGTATTTGTCTTCACTCTAGGTATTATAGATAAGAAGCTATAAAGGTTTTTTGTTACAACATGCGAGCGCGGTACCGATCGAATCAGCGCCACGCGTAGCTGGACGGACAACGGTATATTAGGTATTAAGGTCGGGACGTGGGAATGGTTATCTTAACTAAAAAATGAAAACAGCTATTGCTGTATCTTAAATGTTTCGCTATTTTTTTGCACACATTTATATTAATTAAAATCGTTAGTCTATAATAAATAGTTTTTATATAAAAAAAGTTCTGTTAACATTGCCGAATTGTGTTATTGACGCTATCAATTTTCACTTTTTAGTTAAGTTAAGTTTAGGTCTGCACATAGAATAGGCACCAATGTAACTCGAAAATTTCATGTTAAAAGTTATGAAACGTATGTACATACGTACATGTACGTATGTATGTACGTACGTAGTTATTGTTTAGTAATTCTAGTACAGTGTGGACTGATTCGGGATATTCAGATTTAAATTTGTTCTGTTGGCATGGTTTCCGACTTAGAGATCCGTCGCGTGGCTATGCTAAAAATCTATAAAAGAAAAAGTTTTTGTGACTGCCTACCCTAAGTTAAATACCAGTGCACGCCGCTGCAAGTTGGTACATAACATAATTTTTAAATGGACTGAAACATGAGCCCTTGGGGCTCAGCAATATGGCTTCAAACTAAACAATTAGACTCAAAATAAACATAACATTTACCTAATCATAAATCTTCTAAATAGTAAACTATTATCATACCATAGTACTCTCTGTTATTACTACTTCATTTAATAGACTGAATATTATTTTAATATGTGACCTTAACATCTATCATTTAAAAAGTCATTAATACTATAATAACATTTATTAACTAGGTATAGGTTCTGTAGGGTTTTCTTAAAATCTATTATCTATACCCTATTATCATTATTTACATTTTTCATACAGTCAAGTATTTTGTTATATATTTTTATGCACATCTTATATAAACTAGTATGTACAAAGGATAACTTGGATAAAGATAGAGAACTAAATAAAATCTTCCTTGTAGTGTAGTTGATAAAATTAATATTATAAACATACCTTTATGGTTTATTTATTTATTTATTTAAAACTTCATATACAAACAGATTGTATAAAGGCGGACTTAATGCCGTAGGCATTCTCTACCAGTCAACCTTGGGTGGTGCAGAAACAAATGAAGTAGGTGTATATTCTGTGATATTATATAAATTTTATAATTACTGTCAATAGACTACATACAATACACAATGATCTTATTAAAATATATATATATCATACATACAGAGTACGCTATACATACAAAATACATACTAGATACACAATAGGTACATATACATACATACAAACATACATAAAGTAAATACTACATAATCTATAGTTACGATAATTCAGCTAACCTCTGTAACAACATATGTTTGACTCTTTTTTTGAAAGTGAGGCGGCTTTTGGCGGATCTAATTTCATGTGGAAGAGAGTTCCACAATATGACAGCTTGGACGGGAAAAGAAGAATTGATAAAGTTAGTCCTATGGGGTATACAAGAAAGTAGAAGGTCGTTAGAAGAACGGGGAAGTCTGTCCTGGTTAGAATAGAGATACTGGAAAAAGTGAGATAAGTAAGCTGGAGGAGAAGGGGATTTAAGAAAGAAGAAAAGTGTAGTAAGAGCGCGCAGTTCACGGCGGTAACGGATGGGCAACCATTTTAGTTGAGAGCGAGAAGGAGACACGTGATCGTACTTACGAAGATTAAAAATGAAACGGATACAGTTGTTTAAAAGGCGATCAAATTTGTTGAGTAGGTCAGAGTTAAGATCTAAGTAACACACATCAGCGTAATCAATCATAGGAAAGATCAATGTGTGTACAAGCGTTTCCTTGGTCCTGCATGGTAAGAATATATAAATAGGCGATAAAGCATACGTAAGGTGTTTGTTACTTTATTACTTACACTAGTGACTTGAGCCTGCCAGTTTAAATTGGAGTCAATGTGTAGCCCTAGGTCCTTGACGGTAAAACTCAAATTAATATTTAGACCATTTAAGGTAATGGTTTATGTTGCTTTTTAAACTTAAAATGTCTGGATTTAATTTGTAAGTACGAACATCCATGCACATGATTCACTGGCATCACAATCACTCAACAAATAAAACACTTCACTTAATTGAGACCCTTGTCCTTGACTTGAAAAGATTTCTTTCAACAGGGACTCAAGAATATAAGCAAACAAAGTTTTGAAATTCGAATCTCGCGCCTTATCAACACAATCACAGTACTTTTTAAATTGTAGATAAATGTAAGCAACGGGCGGACCTTATACAGCCAAGCCAACATTATTTTTTTACATAATTGAGGTCTTTTTAGGTAAAATACAATGAAATATTGTCAATTAGTTTCTATTTACGCAATTTTAAGGTGAAACTACCTTGAAATAACAGTATTTTATTTAAATTTTACTAGAAATAGTTAAACAACAGTTTATCGATCCCTATGCCACAGCACTACGACAGATGTTAACGCTGCTCACTTCACGTCGAATGTAGCCAATTAATGAGTGATTCAGATGTTAATCCAATAACAACGTTATTGTGTCCAAGAGTAAGACTTTAAGGTTATCCTCGGATTTAAATTGGAATTATAGTGGTCTTGCGATTGTTTTCAAGAGTAACCCTACTGACGGGGAGGGCTCTATTAATCTTAAGCTCAATAAATAAGAGGGGCCTAGAGATTGTTTTAAATCTGCTACATTACAAAGAGACGTTGATACACTATTGCCTCTTGGGGCCAAAGAATGGCAGATAAGTGCATTTGTATCTATTCATCCATGAGACTGTTAACTAGGCCACTGTAGAGCTAGCCTTGCTTTGTTTAGTACATGGTATAGGTGAAAATTTAAAAAAAAATTTGCACCCTATCATAGATGGAAAGTATATCTATGCTTGTATTATTTTCTTATTTGGAAAAAATCTTACCATATTTGTTTAATAGACGCTGCAAATTCATCTTTAGAAAATGTGTAATTTGTTAAGGTTGGGTTTCAAAGGTCTGTGTGGTGACAGATTAAGAATACAAATATCACCACCGCTTTTCCTAAAAAGCCTGCTAAGGGATAATGTACACAGGTAACCATACTTTTTGAGAGATAAAAATTATGCAATAAACCCTGTGCCAACACGCTTGGTCAGTGTGGCACAGTTGACCATAATCCCTCCAAAAGTGAAGAAAGCCCATGCCCAACAGTGGGAGGTTAATGGGCTGGAGGGGGATGTTTCATGGGCAACAGCTAGTAATAAATAAACCATAGATAAGATACTTACTGATTTGATATTTCTACAGGTTCCAGGTGCAGATTATCATCAAGTGGAACGGAGTCGCTTTCTATAAGAACAGGGGTCGAGGTCCTTGGCTGCTTAGTTCTATACAACATAAATAAAAATTGGTCAAGTGCGAGTCGGACTCGCGCACGAAGGGTTCCGTACCATTATCTATGCAACATAAGGCAACGTTATTAGTATCGAGCAAGAAACGGTAAAAATATCATGTTTGTTGTATGGGAGCCCCCCTTAAATATTTATTTTATTTTTAGTATTTGTTGTTATAGCGGCAATAGAAATACATCATCTGTGAAAATTTCAACTGTCTAGCTATCACCGTTCTTGAGATACAGCCTGGTGACAGACGGACGGACGGACAGCGAAGTCTCAGTAATAAGGTCCCGTTTTTACCCTTTGGGTACGGAACCCTAAAAACACCAAATTATTTATTTATTTATTTAACACTTTAATGCATAGGCGGGCTTAATGCCTAAGGCATTTTCTACCAGGCAACCATAGGGTGGTGCAAAATTAAAGGAGGCAGGTGTCAATACAGAGCTGAGGAGAAAAAAAAAATTACAATAATTAATAGGAAAATGAAAGTTACAGTTTTTATTTATTATAAAATGGATAGGGGTATAGACATAGATATATTGAAGTAATGATTTATATGATACATACATACAAATATACACATTACAATGTTACTTAATAAATACCACACGTACATAAACATACATAACACATTATAAACCAATTATGACAATAACAAAAGAAAAATTAACAAGTCAGTAGCCTCAAAGGATCAGTTATAGACGAAGTTATGCGTGAGAATGGGATGATAATTTGTTAATATTACTGGGACTATAATCACGTTTAAAAGGCACAATACCTCTGCTCTTGACGTTTCGATCGACTTGCATCGATCATGGTCACGGGTCGACTGGTGGTAACAAATGAGGTAGTTTGTAATATATACTTAGGGGGTAATCTCCAAATACCCTATATAACATGTCTTTACTAATAAGAACCTACAGTCACCGAGTGTTATAGGCAAACAAAGTCACAGTTAACAACAAGTGTGGTATAAATGTAATATTTCATAATGCTTACGGATATTCAAGAATTAGTTTACCTCCAATCAGCACCTGGTGTAAGTTTAGCAAGAGCTGCTTCTAGCTTGACCCCAGGAGACTGGGTGACATCACTTAAATGTCTCTTAACATTTTTCCGAGTCAAGAATCTGTGCTCAGCAACAAATTCTTTGCTAACCTCTGAGGGCTCACTCTGACCAGCATTATTGAAGGCAATGATACGGAAATGGTATTTATTGCCTTTAATTAAACTGAAAAATAAACAAAAGTAAATGTTTCAACAATTTTATATTGGTCTTTGTAGTCATTTTAAATTTATTTTGTAGATTGAATAAAAAATTTTACCATTAATTCCAGACATAATATTAGCAATATTATTAATATTTACTTTCTCTAGTGCAATAACATCCCTCTGTAGGGCACAAGACTCTTCCACTTTGGGAAATATTACAGGCTACAGTGCCACATTCCAGTCATATTATAAAAGATAATTAATATTCTCTTTTCCAGCCCAATAGCCCTGTTGGGCACAAGGCTCATCCACTTTAGGAAGGATCGTGGCCTACAGTGCCACACTGATCAGGCATGTAGGCAAAGGGTTTAGTTTAAGATTTCCCTTCCACAGAAGATGTTATCTGCGTACAATATTCTGTAACTGGCTTTTACAGCATCCTGGACAGGAAATGAGGTAGTATTATCACATTAATAATTTCTAGGTACTAAAGATAAATAGGTAAAAACCATAATAGATACCCATTAATAGTAACACAAAGTACTGGAGATGATGTCATAACAGTTTTCTCCCACACTTGACTGTCGTTATCCATCTTCTCTACAATGTATCCAGTGATGGGAGAGCCTCTGTCAAATAGAGGTGCTTCCCATTTAAGGACCACATGATTGGCAGACCATTTATCTACAACTGGTGCACTAGGCGCGTCTAGTATAACTGCAACATAAAATATTTTATGTGTTATTATTTTATACAAAAAGTATTTAATCATAATCATTTATTCATTGCATTCATGTGGTGATTTACAAGGTGTAATAAAATATTAACAGTACCAAACATGAATCCTGCTAGGGCACAGCAACATGTGTTTAGAACTACTTAAGTACATAGTTTAGAACTACATAGATATTAAATTTTAATAAAACATTTTTTTAAATTTTAATCTATTACTTATTAGTGTGTCTACTATGTTTACTACAAAATCTTTGTGAACTAAATAACTATTATACAACAAAAAATAACTAAAGATAAAATAATAAAAATTGGTCAAGTGCGAGTCGGACTCGCGCACGAAGGGTTCCGTACCATTATCTATGCAACATAAGGCAACGTTATTAGTATCGAGCAAGAAACGGTAAAAAAATCATGTTTGTTGTATGGGAGCCCCCCTTAAATATTTATTTTATTTTATTTTTAGTATTTGTTGTTATAGCGGCAATAGAAATAAATCATCTGTGAAAATTTCAACTGTCTAGCTATCACCGTTCTTGAGATACAGCCTGGTGACAGACGGACGTACAGCGAAGTCTCAGTAATAGGGTCCCGTTTTTACCCTTTGTGTACGGAACCCTAAAAATTAAATATAAAAATGAAACTACAACAATTTATACATACCATACCTCACATGTCTGTGCCATACCTAAGATTAAAAATTTTATAATACAATAAAGTTAATATAGAATTTTCAGTTTTTAAAATAACATGAGGAATCACTTACAATAAATTTATCCTTGTCGCCATTTCGGAGTACGTACTTATGTAGGTAGGTACTTAGTCGGTAACGATTATGTAGAACTATGTGTACTGTATTTTAATCAAATAATTGTTTGAAAACACGATAATCAAAAACTTCGAAAGTTTTAATTTGCATTTAACTTTTGCGACTTTAGCCATTTTATGTTTTTATGGCCAATATGACCATTTCAAGTAGAGGTTTGCACATATTTTCAGACTCCAAAAGTTGTTTACAAGCTATTATTTCAAATCCTTTTAGATCCAAAAACAGATTTCCAGTTGTATTAAAAGTAAGAGAAATGCTATATGAGTGTTCCACAAATGGTATTGATATTGTTTTGGCCTGGATTCCTGGTCATTCAGGTATCCTTGGGAATGAATCTGCTGACTTGCATGCCAAAAATGCCACTCAAACAGGCGCTATGGATCATTATCTGGTATATTCCCATGATATTTGTGCTACATTAAGATCCACTTTGTTTGAAGACTGGTCCACAAAATGGTCTGTTTCTAAAAAGATAAAAGGTAAATATTATGGGGATATTCAACCAGAAATTCCATCTAAACCATGGTTTTCAAGGTTTAAAGAAGCAGATAAATCTACTACTTCTACAATTTGTCGCTTAAGATTAAACACTGCTGTTCACCTGTATTCCTAGCAAAACTTAGGATAACAGATAGCACTATTTGTGAGTGTGGTATGGGAGAAGGTACTGTGGAGCACATATTTTTTTCTTGTCCAAATAATCAGCCATTTTTGCATTTGACATGCTATGCCTTTTTACATAATAAATCAAATTATGGTGGAAAAAGTGAATGTGCCGCAAGTGGGACTTGAACCCACGACCTCGGAATACCGTTCCGAAGCTCTTCCAACTGAGCTTATTGCGGTCTACTTGCAACACCTTCAAATTAGCCACCATTTACTTTTTCCACCATAATTTGATTTATTAAGTAATCAGCCATCTATAAATGATTTGGTCCCACCAGATATCTCTCGTCCTCTTTCTTTAAAGTCTTTACTGTCTCATGTACCTATATAGTCCATTCATTAGAAATATTAGAATACTTTGTGAATATGTGACTCATAATAGGATTAGAATTTAATTAGGTAATTTAGATGTATTTAATTTTTAGTCTTAGTTTTAATGTTTGTTCAACACTTGTATCTGTAATAATTAGTTAATATTTTGTTTGTTTCAGTTTAATCACATCAATTAGCAGTTGAATGTAGTTATAATTATTTTATGATTTTACCGGCCTCCAGTTTTTTTTTTTTTAATCTCCATCATTTGGTGTCCTATCCTGTTACGCGACGTTGGCGAAATTGTATATACAAAAGCCATGCCTTAAACCTACTAAGGGCCGATTTTTCAATCCCCAGATAAACAGTCAGGTACCTAGTACTTATTAGACAGATAACAAAATATTGCATTTTTCAATCGTCAGATAGGCACGATCTGGTCAATAACAGCCCTAACTGAGGAATGAATCTATCTACCTCTTGCTGCCGCACTCAGAGACATTTAATGGTTACCTAAGGAGCTCTTTAGTATTGATTTAAAAAAGTTTTAACTTAACTTTTACTTTTTTAAATCAATACTAAAGAGCTCCCTAAGTAACCATTAAATGTCTCTGAGTGCGGCAGTTGGACCGGCAGATAAACGTTTATTCAATATATACAACTAGATTCCTTTATTGAAAGTATTAATATCCATTCACACGTTCAAGGATACTTTGATATCAAAAAAAAAGGGCAATTTACGTCCAAGGATACTTTTATATCCATAGCGACATATTTTATAAAACCGACATCTATGGATAAATTGCGTTATTTTTTGCATCTTTAAGGGCCGATTTTTCAATCATCAAATAACTGAACGAATAACTAACAAGAGAATTAACTTATCTGATTGATAAAAGGACAAATAAAATTGTTGCATTTTTCAATGGCTTGTTAACAAGCGAATAGTTTCTGTGACTTTTATGTTGCCAACTTCACTGCAATATTGTGAAACCGAGACACGCGTATGGTGTACTGTGTGATAAAAGAGGATAGCAAATGTGTTGACACTCGTTTATTTGACGTTTATGGATAAATAAAATTTGTTATCTTTCTCGTGTGGTGATTTTGTAGGTTAGTTTCATTTATTGTCAGTGATTTGTTATTATTTTGCTATTATTGGAACATTATTATTATTTATGACATTAACTTTTACCATATTAAAAATTAGGAAAAGAATTGTTTTATAAAATTTTAACGTTTAATTTGGAAAGATAGGATCAACTCAGCAGAGGTTTCAGTAAATAATTAATAAAATAAAATAAACTAATATTATAATATTTTCTAACACTTTCGCGACTCATCCGTTTAAACAAAACCACTTTTCACGGATTTACAAATAAAGATTTGCGTCTAAATCCATGAAAAGTAGTTTTGTTTAAACAAATATTACTAAACACTATTATTTACAATACAGAATTTATACAATATTATTATTTACAATGAAATATTAATACTTTCAATAAAGGAATCTAGTTGTATCTATTGAATAAACGTTTATCTGCCGGTCCAAGAGGTAGATAGATTCATTCCTCAGTTAGGGCTGTTATTGACCAGATCGTGCCTATCTGACGATTGAAAAATGCAATATTTTGTTATCTATCTAATAAGTACTACCTGACTGTTTATCTGGGGATTGAAAAATCGGCCCTAAGTTGTGTAGTAGATAGCTGATGAATTACTTTACAATCACAATTACTAGATGGCAGTGTAACTGTGAGTTTCCACTAAAAACATTAAACATGCAATGTATCGAAACTTAACACTGTCAAACCAATCACACAACTGGTTTTGTCGAGTTTACGTTCGCACTCAAGAAAACTAGTTAAGGGCCTACATCAATATTATCGTATATCATCGCCGACACGTACATATTAACACAGCCAGTAGGCACAGAAAATGAAGAATTAGGGATACTTTTCCTATTTACTCAAAATCTACTAAATATATTTTAATTCTGATTTACGTGTTTCTATATATAATAGTTACATATGTTTTTAAAGTTATTTCATTACTTAATACGCGATAATAGACCGACAAATGAAAAAAATAAAAAATTAGAGAGGTTGTTTCGCTAAGATTTTCTATCGAGAAAACTTTTTTCAATCGCGTTTCTGAGTTTATGCGATCCTAGATCATATATTGAAAAAACATATACTTAAAAATTAGAGCTCTAGCCATTCAATCTAAAGAAACAATGAAAACTTCTTACGTAGAAAATGCACGAAGCTATTTTGGTATCCTCTTAAAATCTTTGACAGCATTCAAGATTTGTTGTTGTCTGTGTTCGCACTGACTAAAATTATAATCTTTGACAGGTTTGTTTAAAGATTTGACATGGCTGACGTTCACACTGCTGTTAAACTTTGCCTCGCAACTTGTTTAAAATCTCGATATATTGTTTCCCAGCACCGTCGGTAAACAACTGTGATATTAGTGCGATTTTTATTACATAATTAATAATATGAGTTAATTAAAGTGAAATATGGGATGGACGAAAGCAGATACGTTAAAATTTATTGAGCTTTGGCAAGGCTTTCCATGTTTGTGGAATACAAAAGACGTAAATTACAAACATAGACAAAAGCGTCGTGATGCTTCGTCACATTTAGCACAGGAGATGGGCACTGACACCTTTGCAATTGACAAGAAAGTTATTTCTTTAAAAACCCAATATAATCGGGAAATAAATAAATTACGAACAAAATCAGGTGCTGGATTAGATGATATACCCCAATCTAAATAATAGTAGTTAAAAACAATCAATCTTCTTCGTCGCTGGAATCCATGGTTTAATAATATGATAATAGTAGTAAACCAACCAAGTACCTACGTCTGTTGTGACAGTTTCAGCGAAACGTCAAAACAACGTTTATAAACAAATCAATATAGAATGTCGCGTTACTAATCCAGAGCGCAATTTCTATGAGTATTGTCTAGATTGTGAAACGTCAAATATGTTTAGGTTCCACAAGTTGTGTATCAATGCGAACGCGGCTCAATACATTGACAGAAAACAGAGTTGTCAACGTGTTTTTTGTGCATGTTTCGTCAGTGGAAACTCACAGTAAGAAGCATCAACGAATAAAAACAAACTTTTTTCTTCAGTCCACTCTACGCTTTGTGTTTAGTGAACAAGTGGTTTTGAAGTCCCAGTGATTATGTCGTAAGTACTTCAGTTTTATTTATGAGTTCATAGATTATTATACATCAAGATAAACTAGATGATTTGTGCGTTATAATTAAGTATACATATCACAGTTTTAAGAGTAAAATAGTGTTATATTTTGAATTCAAAGTTCGAAAAAAATAGCGTAAGAGCGGCCATTCTTGTTGTTGACCAAATTTTAGTTATTTTTACGTAGTTTTTCAGTAAAATATTGTTTAAACAACGAGTAATAGTTCGTCATAAACATAATAATACACTTTAAAAACAGAAATATACAATAATTACGGAAGATTCCTTAAAAATGTCTTTGTGTTCCTCAGGTGTTTAAGCATGGATAGATTACTATCCACGGACGGAACTAAAATGGTTCAAAATAAGGGTGTGTACAAACTGCAAAATATGTTTGCAATATTTTTGTGTGGTGGTGTGTTTCTTCGTTTGTTTGATATAATAATGTTATGCTTGTTAACAATTGTCGAGTTTTGCTATCATTTTTAAATTTTCGTGATGGTTTCACTTTTTTTCTCTTGTTAGAAGAATTTAATTCTCATATTTTATCAAAATTATTAATATTTCGGTTTCCGGTTTTAAGCCTATTTGTGTCGTGCTTATTATTTTTTTAATATTGATGTCATTATTGTAATAATATAATAGTTTAAAAACAAAAAAATACGCTTGAATATCCTGAATATTTTTTAAATGATTGCTTTGTCATCAATACTCAATTCTATGCTACCTACTTACAAAACGTTGACAGTTTGTGTTGTCAAAAACATAAGTTTCTGTTGTCACAATCGTAGTAAACACAAGTAAACAATTATGATATTTTTACCTGATTCTATAAACAAAGCGTTTTTATGTGAAATTATCTGATTGTATATGAAAGGCATACGTAGAAACACAATAATCTTGGTGAGTCTACTCATATACAATTAAACTATTACGTGTATAATTAAAAATACAAGTGTGGTCATAGTGATACTTCAACATGCTATCCTAGTAATAGCTGATCAAGGAATTGGGATTATTCTTTTAAATTATTACATTGTCATCGGTCTTTGTTAGGTGTGCAAAATTTCAGATCAATCCGTCTACTGCAAGTGGCTGAAAATCGCTTTCAAAGATTCTGTTACACTGATGAATACATTGATATATACTCGTACATGCCAAACTTATAAAAGCGTGTTAAAAACTGAACGCAAAACGGCGTTACTGCGCATGCATTTAGTTAAGTTTAGTTGCGTTTTTATAATTGTTACCAATGACTTGTAAAAGTGTCTTCAAAGATTATTATTATTCTATTTACAGAAATAAATATTATTTCATCATCATTTCATTTGTTTTTTTTTTATTGAATAAGGATTAATAAATAAAACACAACATATAATTTATTATTGCTGTTTAATTTAAAAGCCCAACTAAAAAAAACATAGCCGCCTTTTTTGAGTTGCGTAAATAAGTCTGAACGAGACCTTAGACGGCCATCTTGCTTATATTTTGACTTCGCGAGCGAGTCGAAAGCGTTCGGGGCCATCACGATAAAATTATGAAGAAAGGTGTTTTGTTTCGATTTATTTAACTACTTAGGATTAATTAAACATAATGATCCATGCATCGTTTTACAGGAAAACACTTCTAGTTTATTGTTACATTGTTTAATTGGTAAAATAAACAATAATTTTTCGTTGTGGTGTAAATTAATACAATATAAATGTTATGTTTTCTCCAAATTCAATATTTACACCTATTTTTAATACTTTAAAATAAATTTTCAGATCTTAAAAAATACATAGATTTCATCTGTAGTCTTTTAGCAATTTTTCGTAGTATTTGTCTTCACTCTAGATATTATAGATAAGAAGCTATAAAGGTTTTTTGTTACAACATGCGAGCGCGGTACCGATCGAATCAGCGCCACGCGTAGCTGGACGGACAACGGTATAATAGGTATTTATCAATAATATTGTATAAATTCTGTATTGTAAATAATAGTTTTTAGTAATAATAATTTAAACAAAACTACTTTTCATGGATTTAGACCCAAATTTTTATTTGTAAATCCGTGAAAAGTGGTTTTGTTTAAACGAATGAGTCGCGCAAGTGTTAGAAAATATTATAATATTAGTTTATTTTATTTTATTAATTATTTACTGAAACCTCTCCTGAGTTGATCCTATCTTTCCAAATTAAACGTTAAAATTTTATAAAACAATTCTTTTCCTAATTTTTAATATGGTAAAAGTTAATGTCAAAAAGAGAAAAAAAGATTCCAATAATAACAAAATAATAACAAATCACTGACAATAAATGAAACTAACCTACAAAATCACCACACGAGAAAGAGAAAGTTAACAAATTTTATTTATCCATAAACGTCAAATAAACGAGTGTCAACCATGAAGGTATAGATATATTCATGGTGTCAACACATTTGCTATACTCTTTTATCACACAGTACACCATACTCTTGTCTCGCTTCCACAATATTGCAGTGAAGTTGGCAACATAAAAGTCACAAAAACTATTCGCTTGATATGTAGCCATTGAAAAATGCAACAATTTTATTTGTCCTTTTATCAATCAGTTAATTCTCTAGTTAGTTATTCGTTCAGTTAATCGATGATTGAAAAATCGGCCCTATCCACTCACACGTCCCGACATAAATACCTATTATACCGTTGTCCGTCCAGCTACGCGTGGCGCTGATTCGATCGGTACCGCGCTCGCATGTTGTAACAAAAAACCTTTATAGCTTCTTATCTATAATATCTAGAGTGAAGACAAATACTACGAAAAATTGCTAAAAGACTACAGATGAAATCTATGTATTTTTTAAGATCTGAAAATTTATTTTAAAGTATTAAAAATAGGTGTAAATATTGAATTTGGAGAAAACATAACATTTATATTGTATTAATTTACACCACAACGAAAAATTATTGTTTATTTTACCAATTAAACAATGTAACAATAAACTAGAAGTGTTTTCCTGTAAAACGATGCATGGATCATTATGTTTAATTAATCCTAAGTAGTTAAATAAATCGAAACAAAACACCTTTCTTCATAATTTTATCGTGATGGCCCCGAACGCTTTCGACTCGCTCGCGAAGTCAAAATATAAGCAAGATGGCCGCCTAAGGTCTCGTTCAGACTTATTTACGCAACTCAAAAAAGGCGGCTATGTTTTTTTTAGTTGGGCTTTTAAATTAAACAGCAATAATAAATTATATGTTGTGTTTTATTTATTAATCCTTATTCAATAAAAAAAAAAACAAATGAAATGATGATGAAATAATATTTATTTCTGTAAATAGAATAATAATAATCTTTGAAGACACTTTTACAAGTACGCTCCCACCTCTAGTACGAACCCCTCGTCCACGTGTGCGACTTCCACGAGCCAAGGAAAATTCAATTGGTGATCTAAAATTGGTGTATGTATTAATTTTAACTATCAATATCATCAAGGCAAAAGGCAAAAATAATGTGCATGATGCATTAGAAATATCAGAGTCAGTAGCTAGTAACTTATAACAAACATTCACATTTTAATAGCAGCGTATCTTCAAGCAATACTAAGTATGCACATGGTATAATTATTACAATAATGACATCAATATTAAAAAAATAATAAGCACGACACAAATAGGCTTAAAACCGGAAACCGAAATATTAATAATTTTGATAAAATATGAGAATTAAATGCTTCTAACAAGAGAAAAAAAGTGAAACCATCACGAAAATTTAAAAATGATAGCAAAACTCGACAATTGTTAACAAGCATAACATTATTATATCAAACAAACGAAGAAACACACCACCACACAAAAATATTGCAAACATATTTTGCAGTTTGTACACACCCTTATTTTGAACCATTTTAGTTCCGTCCGTGGATAGTAATCTATCCATGCTTAAACACCTGAGGAACACAAAGACATTTTTAAGGAATCTTCCGTAATTATTGTATATTTCTGTTTTTAAAGTGTATTATTATGTTTATGACGAACTATTACTCGTTGTTTAAACAATATTTTACTGAAAAACTACGTAAAAATAACTAAAATTTGGTCAACAACAAGAATGGCCGCTCTTACGCTATTTTTTTCGAACTTTGAATTCAAAATATAACACTATTTTACTCTTAAAACTGTGATATGTATACTTAATTATAACGCACAAATCATCTAGTTTATCTTGATGTATAATAATCTATGAACTCATAAATAAAACTGAAGTACTTACGACATAATCACTGGGACTTCAAAACCACTTGTTCACTAAACACAAAGCGTAGAGTGGACTGAAGAAAAAAGTTTGTTTTTATTCGTTGATGCTTCTTACACTGCCATCTAGTAATTGTGATTGTAAAGTAATTCATCAGCTATCTACTACACAACTTAAAGATGCAAAAAATAACGCAATTTATCCATAGATGTCGGTTTTATAAAATATGTCGCTATGGATGTAAAAGTATCCTTGGACGTAAGTTGCCCTTTTTTTTTGGATATCAAAGTATCCTTGAACGTGTGAGTGGCTATTATAAAAGAAGTTGAAGTAGTTCAAGGCCATTTTCAAATTAAAAAACGGTAATTTTTAGTGTTACGGTTCTTTTAATCGATATAATAAATCGATATTTGAATATAATTATTTGGCATTCAGATATTGTAGGCACAGTATAAATGGTTGCATTGTGTGCAAGAAGAAGCGTGTCAGCAGACCTACGAATGTATATAGACGCTTGTTCTCGCCGCCTAAGTTATTATATACTAATTTAAGTATGGATTCATTGTATGCAAGACGACGCGTGTCAGCAGATTTAGGAATATAATAGAGGCGATTGTTCTCGCCACCTATTTAAGTTACTATTATAATCAAATATATAGAGTCGCAAATAAACGCCTTACAAGTCCGGACGCATTTCATTTTATCCTCTAACCGACGACACATAAATACCTTAAAGATGTCAACTTCCTTTTTCAAATTATATATAATATTGGCAACATTACATACAATGTGTCATGAAATGGAACGGCAAAACTTTTATGGTAAAAAAAAAAGTTGGTCGATTTGAAGTCGATTCTATTAATCGATCTCAGATAGCTATCGTGATTGTCATCGCATCCCCAGGGGCGGTTCGCTTAGAACAAGCCTATATTTTCGTCACCTTCGTGCCATCTAGAGGTTGTC
This sequence comes from Orgyia antiqua, assembly GCA_916999025.1. NCBI lineage: Eukaryota > Metazoa > Arthropoda > Insecta > Lepidoptera > Erebidae > Orgyia > Orgyia antiqua. Next base: position 20,244,418 of record OU779869.1, read on the forward strand.
GAAGCACTTTTTTTGCCCGCCATTTTGGATGACGTCATCATATTGGTATTTTTTATCCCTTGTGGCAACCCACTGATTATTGCCAGACTCACGTAAGGTTTTTTTTAGTACTCTGTAGCAGTTTTTCATTTCTTTATCTATGATTCGCTGCCATCTTTCTTGTCATAATTGTCAGTTGTCAATTTAAACTTCAAGTTTGACAGCAAAGTTTGTCAGTTATGGCGGCTTACAAATTCGAAACTCTTGCTTATTATAATTTATTGTGTATTTATTAATTAATAATTCATATCAAATATCAAACTTAAGTTAAATTCGTCAAATTTACTCTAATTAAAATTTGTTTCGTTAGTTAGGTATCCAATAAATTAACTTTACTTCCTTATCTTGGCAATGGTTGAACATCGTAGAAGCACGTAGAAGTTTTGTTTGTGATGCTTTAGGTAAGTTTTGTTTGTGATGCTTTAAATGTGCAGTGGATGAACTAATCAAGCAATATAGTTGTGATTATTCTTATACTTATTAACATTTTGTCTTATTTTCAGTTTGTATTCGTATATCGATTCAGGGGTTTCCATAACCTCAAAACATCCTTTCTTATTTGCTGCTTGGATAAAGGCTATTGGAAGTGAACAGCTAAAATAAATTTATCCTACGAAAATATACGGCGGCAAAAGAGTACCTATGTGTTTGTTCACTATTTCGAGTCTGTATTCAAGATATATGTATACGAGTAAATAATGGGATGAGGGCAGGTCGATGATGATTCAAGTAATATTCGTCATAATCCACCATCTGTACAAGCAGTAAATTTAAATCGTAAGTAGAAACTTTTCCTTTGTAAGGTAAAATATCTCGTCGACCAAAATTAGCTCTAGTATTAGTAGTATCTGACTGCTTATTTTATAGTACTTTAAGAAAAAGTTACTAAGAATTTTGTGGATTATTGATGGCATTAGTGGTGGATATTTAGTCAAGATTATATTTGATTTTTGTTAATTATCACACCGAAAAAACAACATTTGTTAAAAACTGAGCTAGATTGATTTGAAACTTTCTGCATATCAAGTGTCATGAAAATTGTTGCAGTCATAAATATATTAATAAATTATGTTATAGAATTAACCAGGGGCGTATTTGGAAAATTTGCGCCTCGGGCCATAAAAATTGCCAATGTGCCTAGTCAGAGGAAGGCGGGGGAGGGGGGGTTGTCAAAAACCCCACAACTCGAAATACTGACAATTGGGTAGAAAATGAATTTGACACAATTTCCATTAAATTTAGTAATTTTTTGGCCCGAATGTGTCCGCCATGATCAAGGTTAGAGCATTGCCTGCAAGTTGAAGCAATGTATCACTTCATCACTGTTTTGGTGAGGTTCAGCTCAATGGAGAACCTTAAATAAATATGTCTTACAATAAAATATGTACAAATTAAATTAATGCCATTTTGGAACAACATTTTAATTTTAAAAATATAACATTGTTCTTTTAAATTAAAATTAATTAGTGCTATTGGCTAATTCTCCAATTTTAGAAAAATTCAATAATCAAAAAATCTTTGGAAGATATAATAAATAAATAACAATAAATATTCATGGACATTTCACACAATTTCCTCTGGTCCCAAACTAAGCTTATTTGCTTGTGTTGGGTACCAGAATACGGATAGAATACATATACTACTTTTTTTTTTGTAAATACATACTTATAATACATAGAAACACCCAGATGCAGTACAAACATTTGTATGACAATTAAAAAAATCACACAAATTATTGTCCTGAGCGGGAATCGAACCCGCAACCTCTCGTGTGGCCATCCGTTACCAGAACCACTACACTACGAGGCCCGTCTAGATAGATTTAGAAATGAAGTTATAAGAGAATGTTGCGGTCTGAAAGAGGATGTAGTGACTAAGGTGGAGAAAAGTATGCTAAGGTGGTTTGGTCATGTGGAGAGGATGGATGACAAACGCTTTACGAAAGGCATATATACGGCGAAAGTAAGTGGAAATGCTGGGAGAGAACGCCCGAGAAAAACATACTCCGATGTCATCGCCGGGATACTCCAAAAGAGGCAAGTGCGTAGCACTTACAACCGTCGGGCATGTATGACCAGATGTATGAGTGTGTGTGGATGAAGCCAAGGAAGTATGCTTCGATCGTAGCAGATGGCGCTCTATAGTATCTGCCTACCCCCATGGGAAAAAGGCGTGATGTTATGATGATGATGATCATTAATCAATAAAAGTTTCTGTTATCAAAAAGACATACATAATTTGAAAATATTTTTAATTCTTCAAAAAAACTACATAAATTTATCAATTCCAGAAAATAAAATATTTACTAATTTTTTCAAACCTTTATGGAAATAAATAAATTAAACTATTTGAATAGTTTTTACTTAAATTTCCTATATTATAATATTTATAATATACAAAATTTTAATTTGATACATAATACTTAAATTATATTTCTTGAAAGATAAAATGTTTATTTAAAAGAATTAGTTAATTTATAGAAATTTTTTTTTCAACTTTCCAAATTTTGCCGCCCTAGAAAGTTTGCCGCCCTGGGCACTAGCCCCGACTGCCCCTAGTGTAAATCCACCACTGATTCCAAGCTTCACCTGCATTGCATATTAGTAAACAAAATTTACAGTATATACTTGTATTAAAATTGAAATGCATTACAGGTGTTTGAAAATCACTCAATACCTTTGTGAAAGCTGATCACAATTACTGTGCTCTTGTCAGGGATTGCGGACAAGTTAGAACTTTACCCGATGTCACTGACATAACTAGTACAGTGGATCAAAAAGAGCCAACTCCAGGTTTATCAGAGTACAAAATTACATCAATGATGACATATAATGCAGGTAAACAATTTACCACAATTATACAACATTAATTGGATCTTTACAAATTACTTAGACAATATTTGAAAAAAATGTGGTTAAGGGCCTACATCAATATTATCGTCGACATGTACATATTAACACAGCTAGTAGGTATAGAAAATGAAGAATTAGGGATATTTTTTGTGTTTACTCAAAATCTACCAAATATATTTTAATTCTGATTTACGTATTTCTATATATAATAGTTACTTATGTTTTTAAAGTTATTTCATTAGTTAATACGCGATAATAGACCAACAATCCTAGATCATATATTGAAAAAACATATACTTAAAAATTAGAGCTCTAGCCATTCAATCTAAAGTAACAATGAAAACTCCGTACGTAGAAAAATGCACGAAGCTATTTTGGTATCCTCTTAATGTTTAGAAGAACTGTGTGGTTTCTGATTAAGAATACTAGTGTTACCACCCCATTTCATCACCAAGTTTATCTTCTGTCTGTTGCTGGTTTACTTTGTAAATTTGTTTCCTTATTTGTTTACTTAGTTTCGTTAGTTACCCAATAAATTAACTTTTCTTGCTTATCTTGGCAATGGCTGAACATTGAAGAGTTTACTGCAAATTTCTTTGTGATGCTATATGTAAGTGTTTAAATGTGCAGTGGATGAACTAATCAAGCAATACAGTTGTGATTATTTTTATACTAATTAAAGTTTTGTCTTATTTTCAGTTTGTATTCATATATCAAATCATAGGTTTCCACATCCTTAAAAACATCCTTTTTTATGTGCTGCTTGTATAGAGGCTATCGGAGTTGAAGACCCAAGAGAAAATTATCCTACAAAAATATACAGCAGGAAGAGTCCCCGTGTTCACAATTTCGAGTCTGTATTAAAGATATACATTCGTCATAATCCACCATCTGTACAAGCAGTAAATTTAACTTGTAAGTAGAAACTTTTCCTTTGAAAGGTAAAATATCTCGTCGACCAAAATAAGCTCTAGTATTAGTAGTATCTGACAGTTTATTATATTGTACTTCAAGAAAAATTTACTAAGAAGTTTGTGGATTATTGATGGATAATGGTCTCATTAGTGGTGGATATTTAGACGAGATTATATTTGATTTTTATTAATCATCACACTGAAAAAACGACATTTATATATAATAATTTAAAACTGTATAAATATTTAAATTTGTAATATGTATCTAAAACTGAGCTAGATTGATTTGACGAGCCTCGTGGTTGAGTGGTTTATTAACAGACTACCTATCAACAGGTCGCTGAGGTCAATTGTTTGTAGTGCGTCTGGGTGTTTCTGTAAGTATGTATATCATCATCAACATAACATCACGCCTTTTTCCCATGGGGGTAGACAGAGACTATAGAGCGCTACATACTATACACATAAGACAAAAAGTATGTATATACAAAAGAAAAGTAGTATATTTATTCTAACCATATTCTGGTACCCATAACACAAGCAAAAATAAGCTTAGCTTGGGACCAGAGAATGTTGTGTGAAATGTCCGTGAATATTTATGTATTATTATTATTAAAATTGAAATGTATTACAGGTGATCACTCAGTACCTTTTTGGAAGCTGATCACAATTACTGCACTCTTGTCAGGGATTGTGGACAAGTTTGAACTTTACCTGATGTCACTGACATAACTAGTACAGTGGATCAAAAAGAGCCATCGCCAGGTTCATCAGAGTACAAAATTACATCAATGATGACATATAATGCAGGTAAACAATTTACAACAATTATACAACATTAATTGGATCTTTACAAATTAGATAATGGTACAGAAACTATGCGCACAACTAAACTTAGGTTAACTAAAAATGAAAATTGATAGCGTCATTATCATAATTCGGCAATGCAATCTTATCTTTGTTATTAATATAAATGTATGGTACGAAACAGCCAATTAATCTAAATACGCCACAGTTGTTTTAATTATTTAGTTAAGTTTAGTTGTGGATGTGGAATAAAATTGGTACCAGTATTTAAAAAAATATATGGTTAATGTTTAGAACAACTGTGTGGTGTCTGATTAAGGATACCAGTGTTACCACCCCATTTCATCACCAAGTTTCATGCGATTTCATTTAGTAGACTTAGCGTGAAAATGTCACAAAGAAACACCCACTTTCACTGTTATTTATGAAATTAATTTGTTTACTATTTATTTTTCAGATAAAACTTTCGCTTACCAGAAGAAGAAGGCTCCTTATCATCAGATAAAGATATGATATTAGTTATTTGTATGATATAAATGAATAGAGCATTCTTCAGGTTCAATTCGATCAAAATCAGGCGCGAGAAATGTTATGCTTAACTGCATGGGATTTGAAGGAGCATTTAAAAGTCTATTATTAAATAATTTTAATACTAATTAACGCATTCCTTAAACGCAAATTGTGAAGAAGGCTACAATGAATGTTTACAGTCTCTCACATTTTTATCAAACAAGAAGGAAAAGAGTGATGTATCCTCATCATCCCCAAAAATTATAATTGATTGATTGATTGATTCTGGATTGTGTAATAAATACGAAAAATGTATCAGATGCAGAGGCCGATCAAAGAGTTTATGTATGTGGATGGGCCCTAACAAAGTGTCTTTAAAAAAGTCGTAACATTGTAAAACCTGCAAAAGCAATCTATTAGGTAATGCGGAAAATGAAATATATAAGTATATGCGCAATTGAGAGTATTGCAATAACAAAAAGTGGTTATGCTATCCGTCTAAAGATCTAATAGCTTGTTTTCAGGATATACAAGGCATGACAATTGGCACATTAAATAATGAATGCCATAATAAGAATGTTTAACGAATTGTAAAGTACTTCATAGAAATATTTTCAGATTTCAATTTTTTTAATTGTGAGGTTCACCAACAAGATGTAAAAAATTGTTTTGTAGATACATGTATTAACATAATTATATATAGTTGATGCCGATCTGTGAATAGAATACTCGATGATAAAATTAATTACGAAGGAGAAAATGTTATTAAAATATCGGCAAAAACGTATTACAATAAGTATAAAACTTCTAAATAATTATGTGCATTCATTAAGTATAGGAACTAGGTACTGTAGTATTGTATTCTGTCGCATTAAATGTAAGAACTAAGTACTGTAGTGTTATATTCTGTCGCATTAAATGTAAGAACTTGGGTACTGTGATATGGTAACGTATTGTAATATTGTATCTGTAAAATTTTTCAACTTAAGCATGTCCTGTAATTAAGTTCTAGTATTCCATGAAGATTATTAACTGTTGCTAATACGCCTGGTCTGCGCGGCATAGTAGATATAATATAAATCTTATAATCAAAAACCATTTTTCAAAGGCTGTTCTTATAATCAAAGTGGCTCCATAATAGGTATGATAGATATATGATATCTGAACTTACAATTTTTTCTGCGTGTGGTGTGTGTACCTGTACCTGATAGCGAATATATACGCTTTTGATTTAGTATGTCTTGCATATGTTTTAGTATTTTTGTGTACATTATATTAGTTATTTGTATAATATAAATTAATAAAGCATTTTGGACAGAATTTCAAGCAGCTGTTTTATGTGTATATTATCGTATAAAAAAGAGGAAAATCCTAGCCTTTTGTATATTGGTTTTCATCAATTCAAATTTCTATAATGTGCTGTAAGCTTCTTAATAAAAGTAACTAAGTATATTTTCAGATGATGTAGAGTTGTTAACACATTTTATTAATCTTTCTAAACCATGTATGCAATAATGTATGTATCATTGTTTACTTGTAAAACTCACTAAGTATTTTTAGAAGATGCTGAGCTGTTAATATTATTTATTTATAAGGTCAACCATTCTAAATATTGTATTAAATGTTAGAAGACATTTTATTTTATGGATTACATTCTAAATTTATTATATCATTTACAACAGTTGCCTTCATAAAGTATCAATATGTAAACAGCTCAGTATCTAAAATACTTAGTGAGTTTTACAAGTAAACAATGCTACGTATAGCTTCCTATGAATAGCTATAGGTATATACCTATGACGTCACAAAAAGTTGTCCTCAACAATCACCAGCGGCAGCACTTTCCATACATGCACGTTTGGGCATAGAGCAGCCCCTCTTGTTATATCTATATTATTTTACTCTTTGCGCATCCCTAAATTCCCACATGGCATGGCGTGGGCGCATGGCACTGTGGCACATAGTACATAGTAGCTATATTATTATACTCTTTGTCTTCTATCTATTCTGTGGCATGGCACATGTCCCCAACTTTCGAAGTTTGTTTGATCTTATTTTCATTTTGTTTTACCTTTTTATTTTTCTAGATCGAATACTATTTCATATTAGTACTTTATATTAGTGCTTAATATTCTCTGTTCCTCTACTTCTCCTTAGCTTTTCCTAAAGAGTAAAGTATTTTTTATTTAGATTGGCTTTTCTTTTCCTCCATTTGTAGTTGTAGTGCATCTATCGAAAGCGAAACCGTGTGTATTTATACAATTATTTGAATATACCTACTTATTAAAATAAGTTCTGATCGTTACCGACTGAGTACCTACTCCGAAATGGCGACAAGGATAAATTGTAAGTGATTCTTCATGATATTTTTTTTTTAATCTGAAAATGCCTAAATAAAAAATGCCTAATACTAAGTTTTTTGCTATTTAACATATTTTTCAGTATTAGGTATGGTATGTTTAAATTGCCTATTTATCTCTATGATAAATTGTTACAAAGTTTCATTAAATTTCATTCATTAATAATAATAATAATAAGCCTTTATTGCCAACAATTACAGACATAAAAGTATAAAGATATGTTTTTTCCATAAACGCTGTTACCTATACGGTGTCGGCGTGACCTTGTGTCACGAAGGCCTCCTCCAGCTTCCATTCCACTCTTGATTGGGTTGTTCGGTGCCATAGTGGACCCGCTATCTTTTTAATGTCATCAGACCATCGTTTCTTCTGTCTTCCTCTCTTTCTTTTTGTTTGCAATCTTGGGGTCCACAGGGTCACATCTTTTGTCCATTTATTATTCCCTTCTCTCATCATGTGGCCTACCCACCTCCATTTAAGTCTTTTGGTTTTGCCTATAATATCCTCTATTTTGGTAATTTGTCTAATGTCTGTTGCTCTCTTTGTATATCCCAGAATACTCCTCTCCATGGCTCTCTGACATGTAATTAGCTTTTGGTTCTGTTTCTGTGTATTTGACCAGGTCGTTCATTGCCATATTGTATTGTTTTCCTTTTAACACCTCCTTAAGAGACCAGTATCTCTTCCATGAATTTGCGATCCGTCTCTCTATCTCCGAATCCATTTGATCATTAAAAGCTATAAGCTGGCCCAAGTAGATATAGGAATCGACATATTCCAACTTCTCCTCATCTACAATAATATTTATTTGATATCTGTTCGTCATTACTTTTGTTTTTGTCTTGTTTATTGTTAAGCCCACCTTTTTGCTTTCCTGTGTCAGATCATGCAGCATTTTTTGAAAATTCTTTGGGTTGTCTGTTATAAGTATTAAGTCGTCAGTAAATCGTAAGTGATTTAAACGGGTTCCATTAATGTTAATTCCTATATCATCCCACTCCATCTTTCTGATGACTTCTTCCAGCACAGCCAAAAAAAGTTTTGGTGACAGTGGGTCTCCTTGTCTCACTCCCTTTAGTATTGGGAAAATCTCCCCTTCTGTTCCTAGTTTTATTCGGGCTGTGCTGTTCGTATATACATTTTTTATCAGTCTTATGTATTTGTGTTCTAATCCTTGATTTTGCAGGGCTTCCCAAATTTTTTTATGTTCTAAAGAGTCAAAAGCTTTATTATAATCTACAAATGCTATGTAGAGTGGATATTCGTATTCTTGACATTTTTCAACTACTTGTTTTATCACGTGTATGTGGTCTATTGTCGAGAATCCAGAGCGAAATCCCGCCTGTTCTCTCGGTTGTTGTTCATCTAGTTTTTTTGTTATGCGTTTTAGAATGATTTTTGAGAACACTTTATATATACTGGACATGAGACTTATTGGACGATAATTGCTTATTTCTGATCTGTCGCCTTTTTTGTAAATAAGTATTATAGTGCTTACTGTCCACTGTGAAGGTATATATTCTGTTTTTAGTATGAGATTAAACAGGTGAGTTAGTTTCGTGATTGTATCTGGCAGTGTTACTTTCATCATCTCGTTAGTTATATGATCGGGTCCAGGAGCTTTGTAATTTTTTAACGTTTCTATTGCACTTTGGACTTCACATTCTAGAATCTTTGGAATTTCTTCAACTTCGTCCTCTAGGTGTAGATTGTTTAGTAAGGTGTTTTCGGATGAGTACAATTTCTGGTAATATTCTGTCGCTATCTTTAAGATTGGTTGTCACAACCTTGTAGGTCTTGCTTTTTATTTTTGGTATCCAGAGCATCGATTCCTTCAATTCTTTGAGTGCTTTGTTGATGCCTCCTGTTTTGATAATGTGTTCTTCTATACATTCTAATCTTCTAATTGATTTGTCTTTCTTTATACTGTGATTTATTTCTTTATACTGTGATTTATTTCTTTACTTATTTTAGTTATATCTTGTAATCTTGTTTTACTTGTTCTATTTTGGAGCAATTTTTTCCTTTTTTTTAATGAGTTCTGTTGTTTTTGAACCTGGTGTGTATTTGTTTGTTTTTATGCTTTTTGTTTTGTTATAAATATCGTTGATTATCGTGTTGTAGGTTTTTTGCGTTTCATGTCGTGCCTCGAGAGTCGTGGTATTTTGGGGTGTCTTAGTATTTGCCCGAAGGTTTTCGATCTGTTGGAAGTGTTTCCTTTGTTTCTTCTGTTGCTTATAGTATAGCTTTGCTCTGACCATACGGTGATTCGTATTAAAATTTAAATTGTTTATCACACTGACGTCTTGAAAGAATTTAGGTTGGTTGCTGTTTATAAAATCTATTTCATTGCAATGGGTCCCGTCAGGCGATATCCAAGTCCACTTTCTGGCAGGTCTTTTCTTGAAGATACTATTTAATACCGTTAGATTGTTCTCAACGGCCATATTGACAATTCTCATGCCATTTTTGCTTCTTTTCCCAGCACCATATTTTCCTATTGTGGACTCTTCGCCCTGCTTTTGTTTGCCTATTTTTCCATTAAAGTCCCCCATTACAATAACGTTTTTATGGACAGTCTGTAGTGTCGATGACAGTTGGTAGTAGAAATCATCTTTAATTGTTTCATCCGCTGCTTCTGTTGGTGCATATATTTGCACTATAGACCAACTATCCTTGTTCCCTTTTAACTGAATGTTTAGTAAAGCGATTCTTTCAGATATGCCTTTAAACTCTAAGATTTGCCTCTTTAAATGTTTTTTGACCAAGAATCCTACTCCGTATTGACCTTTTGTCTCACCCATATAGTATAGGATGTAGTTATCATGTTCTTCAATATGGTTTCCAACTCGTCTCACTTCGCTGATGCCTAGAATATCCCATTTGATTTTACCTAAGGCTATTTCTAATTCTAATAGTTTTTCCGGTGTCCTTAGTGAGAGTGTGTTTAAGGTGGCGATATATATGTTATTTTGTTTTTCTTTAGGTGCTGTGTTTGCTGGAGGGTAGCGGTCATCTCTCCCCACGGTGACCAACCGGCTTGGGGTGCATTGTTCGGTTATTTTGTGAGCAGTTAGTTTGTTTACTACGGTTTGTTTCCGGGTGCCGGCGATCATCACGGGTTTTTTGAGGTTTCCGATAGTGAAGCAGATCTAGGTCGGTCGAAGTAGCTTAAAACATTAGGCTTTGTGATTTCTTTCCCCTTATTGGACGCAGTTGCTGGGATTTTTTTTAGGTCTGTTTTGTGTGTGAGTGAGGTGAGTCGGTATCATCTCTTTTTCTCTTATCTCTGTTTGTTTCTGATGATGTTTTCACTATTATTATTAGTATTTGTAATTGTTTTCGCTTTTGCAACTCTTCTTTGGAATAATCTTCTTTGACATAGATCCCAGGTGGTAGTTTCGATTTATTTTTCAATATCATATGTTTCTTCCACAGCGACGTGACAGAGACTACAACGGGGCGGTTTTTAGTTTTATTTTTGCCAATTCTGTATACGTTGCTTATTTCTTGGCTACTTAAATGTGTGTCCGTTTCTAATTGCTTCCTTTTCCATATTTCCTTAATGGAGTTCACCACTTGCGCTTCTGTTTTGCCAATTTCCCCAACGCCAAAAAATACTAAATTGTATTTCCTTTTTTCTCTTTCCATAATATTGAGCTTTTTCTCTAGTGTAGATATCTTGGTTTTGAGCATAGCATTTTCTTCAGTTATAATTCTAAACCGCTCATCCAATGCCTCCATTACATTTTTCGTCACTGACAGTGTTATGAGTTTGGCTTGTTGGTTTAATTTGTCATCGAGCTTACTCAATAACAGTTCCATATTTTTGTCCATTTTCTTATTTATTAATTGACAACGCTAGTTAGATGGTGGTATATATTCTTCTTCTTCTTCTTATTTTTATGGCTTTGTACTTTTTTTTTTTTTGACTCTGCCAATGTTTGTTATGTTAGTATCATAAACAGGAAAGACTATTAATGAATATTAGAATATGACCGGTTTGTAGACTACTTGTCAGATTCTTCGACCAGGGTGATATACCTAAAAATAAAACACGTAAGACATCACATTGTTAGTGTGTTAGTTAAACATACACAAAAATTAGTTAATGTTAGGGAGAACATTTATATATTTACAACTTTATATTATTCCTATCTACAAATTTACAAATAATTGGGTTGATTTGGGGGGAGAAGATAAGAGATAAAAGAGACTTTAGGGAAGTAGGACGAGGGATTTCTGGGGGGAGTAAGTCGTATAGAGATTGGTGCAATTTAGGGCAAGAAAAGAAAATATGATTAGCATCTCCTTCGTCTAATCCGCATTCACAAAGTGCTGTACTCCTAATCCTGAGTTTGGCAAGAAATACAGGGGTGCAAGAGTGTCCTAATCTTAGTCTACAAATAGTAGAGGTAGTTTTCTTATTATATTTATTAAACTTAAAGAACCATGGCTTTGGAGGGATTTCTGGTTGAACATCAGCATAATGTTTCCCTTTAGTTAATTTGGAGTGGTTCCAAGTAGCAGTCCATGATTTATCTAGTAGTGAGTTGGCAGTAAGACATAGATCTTGGGGGTAAATTTTGTAATGTTCAAGAGTGCCGTGAAGAGTAGCTGACTTAGCGCAAGAATCGACCGTTTCATTACCGGAGATACCCAGTTGGCTAGGGATCCAAGCCAAAACGACATTAATATTTAAATTATGACACTCGAGAAGGGCCGTTTTGATTTTCAAAATAATAGGGAGAAGGAAATTGGAGCGAAAAGGGTTCGATAGAATTGATTGTAAGCAACTCAAAGAATCTGTGAAAATGATGCTGTTGTTAAGGTGATGGGACTTTACGAATAAGATGGCCTCAAGAATGGCCAAAGCTTCACCCGTGAAAACCGTAGTGAGAGTAGGGCACTTGAAAAGGAGAGATATTTTAGATGAGGGAAACCAAACCGCAGAGCCGACTTCACTGTCAGAGGTCAACTTGGACGCATCTGTGAAGATAGGGTGCCATCCACGAAAATATCGGTCTAGATTGTCCCTAAAGATGGTTCGGGCATTAACACACTCCTTGTCTATACCAAAATGAAGTAAGATATTTGGTCTAAAGGTTAGTGCATCAAAGGGGGTAAGAAATAAGGGGATCATAGAATACTGAACAACCTGATTCAAGATCTGGCAGATGGATTTGAGACTACGGAGAAGAAGGGGGATTTTGGAAGAATTTTGACATAGTTCCGAAAGTTGGTTAAGTTTAGATAAAAGGGGGTGGTTAAAGTTCTGGATTACTTTGAAAAAAAATCTATCACACAAAAATTGTCTGCGTAAGTTCAAGGGAGGTTCACCACACTCGATCTGCATAGCATTTATAGGTGAACATTTCATTGCTCCAAGAATAATACGCAGACATTTGGATTGAATTTTGTCAAAAATTTCTAAGTTTGATTTGTTAAATGAGCTAAAAAGGAGGGAACTATAATCTAAGTGACTGCGAATTATGGCGTTATAAATAAGTTTTTGGCAGTAGGGATGAGAGCCCCACCAGACTCCTGACAAAGAACGCAGAATATTCATGTTCTTTTCGCACTTTTGCACTACACTTGAGGCGTGAGGTGAGCCAGTCATTCTGGTGTCCAAAGTTACACCCAGGAATTTGACAGAATTTGATTGGGGGATAATCTCATTATTAACATATAATTGAATTGAGGGAATGACCCTTTTTTTGGAAAAAACTACTACGGAACTTTTAGAGGGGGAAAGAGTTAAGCCATGATCGTTAAGCCAATCGGTAACATAACGCAGAGCTATGTTTAAACGACAGGTCGCATCTTCGATGTTTGTGGACGAGATATACAGAGCTAGGTCATCGGGATATTGCAGAATATTACATAGGGGTTCGATGGGTTGTTCTAGGTCGTGTGTGTATAAGTTGTAGAGCAGAGGGCTTAAAACTGAGCCCTGTGGTAAGCCCTTCCAAACTAAACGAGGTGTCTCAAGACCAGAGTTGGTTTTTACGATGACTGATCTTTCCACTAATAAATTGTGAATAAACCGCACTAACTTCTCCGGGATCCTCAGCTGTGAGAGTTTTCTCCTGAGAGTGGGAAGTAAAACGTTATCGTAAGCAGCATTTATATCTAGAAAGACCCCTACTAAATATTCTTTCTTTTTATAAGAAGTTTCTATTTCTGTTCCCAAGATACTGAGGCTATCCATTGAGCCTCTACCCTTCCTGAACCCAAATTGCGACTTGCCGATATATGAGTTATGTTCCGCCAGCCATTCGAGACGATTTTTGATCATATGTTCTACTATTTTCACCACTACCAGGGTCCAGAGGGTCCCTACCGGATTTTAATATAGGGATGATTAACTGAGTTTTCCATTGAGGGGGGTTTATGCCAGTTTCAAAGAATGAATTAACAATGGATAGAAAGATGGCTTTAGTAGAATCCGAAGAGTTGACTAAAAAAGAGTATGGGATACCGTCAATTCCTGGGGAAGAGTCGGTCAGTCCGTTAATCGCTAGTAATAATTCCTGAAAAGAAAAGGGGGAATCGAAGGAATTCTGAGAGGGGAGGGGGCATGGGTCGATTGGAAGGGAGAGTAGGCAGGGAACCAAGGGAGGAGTAAGAGTGTTTGTGAAAGGCTCAAGCCATACCGATGGGTCATTAGCCGAAATATTTTCAGAGTTTTGAGATCCCCTATACCGTCTGACCCGTTTCCACATAAGTGATGGGGGTGATTTAGGCGATAGGGTTTCGCAAAATCCGATCCAACCCATGCGCTTCTTTTTAGCTACTAGTTTCCTAAATTTTGCCGAAGAACGTTTGTAGATAAGGAAATTTTCTTCAGTCATTGATCGAGAGTACGCTTTCTCCGCCTCCTTACGCTCTTTCACCGCTGACGTACATTCTGAATCCCACTGATAAAGGAGGAGAACAAAGTGATAAGTCCACAGCGCTTCTTGTATCTTGGGTGGGCAGAACCCTCCGGGTAGGGGAGCCATTATTTAAGATGCATAGGTTGACCTCATCAAAAACATCCAGAAGGGAATGGCCAAATAGGTCAGTGGCTATGGCCCCAAACAGTGTTGTGGCCATTAAAATCTCCCATGACTATCATAGGAGGGGGGACATTAGACAAAACAAATAAAAGGTCAGGGATCATAGAGGAATTAGGGTGATGAATATAAATAGATACAAAGGATATATTAAAGCATCTAACAGCAACAATGTTCATACAAGAGGGATGGGGGGGGGGGGGAGGGAGATACGGGAGAAAGGGAGGGAATGCTTTACGAATAAAGCGCTCCCGGCGTATCCATCAATCCCATCATCCCGGAAACCCGAGAAACCAGGAACCCTGAAACGGGAACCTGGTCTCAGCCATGTCTCCGAGATGGCAATGACTGATGGATGGAATTTGTTAATAAGGTATGAAAGTTCATGCTTCTTCGTTTGCACGCTTCGACTATTCCATTGTAGTATGGTTACTAGATCCATTATTGGAGAATAAAGTGAATTGATTATTAAGTTTAGAGGCGGTGGTATATATTATTGGCACTGGCAACACTGATAACGTCAGTGTCAGCTGCTAATATGACATTTGTTGACACTTGTCAAGAAGACGTTTATTGTTATTGGGCAAATTTGATACTGATGTGGGTAGATTTTTGCACCAGTTTGATTAACTGTTACTTTTTTACAAATAAGTCGTAAAGTTGAAATTTTCACTAGCACTTTTCAGTCCAAGGATGTTGTTAAACACTGTTTCCACTATGTTAATTTGTTGTTTAGTGTTTATGTTGATGAATTTTGCATAGAAGTACTTTATTTCTGCAATTTTAACCCGAATGTGATTTAATAACTGCGGAGCACTTTGACGTACGTGTTTGCGTTACGAATACCGGCGAATACCTCCTATTTCATTCATTACTTTTTGTATATAATAATAACACATGCAAATAATTATTTTATGTTGCAGTTATACTAGACGCGCCTAGTGCACCAGTTGTAGATAAATGGTCTGCCAATCATGTGGTCCTTAAATGGGAAGAACCTCTATCTGACAGCGGCTCTCCCATCACTGGATACATTGTAGAGAAGATGGATAATGACAGTCAAGTGTGGGAGAAAACTGTTATAACATCATCTCCAGTACCTTGTGCTACTATTAATGGGTAGGTATCTATTATGGTTTTTGCATATTTAACTATAGTACCTAAGTATTATATATTATTAGTGTGGTATTACTACCACATTTCCTGTCCAGGATGCTGTAAAAGTTAGCTACAAAATATTCTACGCAGATAACATCTTCTGTGGAATGAAAATCTTAAACTAAACCCTTTGCCTACATGCCTGATCAGTGTGGCACTGTAGGCCACGATCCTTCCTAAAGTGGATGAGCCTTGTGCCCAACAGGGGGACGTTATTGGGCTGGAAAAGAGAATATTAATTATCTTTTATAATATGACTGGAATTTGTGCTAATTGATTCAATCTGCAAAGACCAACATAAACTTGCTGAAACCTTTAATTTTGTTTATTTTTCAGTTTAATGAAAGGCAATAAATACTATTTCCGTATCATTGCCTTTAATAATGCTGGTCAGAGTGAGCCCTCAGAGGTTAGCAAAGAATTTGATGCTGAACGCAGATACTTGACTCGGAAAAATGTTAAGAGACATTTAAGTGATGTCACCCAGTCTCCTGGGGTCAAGCTAGAAGCAGCTCTTGCTAAACTTACACCAGGTGCTGATTGGAGGTAAACTAATTCTTGAATATCCGTAAGCATTATGAAATATTACATTTATACCACACTTGTTGTTAACTGTGACTTTGTTTGCCTATAACACTAGGTGACTGTAGGTTCTTTATTTATTTATTTATTTATTTATTTTTAGGATCACCAACAAATGATACACATACAAAATCACAGTAACAATTATAAATTAGAAACTTGCCATGTGTTCATTCAATTACAGGCAACCACAGCTAACACAATTTTAAAAATAAGAATAATAATTTTTTTTTTTTTTTCTAATTTCTAAAAGGAATAAAGATATAATACATGCATTAAGAGTAATTACAAAAATAGTCACCAGAAACAATAAAAAACTTCACCCCAACAATAAAATCACAGAAAGAATAAACCAAAAGAAAAAAAATTTGGTACCAAGACATTAAAGAATAAGAAATTATTCAGAATCCTGGCTCAAGATATTCAGTGAATCTTTTCTTCACTGCTGCCAATCTATCATTAAAAATATCCAAGTTCAATATGTGTGTGAGATCATTATAAGACTTAAGCATTCTTGTTAAAGGCGCGTTAAGACCGATGTTAGTTCTATATCTACTTAAGGTGAACAGTTTGTAGACACTTGAGCGTGGTAACCTGTTAGGGACCGTTATATAAATGTTTGCCATCAATTCAGGACAGTCTATATTATTTCTAAACATATTGTAAAGAAAGGAAAGATCAAGAATCCTGCGCCTATTGTTGAGTGAAATCATGTTAAAGTGTCCAAGGCGAGCGCTATAAGAATTTAGAGAGTGATGCAATTTCATATTAAACGCAAGCTGACCAAGAAATCTTCTCTGAACTCGTTCTATCCTGTCCCTATGGACCTGGTAGTGAGGTGACCATACTTGTGAGCAGTACTCCAGGGTACTGCGCACCAATGTATTAAAGAGGATGATTTTAGTTGCTGGACGCGTAAACCATTTGGTATTTCTGCCTATAAACCCACCCATCTTGGAAGCAGTTAATATAATTCTATCTAAGTGTGCATTAAATGAGAGCTTACTGTCGACCAAAACTCCCAAGTCACGAATGACATCAACTCGTCTGATTAATTGGCTATTTATGGCATAGGCCCCTTGTATTTTTGTTTTATTTTTGGTAACTGTAATACAATAACACTTATCAGCATTCAGAAACAACTTATTTCTTTCACACCATCCAACCAAGCGGTCAATATCATCCTGAACTGATTTGCAATCCTGTAGGCTATTAATAGGTTTCATAATTTTAAGATCATCTGCAAATAGATAAAAATTTGTATTGTGAAAACACTCCGAGATAGAATTAATGAGAAATAGAAATAAAAGGGGCCCCAGATGTGAGCCCTGGGGCACACCTGAAGTGACATCAAATTTAGAGGACTTGCTTCCACCAACCGCAACATAGAAACTACGATTTGCCAGATACGATCCAAGCCACGCCAGGACAGACCCACCCACACCCATGCCGTCAAGTTTTGACATTAGAATTGCATGGTCCACCCTGTCGAAGGCCTTGCTAAAGTCCGTGTACACCACATCCACTTGAGTACCCTGATCCAGATATTGCGATACGGTGTTTGTGAATGCAACAAGGTTAGTAGTTGTGGATCTTTTTTTAACGAACCCGTGTTGTTGTGTGATTAGGTGTGATTTGAGTAGATTGTTTAAATACGGATGAATTAAAGACTCGAACAATTTTGGTATAACAGACAGAATAGAAATAGGTCGATAGTTTCTGATAATCTTTTTAGGGCCATCTTTGTGAACGGGTACTATCTTAGCAGTTTTCCAGTTTTTAGGAAACTGTCCTCTACGTAATGAATCATTGAACATAAATGTTAATGGAAATGAAAGTTGCTCAGCACATTTAACCAAGAAAATTGGCGGCAGCCCATCCGGACCAGGACCTTTATTACAGTCTAATTTTTTTAATTTATGTAGTACATCTGACTCAGATAGGGTTATATTGTTTAAACTAAGTGCATTGTCAGCAGAAAGATAATTTCCGGAATTTACTGCAGTTACCTGATAATGAGTTCGTTCACTGAATGTGGATGAGAAATACCTAGCGAATAGGTTACCGATTTTGGCTGCATCGGTTGCCTTATCATCATCTGTATGCATACAGGAGGGTAAATTACTACTACAGTTACGTTTCTGCTTAATATATGTCCAAAAATACCTAGGGTTCTTGCTGATATTCTTTTCTAGATTATCGCAATATTTTTTAAAACACGCCTGCATTAATTGTCTTGTTCTGAATTTTAATAGATCTAAGACGACCCCATCCATTGGATTTTTATATTTTTTAAATCGCAGTCTAATTCGATTCTTTTCCTTAAGGCTTTTAATTAGACCATTGGAATACCAAGAAGGGTAATTGAGATTTTTAGGTTTGCTCATCGGGACAGATTTGGATATCACAGCATTCAAGATATAATAGAATCTGCTCACAATATCGTCAGTATTGCTGTATGAAGAAAATTGGTCAGCCCAGTCAATTCGGTCAAACTCACTAATGATTGTTTCATAATCAGCTCTGTAATAATTATATCTAGGAAGCCAATGTGACCTTAAATTACTGTCAACACTTAGTGATAATTCAAATTCCAATGGTGGGTGGTAGTTATCCACTGACACTAGACTGTCATGAGCTTTTGTTACAGACAGCTGAGACTCAGATGAAAAAACCAAATCAAGAATTCTACACATAAAATTTTGTATGCAGTTAACTTGTTTTAGGTCGTTAATTGCCATAAATTCAGACACCAAATGACAAATTGGACTAGAAGAGCTTATGAGATCAACAACGTTGCTATTTTTGATTTCCCATGTTAGATTAGGCGCGTTAAAATCACCCAAGACTATGGAATGATCGTAATTTGAGAGATTATTACTAGCTACATCTACAAACTGTTCGAGATCTACAAACTGAATTGGTGGTGGTAAATAAACTGCACAAATACATATTCTAATTTTGCTATTTCCCCTCCCCATAGTAAGTTCTATCCAGAGATCCTCTATGGATCCTTTGCTTTCAAATTCATGTAACCTGATTGCATTTATTTTTTTATGTACCGCGATAATCACTCCACCACCCGTTTTTTTGGAACTGACACCTGTTAGATCACGATCCCGCCTATGCACAGTATATCGGTTATCGAATAATTCCGCGTCCTTGATATTGTCCTGAAGCCAAGATTCCGTCACAATGACTACATCGTACTGATTTAGTAATACATTAGTATAGAAAGTATTTGTTTTTGTGTTTAACCCTCTACAATTCTGGTAATAAAACTTTATTTGATCGAATTTTAAAAAAATTGTAACTGGAATCTATTACACACAGTTTTATATAAAGAAAATTAAAATTAAGTGATGCTCTTCAATGATTCAAGGTCCCTGATCAATATGGCCGGCAATGACTCGCATTTTCTAACAAATACACGTCCACTTCTCACCCATACAAATTTATAGTTCATCTCTCTAGCCTTCAACCTAGCTCTCCTATGAAGTTCCTTGTTGTGTGGCGAAAGGTGCTCTCCAACATAAATAGGTTTCTTATCACCGCCCAGACCCAAATGCGCAGAATTCAATTTCTCTGATGAATGGATCTTGTTAAAGTTTATAACTGCTGCCAGGATTCTATCTCTAACCAAAGGGCTGCGCAGTTTGACTATTATAGATCTCGGTCGCGTTGAAGATGGGTTAGCTTTAGCAACTCTCGTACACATATGAATATCGTCAGTGCTTATGTCGAGCTTAACAGTTTTGGCAAGCTGCATCATCATAGACACTAAGTTTTCGCTTTTATGTTCCGGTACATATTGTATCTCTATATTGGCTGTTCGAGTATGTTGTTCAATCTCTGTTAAGCGGTGATTCAGCTCCTTATTAGCGGCGTATAACTCGGTTACCTGCTTTTGTAACGATGTGCTTAACTCCAAATTGTTATCCACTCTAGATTTGATAGACTCAAATTCTGAGTTGATGAACTCCATAGAAGCACTAAAGGTGGCTATCTCATCTTTTAGGGTTGAAATTTCAACAGTAAGTTCACTCTTCAGTCGCGAAATATCGGAAGTTATATCGTTTCTTAAGGTACAAATATCTGATTTTAGGTCTCGTAACTCAATATTTAATATGTGTTTCATTTCACTTTGCAAGATCTCTCTAATATCATCCTTAGTCAGACACTGGTGAACATTTTCACAGTCACTAAATTTAGGAGACAAGTGTTCAATTGTTTGAGAACGCTGCGCCGTCCGGCTCGGAGTGGATTGAACACCTTTAGGCTTTCGGCTGATACATTTCGGACACGACCAATTTTTGCTTGACTTCTTGTCCGTGGTGCTAACACAGAGCGTATGGCGTGTTTCATTACAAATTATACATTTAAGAAAGTTGTTATCCTTAATGAGCTTCGTGCACTCCATACAAACCAGCGCCATGATAAAAACAAAATTAAAATAACAACATTATATCACACAGCTAAAACATGTAAAGCGGCCAAGCGCTGAAAGCGCAGCGCTGATCAACAAATTGCAACGCGCGGCAGCGGTGGGTAAGCGCACAATGTGTGATAAATAATGATGTCGTTCAATTAAATTTTCAAATTGTTTTTGCTTGTATCTTAATAACTACTGGATGAATGTTAATTACTAAAACACCATTACACAGTTTGGATCACACACTACAAAGTTCAATAAGTATTAATAACCGAAATCAAAACTTTATCAGTTTTTAGAAAATAAAACGCGGAGCTCACTCATATGAACCGTACCGTAACACTCGTAACATTATTGTTCTCTTTGTTGTTCTTATTAGTAAAGACATGTTATATAGGGTATTTGGAGATTACCCCCTAAGTATATATTACAATCTACCACATTTGTTACCACCAGTCGACCCGTGACCACGATTGATGCAAGTCGATCGAAACGTCAAGAGCAGAGGTATTGTGCCTTTTTAACGTGATTATAGTCCCAGTAATATTAACAAATTATGAGTTCAAATTGCGTAAGTTTAAAATCAATACCTCATTTGTTATTTAATTTACATAATTTGGTGTTTTTTATGTTGTATAGAACTAAGCAGCCAAGGACCTCGACCCCTGTTCTTATAGAAAGCGACTCCGTTCCACTCGATGATAATCTGCCGGAACCTGAAGAAATATCAAATCAGTAAATATCTTGTCTATGGTTTATTTATTACTGGCTTGTGCCCATAAAACCTCCCTCCAGCCCATTAACCCCTCACTGTTAGGCACGGGCCTTCTTCACTTTTGGAGGGATTATGGTCAATTGTGCCACACTTACCAGGCGTGTTGGCACAAGATTTATTGTAGAGTTTTCATCTCTCAAAAAGGATGTTATCTGTGTACATTATTCCTTAGCTGGCTTTTTACAGCATCTTGGAAGGAAAAGCAGTGGTGACATTTGTATTCTTAATCATTCACCACACAGACCTTTAAAACCTAACCTTACTACACAATCTATACAAATTTTTGTACATTAAATATATTTAAAAAAAAAATAGATGGTTAAAGGACAATAAACACAAACCATTTCCAGCATTTTTGAAATTTAAAAGTCCCAAATAAAAACAAGAAAAAAAAATTTTTGGAAATTTTGTCTGTTTGTCTGTTTAGATGTACACGCATCACGTAAAATGTACAATACTTATAAATATAAATGTTATACGTAAAGATTGCACGCAACTCAAGGTATTACTTAATCTTTGTTTCATCGTAATCGGTCTACTCAATCAAGAGATGTTTGCATAATACGAAATTTCTCAATTTAGTCACTTGCAACGCCATCTAGCGACTAAAAAAAGAATCAAAAAATTGATCGATCGATCTAACGAAAATTGATCCGCGGACGGAGTCGTGGGCACAGCTAGTATTAACATAAAACTTCCTCCTAATCTTGAAAAAAATAAGCACAGCTAGTTGTTTAATACTATGTTAGGTTATATTCTTACGAAATTGTATTTATTTTCAGTCCCCAAACAGTTGAGAGGGTGCAGCTATTGGAAATGTCGGTGGAAGAAATTGATGAAACTATGGAAGAAACCACTTTAGATCTAATGCAGTGGGTGGTAGATTCAGAAGAAGCTACCAAGACTAAGCCACCAAGAGTACACAAATGTGAAACACCTATTGATTCATCTGACCTTCCTGTTGCCTATTCAGAAATAGATGTCAGTGCCTCAGCTCCAAGGTTAATAGACGCTTTATATTCTCCATTGGAACTTGGCAGTGAATTAGATAGTGACAGTGAGTGCGAAGAATTAGACGAATCAAATCTGGATATTTTAATTGAGATATACACGGTAGAAGCCCATGCAGCTGATAATCTAGTGGGCACATCAAATAATTTCGATTGGGTTTCTGACTTTGATTCCTTCAAGGGTGTTCCTGAAGAATTCACAGGACCAACACCTGGAGCAATCAAAGACTATGATTCACCTTATGATGCCTTCATCGACATATGGGATAAAGACATCATAGACTCTATCGTCCTCGAAACTAACCGGTACGCGCAGCAGACTATTGAGACTATGCGTAGTGAAGGAACTTTATACCCGAGATCTCGGGTTCATTCATGGACCGACACAAATGCAGATGAGATAATGGTTCTTTTCTCTCTAATAATGTATATGGGCATTGATGTCCGGTCATCGATACCCGAATATTGGACAACTGATAACATTCTCCAACTACCAGGATTCAGAAAAGTTATGCCTTATAATCGGTACGTTTTGCTGATGAAGTTCCTTCATTTTGTAGACAATAATGCAGTTGCAAGTCAGCGTTTGTCACAATGCAAAGATTCGGATTATATGAGAAGATTGGCTAGGCTTGCTAAAGTGATGCCTCTAATTGATCACCTTGGAAACAAGTTTAAGTGCCTTTATAACCTTGAGCCTAAAATCTCGATTGACGAGTCTTTGACTTTATTTAAGGGCCGCTTGTCTTGGGTCCAATCAATAAGGTCAAAGGCTGCCCGATTTGGAATAAAGTCATATGAGCTGTGCGAGTCCAGGACTGGCTATATGGCTGCATTCCAAATCTATACAGGTAAGGGCGATGGTGATAGTGACCATTCGCCTGACGTCAATTTGGGAAGAAAAAGCACGAAAGTGGTTCTCGAGCTTTTACAGGGACTTGAACATCGGGGGCATTGTGTTGTGATGGACAACTATTATAATTGTCCAGCTCTAGCACGACACTTAAAGAGTTTAGGCTTCGATTGCTTGGGAACCCTTCGTTCTTGCTGTCGAAACGTTCCTAGAGAAATTGCTGAAGTACCGGAGAAAGTCAGTAAGGGGACTATTATATCTCGCCATTGTGGAGATGTGTCCATCATTTCGTGGATGGACTCCAGAATGGTGAATATGATATCTACCTATCACAAACCCGATACTTACATTGGATCTAGGGCCGGCAGAGTGTGTGTAAAGCCTGTGTGTGTAAGAGATTATAACAAATACATGGGAGGTGTAGATCTCAAGGATCAAAAACTCTCCATGTATTTGTTGGAGCGAAAGAGAGGCTTGAAATGGTATGTGAAGATGTTTAAAAGATTATTAAATGTGAGTATTCATAATGCTCTGGTTATGTATCTGAGTTCTCTGAAACGGCGCGGTAAGAGTCCCATTACGCATCGTGACTTCCGTTACGAGCTGGCTAGGGATATGTTAAAAAGACATCAGCCAAAACTGATTATCCCGCCTGTTGTAGTGGATGTAGATGTCACGAGGCTGAAACGATCTATCATTCATGAGCCAGAGGTACTCAGAGGTCGAAACAATAGAGTTAGATGTGTGATATGTTATAGAAATAGAGAAACCAAATTGGTTCATACTAAGTGCGTCCAATGTGATGTGTTTCTTTGCTTTGCGGGATGTTGGAAGATTTGGCATTCTGCTGTGAATCTTCCAGGCAAAAATAAACACCAGCGAAAATGGAGAAAATGATTTGCTTGAACTAATTTGTAGTTTGGATGTTGAAGTATGTACGGAATCCGCGTTCTCGTAAGAGACTGACGTTTTGACGGTTTGGGTCTCTGCGTTTGGTCTGGTCTATGTGATATGGTGTATGAAGTATGTATGAGTGTGAATGTAAATGAAGACCAGATGTACGAGTATAATTGAAGCCAAAGCATCGTGTTTAGTTCGTAGCCGATGGTTCTCTATAGTCTCTGCCTACCGCCATGGGAAAATGTTGTGATTAAGGTGAAAGAACTCTTTGTTGTATTCTTGTCGATCTCATAATTTTATTCTATTCTTCTAAAACGACGCCGAGAAATATCTTGCTCCTCTTCTTACGTCATTTCTCAGAGAAATTGGGGACTGCTTGACATTCTTGCCATAGAGTTCTTGGACATTCTTCTGTTTAATAATTTCAGGCCATCCCAAGTAAACTTACTAGTCAATATGCTACCAAGCTAGGCTAGCTTATCCCAAAGTAGGCGTTAACGTTCCCTTATGGGCTCGGTAGGCCCTAAGCTAGTTGTTCGCTTATGGGTTTGGCAGGCCCTAAGTTATGTTCGACGGGCCTCGTGGTCTAGTGGTTCATATAACGGACTGCCGTTCACGAGGTCTCGGGTTCGATTCCCGGTCAGGACAAATATTTGTGTGAAGTTTTTAATTGTCATACAAATGTTTGTACTGCGTCTGGGTGTTTACTATGTATTATAAGTATGTATTTACAAAAGAAAAGTAGTTTATGTATTCTATCCGTATTCTGGTACCCATAACACAAGCATATAAAGCTTAGCTTGGGACCAGAGGACGTTGTGTGAAATGTCCATGAATATTTATTTATTTATTATTATTATGTTAGTTAAGTTCTTCTGTAAAATATCCGACTATGTTATAATGATAATAAGGTTAGGGAGTATGTTATTCATGTATAATAGGTACATAATGTGGATTTGATATTACCATTGTAAATATTATGGTAAACGTTAGCTTTTCTGGACCAACAGAGAAATCCAGTGTTTGATATATAAATTAAAATCTAGTACCTTGCTGGTACCTTTTAACTCCGTACGCGTGAAATTTTGAAATTAAACCTTAACAAACAGAAGTTTACTATGACAGTCGATAGATGGCGTTGTACCGTTTTTTAAATCGCGCTATAGTTTCGTTCGACTCATTAACACATAAGCTCGTCAAAATTTCTACAGTGTCATCAACTCATTTTCACATTTATAAATTAGTTAGGATTAGGATTTTTTTTAAATTTTTTGTCATATTAGGAAAAAGTTATGCAAGGTAGAATTTTTTTTAGTACCTACCTACGTGGTCATCTTGCGAAATATAGGACTTGTATCACTTTCTGACGATGTATATACTACATTTATTGGCCATATTTATATACTAGTCAAAACAAAATAAGGGCCACTCGTTAATTTTAACAGTAGGAGTGATAAATTATGTTTTATACGTTCTCAAGTAGCGAATGTTTATTGTAGTGTTACCATATTAGTTTAAAATAATTTTTTAAATATTCCACTTGCATAATTTTGTAAGTACATTTTAATAATTTATTGCATCCACTCGACCATACCATATTTTAATAAAGATTTTAACACAATCAAACTAACGATTCTGTCGAGAACAGTTAGAATTTTGTTTGAATAGTGGTTGAATTAGCATTTTAAGAATGTTATGCCGAGAATCCGACGACATATGGACTTACCAACTGTAACTAAGGCCGTGATATTGCTTCAAGAAGGCCATTAGCAGCGTTGTTGCGTTACAGCTGGGTTTCTCGCGGTGACCGATTCCGAATGTCCAAGCATTCGGAATCGGTCACAATCGATATTAAGACAATGGGAGTCTAACTAGTAGACGGGAATTTGGCAGAGTTCGAGCAACCACTGTGGCCCTTATTTTGTTTTGACTAGTATCTTATAACTAGTATAGATATATATATATATATATACTAGCTGACCCGGCAAACGTTGTTTTGCCATACTAAAAAAAAAGGTTTGAAAAATAGATGTTGGCCGATTCTCAGACCTACTGAATACGCATGTAAAATTTCATAAAAATCGGTCAAGCCGTTTCGGAGGAGTACGGTAACTAACATTGTGACATGGAAATTTTATATATTAGATATATATATATAGCATAGATCTAGTAACTTTTGTATCAATATATCGTTGTCATTATAATTAATATAGTTACTGTTTTGATATGAAAAGTATAGTGGAATTATTTCTCTTTAAAGCGCCATCTATACAAAATAGTATGGACTAATAAATATCTATTAATTTATTTTATACAAGTTGTTGCCCGCGACTCCGTCCGCGTGGAATTTGGATTTTTTTTTCGCAATAAAAGGTAGCCTATGTCCTTTCTCAAGGTCTAGAGATTGTCTGTGCAAAATTTCATCAAATTCGGTTGAGAGGTTTAAGCGGGAAAGCGTAACACACAGACAGAGTTACTTTCGCATTTATAATATTAGTAGGGATAAACGTAAAATCTATATTATAAGTTATTTGGTATTGTTTAAAAATAATAAACTTGATTATTATGAATGTTAATAGTATTGGTGATAATTGATTTTGTATAAATTTAATTAGTTTGTAATAAAGGGAATTCAATTATTGTGCTTCCAATATGGAGTTATTGTGTCGAAAGTTTGTTGAAAAGTGAAACAATGTTTTATTGAATATTTGTAGTTCATATAATGTTTCATGTTATGTGTTAATCTATTGTGTTTCGCTACTAATAATGAAACAGAGTCTTTTATATAAACATTGTGGAATAATCGAATAAGCGACGTTTAATTTGGCGTTCTCGCTGACATATATATACTTAAATATTTAGACAGATACGTTTCTATTGTTGATTGGAAACCATACATCCTGAACAAGTTGGGATTAGTGTGATATTCTCCTTAGGTCCCAAAATAGGCATATATTTGGGATTATTATGGTAGTTGATATCTTTAGTTTTTCTCCCTTATGTAAATGGCACTAATTCTGTTGTGTCAAAAAGTTTACATAATTAAAGTAAAACTAATTGTGGTAATTGATGGCTAGTTGGGATTGTTCATAATTTTTGACGTCGTTTTTATATATTTTTAAGAAAATATAGACTATTTTAAGCAACTAATTTCAATAGTATTGAAATGTTCACTAGATAGATTTAAAAAAAAATACTTATAGATATTATTTTAAATGTTGTGACGTCATCGCTGTACGCAATCTGTGTATTGACTTTTCCTGATATACATAAGACAGATTGGAATACATCTTTTCAAAGTTGCCAAGTTGATATAATAGACCAATTTCAACTTTCAACACCACAGAGTTGTATATCCCTAAGAACGCCTTAATATTTTAAGTCCTTCATTTCAAGGGCAAATATAAATCATTTGCTTTTTTGGAAAAATAATCTAATGCTGAATAATTTGCGAATTTATAGCCAATGCTAATAAAAGAGTCATTCGCCCAGTGCTGAAAACGCGTAGGAATGTGCGTTCAATAAATTTTTCGCGTAGTGCTAAGAACGCTTATGTGCGTTCATAGAAAACTCGCGTAGTGCGGCTGGACGCTATAGTGCGTTGTCTTTAACCTTCCCGCAGTGCGGCCGACGCTTATGTGCGTTCGGTAACTTTCGAGTTTTATGACTGTCATATAACAATTACGGGTCATATAAAGGTGTTGGATGGATAAAGGTGTTTCCACACTAGTTGTTTATTTGTAAGAGATTTTGTGAAGTTTACGCCATAATAAATATCTTCGTTCAGTTATTGTTAAAATAGTAAGTTATACCCAAGTTATACCTTAATAAAACAGTTAATAGTACAGGCACCTTCTCCCGAAAGCCCTTTTATTCTTAATTTTTTTTAATTTACGACTTTTCGCCCGCCTCATAATAGTCACCATTTATAAATAAACTAAAACTACCTATTACTTTAGTTAAAAGAGCGAGTCATGATGAAATTATTTCAATAATCTATTGTACTAAATTAGATTATTGTTGTCGCCGCCGCCGCCGTCATCCCCCCCTGCAAGATTCGTAGCAGAAATTTGACTAGTGTGTAGTCTCCTTTACAATTCCACATTTTACGACCGCTTCGAAACAATAGACACCCAGAATACAGGCTATAAACACACACGTGCGGCGCACCGCGCTTGTCTACAGATTTTTTTTGTATGGACGCATATACGCGTCGGCCCGCACTTGGTGAAGATCAGAAAAACGCGCATAAGCGTTAGCCGCACTGAACGCATTATACAGGGTGACTTTGCAAGGTGTTGCCAAATTTTTAGGAGCGACTCTGAATCAGTAACTTAATCGATTTACGTAAAGAACATCAAAAAAAATTTTTTCATTTTAATTAAACCTATCCGCTGTTTAAAAATAGTACGCGTGGATAATTTACTTCATTCATAGAAAAATACGCACGCACGTCACGATAGTTTCGCGAAAGTTGAACTGTAAGTGTAGTAGTGATTATGGTGCGCGAAAATAAGCCTTATGCTTAACAACATAAGGTTCGGGCGCCCGCGCAAGCAAGGGTTAGCGGGAAGCGTAGGCCGACAAATGGAGGGGGAGTGTTTATTGAAGGGTCATTGACCGGTGGCGTGTTGATGAAATTGCACCGTATGTCCACTGCATAAGAACTTGTTGGCGCGCTTGTCGTTATGTGGTCTGCATAAGGTCGTTTGTGGCTCTGGTCTCTGATGAATGACAACGCACGCGGTGTCTCTTTGTTGAGTTACTTTTAAGGACATTTTAAATAGTTCTTTTTTGAAAAATACTACATTTACAAATAGTTACTACAAAGACGTATTTTAGTATTGTTCTATAGAGCTTATTTAAAAAATTTGGCAACACCTTGCAAAGTCACCCTGTATAGTAAATTTTTCGACAAAAGCTAATGGATCACGATCAGAAACTCCATTCCCCGAAATGGTTTTTGAATTAGGAGTTTAAAATAAATATGAACAATGCCAATTCGTTGTGCACATTTAAGTTAATTAAACTCTTTATTCTTTTATTACACTTGTTTTTTGTAAAAGTTTAGATAACTTTGTCAAATTGTAATAATGGTACCAATTCTACGTGAACAATTAAACTTAACTAAAAATAAAAAAATTGGCTATTTCGTTGTGCACGCATTTATTACTTAAAATCGTTATTTTTTATTACACAGGTTTTCTAATAATAAAAGTTCTGTTAACATTGCTGAATTGACACTACATAATATATCAATTTTCATTTTTTTTTGTCAAGTTAAGTTTAGTTGTGCAGGAAGGTTGTTTGACGGGCTTCGTGGCGTAGTGGTTCATGTACTGGACTGCCGTTCACAAGGTCGCGGGTTCGATTCCCGCTTGGGACAATCATTCATCCAAGTGTGATTGTGTGATATTCATAAATGTCATACAAATGTTTGTACTACGTCTGGGTGTTTTCTATGTATTATAAGTATGTATTTACAAAAGAAAAGTAGTATATATATGTATTATATCCATATTCTGGTACCCATAACACAATCATAATAAGCTTACCTTGGGACCAGAGGACGTTGTGTGAAATGTCCATGAAAATTTATTTATTTTTTTAGGTACCATTGACACTCAATATTTGTTTTAGTTATGCTGCTATAATAAATATTATAGGTTTCTAAAGTAATTTATTAATTTTGCAATTGACATGCTATGCTTTTACTTAATAAATTAAATTATGGTGGAAAATGTGAATATGCGGGAACCATGATAGCTTAGATGTGAGAGCAACGAATTTGGAAAATTCTTGTTTGAAAGCATAGATTTACCAGAGAATGTCTGTGTCTACATCACTCACCCAGCTTGAAGCCACATAAATATCTGTGTTTATGTGAAATATGTTGTGTCTCTGATACAGGCTATACGTCATATGAAACGTAACTGGCATTGTTCATATTTTTTTAAAACTCTTAATTCGAAAACCATTTCGGGGAATAGAGATTCTGATCATGATCCGTTAGTTTTTTTTGGAAAATTTGCTGTATTAAAGATTATTTTTCCAAAAAAGCAAATGATCTTTATTTGCCCTTGAAATGAAGGACTTAAAATAATAAGGCGTTCTTAGGGATATACTACTCTATGGTTGAGTTGAAATTGGTCTATTATATCAACTTGACAACTTTGAAACGATGTATCGCAATCTATCTTAAGACTATCAGGAAAAGGCAATACACAGATTGCGTACAACAATGACGTCACAACAGTTAAAATAATATCTTAAGTATTTTTTAAAATTAGTTGTTTAAAATAGTCTATATTTTCAAATAAAAATATAATAACAGCAGATCAAAAATTATGAACAATCCCAATTACATTAAGAAGTACGATTTACTAAAGTAATGGTGGAAAAAGAAACTAAAATATGGTGGAAAAAGTGCAAGCGGTCCCGCTTGCGGTAATCACTTTTTCCACCATAATATGATTTATTAAGTACGATTTAGCTATGCTAAATCTGTTGTTGTCATTTTCAATAATCTATCTATCCCCAGATGTTGCAACTAATGCACAGAATATCATATGAATGTTCATTTAGCATTGCCGAATTGTGTTATCGACACATCAAAATTATTTTTTAGTTTAGTTTAGCTGTGCGCGTAGAATCGTAGATTGGTTATTGAAAATCGCCGTAGTGACTTGAATCTGTCGAAGATGTTGTCTAATATTAATTTTAATTTATTAATTTTGCAATTAACATACTATGCTTTTTACATAATAAATCAAATTATGGTGGAAAAAGTGACGTATTACGTACGTAAAAATATATAAACTCATTCGAGTGACAAATGTGGTGGTTAATTTGAATGTTGCAGGCACGACCGCAATAAGCTCAGTTGGAAGAGCTTCGGAACGGTATTCCGAGGTCGTGGGTTCAAGCCCGCTTGCGGCAGTCACTTTTTCCACCATAATTTGATTTATTAATATTAGTACCTATATTTAGGAAAAAATAAGAGATGATATAATTATAGATATTTTTTATGATGATTGATAGATATTTTATTTGATTTCCTTATGTATGATAACAACATAACTGCCTTTCTTGCCCTACTAGTTATTAATGTACCTAATTTGAGGGTAATTAAACCAAAACAACTATAAATTACGAACTTAAAGCATTAATGCAACCGGAGTAGACATTGTTACTCGACCCATTCTGAAAAAGGTACGAGAGTACTCATAACTTTCAACTGGGTGAAGCGATTTTAATGATTCTTATTTTATTTGATAGCTGGTGCGTCCCGTGTGATCCTATTGGCACCAGGTCAGGATCTGATGGTTATCTCCTAAGAAATCGAGGAAACGCCTCAAAATTTCATAGGCACACACATTGTTTTCACATAATTATATTTTTATGTATCTAAATAATCAAAGAGTAGACTACCGAGGTGATCTCATGAAGTCAGTTCAACAATTTTTTTTATACACCCAATTATTTCACACAGAAAACATCTTGAGTAACTAGGTACCTATTCCTGTTGATTTTATGCTCATGTATTATAACTATTTCTATACATTTAATATATTTTGACTATTAAGGAACAGCATCGTATATCCTCACGCATTTGCCATCCCAACCTTCAGCTGTTGTTATCTGTAATAAAGAAATTACATCTTCAAGTTTAAACAATATGATGGGCTTCGTGGTCTAGGAGTTCGTGTAACGGACTGCCGTTCACGAGGTCGCGGGTTGGATTCCCGCTCGGGACAATAATTTGTGTGATGTTTATAAAATAATGTCATACAAAAATTTGTACTGCGTCTGGGTATTTATATGTATTATAGCTGTATTTACAAAGGAAAAGTAGTTTATGTTGCGTATCCGTATTCTGGTACCCATAACACAAGCATATAAGCTTAGATTAGGATCAGAGGATGATGTGCAAAATGTCCGTGAATATTTATTTACTAACTATTCCACGCGGAGCTTTTCTTGGGTACAACCAGATCGAAGGTATAGGTACTTATTTCCACTACCAGCTGTTGCCTATGTAGGGGTGGAATCGTTCTGATCGTTTTTTTGCCGTAAATATTTGCCTATGTCCTATCTCAGGCTCTACCTAGTGTTGAACTCATAATATGCGTAATTTTAAATTGTTTAATAGTTAAATACATACCACAGTTAATAGCTCAGGTGTGAAAGTTCTGACGTGTTTCGATTTACGTCCGTTTTCTTCGCTCTGATAGTGTACAAAGTCACCATCTTCGTAAACTATTTTGGCTTTCAGCTGTAACACAAATTTGCAAATAAACTCATATCTATACTAATATTAAAGCTGAAGAGTTTGTTTGAATGCGCTAACCTCAGGAACCGCGGGTCCGATTTGGAAAATTCTTTTAGTGGTTTGGATACTACTTTTATGAGGAAAGGCTACCTATTTAACGTAATGCTGCGACCAATACGAGCGAAGCATCGGTGAAAAAGGTTGCAAAAACGGGGAAAATCAATCGTAAATATTCAGTACTCGTGTTTTGCTCATGGTCGTTGCAAATGTTATAAAAATTTTGCGAGAGATCATTTTTGTCAGGGCCATATTTCATCTTTATGGCATTAGTATAATGGGCTCCTATGAGTATATTGCTATCATTTGGAGTAAGAACTGGACGGGGAGGGGTCTATTAATCTTAAGCTCAATAAATAAGGGGGGGGGGGGGCTAGAGATTGTTTTAAATCTGCTACATTACAAAGAGACGTTCACACTGTTTGCTACTTGGAGTCAAAGCACGGCAGATAAGTGCATTTGTATCTATTCATCCATGAGACTTAACTAGGCCACTGGAGAGCTAGCCTTGCCTTTAGTACGTGATCTAGTTAAACGATTATGAAGAAATTTAGCACCATGATAAAGATGGAAAGTATATTACTATCAAAGCATTATTTTATTTTTTTTTGGAAGTCCCTTACTTTTACTCGCCTTTGTGTAATAGACGCCGCAAATTTAACTTAAAACAACCGTAAAAACAGGTGTTTCGGTGGTCTTAATTCTTTTAGTAATCACGTTTTAGAAAACAGAAAATAAGAGCAGCAGCCACTCTTATTTTCATAGGTATATATAATGCGAAAGATTCGTTGCTCTAAAGACAAAATCCACAAAGAAAACAGCGGAGTGCGACGTCCATGTTTTTCTATAGCGCTTGGCTTGCTGTCTTACCTTCTAAAGATACCCTGATTAAGTGTTGAATACACTCCTTACCTTACATCCATCGGGTCGTTCTTCAACAAACTCTTCATCAAATTTAAAGCTGAAAACAACAGTTCTGAAAGTGGTGACCATCTTGAAGGTATATAAATCACCTTCCCGTGTCAGCGTGTTCACTGGAGAAACGGCGCATGCTGTCTTCCGTGATAATAGGCCGACACCTGAAATGATATAATATCCTACTATGTACATATTAGGTAATATTTCGACGGCAGAATTTTAATTGTACTTGAACTGAAATAGATTCTGTAGGAGATCACATTCGAATGAAGAATACAAGTGTCACTACTCCAAATCTTCCCCGGGGTGCTGTTAAAGCCAGCTCAGGAATGTTGTTCACAGATAACATCTGTGAGAGACAAAAAGCTAAAAAATAAACCCTTATTAGGTATATCTTAACTTACAATAAAACAAAGTTATTTCTGTATGTCCCTAAGTGAGCCTTAATCTTTGAAATTACGCAACGAATTTAATTGCGGCTTTTCTGTAGATAGAGTGGTTCAAGAGGAAGATTTACATAAGGTTTATAAATTCCAAACGTATGAAGTCGCGGGCAACATTTAGTTTTAGTAAAAAAAGAAGTTCTAGAGAATAATTTTATTTGTCATAAATTACGAATAATAGTTAGGTACGTGGTTTTGTAATACTATGTACCTAATAACATAGATATTTATGCATTAACATTTTATGATTTCCTGTTACGTAGATACTACATTAGGAGACCTATGCTTCAGACACAGATTATCTCTAACAGATAAAGTATTACGAGTTTGGTCTACGACTAAACGCACCAACTTTTATTTGTTTATTTATTTATGTACAAAACAGTTTACAAAACTAATGCGTTGTACACGTAATAAATACATAATGACTTATCACAGGTCTAACAGTTCGCTAAAATCACATCATTTCTACCAGTCAACCATAAGACAATGATGCAGATCAGGTTGCAGCAAGTATGTATTTTATGGCAAAATTTAGCAATCGATTAAGACTACACTTACAGAAGCTATGATTAATTTCTAAAAATCCTTCAATCGACTTTACTTTTAGTTTTCTAACTCTTAGAGTTTTTATGGCTTCCTGTGACTGTGCTAGTCTAATCGTCAGTGTAGTAAGGGAATAAGAATACAAGTATCACTACCTCTTTTTCTTCCCAGAGTGCTGCAGAAGTCAGCCTACCTACCTATTGTGCAAAGATAACATCCTCTGCGCCAACACGCCTGGTCAGCGCGGCACACTAGACCATAATCCCTCCCATAGTAGAGAAGGCCCGTGCTCAACAGTGGGAGTAACAATAGTTTATGAGCGTATCGATACACCACCATTATCGAGTTATGAAAATCGATTTTCCAAGTAACATTGTACGACCTGTTCATTGTTACCTATTCACATAATTACTGTGAATTGGGTAATAACAATTTAGGTCGTCATTAAAACTTAACTTGTTTTGAAACTTCTATTACGTACTTACATTAATTATGTAGAAGGTATTATTTACGTGAAATTTTAGCGGTTATGGTTGGATGGCCTAAGTCTAAGGTCATTCAACGATTTAGTCTATTGCCCACGAGTGGGATGCGATGATTTTTTGGATATCATCTTTAATAAACAGCTTGTTGTTTTTGAGCTTCTTAAATAGCGATAATGAAAGTGTCTGGGTTTTAACCGGTTGTTGCCGAATTTCCTTTAACTAGGACAAATTTTGGAAACCCGGACGTGCTTACAAAGTTACTAGCTAATACCCGCGGTTTCACCCGCAGCCAAACCCTTAACAAATTATACAAAAGGTCCACTCTTATGAACCACTCTCACAAATCCGTTGTGTAGTTTTGAATATATAAGCTCACATAGGGACATACATACAAAAATACCGATTTTGTTTTTTAATAAGTACTTAAAGTAAAGATTATTACTTAGATACTAGGCACAGTTAGGTACTTAGTTTCTTAAGTAAAATATGTAAATAAGCAATAATTATTTTTTGTCCCATTTGCGTAAGTGGTAAAGACCATTAGGTACTGATACTACGTAAAGAAGTGCGTAAGGCATAAAAAGATATCAAACTTTTATCTATTAAAAAAATTATTTTATTTACTTTGATATTTTTCTCAAGTCAAATGTATTTAAACATATTTTTATGTTAATAAATAGAGATTTTATTATGTATACTATTGTAGACATAAAATAACAATATATAACAAGGTGAAAGTCTAAATTTATTTGCATAGATAATTTTTTTCTTAAAATATTCAGACAAAATTTGTTGTGAAATAAATAAACATAGTTTGAGATTCGTGTCCTGTCCGTGTGGTGACGGATTAAGAATATAGGTGTCGCCACCCCTTTTCTTTCCCAGGGTGCTGTAAAAGCCAGCCAAGTGATACGGTACACAGATAACGTCCTCTGTGAGAGGCGGAAAACTCATAAGTGAAAGCGATTTTCATCCACTTACAGTAGTCGGATTGATCTGAAATTTTGTACACATAATGGACCTATGACAACGCAATAATTTAAAAAAAATATTTAAAATTTTCAAGTGTGTTTTTAAATTTTTGAACAAAGCAAATTATTTAAGAAAATATACAAGACCCAGGTCTTGTTATTTACCTATTTATTTAGCTATCAATTTATTGTAGGTACTCTTTAGTGTACACCAGGAAAACAGAAATATCGCATGTTACGATCTTTTCTAGAAAATAACGTAAGCTAATTGTTTACCCAACTAACTAAAACTTGTTTTATTACAGACATTTTAATTAGTCAAGACGAGTCATAATACGATTATTTAATTGCACAATTAACTGTTTCTATACAATACCTCAGTACTTTTGATTGGAATAATTATTAAATAATATTCTATTTTATTTATAACTACATGTCGCCTGCAACTTCGTACGTGTTACAAATCTTAACAAATCATGCCGAAAAGCCATCCTCGTGAAACACTCTATCTATAAAAAATAACCGCATCTGAGAGTGGAAACTTGTAATTGGCCTTATTCTGTGACAATTTCTTACTATATATTAGCTGTAAGTTTTCCTAAAATAATGTAAATAAATAAATACGCTGCTTAGTTTTGAAGATATAAGCTCACATAGGGACATACTCTCTCTCTCCAGCCCATTTACGTCCCACTGTTGGGCACATGCCTCCTCCACTTTGGGAGGGATTATGGTCTACTGTGCCGTGCTGACCAAGCGTGTTGGCACAGGGTTTATTTTCGAGTTTTCCATCTCTCATATAGGATGTTATCTGTGTACAATATCCCTTAGCTGACTTTTACAGCACCCTTGGGAGGAGATGGGGTGGTGACACTTGTTTTCTTAATCCGTCACCACACGGAGGGGCATACATACATACATAGACATACATACAATAATATAAATTAAAAATAGTTTAAAAAAACTAAAAAACACGCTCTATTTAATCGAATTATTGTATTGTCATCGGTCTTTGACAGGTGTACAAAATTTGAATAGAATCTGACCGTTTAAAGTGGGTCAAAATAGCGTCCAAAGGAGTCGGTTACAAACATACAAACAAACATACAAGTGAAGCTAATATAAAGCGTGTAAAAATAACGACGTTGTTTTATTATAAATAAAGATTTTACCCTCTTGTTTAACTACTAAACTCCGAAACGGCTCTACCGATTTATATAAAATGCTACATCATTTGTTTATAGTCCTACGTCAAAATATTGAGGGCTTGCAGTAGCTACACAAGCAAAACAGGGAAGCATAGCTAGTATTCTACTACATATGTATGTATATTAAAATTAGGAGGTAACCTACTATTAATATATTAACTCAATTTATTCAAATTACACAACACAATGGAATGCTAACCAATGATTAAGCGTTTATAGAAAATTATAATGAAATCAATTACCTTCAGCTTAAATTAAAACGAGTAACACATAGAAAAATTCGCTCTTATTTTTAACCGACTTTAAAAAAAGGAGGAGGTTCTGAATTCTTCTATATATTTTTAATTTTTAGGGTTTCGTATAAACCCTTATAGGATCACTGCGGTGTCTGTCTGTCTGTCTGTCCGTCTGTCAAACTTTTTTTACCCAGTAA
This sequence comes from Orgyia antiqua, assembly GCA_916999025.1. Lineage (NCBI taxonomy): Eukaryota > Metazoa > Arthropoda > Insecta > Lepidoptera > Erebidae > Orgyia > Orgyia antiqua. Next base: position 20,282,001 of record OU779869.1, read on the forward strand.
CGGCTCAATGTATATATAATAACTTGAAACTCATACCAAATGTAGACCTACGCGGTCCCTTGCTGGAAAAAATACAATCAACCTTTTACCTCTACGCATTTAAAAGATATAACCGAATTACGACCATTTTTAAGAATTTTCGACTTATGCTAGGGAATCAAAATTCACAGGGTACTTCCTGTTGCCCTAGAGTCTTGAAATTTGGCATTGATCAAGTCTACATAGTGCTCATAAAGGGAAAATGCAAAAACTTATAATTTGTCATCACATCACAAGAAAAAAGTGTTTATGCTAATACCAACTTATGAAGTAGCTGAAATGTAGGCGATTCCTTATATTTCAACTACAAAATTAAGTTCGCGAGTTGTTTTGAGTTTAATTAAATGATTATTTGAATGCAGTTACTTATGTTTATATGTCTAGTATGTACGAAACCCTAAGTGTGCGAGTTTACCTCGCTCTTGACAGGTTTTTTTATATTGTTACCTCATAACTTTTAACTGGACGAAGAAATTTTAATGTTTATTTTTTTATTTGAAAGCTAGTGGTTCCCGTGTGGTCCCATTGGCACCAGTTCAGGATCTGATGGTTATCTCCCGGGAAATCGAGAAAAACCCTCATTTTTCAAAGGCACATAAAATCGGATAATTGAAAAAAAAATCCATTGTTGTTACTTTACTGTCATCATGCTTCCAATTATTAAAAGAAGTATAAAATCTCCAAATATACGCATTACTTAACATACTTGTAATCCACTTCAACAACAAATAACTACATCAACAAAAAAAAATGAAAATAATTTACAACAAAAATAATAAAAAGAAAATGTTTTACAATGAAATGAAATAAAAAATAAACATACCAATAAATTTTAAATATTCATCGAAATTTTCCGATGATTTCAACTTGTATTTTTTGCCGATATAAGGCTCCAACGCGTCCACTACCATTATATCGTGTTTTCACGTAACTGGTCACAGCAATACTGACTCAAAACTATGCCAACTTGTTACACTGGTTCCTTCGACTGTGACTAACTACTTTGTAATGAATTAATTCATTTATAAGGATACCTATCACTTTGTAATTTTTTTCAATGGGTAAAATAAGAAATATATAATGGGTAAAATAAATAGGTAAAGTAAGAATATAAAGAAAGCAAAGAAAGAAAGAAAGAAACATTTATTGCTGCAACCAAACAATATATAAACAATAATTAAAAACGAAACGATAAACAAATAGATTTACATTACAAAAATAAACTATAATAACTTATAAATGAATTTTATGTCCAGTCAGCAGCAATAGGTCCCATTTCAGCATAATGTCAAGTCTCAAAGACTTGATGCTGGTTTTCAAATGGGACCTTGGAGCGACGACAGTAAGTGTCACTACCCCATTTCCTCACCATCCATCAGACTGTTGGACATAGGCCTCCCCATAAAACGCCACAACGCGCGGTCCTGTGCCGCTTACATCCAATGGCTCTCCATGACCTTAACGATATCGTCGGGGATATCTACCTTATCGGGGGCCGCCCTACGCTGCACTGGTATGTGGTCGCCACTGTAGAACCTTTCATCCCCAACGATCATCAGTCCTACGAGCGATGTGGCTTGCCCATTGCCACTTCAGTGTGCTAACCCTTCTAATTTATTCCCCAGGGTGCTGTAAAAGCTAGCTAAGGAGTATTGTAGATGAATACCATTTTCTGTAAGAGATGGAAAACTTGAAAATAAACCTAATGCAAACACAGTGTCAGCGTAAACCATAACCGTGGTGGAGGAGTGGAGGAGACCCGTTTCCAACAGTGGAAGGGTAATAGGCTGGAAAAATAGACTGCGACTTCGTACGCGTGGAACTTACTTTATTTACTATCCAACGGGAACATTGCATTATTTCGGGATAAAAAGTAGCCTATATGTTATTCTGATGTTTAAGCTACATTATTGTAAAGTTTCATTAAAATCCATTCAGAAGTTTTTGCGTGAAAGAGTAACAAACATCCAAACGTCCATACTCACAGACTTTCAGATTTTATAATATCAGAAGGATTTACAAAAGTTGTTTGATAAACAACATGTATTCTATCTTTTTGTACACAAATACATGAAGAACATTTCTCGCTTGGTGAAGAATGGTAATAAACACGAATGCACAACGGCAATTTATATTTACAGTTATTCTTTAAGGGCCTACATCAATATTATCGTCGACATGTACATATTAACACAGCTAGTAGGTATAGAAAATGAAGAATTAGGGATATTTTTTTTGTTTACTCAAAATCTACTAAATATATTTTAATTCTGATTCACGTGTGATTACGTGATTTACGTGTTTCTATATATAATAGTTACTTATGTTTTTAAAGTTATTTCATTAGTTAATAAGCGATAATAGACCGACAAATGAAAAAAATAAAAAATGAGAGAGATTGTTTCGCTAAGATTTTCTATCGAGAAAACTTTTTCAATCGCGTTTCTGAGTTTATGCGATCCTATATTAAAAAAACATATACTTAAAAATTAGAGCTCTAGCCATTTAATCTAAAGAAACAATGAAAACTTCGTACGTAGAAAAATGCACGAAGCTATTTTGGTATCCTCTTAAGAGCGGACTCTAGAGCCGGTAAGTTCAGAATTAAGAGGGTACTGTACTCCTAATTTAGGTATTTGCCTTAGGTATTGCTATCCCTATTCCCGAGCACCGTGCTGAAAGGGACAAATATAGCTGAAACAGATTTTACCTACAAATTATTTTAAAAAAAAGATATTTCGTCGTCCCCTTTTTTCTTCGCGAATGTTAAACCGATTTTAATTGTTTTTACGCTATATTATAGATGAAGAGTATATCTATGCTTGTATCACTTTTTTTTTGGTAAAACGTTACCAAAAATGTGTGATAGACGCTGCAACTTTACCTAAAGAAAACCGTTTCGTCGTAAAAACATTTCATTTAGTTATTATGTATTGAAAAAAGAAAGTGACAGAAGCATAGATATACTTTTCATCTATAATATAGCGTAGAAACAATTAAAATCGGTTTAACTTTCACGAAGAAAAAAGGGAAGTACGATACTCATATTTTTGTATGAAGCATAATTTGCTATCGTGCCCTCTTAAGGTATTTATTTTAGGTATTGCTATCCCTATTCTCGAGCGCTGCGCCGAAAAGGACTACTATACATAAATAGATCTTTTACTTGTGAAATCTTAAAAAAAAACAACTTTCATTGTCCGAAATTATTTTTTGGAAAAATTCTTACCAAGTGTGTGTAATAGACGCTGCTAATTCCTCTTAAGACTTTTTTGTATGGTGTATGGCTTGCTGTTGTACCCTCTTAAGTAGTAAGAGACGGCTAGTGCAACAAGCTACAAAATATTACTTGTAACATGTTTACTTATGTACGTACTAGCTGTTGCCCGCTACTCCGTCTGCGTGGAATTTAGTAAATTTTCCCCGTGTTTGCAACATTTTTCACTACTGCTTCGCTTCTACTGGTCGTAGCGTAATGTTATATAGCCTAAAGCCTTCCTCGATAAATGCCCTATCTAAGACTGAAGGAATATTTCAAATCGGCCCAGTGGTTCCTGAGATTAGCGCGTTTAAACAAACTCTTCAGCTTTATAATATTAGTTTATATAGCGTATTATTTACTGGCTATAGCACGTTGTATGGGAACCCCTTAAAGTTTTTTTACTATGCTGACGAACAGCGAGGTCATATTGTCTAATGACGGGCTTCGTGGACTAGTAGTTCTTATAACGAACTGCCGTTCACGAGGTCGCGGGTTCATTTCCCGCATGGCATATTTATACATGTCATACCAATGTTTGTTCTGCGTCTCGGTGTTTTCTATGTATAATAAGTATGTATTTATAAAAAGAAAGTATATATGTAGTATATCCGTATCTGGTACCCATAACACAAACAGAATTATAGCTTACATTGCCAGTGGACGTTGTGTGGAATGTCCATAAATATTTTATAAAAAAAATTGGATCTTATTTTACCACTTGAGAACCGAACCCACCCACACATGCTTTTATGAAGACTTAAAAAGTGTGTAAATAAAAGCTCATAGTTATAATTAGCACTAAAGCTAACTTTATTGAAATGTACTTACATTTTTATAGTCCATCACAGGTTTTTATACTGAATAGTCAAGTTATTTTTAATTACAGATAATTATTGCTACATAGTTAATTATACCAGTTAAACAAAACAAAAGTATTAGGCTAAGTTCACATGTAACGCGCGTTAACGCAGGTCTACGCGCGATCAAATTTATAAAGAGTTCAGATAACAAGCGCTAACGTGCGTTGCGACGAGCTGTCAGTCTGACTTGAGTCTGTATCGATAGAATTTAGAAAATGGACGTAGAAGAAACGATAATGTTGTGGTTATGTTATTAAAAAAAATATGGCAAAAGAAAACGCACACATATATTCGAATCTGAGAGACAATGAATCTAAATTCTTTAATTACTTCAGAATGTCTATAATCATTCGACAATTTGTTTCAATTCATCCAGGACGATATAACCCTTTCCTTGGCCTTTGGCCTTTTCCTGACTTCGTCAGTTAGTAAGTCGATGTCAATATCTGATTCACTCATTTTGAACTGTATACAAAACCAAGTCACAAAAAAAAACATGCAATTGCGATGGAAGCACAGAATAGATAGAAGATACGATGGAAGCGCGCGCTTATCTGAACAGTCAGCAGATGTTACATAGATGTCAAAGCGCGAGTCAACGCGCGATCGCCCGCGTCTAGAGACTTTTTCTCTGAGCGCCGCGTCAACGCTCGCTGATGCGCGTTAACGCGCGCTCATGTGATCGGTTGTATGTTAATACTACGATATCTAGTCGCGCGATTTGAAAACGCGCGTCAAAATGTTGTCATCTGAACATGGCCTTAAACTAATTGCGTGTGCTCTCATCGATTCACAGGTGTATATGTATAGAGACAAGTGTATATAGAGACCTAGTGATCTAGTGCAAGAAATAATAATTTTGAATTTAAAAAAAACTTAATACATTAAATTTTGCAAAATAAACTAAATTATAATGGAAAAAATGATAACCATGACCGCTCATTTGAACCCACGACCTCGGAATATCGTTCCGTTGCTCTACGTTGAACGGTATTCCGAGGTCGTGGGTTCATGGTTATCATTTTTTCCATTATAATTTAGTTTATTATGTAAAAGCATAGCAAGTCAATTGCAAAAATTTATACATTAATTTATTAATTTTTGCAATTGACTTGCTATGCTTTTACTAAATAAAATAAATTATAGTGGAAAAAATTAAATTATAATGGAAAATTTGGTTATCATGTGCTGGTTCCATGGTAGCTCAGTTGGGAGAGCAACGGAACAGTATTGCAAGGTCGTGGGTTCAAGTCCCGCTCATGATGATCATTTCTCCACTATAATTTGATGAAACAAAAAATTTAAGAAATTTAAGCGCGTTTATTTATTTATTTATAGTTTATTGTACACCAATTACATTAAATTTATATTGAAAAGAAATATAATAAGAACCCGTACAATGGGCGGCCTTATCGCTTAAAGCGATTTCTTCCAGGCAACCTTTAGATGAATTTAATATGGCAGGACAAGTTGGTAGGTGCGCGTTTTTAGTTTTTAATAAATTGTAAATCACACAATAATGATTCAGCTGAATAAACATAAAAAGATGTAAGTAATGTGTTACTTGAGAATTATATTTATTTGTAGGTATTATTCAAACATTAAGTTTAGAAAAAAACAATGTCTGAGTAATAGAAGGAAAAACTATGATTTTAAAATAAATATGATTCAGGTTTCAGTTTATCTTATCTATTTCATATTAAGGGCCTACATCAATATTATCGTATATCATCGCCGACACGTACATATTAACACAGCCAGTAGGCACAGAAAATGAAGAATTAGGGATACTGTCTACGCGCTGACCGGTCGACCAATCGCGCGATCAACCGTCAACACTGTCAATTGACCTACCGCTCACAAAAAAAATCGGAGAAAAAATTTATACGACACATCTTTAGCTCTGTACATTTTAATTATTTTAAACGAAATTAAACGTATTTTAAACGAAAAGGACTTTTACGAATGAATAGAACCCGGAAGCCCCCGCAAGTACTACACATTTTGGTCTACTTCGAGCGGATTTTGGCAACTTCCAGAGGATTTTGGTCTATCGTTGAAACGATTAAATTGAGCAGCGAGTTAAAAAACCGTTAGCCACGAAATACGAAGATCAGCAGTACAACGGTCAGGTCTTCCTTTTATCTATTCCCGTCCTATTAAACGAATTGTGTTAAAATCGTGTTCTTTATACTTTTCAGTGTTTGTGCATTTTACCGGACTTGTGACGCGACAAAACCGTAAGTACCTTTCTCATTCTTACACATAGATCTTCAAAATGGGTGGTGAAGATAAATTATCAATACCTTTGGCGGGTTCTTCTAGTTCTCCGAATAAATCAAATTTAACGGACCTCAAAAAACAAAGAGGTATTTTAAAGGGTAGACTAACGCAGTTTAAAAAATTCGTAGATTCTGTACAGGATGGTTCTCTTTCTACACTTCAAATAAAAGAAGTTAAATTTCGAATGCAAGCCGCCAAAGACCATTATCGTAATTTTAATAGTATTGAAAGTCAAATCGAATTAATTTCACCTGAACAGGACATTTATTCTAATCTTGAATATGTGGAAACGTTTGAATCGTTATACTTTACAACATTAGCAATTGCTGAAAGTATGGTCGAGTGTGAGGAGACCGGTGACAGTTCAAATAATTTAAAAAATAACGTTTTTTCATCCCGAGCAAACGCTAAGTTACCGGACATAAAATTACCTACCTTCGATGGAACGCCTGATCACTGGCTCGAGTATAAAAATTCGTATATCACAATGATACATCAACGTTCAGATCTAGACGCAATACAAAAATTTCATTATTTAAGATCTTCACTCAGTGGTAGTGCCTTACAAGTAATAAGTGCATTAGAATTTACAGCCGGTAATTACCTATACGCATGGGAGTTACTTGATAACCGTTTTCATAACACGCGATTACTTGTGAATAATCATTTAAAAGCGCTTTTTAACATTCCACCTTTAAAACAGGAATCTCATATGCAGATTAGGAAGGTAATAGATACCGTGTTACGAAACCTACGGGCTCTAAAATCGCTGGACGAACCGACAGACGCGTGGGATACGGTTATTATATATTTAATTGTCACCAAACTCGATACATCCACTGAACGCGACTGGGAGAATCATAAGGGTTCTCTTCTCAAAGACGATCGGTCTAGGAAGTTACAATTGGATGATCTACTTTCCTTTCTACGTAATAAAGCAGATATGTTGGATATGTTGGATGTGAGCCGTAACAAAACACAAAATAAGTCGGTAGTTAACGAAAGCGGTAATTTTTCGCGGCAAAAATCGAACGTCCACTCACATAGCTATATAACAACGCGTACAAATAGCATAAGCCCTAGAAGTAAGTTAACAAACAATAATAAACGTATAATTAACTGTCCCTTTTGTAACGGTAATCATGCGCTTTATACGTGTTATAATTTTTTAAATTTATCAGTTAGGGATAGGTTAAACTTTGTTGAAAATAAACAACTATGTCGTAATTGTTTACGAGCAGGACATAAGACTGCGGTATGTATATTCGGTCCGTGCAAGCAGTGCCAACGTAAACACAATACATTATTGCATCTAACAGATTATTATAAGACAGATATAGGTATGCATAGCGACCTCACAGCTGATCGCAGTGCGCCGCAGGTTGAGCCGGCCGTCGCCCGCGCGTCAACCTCTCTTCACACTCATTCCCTAGCTATAGATACTTGCCACACTATAGGTTGCAGTGACGATAACAAGTTAAATATAAAACCGTTGCAGTCCGTAATATTATGCACAGCTTTAGTGGAGGTGGTAGATGTAGATAATCGTGTATATACTGTTCGTGCGTTGCTAGACAACGGCAGTCAACATTGTTTTATGTTGTCGAAATTAAGAAATCTTTTAAATGTGCCTTCTAAACAGTCCACTATACGTATATCGGGCGTCGCACAAGCTGTGACGCAATCTAATGAGTCATGCGAAATTATTATACGTTCTAAGTTAAACGATTATAGTACTAAGGTTCAATGTTTTGTCCTGCAGCGCATAACGTTCAGTTTGCCCACGACAGACATTGATCCTGATTTTATACGTATTCCGAGTAATGTTTTACTTGCGGATCCCACCTTTAACACGTCTTCTGAAATCGACTTATTGATAGGTGCGAACCTTTTCTGGGAAATACTAGACGGAGAAAAAATTCGTTTAGCTAGTGGTCCATACCTCCAGAGCTCAAAGTTAGGCTGGTTGTTATCGGGTCCACTATATACGAAAGGCCTGAATTTAAATCAAATTCAGTGCAATTTAAATCAAACATTAGACGATCAACTTAAACGTTTCTGGGAGATAGAAAATGTATCACCATCACGCGATTTCCTCACAGCTGATGAACGAGTGTGTGAGGAAATATTTAATAATACGACTATACGTGAACCAAACGGTAGATTTTCTGTTCGTATTCCTTTAAAGGAATCACCTACTAAATTAGGTGATTCATATAATTTAGCGAGAAATAGATTTCTAGCGTTAGAACGAAAACTCGAACGTTCTACTGAGTATAAACGTATGTACCGCGAATTTATGAATGAATATGAGACGTTGGGACATATGAGTTCCATTCATAAAATTAAGGAACCTAATTATTTTCTTCCACACCACGGAGTGTTAAAGGAAGATAGTACAACTACAAAATTACGCGTGGTATTTAACGCAAGTGCTCCGACCTCTTCTCAAAAATCACTAAACGATATACAGTTGCCAGGTCCAGCGCTGCAAAATGATATTTTCTCTATTCTTTTACGTTTTCGGCAATACAAATACGTGGCATGTGCCGACATAGAGAAAATGTTTAGGCAAGTATTAATACAATCGGATCAAAGGTCATTACAGCTCATACTATGGCGTGACAAGCCGGTAGACCCTTTGCGAGTATACCAACTTAATACGGTTACATACGGAACCGCATCGGCACCGTATCTAAGCATGCGTTGTATACGACAACTCGCTAAGGAATGCAACGATGACGTCATAAGCCGCGTCATCAATGAAGACATTTTTGTCGACGATTTGATTACCGGATCGAATGACTATCAGCAACTATTGTCCCTATGCGAAGGAGTATCGAAAGTTCTGCAATCGGGTTGTTTCACATTGCGTAAGTGGACGTTTAACTCTGACGTCACTAGTAATCCTTCCGCTTACATGTTCGTTGGTGAACATACACAGAATAAAACTCTCGGGATAGGTTGGCATAGTAATACCGACGAGTTATATTACGGTACAAAGGTCGATGAGTACAATAATGTCACTAATTTAACTAAACGAGTTATGCTATCTATTATATCACAGATATACGATCCATTGGGTTTACTTTCACCTTTAATCATTATTTCAAAAATATTATTACAACAGTTATGGTTAAGTAAGCTTGACTGGGACACGCCGGTGTCCGACGATGTTAGGGTAGCATGGTATAATTTTATAAAATGTTTAAGATATTTAAACGATTTAAAAATTCCTCGTCATGTTATGAGCGATTCTGTTCAATATTTAGAGCTTCATATATACACCGATGCTTCACAGCACGCATACGGAGCTTGTGCTTACATACGCACATACAGTGACGATTCCGAAGTAACGGTAAAATTACTGTGTGCAAAAAGTAAGGTTGCACCATTAAAATCGATTACAATTCCTAGATTAGAACTTTGCGGTGCACTTGTAGGCGCAAGACTTTACAATAAGATTATTAATTCATTGCGACTAACTTTTAGCGGGGTATATTTTTGGACAGATTCCACTATAGTCATGGGATGGTTGAATATGTCACCACACCTACTGAAAACGTTCGTACAAAATCGCGTTACGGAAATAAATGAGCTAACCGGGGATTCTAATTGGCGGCATGTCGCTAGTAAAGATAATCCTGCCGACTTGTTGTCTCGGGGACTAGTGGTAGATTCTCTAATCGAGTGTAATTTGTGGTGGAACGGCCCATCCTATTTATATTCTAATAATTTTTCTAATGATACAAATAATAAAAATTTAATTAATTTAGACGATTTACCCGAATTAAAATCGCAAAATATACATAATTTCGTTTGTGTTAGTCCATTAGAATTTATTCAATTTAATAAATATTCCTCATTTAGTAAACTTATACGTATATTTGCCTATGTACATCGTTTTATATCGAATGTTCGTTGTAAGCTTGGCCAGTCAACACAACAAACCGGTTCGCTAACAGTGTGCGAATTAAAAGCATCGCAACAAACATTAGTTAGGTTCGCGCAGCGTCAATCCTTTCCGGATGTATACGAACTTTTAAGTAATAATTTACCTTTAAAAACGAATTCAAAGGGATTGAATGCTATTGCGGGTTTAAACGTATTTTTGGACGATAAAAAATTGATTCGAGTTGGTGGCAGACTTACTAACTCAACTAGCTTCGATTATAATAAGAAGCATCCGATTTTATTATGTAGTACACATTATTTATCGAGTTTGTTAGTTAGGCATGAACATAAGCGATTGTTACACGCAGGTCCACAACAACTGTTATCTAATATACGTGATACCTGGTGGTTGTTGAGAGCTAGAAACTTAGTTAGAAAAATCGTTCGTGAATGTGTTATTTGTTCTCGAATAAGGGGCCAAACCTTAGCTCCCATCATGGGTAACTTACCAGCCGAACGTCTGGAACCTGGGTACCCATTCATACGTACTGGGGTAGATTATGCCGGGCCAGTGATGGTTCTTAATCGAAAGGGCAGAGGTGCTCGATTAATGAAGTCATACATTTGTCTCTTCGTTTGTTTTATTACTCGTGCCGTACATTTAGAGCTCGTCACCGGTCTTTCTACCGAAGATTATATTTTGGCACTTAAACGTTTTATTAGTAGACGCGGAAAACCTAATATTATCTATTCGGATAATGGTAAAAATTTTATTGGTGCGGAAAGAGAGTTATCTTCCGTATTTAAAAATAATTCGTTAGAAATAACTGAATTTGCGTCGGATAACGGTATTCAATTTCATTTCATACCACCGTATTCGCCCCATTTTGGTGGTCTGTGGGAGAGTGGGATAAGGTCTTGCAAACATCATCTTAAACGTATTGTTGGCAATGCCAATCTGACCTACGAGGAACTAAGCACGGTTTTAACACAAATCGAGGCCGTATTGAACTCCCGTCCGATGTCACCCTTATCCACTGATCCGTCTGACTACACTCCCCTTACTCCTGGTCACTTCCTTATAGGCCGACCGTTGACCTCACCACCAGGCGAGAACGTGGCTGACGCAAATACGTCACGACTAAGCCGATATAAACGTATCGAACAGATGAGACAGCAGTTCTGGAAGCGATGGTCTAAGGAGTACGTGTCTGAACTTCAACAGAGGACGAAATGGAAGTCCCATCAATCCGACGTCGCTCTGGACAGTCTAGTTTTGATTAAAGACGATAACCTTCCACCCCTGAAGTGGAAACTGGGACGCGTAATGAAGGTGTTCCCAGGAACCGACGGAGTGTCGCGTGTCGCTGACATCCGCACTACAGCAGGGATTATACGGAGGGCATTTACAAAGATATGTCCACTACCGATGCCACCAGATGACATCAAGGATAATTAAACGATTTAAACGTATCATGCATGTTGGAAGCTGGAGCTTTCAAGGCCGGGGGTATGTCTACGCGCTGACCGGTCGACCAATCGCGCGATCAACCGTCAACACTGTCAATTGACCTACCGCTCACAAAAAAAATCGGAGAAAAAATTTATACGACACATCTTTAGCTCTGTACATTTTAATTATTTTAAACGAAATTAAACGTATTTTAAACGAAAAGGACTTTTACGAATGAATAGAACCCGGAAGCCCCCGCAAGTACTACACAGATACTTTTCCTATTTACTCAAAATCTACTAAATATATTTTAATTCTGATTTACGTGTTTCTATATATAATAGTTACTTATGTTTTTAAAGTTATTTCATTAGTTAATACGCGATAATAGACCGACAAATGAAAAAAATAAAAACTTAGAGAGGTTGTTTCGCTAAGATTTTCTATCGAGAAAACTTTTTTCAATCGTGTTTCTGAGTTCATGCGATCCTAGATCATATATTGAAAAAACATATACTTAAAAATTAGAGCTCTAGCCATTCAATCTAAAGAAACAATGAAAACTTCGTACGTAGAAAAATGCACGAAGCTATTTTGGTATCCTCTTAACACGTACTTTATATTTTCAATGAAACCACTCATATTACATACGACAGACCTCGTGGTTGAGTGGTTCAGGTAACGGACTGCCGTTCACGAGGTCGCGGGTTCGATTTCCGCTCGGGACAATCATTTATGTAATCTTTATAATTGTCATACAATTAAGATATATGATAATATTGATGTAGGCCCTTAATTTATATTGAAAATGAAACAAAGAAGTATTATCCTTTCTAATTTATAAATGCGAAAAGGCGAAAACGAGTTGATGACACTATAGAAATTTTGACGAGCTTAAGTGTTAATGTGTCGAACGAAACTATAGCGCGATTTAAAAAATAGGTACAATGCCATCTATCGACTGTCATAGTAAACTTCTGTTTGTTTAGGTTTACTTTCTAAATTTCACGCGTACGTAGTCGCGGGCAACAGCTAGTCTTTTATAAAGAACTAGTGGAACGTATAGGTACATCAAACCTGAACAAATTATACAAAAAACCATCCTCATGAACCACGCTTAAACGCAAAAATTTGGTCAAGTGCGAGTCGGACTCGCGCACGAAGGGTTCCGTACCATTATCTATGCAACATAAGGCACGTTATTAAAAAATGAGCAAACAACACACACAATACTTAATTAATCACTTTTGTTGTATGAGAGCAAGAAACGGTAAAAAAATCATGTTTGTTGTATGGGAGGCTCCCATACAACAAACATGATTTTTTTACCGTTTTTTGGAGCCCCCCTTAAATACCTATTTATTTTATTTTATTTTTAGTATTTGTTGTTATAGCGGCAATAGAAATACATCATCTGTGAAAATTTCAACTCTCTAGCTATCACCGTTCTTGAGATACAGCCTGGTGACAGACGGACGGACAGCGAAGTCTCAGTAAAAGGGTCCCGTTTTTACCCTTTGGGTACGGAACCCTAAAAAGAGCGCATCGAAATTCGTTGCGTAGTTTTGAAGATATAAGCTCATAGCTAGCTCATAACCTCAAGCATAGGGACATACATACAAAAAAAAAAGATACATAAATACCGACTTTGTTTTGTAATAGGTAAAGACTAGCCTATAGCTTCTTTACTTCTTATAAAACAAAGTCGTAATTTTTAGGGTTCCGTACCCAAAGGGTAAAAACGGGACCCTATTACTGAGACTTCGCTGTCCGTCCGTCCGTCCGTCCGTCCGTCCGTCTGTCATATGTCATATGTCTATCTTTTATGGGAAACCCGTTGTACCCATAATAATGTTGAAAAAATTATAAAATTCAATAGGGTGTTTTCAAAAGCTATTTATGTGTATATGGTAATATTTTTCATCAAATTAAATAGCTTAGTTAGCTTACGCAATTAATATAGATTATAACTGCTCTTTATAGCATGCAATTTAAATGAATATCTTAGGAGATATGACGAAACAAGAAATACGCACTAAAAAATAAAATACTTAAACTGTTGGCTGAGCAACGCGAACGTTTCCTTGGTCTTCTATCCATACTCCAATGTTTGGATATGTATGGATGTTTATTGTGCTTTCACGTAAAGACTACTGGATGGATTTTCATGAAACTTTCTAATGGACAATGGAATAGAAAATGAACTTATTAATATCCTTTTTACCGCAGGGCACAGCTAGTTCTTTAATAAATGTAATAACTATCCAAAACTGAAATAATAATATTATTTTTTACTTTTGTTTTATTTGTACATAGTTTTATATATATTTTAATTGTTGTAAAGTGTTAGATTTACATTTGTAATGTTTTTTGTAAATGTTAAAAATTATCTGTGCGTCTTCTTATGGCCTTATTCATAATGACTTATCGGAGGTTTAAAAGTTGGCGAAAATTGTCAAAACTTGTTATTCATAATAGTCTTTTTATAAATGTTTATTATCTCTCCGATAAAATCTTCGTTTAAACCTCAGATAAGTCATTATGAATAAGGCCATTAATCTATACTTCTGTACTAATATTATAAAGCGGAAGAGTTTGTTTGTTTGATTGTTTGTTTGTTTGTTTAACCGCGCTTATCTCAGGAACCTCTGGTCCGATTTGAACAGTTCTTTCAGTGTTGGTGTTGGATAGTCCACTTATCGAGGAAGGCTATAGGCTATATAACATCACGCTGCGACTAATAGGTGAGAAGCAGTAGTGAAAAATGTCGCGAGTCGCGGGCAACAGCTAGTAAATAAATAAACTGAAAGAATTTTCAAATTGCACTAGTGGTTTCCTATTAAAGTGAATTTGAACAAATAGACTCTTCAGCTTTATAATGTTACTATAGATTAGTATTAATATTATTATTTCTATGTATTCTCTCCAGCCCATTTACGTCCCACTGTTGGGCACGGGCCTCCTCCGCATTGGGAGAGATTATGGTTTACTGTGCCGCGCTGACCAAGGCGTGTTGGCGCAGGGTTGATTTTCGAGTTTTCCGTCTCTCACAGAGGATGTTATCTGTGTGCAATGTCCCTTAGCTGGCTTTTACAGCACCCTTGGGAGGAGATGGGGTGGCGACATTTGTATTCTTAATCCGTCACCACACGGAGAGTTCTATGTATTATAAGTATGTATTTTCAAAAAAAAATAGTATATGTATTCTATCCGTATTCTTGTACCCATAAAAGCTTAGCTTGGGACCAGATGACGTTGTGTGAAATGTCCATGAATGTTTATATTTATTTATATTTATAGATAACTAGCTGGCCCAGCAAACGTTGTTTTGCCATACCAAAAAAAAGTAAAAAAAAAAAATATTACTATAAACCTCACGGAGCCCGAGACCTTTCCAACGAATGCAAAACCGTGGAAATCGGTTCGTGTGTTCTGGAGTTATAGCGTCAGGAAGGAAAATCCGACTTATTTTTATATAGTACATCTCTACCACACTTTAACCAAGATACATTGGGACGAAACGTGACTAGCGTTTTTTATCGAGCATTTTGGCAAATTAGTTTATATCAACAAAAACACTTCAGTTTTTTAATAACTATAACTTAATCTAACCGACGACGGGTTTAAAAAACAGTACAAAGTCTAGATTAAGTATAATTAATATCTGAATATTTAATTTAAGCAAAAGTAGATGCTTCGTCATTCTTACAATACAAAATTTCTTTGACTTTGGACCAGAAACTTTAACCTTCTGTGTTTCTGTGTGTATCTATATATTTAATAACTAAATAAATATTTATGGCCATTTCACACAACGTCCTCTGGTACCAAGTTAAGCTTATATGCTTGTGTTATGGGTACCAGAATACGGATATACTACATGTACTAATATTTTTTGTAAATACATACTTATAATACCTACATAGAAACACCCAGACGTAGTACAAACATTTGTATGACAATTAGAAAAATCACACAAATGATTGTCCCGAGCGGGAATTGAACACGTGATCTCTTGATCGGCAGTCCGTTACATAAACCACTCAACCACGAGGCTCGTCAATATTATTTGTTTTCATCTAAATACATACTTGCATTATACTTAAATATGTAGGTACTTATTTGGTGTAAAGTATATTGTGTGTATCCACATTTTATATAAGATCTTGCAGTCAAAGTCAACATTTTTTATTTCAATTTGGCATACTTTACAAACTCTTTTGAAACGTCAGAAACTAGGTGTCTGTTCCAAACGCGAATCCTATGGAGAAGAACAGACAAGAAACTCCATGGATTTTTTTTTCATTTCCTTTCATTTTTTTTTCAATAATATTATATTGAGTTGTATCAGGGCCAATCAGGGGTGTGAGAATGAGAATGAGAATGAGAGTGTCAGCAGTGTCAGTGTATTAGAGATTCTAAAAGATAACGTGCAGTTAAAGGCTACTAGATGGCAGCACTTAAACATAACAGTGCTGCCGCCTAGTGGCTGTTGTTTCATAAAGCCCATATTATTTATAACTAATATTGTAACTTAAAAATAAGTGTTTTAATTTTATTCTCTAGGTAGTTCTAATGCCATTTCTTTCAACTTCCTCCTATGCACCTTGGTAGTAGCTGTCACTGGTATAGCATCGACGAATATCACTCCTCCTCTTAACTGCTTCGGATCTGATAGATTTTCTGTCAACAAACAAACCAAATTAAAATTAAAGTTTGACAGATGGACAGACAGACCGACGGACAGATGTACACCGAAGTAAGACTATAAGGGTTTTTCTTTTGTACGAAACCCTAATATCAGCTATATTCAAATTCAGTCAAAATTGGGGTTCCGCAAGGAAGTATATTGGGACCATTATTATTCACTATTTACATTAACGACTCTCCAAATATTCTTGATGAAATGTGTGTCCTATACGCAGATGATGCCTCGGTGCTAGTTACAGCAAATAGTTTATCATTACCGGAGTGTGAACAAAAGATTAACAATACAATACAAAACATAATTGATTGGTTAAAAACCTTAAATTTAAAAATAAATATAACTAAAACTAACTATATACAATTCCGCCCTTACCAAGTCAAATATAATAAACTAAATTTGCATTATCATAATGAACTGATAGAGGAAACAAACTGCACAAAATTTCTAGGATTTATATATGTATATAGATAATCATCTAAACTGGAAGTGTCACATAGAGAAACTAAATAATAAATTAAGAAGCTATTGCTATACTTTGCAGGTTTTAGTAAACACAACAAATACAACTACCGCGATATCGGCATATTATGGCAAAATATTTTCCTTTTTAAGCTACGGCATAATATATTGGGGAAACTCTGTAGAGTTAAACTCAACATTTATTCTGCAAAAACGGTACATAAGAATAATTCTTAAGCTCAAAAGAAATGCCTCATGTAGATCAACTTTTATAAAACATAAATACCTAACACTCCCTAGCATATACATATTGCAAGCAGCCGTTTTTGTCAAAACACACCCAAATTATTATCCCCAAAACCATACTTTCAGCTATAATAGTAGATTGCGCAACAGAAATAAAATCATAATACCTAAACCGAAATATGACATTTTTAAAAAGAATATGTATTACACTAGCATAGAAATATATAATCATTTGCCAGAATCGCTAAGAGCCCTTAATCTTTCACAATTTAAAAAGAAATTGAAAAGTATACTAATAAGGTACCTATTGCTTCTATAGTCTGAAGGAATTTCTTAACGAAAAGATTGTAATATAGCAAACATAGATTATTTATAATATGTAATACGATAAAATAAATTTTAGCATGTAATATGACTATGATAAATGTAACAAAATAACTAGAAATGATTGTAAATAATATTTTAATGTAACTTTGACCTGGCTTAAAACTGGAATTATATTATGTAAATAGCTTGACTTAATCTGATCCATGTTGCGATTGATTGTACGAATATTGTATGCCTTTCCGGGTAAATTGTGCTGAATTTCTGATATCTTTATGTAAAATCTGATGTACCACAATTTATACAATAAAGAGATTATTATTATTTTTTTGCCTTGCTGCAATCACCAAGACTAATAGTCGCGTTCGACTTGTTGGCCATCCTTGCTGTGAATGACGTCAGTTATAACATACCTTTGACTATGTCCTTGATATCTTGTGCGGTCACTTCATGATCGGGGAGTTTAACAACGCATGCGACACATAAGTCTCCACAGTCAGGGTCTGGTATTCCTGTCACTGCTACATCCAACACTCCTGGATGCTGACGAATTACTGCTTCTACTTCGCCTGGTGATATCTGAGCAGAAAATTTATAAATATGCTACTATTCTATAAGCAAGGAGACCAGCTTTAGGGAGTAATAAAGCCAGAGAACAGACACGATGCTAATTTTCATTAGAGAATGGCTCGAAAATCGAAAATCGGATAAAAATAATAACAATAATTTGATACTAATAACTCGATTATTCTAGGAACCGGCAATCAGACTTAAATCAAATTTTCTCTCAAATTTTTATTGCAAATGAAGTGAAGCACACTTAGCTTCATGGTGGTAAAATACATAGAAAGTTCTCCGGCCTCCCTTTTTTGGGAGTCATAAACTATCATGAAAATAGATAAAGCAACTACTAAATGATTTAAAAATGTAGGTACCTACCTGGTTGCTTTTATATTTAAGAAGCATCTTGATACGCTCTACAAAGAAGAAGTTCCAATGTTCATCTCTATAAAATGTATCACCAGTTTTGAACCAACGACCTTCGGCGAAGGTTTCCTCAGTGGCCTCTTCGTTTTTGTAATAGCACTTAAACATAATAAAAATGTTGTTACTTCTTAAAATTTATTTAAGAATATATTATAGTAACACTAGCTGACCCGGCAAACGTTGTTTTGCCATACTAAAAAAAAAGTTTGAAAAATAGATGTTGGCCGATTCTCAGACCTACTGAATATGTATGCAAAATTTGAGAAGAATCGGTCAAGCCGTTTCGGAGGAGTACGGTAACTAACACTGTGACACGTGAATTTTATAATACTACTTGTTTACGGTTTTAGACGCGTATGTTTGTTTTAAATTAAGCCCGATACTTACTTGCTACGATACTGTTTAAAACAAATCAGCTGTCCAAAACCAAAAATTTTTTGAAATTCCCTTTCTTAAACCAATATATTCCATTTCTTTGACTGCGTCTAATGCAAAAGCAACTGTATTTCTATCTTAAATAGAAACAGAGATATGAACGTAAATAAAACTAGCAACTAGCACTTCTTGTTTGTTGATTGCAAAATGAAAAAGCTTCTCCTGAAAATTTACTCAAATATACTTGCTAGGTTTTGGTTTTGGACAGTCGAAATATACCCGACTAAATCCGTGAAAAGTTTTTATATTTGAATTCACAATTAGTTAGGCTACATAACATCATGCTGTGACAGATATGAGTAAAGCATCAGTGAAAAATGTTGCAGAAACAAGAAACGGGTAAAATTTTCTAAATTTCACGCGTACAAAGTCCCGGGTAATACCTAGTTATATTATAGTACTATTTTTCAGTTTTATAGTTATTAGGCATTAATGAAATTGCAATACCTTAAAAATACCGGGACCTTTTAACCACAGCTCCCCCGGAACATTGGGCTCGTAAATATCATCTTGTGTCTCGACATCGATTATCTGAAAAAGAAACATAAAACAGGATCATATTAATCTATTAGTGAGACTTCGTGGCCATTCTGTGCGTCGTATTGTACGTATTACGGAATGATTTGTGTTTTTGGAGTCAGATCTGTGGGACACTATAATATACTTGACAGTAGTCTCTCTCTCTCTCTCTCTCTCTTATCAGCCCATTAATGCCCTACTACTGGACACAGGCCTCGTCCACTTCGAAAGGGGATTTGATCGACCATGCCGCGCTAACTAGACTTGTTGGCATAGGGTTTATTTCTGAGTTTTCAATCTGTTGCAGAATATGTTAGCTGTGTAATAAAGAAAGAAGAAAGAAAGAAAAAACGTTTATTTGGCAGAGAGCGGGGTTGATTATAGCTAGTACAACGAATAACAGTTTTGAACACATTGCATGCCCCACGGCTGCGCCAAAAGGGAACACGTTCAGCATTATGCCGGGCAGATTAGTGCCGAGCGCTGATTTTCAACGGTCCCCACGCCTTTGACCCTTGACAGACAGGTCCCGAATATTACATACAATGCAATTTTATAAAAAGGAGAAAAAGAAATTACAAATTTACACAATAGATAGTGTACAATATCCCTTAGCTGTATTTACAAAAGAAAAGTAGTATATGTAGTATATCCGTATTCTGGTTCCCATAACACAAACATATAAGCTTAGCTTGGGAATATTTATTTTTATTATTAATATATATGTAAAATATATAAAGGAATATTTATTTTTATTATTATTATTATATAACTAAATTACCACAAATTCCTAAACGTAAAAGATAAGTAAGATATTTATTTGAGCATGTGATTAGCGAGATATAACCATATAACTAAACGAGGTTATTCCCAGACCTTTATAGAATAACTCGTAGGCATGGCGTGGCCAGAATTTTGTTAATCAGCTTTTTCTTCTGTCTGTGCGGTGTGGGATTTATAAAACCATTATCACCACCACAAGGTGCTGTGAAAGCCAGCTAAGGGATACACAGATGACATGCTCTGTGAGAGACGGTAAATTTGAAAATAAAGCCTATGGCGACATGTCTGCTCAGCACGGCACAGTAGACCATCATCCCCCCCAAAGGGGAGGAGGCCCTTGCCCAACAGTAGGATATTGATAGCTTGAGAGATATTCTAGATAAATATTCATAGAAGCTAAACTTATTTGTTTGTGTTATAGGTGTCAGACCAGGATACAAATAAAATACATAAACATTCTTTTTGCTTATACATACGTATAATAGATAGAAAATATTCAAATACTGTACCTTTCTCTCCAGCCCGTTAACGTCCCACTGCTGGGCAAGGGTCACGTCCACTTTAGGAGGGATTATGGTCTATTAAGCCGCGCTAACCAGGCGTATTGGCACAGGGCTTAGTTTTAAGTTTTCTTTCTCTCACAGCACTCCGGAAAAAAAAATGGGTGGTGACACTTGTATTCTTAATCCATCACCACAAGCACTGATACTGTGCAAATATTTTTATAAAAATATACATAATAGCATAATAAATAGTCCTGTGCGGGGATCGAACTTATTACCTCATGAACTGGGGACGGTTTCCCGAGGCTTTAAATCACTGGAGTATATAATTCATAAACTTACTCTATATTGAAAACAGCCGATTGGTTTTCCACATGAGCCAGGTGCAGGATTGTCTCCGCAGAAAGCGACACTTGACAGCTCACTCATACCATACGTGTTAATGATTTCTGTGTTAGGTGATACCTCCTGCAAACATTTTATTTATGTTATTCATTTTACAACTTTTACTCTTTCCGCATTTTCTCCATTTACGCCAGTCAGTATATTTCAAAACGTATTTTTTATTTAAATTAGATGAGACATGTCTTAAAGCATTAATTCAACAGTTTATTTATTTCCCTATTTGAAATAAAGTTAATAAGATATTTATCATTACTTGCTAATTAGGGCACTTTCGGACAAGAGGTGCCCTATTAATAATAATAATAATAAACCCCTCTGGGCCAGTCGTTACCTCACCATGAGACTAACGCAAAACCTGAAAAAAGGCTTTCAAAAATCTTGTGGTATAAACAAAAAATGTATCACAGGACAACCTAGGGAAAGCCTACAGACCGCAGGGCAGCTTGTGGCGAGCTGAATGTGAGTGGCGACTCTGCGGTCTCGAGTGCCCCTGAGAGTCGGTCGTGGCCTCGCCTTCGGCTTGCCATCGTTGGCTGGTCGAACTGGAAACCGAGAGTGTCTGGACTCTCGCCTCTGTCTTGCCTTCACTGGCCGGACAAAGTGGGGTCGCCAGAGCTATATGCTCGGGGGTGGAAGTTTCAATTTCAAGGGCGTAATTACGGGGAAACCCGCTCCGGGTCTCGGCCCGCGATGGTGAAACCGGTGCCGCACCGCTCTACACCCCAAGCCGCTCACACCGGTGTTGCTCCCTGCTGCCTTGTCTGGGCGGCTGTGTAGAGGGGGCCCATCTAGTGAGTTGGCGAGTCATCGTCTGCTATGGTTCAAGAAGATTAGTAGTATTGAAGGCAGGCGTCCGTTTTTATTTCAGTAGTATATGATAACCAGTTTAATTAACACACCAACCCCATAAACAGAGTACTTATTTATTTACCCTCGATTTACAATAGATTTAAAAGTAAAGTAATAGTAAAATATTCTTTATTGCACGCCATAATGATTTACAAAGCTTACATAACAGACATGTCATAGGTACAAAGGGCGGTCTTATCGCAAGCTGCGATCTCTCCCAGACAACCATAAGATAAATAAAATAAATAAATAAATATTCATGGACATTTCACACAACGTCCTCTGGTCCCAAGCTAAGCTTATATTCTTGTGTTATGGGTACCAGAATACGGATATAATACATAAACTACTTTTCTTTTGTAAATACATACTTATAATACATAGTAAACACCCAGACGCAGTACAAACATTTGTATGACAATTAAAAACATCACACAAATGATTGTCCTGACCGGGAATCGAACCCGAGACCCCATGATCGGCAGTCCGTTATATGAACCACTACACCACGAGGCCCGTCGTGGATGGATGGATATTGATGGATTTGACCGAGGCAGAATAAGCGACTTTTGGTGTACTAAAACTAAGTGAATATACTATAGTAGCAGATATAATATACAAATACATATACATACATAACATTTACATAAATATATATACTTATATACATATTTTAACATATACATACATACACAATACATACATCTTATTACTTTAAACGAGCAATTCTTGTATATATATAATTGGAATCTCGGAATCGGCTCCAACGATTTTCATAAAATTTAGTATATAGGGGGTTTCGGGGGCGATAAATCGATCTAGCTAGGAATCATTTTTAGAAAATGTCATTTTATTGCTTTTTTTTCTTTTTGGCCACACCACCCGAGCGAAGCTCGGTCGCCCAGATATTATTATATAAATACATAGAATATTCATATGGAAGTATATCAGTTTATCGGTAGGGACAAGTAGTGTTCCTTAACAAGTTTTTTGAATGATGATATGGTTTGAGCGTTTCTTATCGTCAAAGGTAAGGCATTCCATAGCCGGGCCGCTTCTACTGTAAAAGATTTACTAAAGAATCTAGTCGAATGCGTAACTACAGTCAATGTTAGGTTTTCCGATGATCTGAGGTCCCTCGTATGTGTGTCATGGAGAAACGTGAACCGTATTTTGAGGTAGTTGGGAGTGTGTGGATTGAAAAGAATATTATAAAGAAGACTAAGTATATGAGTATTCCGTCGAAGTCGGATGGGCAACCACTTGAGCATAGTACGAAACTCGGATACATGATCATATTTACGAAGTCCAAATATGAATGAATAATACAGAAGTTCTGGAGTCGCTCAAGCTTGTCAAGTTGGTCCTCGTTAAGATCAAGATAGCTGGTGTCGGCGTAGTCAAGAATCGGGAGAAGAATAGATTTACAGCTACCACTGGCACTCCATGACTCTACTTCTATAGTACAGGTATGGAGTGTCGTTGGTAGACGTCCCATTGCATTTTATTCTTTCATTAAAATTCTCAAAGGGCCTCTGCATGTCGGACCTATGTCCCCATGTAAGCTTACCAAAGGACCGGGTATTTCTTAAATAGAAATAGCCCGTGATTCAGAGAACGAGAAACAAAATAAGTAATAATAATGATAATATATTTCAGCTAATTATCCATAAGTAACACAGTTAGGGCATTTTGTTAGGGCTAGACAATATTAACATTCTATCTACACAACTAAACTAAATTAAAATGAGTACCTATCGGTTAACATTTTGTAATAGAAAATGGACTGGGGGCCCGATAAATCGTTTGGGCATGTGCATAGTAGAGAAAAAGAGCCATAGAACGATTTTGTACGTTGTATAGATACGTAGCGACTAACGGAAGTAACAAGGTATGTATTTGTGTGCGTTACCTCGGCACCAGCCGATCTTGCTGATTTGACAAGGAAAATTGCGTCCGTAGCTCCGGTTGGTTTAATACTTAAAGGGCCTTATGGTACACGCGTAATGCGGGATGTACTTTATTTTGCGTAGTAACTTAATATTTCTTCAATTACCCTAGTAACAATATCCTATCATTGTGATAAATGTAACACAATCTTCAGTTCTGTCTACCTATCAATTGAAATTTATTGTAATACCAATTATTCTAATATTACACAGTCAATTTAAACTTACATGGTTGTTTTTGCCATAGTAAAAAGAAAGTTATAGTTTGCGGTGACTTTAATGTTAACATTCTGAATAAATCTCGGGAATCGGTTGAATTTGTCAACATCATACAAAGTCATAACCTTAAACTGGGTTTTAAAGAACCTACCCGGCCATCGAGTGGAAGTTGTATTGATAACGTTTTATTTAATATGAGTTGCTTAGTGAATCTCTGCATATTAAAAGGTGTTTTTCCTGAAAAATTAAAAACAACCGTAATTAAACCATTATTTAAGAAAAATCACAAATATGATATGAATTGTTACCGTCCCATCGCTCTCGTTCCTGTTTTTTCTAAAATATTTGAGAAAGTGATTTTTGATGGTTTATACAGTTTCTTTGAATCCCAAAATTTGTTTTGTGCTGAGCAGACGGGCTTTCGAAAGAATAAGAATATAAACTTGGCAATATTTGATTTTCTTAATGTAATAGTTTCAGGTGTAGATAAAAGAAATCAATCATGTGCTCTTTTTATGGATTTTACGAAAGCTTTTGATCATGTTGATCACAATATTCTAATAGAAAAGCTATATGCCTACGGAATTAGAGGGAACATACTTGATCTAATAAAATCCTATCTCAATGATAGAAATCAAAGAAAAGAAATAGAGAAAATTTGTCCCGATCAGAAAAAAATTATTAAGTAGGTATATGTCTGAAAATAAGCTATGTACATTCGGAGTACCACAAGGCAGTGTGTTAGGACCACTCCTTTTTATCATATACATTAATGACTTACCAAAAGCATATATTCATAAATTGGTTCAATCATAAATTGGTTCTCTTCGCGGATGATAGTACAATTCTTTTTACTGGTAATAACAGGGTTCAGTTAGAACACGACATAAATGATACCTTACGTAGCGTTCTCAAAGGTTGACATCAAATAATTTAAAAATTAATTTTAGTAAAACAAATTGTATGACTTTTCGAAACAGAATTGACAAATTGGACATGACTGACATTAAATATTTAGATTATAAGATAGAACAGGTCGACACAATAAAGTTCCTAGGTTTAAATTGGACATCCCATATAGAGGTATTATGTGCCAAACTTAATAAGATTTCGTACGCACTCTAGTTTTTAAAAAAGGGCGCGAGCGTTTCCACTGTTATCACGGCCTATCATGGTTACGTAACACCTTTGTTGCGATATGGGGTTATGTTCTGGGGCAATGCTACTGACAGGGAAATTGCATTCAAGGCACAAAAAAGGTGCTTAAGGTCCATTTTTAGTCTTAGGCAAACAGATAGTTGCAGACCTTATTTTATTAAACATAAGCTTCTTACCCTACCATGTATTTATATTTACGAGGTTGTGCTATTTACTCGCAAGTATATTGGTTTATTTGATAAACTAAATAGTAGAAGACAAAATCTTAAAATAGGTTTCCCTAGCAACAGAACTGCGTTCCTAAATAAAAGTATATACTGTATGGCACCCCGGCTTTACAATAATTTACCTACTGAGATATTAAAAGTAACAAAATTGGCTCATTTTAAGAACTGTGTTAAAAAGTTTCTGATTAACAAATGTTATTATAGCACTAAAGAATATTTAAACGACCGAAGCTAATGTGTAGATTTTTAATAATTGTATGATCTATTGAAGTGTTTATGTATAATCATTTTAGTAATTTTATTATTTGACTTTGCCTTTAATTCTTGATGACATGTATTTTATTTATTGCTGTTTTACCTAAATTGACAAATTATGAACTAATGTTATTTTAATTGTAATAATGTTTTTAATTTATTGTAATTATAACGTTAAAATTATGTTAAATATTTGCATGCTATTTTGGCTGATTGTGGTGATACATTTTCATTGTAAAATCTTATTTACTACCCATTATCGCAAATAAATGAAATTGAAATTGAAAATTGAATTGAAATTGTTTTTACGTGGATTTATTCACTAAGTAAAAAGCTGCGGGCAACAGTTATTAACTATTATTTCCTTATAATAGGTTTAATGGATAAGTGACGCAACTAACAAATGATTTAGCCCTGTCTCTTTGCTAAGGCCCGCTACAGCGTACTGCGGTTCATCATGGCAGCCTATCACAGTCTACGGTTAGACATACGCCTTTCCCAATTCATGCTACGATACACGGTTGGTCCGCCTTCTGCATCCAGTTTGACAATTTTGTACTATTTTTGCCGAAATTAATCATCTTATTCATTCTTCTCAGGATATTTTGTTCGTAATAGATCGAATTAATGATTAATTTTAGTAAAAATAGTACAAATTCGATATATTACGAACAAATTATCCTGAGCGAAACTGTACGATTCAAACTTAATTATTATTATAACTCGAAAGTTGTGTGAATGTTGATATAATGATAATTAAATTGAGCCTAATCATTGTCGACTAGACTGTACCGACGCGTCCCGGCACTGGCAGCTAACTTCCGAGCCGCCATTAAGTTTGAATCGTACTATAGTAAGTAGGAATCTAATGCAATCGTAACTACCACCGTATTAGTCGTATTACTGATACGAGGTCTCGTGCAAGCAGGGCCCCGGAAGTATGTTTATAGGGTTTCTTTAGATAATTTTTCTTTATCTTAGCTTTAGCTTTCTTAATATATTAGGATACAGGACCCCTCGACGGCAAGCTATGACCCTGTAAAAGTGTACGGCAGAATACATGAACATACCTTGAACTCTTCAACAAGAGTATGTGGTACTGCACTGCCACCTAGCAGGATTGTCTCGAAGCAAGTAAAATCACATTTGTCTCGTTCTCCTGGCTTCAACATTGCCGATATCATAGTAGGGCTAACTATGGTGAATGTCGGCTGTCAAAAAAAACAGCTGTAGCTATTAGTAGTAATAGTCTGCGTGGTGACGGATTAAGAATTGAAGTGTCACCACCCCATTTATTATATAGGGTGCTGTAAGAGCCAGCTAAGGAACAACATAAGCAGTTAACGTCTACTGTTAGAGACGGAAAACTCGAAACTAAACCCTGTGCCAACACGCTTAGTAAGCGCGGCACAGTAAACCATAAACGTTCCCAAAGTGGAGGAGGCCTGCGCCCAGCAGTGGGACGTAAATGGGCTGGAGGGGAGGAAATAAAAGGTCACTGAACCCACAGTCCAGATAATAAAGGGATTAAAACTTTAAACTTTGCATGCTGGTTATCCTAACACTGAAGACTTACGTACATTCAACAGTTGATTGTATTGTAATAAAACAATATATTGAAGAAATCCATTGTGATTATGTGAAAGGAGACTTGCATCCCTGTGACAACATGTCTCGCTCGAAGCTAACCGAGTGAAGGTTAGGTTAGGGTTATTTTTTTTTTTTCGAAAACCTTATTTTACTTCATTTCTAAAGTTATATGAAACGTAATTAGTACAAATAATAAAGTAGTCGTTTAAATAATTATTTTTAGGGTTCCGTACCCAAAGGGTAAAAACGGGACCCTATTACTGAGACTTCGCTGTCCGTCCGTCCGTCCGTCCGTCCGTCTGTCCGTCCGTCCGTCTGTCACCAGGCTGTATCTCAAGAACGGTGATAGCTAGACAGTTGAAATTTTCACAGATGATGTATTTCTATTGCCGCTATAACAACAAATACTAAAAATAAAATAAAATAAATATTTAAGGGGGGGGCTCCCATACAACAAACATGATTTTTTTACCGTTTCTTGCTCGATACTAATAACGTTGCCTTATGTTGCATAGATAATGGTACGGAACCCTTCGTGCGCGAGTCCGACTCGCACTTGTTTGCTTTTTTATTCATACGATTGTCGTGCGATTATCAACTGCCTAAAATAAAACTACTTTTTACGCATTTAAAAAAAATGTACACGTCTAAATGCGTAAAAAGTAGTTTAATTTAAAAGCGTTAAGCTCGTGCAAAAGACCATCATTTATTATTATGAAAGTCTGTGTTCACGAATAATTTCATAGACTGGAGGAATATGTATATAATAATATGTAGAGATTCTTAGCTTATCTTATAATAAAATAAAGTCGTTCTTTTGTATGTATGTACATATGTGAGCTATATCTTTCAAACTACGCCTGTACGCCCGTACATACAAAATAACGATTTTGTTTTATAATAAGACTAGCTGTTGCCCGGAACTTCTAACGCGTGGCTTTTAGAAATCAAATAAAGCGTGTAAAAAGCTATCCTCTTGACCCAACCCATCATGCAAAAAAAAACTGCATGAAAATCCGTTGCGTAGTTTTTTGCTATGTGAGTATAAATCTTCTTTTTAATAGATAGAATGGTTCAAGAGAATGGCTTTTTTGTATAATTTAGAAAGGTTTGATGTATATTGGGAGCGCTTTCCCAATAATTAAAAACATGGGTGAAGCCACCGGGCACTCATTATTTTACTATTAATCCATTTCTCATATATTTTTTAAATAAAGATTATAATGTGTATTATTAAGTGTGTATATTGTATTTATTTAGTGAGTTAAGAGGATACCAAAATAGCTTCGTGCATTTTTCTATGTACGAAGTTTTCATTGTTTCTTTAGATTGAATGGCTAGAGCTCCAGTTTTTAAGTATATGTTTTTTCAATATATGATCTAGGATCGCATAAACTCAGAAACGCGATTGAAAAAAGTTTTCTCGATAGAAAATCTAGGCGAAACAACCTCTCTAATTTTTTATTTTTTTCATTTGTCGGTCTATTATCGCGCATTAACTAATGAAATAACTTTAAAAACATAGGTAACTATTATGTATAGAAACACGTAAATCAGAATTAAAATATATTTAGTAGATTTTGAGTAAATAGGAAAAGTATCCCTAACTCTTCATTTTCTGTGCCTACTGGCTGTGTTAATATGTACGTGTCGGCGATGATATACGATAATATTGATGTAGGCCCTTAATTGCGTTTTTTAATTTTGAATGAATGTTATTTTTATAATCTTTAAAAAAAATACCTATGTAAGAAATAAGAGAATAAATGAATGAGAAAATATCGAAAACCATTACCTTATAAGTATTTATGAGATAATATGCATGTTCTTGTGTCATTGCAGCTGATGTTTGAAGTCTTGTGTAACGCAGTATTGGTGATACAGTGAAGTTAATGATCGCCGTCAACCATTGTAGCGGAGAACAGATCATGGTTAAGCGAGTTGGCCCCGGAAACTGGTTGTGTCTAATCCTGAACAAAAATAATAAAAGGACCACATAAAGAAATCAAATATCATCATCATACCATAACGTCTTTTTCCCATGCATACATTTCCCATACATTCATATTTGACGGGCTTCGTGGTCATCCTCTGTGAGAGATGGAAAACTCGAAACTAAATCCTGTGCCTGGTCAACGCGGCATAGTAGACCATAATCCCTCCCAAAGTGGAGAAGGCCCGTGCCCAACAGTGGGACGTAAATGGGCTGGAGAGAGAGGGTTTCGTGGTTTAGTGGTTCATGTAACGGACCGTCATTCACGAGGTTGCGGATTCGATTCCCGCTCGGGACCATATTATTATAGACTTAGCACGGGACCAGAGGATGTTGTGTGACATTTCCATGAATATTTATTTGTTATTACATTCACATTCCTACACACTCAATTCTTTCTACAAATAACATAATTGGAAAGAAAAATATAAGCCCATTCCTCTTCTGAGACGAAAAAACGTGAGGTATAAACAAGGCTATACGTTTATGTTGTAATTATGCCTACCAATCTATTTCTTAAACTTAAACTTGTCAAGTTTGTATAGTAAGTATATAAGCAGCATCTATAGAATATTGACTGCAATTAATTGAATAAGAATATCTATTTATGGAACTATATAAATGCTATACAGTGTAATTTATTAATTTAAAAATTAATAAATTACTTTAGTAATGAACGTCGCGTCATTATTTCAACCCATTCGTATTCTGTAAATAATACTAAGTGTTGGTCGAGATGTTGTAAAGCAATCTTGATAGATGGCGTTGTACGTAAAAATATATAAACTCATTCGAGTGACAAATGTGGTGGTTAATTTGAATGTTGCTAGCACGACCGCAATAAGCTCAGTTGCAAGAGCTTCGGAACGGTATTCCGAGGTCGTGCTATACAATGCTTTATTTCTACACTTTGCAATCAAAAGCTTTTCCATGATGAAATGGCAGAGTTTACTGAAAACTTTTCACTATCGCAGATGACGATTGGTAGCCATTACCAAGGGTGATGGCAGTCTGAAAAACTTAACTCTTAAATAATCAATCTATAAAAGTAGAGTCACTTACCATACATATGGTGTAGCCGTTGCCATATTTTTGTGAGTAATAGAAGCAGCTTTAGGCATTCCAGTTGTTCCACTTGTGGATATCAGATAAGCTCCTGTCTCTTCAGGATCAAAGTCAGCTGCCCTAAAAAGTTCATAATTTTTTTGAATATGCTCTACGTTTACAACTTCAAGAATAGTACCGCATCTGAACTATCTAACCAGAAATGAAACAATTGTAGAAAAAGGTATAATGGGGTTGACATGTCCTTGTCGGATAAAAACCCCTTTCACAAAGTAGATTAAAAAAAAAAAAAAAAAAAAAAAGAATAGCATTATTCTATACTAATATAATAAAGCTGTAGAGTTCGTTTGTTTGAACGCGCTAATCTCAGGAACCATATCTACGCTTTGAAAAATTATTTTAGTGTTGGACAGTACACTATCCAGGAAGGCTATAGGACAGGAGTGGCCAACAAGTCGATCGTGATCGACCGGTCGATGGCGCGACCAATTTTGGTCGATCACTCGCAAGTTCCATTCCCCTAGACAAAGTTTTTTAACCCGTTAAATAAATATTCATGTATGTTGCTGGAACTCGCAAGAGTGCACGGCGGTATAAAAGCACAATGCATAAACGTCCCCCTTCTTACCTAAGAAATAGGTCGATCGCGACTCAGTTTTAAAATAAAAAGTAGATCTTAAGTGCCCGAAAGTTGGCCACACCTGCTATAGGATATACAAGTTCACGCTGGATAGATAGGAGTGAAGCATCAGTCAAAAGGGTCGCAAAAACGAGGATTATTTTTTAAATTACACGCGTACGAAGTCGCGGGCAACAGCTATTAACTTATATAGAAGCTGGTTCGATATAACCTTGGGGCTTGGGGTTTCTTACTCATTTTTAGTCCTGATAATTTGATCCTTTCCTCGTTTCTGCAACATTTTTCATTAATGCTTCACTCCTATTGGTTGCAGCGTGATGTTATATAGCCTATAGCCTTCTTCATTAAATGTACTATCCAAAACTGAAAGATTTTTTAAAATTGGACCAGCAGTTTTTGTCATTAGCCCATTCAAACAAACAAACTCTTCAGCTTTACAATATGTAATAATATAAATTACTTCATGTAAACTTACTGAAATTCCTCAATCGACATATCACCTCCATATTTTTCCAGGAACTCCGCAAAATTACACAGATAATCACCTTTGTCAAAGGTTACTATTTGTGAGTCTAAGTTGAGGCTATTTAATGCCACTTGAATATCTGGTGCCTTTTCACTTTGACAAAATATTATCTTCGGTTCGGAGACTCCAAACGTATGTTCTAGTTCCTCTGTAAGAGAATATTATTTACCTTACTCCGTCAGACTAATCAAATCAAATCAAATCATTTATTTACTTGAAACATGGTTACAATATATTGGTGTTTAGTTAAAAGAGAACATAATGTTTCGCCGTCAAAACATGCAAATATAAGTGACAGCTACATAATCATTAAATACATACATTAAATACATACAATTAATACATTAAATACATAAATACTAAGTAAGTTAAAGCCACTTTCGCATGGAAAAGGTCGAGAACTATTACAAAATACTAAAGAAATCCAACAGTGTTTTATATGTCTGTGTTCCCCGAGAGTTACAATGTGGATACGTTCAAAAAAAGGGTAGATAGGCTTCTCACATAGTTGGTACGCTTTACCATCAGTGATTCCATTGTCGTTTACCATCAGGTGACATGGAATCAAGTGCCAACAAATTTAATGTAAAAAAAAGAAATAACACTTTTTCACTGCATTATAAATAAATAAATAATAAATAAATAAATATTCATGGACATTTCACACAACGTCCTCTGGTCCCAAGCTAAACTTATATGCTTGTGTTATGGGTACCAGAATACGGATATACTACATAAATTATTTTTCTTTTGTAAATACATACTTATAATCCATAGAATTATAAGTATGTATTCACATAATACATAAAAATTATAATATTATACGTTATAGTAACGTTTTACGTTATAGTACCTAATAGCAAACTAAAACAGCATTAAACTATCAAACACTACGCGGCACAATTTTATTTTACAATCTTATACAGGATCCAGGACACAGGAGAGTTCCACCAATCTCCCCAGAAAGATAGTGCAACTTATCTCACTCGGCTCGACGCGTGGAAAGAAGGCATAGCAATTTATACCATTACGTAGAGCAATTACATTTGATAGAGAGTTTAGAGAGTTTTGCAATTACATTTGATAGAGCTTTGTGTATCACTTTGATGAATCGGAATTAAATGTAAAGATTATTTTTAACTTACGTATAGTCAGCGATCTATCAATAGCAGCCACAGAGATACCAAGATATAAAGCCGCATACACAGGTACAGCCACATCTATATGATTAGGTGCCATAATTGTGATGACGTCACCACATTTTACATTCATATTCCTGAAGCTATAGGCGCAACGGACAGTTCTTTCTAACAAAGAACTTGCTGTTTCTGATTCATTTGTAGCACCATCGATCTGGGTAACAAAAAATCAATCTTTTCTTTAAGAGGGCACGATACCAAATTATGCTCCATACTAAAATATGGGTATCGTACTTCCCTTTTTTCTTCGCGAAAGTTAAACCGATTTTAATTGTTTTTATTCTATATTATAGATTAAGAGTATATCTATGCTTCTGTCACTTTCTTTTTTTCAATACATAATAACTAAAAGAAATATGACCATCCGAAAGTCCAGCTTTATTCGGTTTTCTTTGTTGTAGTGTTGTGATAGACGCTATCACACATATTTGGTAACATTTTACCAAAAAAAAAAGTGATACAAGCATAGATAATATACTCTTCATCTATAATATAGCATAAATAGAATTAAAATCGGTTTAACTTTCGCAAAGAAAAGAGGGGAGTACGAAACGTCTTATTTTCAAAGAATTTGTAGGTAAAATCTATTTCAGCTATATTTGTCCCTTTCATCACGGTGCTCGGGAATAGGGATAGCAATACCTAAGGCAAATACCTAAATTAGGAGTGCAGTACCCTCTTAAGTTAGTTGTTAATTATAGTCTCTCTCTCCAGCCCATTAACGTCCCACTGTTGGGCACGGGCCTCCTCCACTTTGGGAGGGATTATGGTCTACTGTGCCGCGCTGACCAGGCGTGTTGGCACAGGGCTTTATTTCGAGTTTTCCGTCTCTCACAGTAGACGTTAACTGCTTAAATTGTCCCTTAGCTGGCTCTTACAGCACCCTGGGAAAGAGATGGGGTCGTGACACTTGTATTCTTATTCCGTCACCACACGGACAACTTTATTATAGTCTAGATAGCATAAATAGACATCATTCTCACACCCCACAACAATGTAAAATAATAAAAAAAAAAGAGAAAATATAAAAATCTATGGCGTTTCTTGTCTGTTCTTCTCTATAAGATTCGCTTTGGAACAGTCGCTTAACTTCAGATTTTTTAACATAGCTTCTAAAAGTAGAGACAATTTTTTTTTTACTTTGACTTGACTTTGTAAAAACAGTGATTCTCATACACTAGAATGACGTGTTGATGATGTTTTGTTTTATTAAATAAATATTCATCGATTTTTCATATAACGATCACTGGTCTCAAATAAAGCTTACCTAATGCTTAAAACATCAGAATACGAATTAGGAAATATAAGAAATATACTACACACACAATTTAGTATTAATTTCAGCTCTATACGTTCACGAGTTACGAAGAAAAAACATTTTGAATGGATAGACAACAAGTTTTCCTAGAGGAGTCCTTTTTTATACGAAAGTCTAAGTAAGATAAATGAAATTAGCTGTTTCTTACATGAACAATAAAATCTGGATCATCCTTCAAGCTCTGCAGTATCATTTTACCGATATGATATCTATCCGATGGTATTCCTGACTCTGCCACTATACGGGAGGCCAGTTCTCCTAAATACCAATGAAGCGCATCATTGGCCATCCTGCGTAGCGTCATTTTGGAGACTAGGATCTTCTTTACTTCCTCCTTGAATCTGTAACAAAAATATACTTACCTAATATTCTTTACACTTGCGTGACTCATTTATTTAAATAAATTCACTTTTTAGTCTTTTTACGGATTTAAACGCGTATATTTGTTTTAAATGTCAACTCAGTCCCATTTTGTAGTTTTGGTCATGTTTTGTCGTCTAAACTACCCCAACTCCTGAAATGTCACTTTTGTGACTCTATATATTATGAAGGCACTCTGGGCACATAGCCCCGTCTTTACCACTGGGCACTAGGGCATATGCCTCGCTATGGTTTCGGGCCTCCTAGTCCCTCCTCTCTTCTCTCCAGCCCATTTACGTCCCACTGTTGGGCACGGGCTTCCTCTACTTTGGAGGGATTATGGGCTACTGTGCCGCGCTGAACTGGCGTGTTGGCACAGGGTTTATTTTCGAGTTTTCTGTCTCTCACAGAGGATGTTATCTGTGTGCAATAACCCTTAGCTGACTTTTACAGCACCCTTGGGTGGGGTGGTGACAATTGTATTCTTAATCCGTCACCACACGGAGGTCCTAGGACCTAGTCCCTACTTCATCATATTTGCGTGTGTGTGTGTGTTTATTCTCATAGGTCATAGCGGGACATTATTATCAGAAATACCCGGGGTCTTTAGTAAGTAAAAGAACTCAATTGGGAATTGAGCTTACAGCTCCAGAACGCCTGACAAATTTATTGCAGTCGTAATATACAAGCTCCGAATTATCGTTGCTTATATTTTTTTATTAAGTCAATGTCTATATTTGACTGGTTCAACGCCCTTACGTCGTGTAGGCTCCTAGGAAAAAGAAGCCCCAGAAGTAAGTTAGTTATTTTCCCGAAGTAGGAAGAGTAAGGCCAGCCATGGGTAAAACTGAATCGCTAAAGAAAATTACATTTTTTATGTATCACACTTACCACAGTACCTTTCAATAAAAACAATATTGATGATTTTCTTCGTAACAAAATGCAGAATAAATTAAATATAAATTTATTAACATAAATTTTCACTATTGGGTGTTATTTATTAAGTTCATTTTCTTTTTAAACTGCTGAATATTATATTGAATGATATGCGCGGGACTATGTTATTACAGAATGCTAACCATCAAATGTACAATTACTTCCACCGACATTATATTAAGTAGGCAATTGTCGTATTATATGATACGGCAGAAACTAGTTAAGTTTGGTACACAATGAGCTTTAGTACTATGATAAAAGGAACTCTAAAAAAGTTCGTAAATCGCACAAAAATAATGAAAGCAGATTCGTTTATATATACACAAACCATGGCATTAGTCAATACTAATCTTATCCATTCATCCATCCATCAACCTTTCTCAGTCCACTGCTGGACATAGGCCTCCCCTTTAGAACGCCACAACGCGCGGTCCTGCGCTAACTGCATCCAGCGGATGCACCTGGAAATATTTTTTTTTACATAAGTGTTCATGGACATTTCACACAACGTCCTCTGGTCCCAAGCTAAGCTTATATGCTTGTGTTATGGGTACCAGAATACGGATATACTACATATACTACTTTTCTTTTGTAAATACATACTTATAATAGTTATAATACATAGAAACTGCTAAGGGATATTGTACACTATCTATTGTGTATTCCAGTGACACAAAAGAAGAAAGAAAATAATATTAAAACATTGTTCATTTAGACATCTATGAGAATAGGAAAATAAAAACTTCTAAGAAAATAAAATAAAAATAAAATTAATACATGCATTTATGATTTTGTGTGAGAATGTGTATGAGTGTATGTGTGTATACTTAACAATTTGTCTTTTAATTTCTTATAATGGAGGGTGAAGAAGAATCAGAACACATAATAGGCTATACATATATGTATATAACGCTAAAATCTGAGGGGCTATCTGAGTCACTATGAACATGACATTAGCTAGTTATCTATAACATTAATTTCCTATCTTTACTTATTATAACACAAAGTCGTTATTTTTGTATGTATGTACTTATGTGAGCTTATATCTTCGAAATTACGCAACGGATATTAATGCGGTTTTTTAATAGATAGAGTGGTTCAAGAATATGACTTTTTATGCCGCTTGTGTTTAATATGTACAGAACCTCGAGTTTAATATCGCATTTTTTGTTCGTTACGGAAGTAAAATATATGGTTCATTATAATCTTCTTATGATAACTATAATTATGTTTGCAAAATAACTTTGCGAATGTAAAAACTTAATAGTTAATTATGTGTGACGTGCCAAGCTTTAAGCTATATTTAATTTGAATTATTTTTTGGTTTAGAATGATATACACGCGCAAGTTTGCAGACACACACACACACACACGCACACATATACACTCATACACACAAACACGGATGTTATGTGCGTACAATCGTAAAGACGATGAGAAGTAAAATAAACCCCCATAATTTTACTAAAAGCTTGTGTTGCCTACTTGTCTAAACAAAGAAAACTTAGAATTTTATTGGCTATTGAAATTATAGGTCTTATTCGTGGTGGATTTTTAGACAATACCTATCTGCTTATTCTCTTAACAGACTTCAAAAGTAGGAGTAGGTTCTTAATTTGTCTGTGTATATTTTTTTATGTTTGTTACCTGATAACTTTCAACTGGGCGATGTAATTGTAATGATTATTTTTTTATTTGAAATCTGATGGTTCCCGTGTGGTTCCATTGGCGCCATGTCAGGATCTGATGGTTATCTCCTGAGAAATCGAGGAAAACTCTCAAACAAAGGCACACGAAGTTGTTTAAATAAATAAATAAATAAATATTCACGGACAACTCACACAACGTCCTCTGGTACCAAGCTAAGCTAATATGCTTGTATTATGGGTACCAGAATACGGATATACTACATAAACTACTTTTCTTTTGTAAATACATACATATAATACATAGTAAACACCCAGAACGTTTACGTTACGTTTATTTACGTTTGAACGTGATGTGATATTGATCCTGAGGTATACTTTAGTTTGAAAGACTGCCTTACAATATGCATAATTTTGTTCTATTTTCGTTCTATGTGTGACCCCATCTTTACAATCAAGTAGTTTCCAAGTACATTTCAATTATTCAGCTATCTATTCACAATATATGTACATAAATAATATTGATATGTTTGTCTGTGGCTATTCTATGATCTTTCTCTTTTAAGCCGATTAACATCCCATAGTTGAACACGGCTTTTCTCTACTTTGGGAGGCTTTGATTATTGTCTCCTACGTCTCACTGACCAGGCGTGGACTGATGTTGGCATAGGATTGAATGTATCTGTGTGAAATATTCCATAACTGGCTTTTACGCCTCATGCTGGGCAACAAAAGCGATGGATGAAAG
Organism: Orgyia antiqua; assembly: GCA_916999025.1. Classification (NCBI taxonomy): domain Eukaryota; kingdom Metazoa; phylum Arthropoda; class Insecta; order Lepidoptera; family Erebidae; genus Orgyia; species Orgyia antiqua. The sequence goes on from OU779869.1 coordinate 20,319,839, forward strand.
ACGAATGCACGTTCCGGAGATGCGAATGTTGAGATGGATGTGTGGCGTCACACGAATGGATATAATAAGGAATGAATATATTAGAGGAAATCTGAAAGTGATGCCAGTGGCTGAAAAATTGAAGAATGAGCGGATGTCCTGGTATGGGCATGTCATGAGACGAGAGGAAAGTAATGTCGTTAGGAGAGTTCTGAGTATAAATGTGGAAGGAAAAAAGTCTAGAGGAAGACCTAAGAATTTTCTTAGGTCTACCTCTGACTTTTTCACACACTTTGTCCTCTTTCACACAGTCCATCCATATTTATGGATGGACTGTGTGAAAGAGGACATGAAAGAAAGAGGAGTCGACACAGACATGACGGCTAATAGAAGACTATGGAAGAAAAAGACATGTTGCGCTGACCCCAAATAATGGGATAAGGGCAGGAGGATGATGATGGCTTTTACAGCACCCTGGGGAGGACATGGGGTGGTAACACTTTTATTAATAATCCACACGGAGAGTTTTGCAGTCAAGACTGCTCACTAATAATTTACCGCCCTTGTATAATAATGTTAATTTAACTACCCGTACTTAGTTTAAGTCTGCAAGTCACAAAAACCCGCATCAAACCACGAGTGTAGTCTAAACCCTCATAAATAATTTGCGTTCAGAAATGATACCCTATTTGTCAAATTACTGGTTATTTGAAGCAAAATGGGTGTACATTTACAAAGGTGAGAACGTTTCTATGACCTTGACAATAATGTTGTCGAATGTACATACTTAGATCATCATTATTCCCTGCCCTTTTTGCCATTAAATAAATAAATATTCCTAGACATTTCACACAACGTCCGCTGGTCCCAAGCTAAGCTTATATGCTTGTGTTATGGGTACTAAAATACGGATATAATACATAAACTACTTGTCTTTTGTATATACCTACATAGAAAACACCCAGACGCAGTACAAACATCTGCATGACAATTATAAATATCGCACAAATGATTGTCTCAAGCGGGCATCGAACGCGCGACCTCGTGAACGGCAGTCCGATACATAAAGAAATAGACACAAAGCCCGTCATAATGAAATGAAATGAAAGTTATTTAATCACGTAGACACAATTTAGCAAAAACTACGTACTTATGACAAGTCCAGAATGTGGTTGGCGCGACATGTCCTTTCCCTTCACACTCCTCTGTCACACGTTATCTGTGAATTTACATCTTCATAATATCATTCACATAAACATACTTAGATATAGGGACTAAACGAGTGAATTCTCTGGTTAGACTGTAGTAGATAGCGCTCTATAAGTCTCTGGCGTTTCCGCCTACCTTTATGATAAAAAAACGCGACAGTATGATGATGTTTATAAATGAGTAGAAGACCACTCAAAAAGTGGTCTTCTTTTAGGGCTACTGACACTTCGCCTGCTGTCCGTCTGTCACCAGACTGTATCCCTGAAACGGTTAGGTATAGCTAGAGCAGTTTGTGTATAAATTAGTGCTAAAAACACAAATTCTCACCATCATAATTTTCCTGCTCTTATCCCGTTGTTTAAATATATCGTTATTCATTAAAAGTATCAGTACGTAACCTTTCATGTGCGAATCCAACTCGTAGTTATTAACATTATGAATCTATTAGTCCGGGATCCACCGTCCATTTTTTCACTTTATTACTATCAAGCTAATTTTCCGTGAGTAGCTTTATTTTGATATAATTAATATTTATATAATATTATAAATATTTATAATATTATATAAATTTATTACTAACTGAATGGTTTTTTTTTGTTAAATCTCAAGATACTCATCTAAATTATTTGAAAACTTATTTGTCCTACAAAATCTATGGTTTGATCAAAGTATCCCCCCTTTCCAACATGTATATCATATTCGCACCGTAAGACACAGGTATGCACCAGGTGCTTAAAACCCTGTATTTTATTATTGCTATATATTCAAAACTAAACAGGCTGTTTACGTACGCCTTTAGATTTATGTCAATCAATTCATCATTTATGGTATTCAAGGCAAAAAATCCATAAATAATTTTATATGAAGCTAAAAATAGGATTTCAGTTTCTAAAGCGACACAGGGTTTAAAACGCCTGGTACCGCCATAATGATAGTTTTATCTCCAAGTGTGCAACACCTGGTACCGCAGGAACTGAAATAATAGAAAAATCCCTGCCGCTTTGAACGTGTTAAAATAGTCTATATTTTCAAAAAAATATTCACAATAAAAAAAAAAAAACAGCTGGTCAAAAATTATGCACAATCCCAATAAAATTGAAGCTAGAAACCTGAAAGTTGATATACGTTTGCCATTACATTGTAGACGACCACTTTGATATTCATTTTATTCGATACGCAATTTTCAAAACTGGAATAGAAAAGTATTCTAATATCGTGAGCTAATAGTTAGTAGGAGTGTTCGCAACGGCTATATATTGCAAACGCGTTATAACGATACGCTATTTTTAAAACGCCTATTATTTTATACGCTATAATATATTATATTAGTTCGCTTCGTACAACGACCCGTTTTGTTTATCGACAAAGAGATAAGAGTTAAGATCGTTATATTATTTTGTTATTTAACGGAAATAGTTCTTATGCGGTCACCTTAGAGTATAATTTGGTAGGTGACAAAAATATTATACTGCCAAGTGCAATCGACTTCTAGCCGAACAAAATATATTAGTTTGCATAATATATTTAAAAAATATATTAGGCAAACTAATATATTATTTTGTTATTTAACGGAAATAGTTCTTATGCGGTCACCTTAGAGTATAATTTGGTAGGTGACAAAATATTATACTGCCAAGTGCAATCGACTTTGAATGGGACGTTCCGTTTCGTTTCGAATAGTGCATGTGATGTGTTGTGTGTACCTATAATGAATGGGTCTTATAAATAAAAATAAAAAATAAATCACAACATAAATAACGCTTGCCAGTTGTAATAAATAATAGGTTGAATGATTATTAATAAATATTAGATTATTTTATCAGCTATCTAATATAACGATCACCTCTAATAGTTAGTCTTTCATATGCAGTCGTAGTGGCATGACGTGTTTGACGACGTTTGCTATTGTTGTGGATATTTAATAAAACTCTCAGTGTAAAAAGGTCAAAGGTTATTCTGATTTGCAATACAAAGACGGTATTTATTAGTTTAGTTTGTGGTCGTTTTGTTTGTGTATGTGTTTCTTGCTAGTGGCTCCTGTAACAGCTATTTGACCTACTTTAATTTTAACGTATAATATTTTGATTGCAGACCCGTCAATATGGTGTATGATTTGGTGCATTTTTACTTGAGTAATTTAAGTGTCAGGGTGGTAGCTAAGTCAGGAATTCCCACTGATAAATACCATCTCGGTAAAATTATTTTGCTCAATCTTCAAGAGGATCCGGACTTTGTTTTGCAAGTAACTGTTTTATTTTTAGTTGCTTGTGAGTGTTTTTTTTTTACTGACCGTGGGAAGCATAGAATAGGTACCTATGAATTATGAATTAATTTTATATGGTATGAATTTTAAATGCCTCAGATAATAATCTGTGCCTCAGTAATATATAATGTTTTTGCATTCATCTATATACACAGAGGTTTCGGTTTGTAATCTCATAGAAAGTAAGTATTATAATATACCAAATATACCTAAATAAAATAAGTATATAATAAATTTGAAAAGTAAAACAGTAGGTACATCTAAATTAAGGTGGCATTCCGATGTTTGCAACCGGGTCGGGCGACCCGCTCTAATTTTGCATTGCAAATACTTCCTTAAAGACTTAAAGACTTTGCGAAAATGGTTAAATGTAGTATGTACTTTTGATCGTTAAAGAAATTTGAAAGTACTTATTTTTTTTTCTTTTTAGATTGAGGGTGGTACAGGCCAATCAGAAACGAATAACTCCGTTTTAAATAGAACAGTGCGATGCGCTATCAGCTTGCAGAACTTAGGACTTCAGAAGGGGGATGTAATGGTTATAATGGGACCGAATCATATTGATATCTGCATACCTTTGTATGCTGGTCTTTATACTGGAGTAATAGTTGCTACTGTTGATGAAACTTTAGGAGTCAGTAAGTAGTTTTCTATTCCCAAGGTCGGACTGAGCCGGAAAGGTCCGGGTGGCTGACCACAAGTGTGGATCTCGAGTGTATACCAAGGGACCCAGTTATCATCAACGATGAGAGACGAAAAACTCGAACCGACACGCCTGGTCAACTTGGCATGTAGATCATCATTGGCCGGAACCCCCCCGTGGGATATGGAGGCGGAAGTGCTCGCCGACGTTTATCGGCGGGTGTCGACGGCGCGGGCGGGTGGCACAAATCCCCCGCCGAGCGCGATCACCGCGTGGCGGGACGAAGCCCGCCGCACCACCTTCACACAGTGGAGGGCTCGGCTGGAGACGCCTCGGGCCGGTCTGCGGACCGTGGGGGCGCTTCAGCCGATACTGGAGGAATGGGCGGTGCGGCAGCACGGAGTCCTCACCTTCCGGCTTGTGCAGGTGTTGTCGGGGCACGGCTGCTTCGGCAAATATCTGCACGACGTCGCAAGGAGGGAGACGACTCCAGGCTGCCACCACTGCGACTGCAGCGAGGACTCGGCGCAGCACACGCTCGAGTCGTGCCCGGCCTGGGTTGAGCAGCGCCGGGAGCTCGCTGCAGTCATCGGAGAGGACCTGTCGTTGCCGGCCGTTGCGCGAGCGATGGTCGGCGATGACGGGGCCTGGACCGCGGTCGCCGCCTTCTGTGAGGACGTCATCTCGCAGAAGGAGACGGCGGAGAGGGCCCGGGAGGATTCACTTCTCTCGGACCCGATACGCCGTCGGCGCGTAGGGCGGCGCGGGCGCGCTCACTTGCGCCTGATGCCGCCCTAACGTAGGCTGCGGACGGTCGGGTCGGGGAATGCCCACCGTCCGCCGGAACAGCCTACCGCGACGGTGCGACGCCCAAGTGCGTCTGGGCGTCGCACGGGTGCGAGGGTGCCCGATGGGGCTGCCGCCTGCGGGCCACGGAGAAACGTACGCGGTACCCGTGGTCCGCCTTGTGAGGGCGGGTGAGGTCGCACGGCGGGTTGGCATGTAGATCATAAGCCATTCCGTGCCTGTCAGTTGGACGTTAACGGGCTGGAGAAAGTGAGAAAGAGAGAGAGAGAGACAGTTCTTACTCCGTCACCACAAAAACAAAGATTTTTACTTTTATTAAATCGAGTTATTTATGTATTGACAAGCCTCGTGGTTGAGTGTTTTATGTAACGGTCTGCCGATCAAGAGGTCGCGGGTTCGATTCCCGCTCGGGACAATCATTTGTGTGATTTTTTTATCATACAAAATGATTGTACTGCGTCTGGGTGTTTCTATGTATTATAAGTATGTATTTACTAAAGAAAAGTAGTATATGTATTCTATCTGTATTCTGGTACCCATAACACAAGCATATAAGCTTAGCTTGGGACCAGAGGACGTTGTGTGAAATGTCCATGAAAATTTTCTTTATTATTTATTGCAGATGAGTTAAAGGACTATTTCAATATCGTAATACCGAAAGTAATATTCTGCCAAAGAGCGAAAGCAAAGATAATAGAAAAAGCAATGGAGCAGGCTGATGTTAAATCCAAAATCATTACATTTGATGAAGACAGTGATTACAGCAATTTCACACTATTACTGAATGAAGTTGATGAACAGCTTGTCCAGAATTTTCGGTTAGTTGTTTCTAAAAATTCGGTTGTTGTTTCTTCGTGTGGTGACGGATTAGAGAATACAAGTGTCTCCAACCCATCTCCTCCCAAGGGGGCTGTAAAAGTCAGCTAAGGGATATTGCACACAGATAACATCCTCTGTGAGAGACAGGAAGTGTGTCTGTGTAAGGGCAGGAAAGTGATGATGATGTGTATTTGTTGCCGTAGCATCAAGAAGATGAAATTTTCACCTCTCTAGCTAACACCGATCGTTCCAGAGATACCTACAGGCGGATATGACATAAAAATGGATATTACACATTCAATTAGTTATCTTCTACTGTTTTCAGACCTACAGATTTTGATGCTGAAGACACAGTAGCATTGTTAACATCAACGAGTGGTACCACTGGTAATCCGAAGGCTGCCATGATAACTCACAAAAATATGTATTCTGGACTTGGATATTTCTGGTGATATAAAATAAAATTATTCATTATAAAAACTAATCTTTAAGATTTCTTATTATACTAACGCTTTGACGGTATAAAAATTGGGTTTCTAATAAAATATGAGCCAAAAGCCTGCCTCGATAAATGGACTGTTAATATAATTTATTCATTTTGCAATTAACTTGCTATGCTTTTACTTAATAAATTAAATTTTAGTGGAAAAAGTGATTTGCCAATTGAAGCCAATTGTATTCTGTAAAGAATATTAAGTGGCTGGTCAAGAATGTGCTAAACAGTCTCGATAGATGGCGTTGTACATCAAAAATGCGATGTAGACTCATTCGAGTGACATTGTAGTGGAGAAATTGGTTATTGTTAGCACGGCCGCAATAGCTCAGTGAGTAGAGCGACAGAATGGTATTCCGAGGTCGTGGGTTCAAGTCTCGCTTGCGGTGGACTGCTAAACTAAGGACCAAGAGTTCCTGAGATTAGCGCGTTCAAACAAATAAACTGGGCAGCTATATAATATTATTTGACGGGCTTCGTGGTGGAGTGGTTTATGTAATGTACTGCCGATCACGAGGTCACGGGTTCGATTCCCGGTTGGGACAATCATTTGTGTGATATCCATAAATGTCATACAAATGTTTGTACTGCGTCTGGGTGTTTTCTATGTATTATAAGTATGTATTTACAAAAGAAAAATAGTATATGTAGTCTATCCGTATCTGGTTCCCATAATACAACCATAGAAATATAGCTTACTTTGGGACCAGAGGACGTTGTGTGAAATTCCTGAATATTTATTTATTATTATTATTAGTACAGATTTCCTAGCCAGCTTTATAGTTTTTAAACTAAGCTAATTAATATTTTTCATCAGGATATGTTTCACAAAGTTTCCAACGCCAACTAGAATGGTCTTACTGTTATCACCGCCGCAGTGGATGACAGCTGTCGTTCTCCTTATCTCTACGCCTGTTTTAAAAATGATACGACTTCAAACAACGAAATATTTAAGCCCTGATCACTTCGTTTATCTTTTAAATAGATACCGGGTAATTTACTTCCTTATTCCGTGTGATGACGGATTATGAATACATCATCATCATCATAACATCACGCCTTTTTCCAATGAGGGTAGGCAGAGACTATAGAGCGCCATCTGCTACGATCCAAACATTCTTCCTTGGCTTCATCCACACTCATACATCTGGTCATACATGCCCGATGAATACATGTATCACCCCTTTTCCTTCCTAGGATGCTGTAAAAGCATGCTAAAGAATATTAAGTCCACAAATGACATCCTCTGTGAGAGACGAAAATCTCGAAATTAAACCCTTTGCTAACACACCTGGTCAGCGCGGTTTAATGGGACGTTAATGGGATGAAGAGAGAGAGAGAGTCTGACTGTCTTTTTCCCTGTAGTGACGTATTAAGATTTTTTTCTTTCTTCTTTCTCGAGCCCATCTTCATCCCACTACTGGGCACGAGCCTCCTCCACTTTGGAAGAGATTGCGGTCTAGTCTAGTAGGCGTGTTGGCTCAGGGTTTATTTTCAAGTTTTCCGTCTCTCCGTCTGTTATCTGTGTACAATATTCCTGAGCTGGCTTTTGCCAAGGGGTGGTGACACTTGTATTCTTAATCCGTCACCACATGGATTAAGATTAGAAGAGCTATATTTCCATTCAAGGGTGCTAGTAGTACGAATCAGCTAAGTTATATTATAAGCAGAAAATATCTGTAATAGGGGGAAATTTTCATAACTGAACTCTTTACTCTCCAACCTCCCAACAATAGCTTACCTATAATTATATGTGTATTTATTTGTATGTATGTTTATTGTATATGTATATACATTATATGTTTATGTATTTAACTGGTTTATGTAAGTTTATCTTTTTAATAGAGTTGTAATAGTGTCACCTAACTACCTCATCAGGTCAGACACACTCCTATCCATCCAAGGTTGCCTCTAAGTTGCACTAGCGATAAGGCCGCCATTTTGTACTAGTACGTAATGACTTAATCCTAATGTAATTAATGATTATGTAAAAAGGTGTACAAATAAAGAGTTATCTATCTATCTCCTATGTCAAAACACCTGGTCATAATTAGACTAAATACACTTCCGAAACGGAGAGGGGACTAAATAGGACACATATTGGGTACTAGCAGTATCCCGCGACTTCGTACGCGTGGAACTTAGAAAGATTTCCCCGTTTTTGTAACATTTTTATTGCTGCTTCGCTCTTATTAATCGCAGCGTGATGTTATATTGCCAATAGCCTTCCTTGATAAATGTACTTTTAAACACTGAAATAATTTTTCAAATCACACAAACAAACAACAAGCGAGCAAACTCTTTAGTTTTGTAATATTATACTATAGATTTTTTTCATAAACAGACACAGTAATGATATAGGCCGTATATCAGGTTAATATTTTTTTCTTACAGCCTACCTATGTTGGCGCCAGTTCTCTACTAATGAACAATATGTTGTCTGTGAGTGACAAATGTGATTTTTCATGTTTTGAATGTGTGTTAATGGGTGGTAGCTTTGTTGCGCAAGATATCATCGATAAAGTGAAGGCGAGTATATAACTTTTAAGTCAAAAATATTAAATAAATAAATAAATATTCATAAATAAATATTCATAGACATTTCACACAACGTCCTCTGGTCCCAAGCTAAGCTTATTATGCTTGTGTTAAGGGTACCAGAATACGGATATAATACATAAACTACTTTTCTTTTGTAAATACATACTTATAATACACAGAAAACACCCAGACGTAGTACAAACAATTGTATGACATTTATGGATATCACACAAATGATTGTCCCAAGCGGGAATCGAACCCGCGACCTTGTGAACGGCAGTCCAGTACATGAACCACTACGCCACGAAGCCCGTAAAATATGTACGTTATTTAAGTTGTAATTATTATTTTGAATAGTTAAGGCACTAGGACCAATTCTATATGCACAAATAAACTTAACCAAATAATCTATTTAGTTCAAAAACTAAAAAACACGCTTGAAAATCCTGAATATTTTTTTAAATTATTGTATTGTCATCGGTCCTTGATATATGTGCAAAATTTCAGATGCAAGTGGGTGAAAATTACTTTCAAAGATTCCGTTACATAGATTAATACATTGATAGATATTTAGGTGTATATGTCGTGAGTCGTCGGTTAGAGGATGAAATGAAATACGTCCGGACTTGAATGGCGTTTATTTGCGACTCAATATATTTGATATAATAATAGCTTATATAGGTGGCGAGATCAATTGCCTCTATTCATTCCTAAATTGCTGACACACGTCATCTTGCATACAATGAATCCATACATAATATATTTGTATATAATAACTTAGGTGGCGAGCACAATGGTCTTTATACAACGGTAGACCTGTTGACATACGTCTACTTGCAAACAATGAAATCAGTATATTACAAAGTATAGTACGAAGAATACTGTCCCTACAGATACATACCGAACATATAATATAAGCGTGTTAAAAATTAAAACAACTATGGCGTATTTTGATCAATTGACTGTTTGGCTGTGCACTATAATCTATTGTTGTTAAAAGTAAAAGTAAAATATTCTTTATTGCACACCATAATGATTTATAAAGCTTACATAACAGACATATCATAGGTACAAGGGGCGGTCTTATCGCGAGCTGCGATCTCTCCCAGACAACCATAAGATGGATTTGACCGAGGCAGAATAGGCGACTTTTGGTGTACTAAAAATAAGTGTTGTTATTAACTATAATCGTTACTCATAAACATAATATACAGATTTTCTAATAAAAAAGTTTTGCTAACATTGCCTAATTGTGTTAGTGACACTATCAATTTTCATTTATCAGTTAAGTTTCGTTGTGTACGTAGAATCGGTACCAGTAAAAAAAAAATACCTCGGTTTAATTTTAGATAATCGCTTAACCTGGAGACCTCATATTGATCTTCGCGGTGTTGTTCAAAGTCTTCCACTTCTGGCAAGATACAATATATATAACTCCCTTGTAAAACCTCAGTTAGACTACCTCATAGAAATATGGGGCACAGCGGCTAATACGATACTCCAACCGTTACGTGTAGCACAAAATAAATTAATAAAGACATTATTTTACTACAGCTATGACACTAAGACAGACAAAATATATAAAGACACCAGAATAATGAACATATCACAAATTTACATTTACAAAAGTTGCGTGCTAATACGAAAAATATTAAATAAGGATATACATACGGAAATTCAATTTACAAAAAAATACCAAGTTCGAAAAAGAGCGCTAAGACGAGCTAATGACATACAGTTACTTAAACCGCGTACTAACTATAAGAAGAAAAATATATTGTTTGAAGGTTGTAATAATAATATAAGGCTATGTACAACAAATTACCTAATATGATAAAAAATGCAAAATCTTTGTTTACTTTAAAAAAAACACCTTAAACTGCATGTAATGAATAGCATGAGCGTACCTCAATGATTACCGCTTCTAGTTGTTCTTACTCTGTGTAATGGTTAATTGTGTTGTGGCTTATTTAGAATCAGATGTGGGTAGATGTGAATAGTTTGTGATTATTGTAAGTATTGTATACATTCTGTGCGCTATTATTACGTTATAAATTTTACAATGGTAAAACTTTCTCATGTAAGTAAATTGTAATTCTTATGGGAAATAAATATATACCTATCTCAAAAAAAAAAGTCATAAATATAATATACAGATTTTCTAATAAGAAAGTTCTGCTAACATTGCCTAATTGTGTTAGTGACACTATCAATTTTCATTTATCAGTTAAGTTTAGTTGTGTACGTAGAATCGGTACCAGTGGTATCAATTCTACGACGCGCATAACTAAACTTAACTATAAAATGAAAGCAACTATGGTGCAAACTCTTTAGTTTTATAATATTATACTATAGATTTTTTTCATAAACAGACACAGTAATGATATAGGCCGTATATCAGGTTAATATTTTTTTCTTACAGCCTATTATTTATTAAAATCGTTAGCCTATAATATACAGATTTTCTAATAAAAAAGTTTTATTAACATTACCGAATTCTTTTATTGACATTTCAAATTTCATTTCATTTCATTTTAATCATTTTTCATTTTTTAGTTAAGTTAAGTTTAGTTATGCGTGTAGAATCGGTACCAGTGTCTCGCCTTGTGAGAAGACCGGATGCACTCCATCCAGGATAGGAGCAGACCGGAATGATTACTATGGTAACAAATATTGAGATTTATGAGTTTTACGTTGATAAAGCAATGCTACCACGACTAAAACTGAGAGTAGGTTACTGTATAGAAATGATGATATGCCAGAAAGAATATTGACTTTTAGAATAGAATACACTTTATTGTACACCATAACATATTAAATGTCACTTATTTATGTAACCAAATTATAATAAGTCATGTTTAAATGGCGGTAAATTTTATTAATTTACTTGTCATTTTATTTTTAATACAGGAAAAAACTAAGACCAGTAAAGTATACGCCGTCTATGGAATGACAGAAGCGTGTGGTGTGGTCATAAACCATCACTATCCACCACCGAATGGTTCAACTGGCACAGTTATGGGTGGTTTAGAAAGTCGGGTAAGTAATGTTTTGGGCTAAATTTCATCCTTCAATTCATCTTTAAGCAAATAAAAGACGCCATGATTGACTGACTGATAGACTAATCAATACATAGGTGACATAAAATGATCTGGGTACCTAAAATTTACGTGTTGAAGAAGAAAGAAAGAAGAAAGAAATTAAAAAGAATTGTTGGTCTCTTTTGTCTTGTTCTTCTTCTCTGTTTGACGGTCCTCGTGGTCTAGTGGTTGAGGTAACGTACTCGGGACTACCGTTCAAGAGGTTGCGGGCTCGATTCCCGCTCTGGACAATCATGTGATATTTATAATTGTCATACAAATGTTTGTCCTACGCCTGGGTGTTTATTTTGTATATTAAGTATGTATTTACAAAAGAAAAGTAGTTGATGTATTATATCCGTATTCTGGTACCCTGTTATGGGTGCAAGCATGAGCTTAGCTTGGGACCAGAGGACGTTGTGTGAAATATCCATAAATATTTATTTATTTATTTTGTACCATAAACGAGCGCGATTTTAGAATTTCTTTCCATTTTTTCTCAGCCTATTAGTGTCCTATTATTGGGGAAAACTTCTCTACTTCCAGAAAATATTTAATTCACCTGTTGAGTCTACCTACGCAACGCTAACCAAAGGTATTGGGGGATTTGTTGAGGAGATTTCCATCCCTCACTGAAGATGTTATTTGGAGAGTATCTACCTCAGTTGATCATTGCAACCCACTTTGGAACAGAGTCTTGCTGTGCTTGTTTCAAACTTAAAGTTTTATTTCCAAAACAGCTGGTGAATCAAAATACCCGAGAAGATATAAATGAAGCGAATATTCCTGGAGAACTATGGTTAAGGGGACCTCAAATGTTCAAGGTAAGTTGCATTCGCTGTTACTGTCAACCTACTTGAGTAGAAGTAGAATTTTGTGTCATGGAAGGTTTTGAAATCTGCGTTTCCTCCTTCCTTTTGGGAGAGGGAGGATTTTTCAGGAAGAAAAGTACTCAATAACATAGTACCTATAGGGTAAATACCGGATAGTTGCCACACTTTTTAAAAAGCTCCTTTAAAAAATGTGTGCCAATACATTTTTTATTCAAAGTGTATTCTCAAACATAGTTCATTAATAAATATTTTTAGAGATAGGCTATGATAGAAGATATCATAGCCTATCTATAAAAATATTGTAAATATTATAAATTTTAAGTAAATCCAGTTTAATATGACCTCTAAAAAAGAGGATAGTTGCCAATTATAGCGGATACTAGCCCAACGTTAAGGACGGTTGGGGGGATACTTGCCCAATGTGAGGATAGATGCCCGTCTGGTTTTTTTCAAATAAAAATGAACTTATATTAATTTAAATAATCAGTTTTTATTATTTAATACAATCTTTTATTAGGTACTAATTAAAGTTAAATTATAATTATAAAATGATGACAATAATAGACTCCAAAATAGTAAATATACGTCCAAAATAAAAATGTAATGTTATTATTTATTTTAAAGATAGAACAATAAACAAAATAAGAAGAAAACCTCTGTTAAGTAAGTATTCAGACCATATAACTTACTGAGATCCTTTATTATGTACTAAGTACCCGAAAATTTTTATACTTCGCGCACCCCGCCTTGGTGACGCTTACTTCGCAACTGGCCGTGCAGCAGAAATCGTAACGTAATACATATTTTAATTTCGCCATAACTTCAAAACCAAACGTCCAATTTTAATCATTCAAAGACCAAATATTGTCTACATAAATATTATTATATTATTTATATATTATATTATTATTATAATAATTTATTTTGATAAGGAATAATAGCATGAGAAAATAAAGGCGTTTAAATGTAGTCCAAAAAAATTCAAGATTTTTTAATTAAAATTGGTTGTTGTGCTTCACTTGACATAGATAGGTATAGTGTGTTGCGGATTTTTTTGTAGATATTTATAAGATCTACAATTAATTAAAAGTACATTTTATGGTTCTATCTTTTATAGTTTAGGCAGAGTACGCAAAATAAGTAACTTTTCTGGTTGATTTTTTTCCGAAAAACCCAAATATACTAAATCCTAAATTACGGAACCATATTGTTTTCAAAATAAAATCTAGGCTATGTTACTCCAGAATAATGTAGCTTTCGAATAGTGAAAGAATTTTTAAAAACGATCCAATAGTTTTTGGGCCTATTCATTACAACCAAACAAACAAAGTTCTCCTCTATATAATATTAGTATAGAAGTATAGATAAACTATAGTAAAACCAAATAAAAAATTACCAAAAAATAGTAAAAGCAAATGAAAAAAATAACTAAGAAAGAAAAATCCGTCTTTGCATGTTAAAAATGTATAGTTACAATTAGTTGCCACAGGGCAACAATCCGCAAAATACATTTGGGCAACTATCTGATTAGATACGGATACTTGCCCTTTTTATTTACGAAATAAATAAAACATATTTAACAACAAAACTTAATAAACAGTGCAATTTAACCTCTAATGCACTCAAAGAAATATATTTTTGACTGAAATCGCAATCAGTTATAAAAATATTTGACAGAGATTACTTACCAATATAATTCTGGCGTTCGTCAAAGTATCGCCGCGAAAGATGTTTTCTCACACGAGCAAAACACGTGGGCCTACTTCAAAGGTATATGCGTATGGTATGGTATAAAGGTATGGTCAATACGTCTAACATAGAGCATTTGAAACTGAGGCATGTATCCGTCCGAGGCAACTATCCGGCTTTTACCCTATAAGAAAACTAGCTGTTGCCCGCGACTCCGTACGCGTAGTATTTAGAAAATTTCCCCGTATTTGCAACATTTTTCACTACTGCTTCGCTCCTATTAGTCACAGTGTGATGTAATATAGCCTATAGCCTTCCTCGCTAAATGAAATATCCAACACTGAAAGAATTTTTGTAATCGAACCAGAGGTTCCTGAGATTAGCGCGTTTAAACAAACAAACAAATAAACAAACAAACTCTTAACTTTATAATATTAGTATAGATACTATTTAGGGCGTTTTTGTATATAATAATTTATTAACAGTTTTTGTAAACCAATAATGAAAAAGCTATGGCTAAAGACAACAAATTTTTATCTAAATCCAATCTTTCGCCTTTTTTCAGGGATATTATAGAAATCCAAAGGAAACAGCGCTTGCATTAACAGAAGATGGATGGTTTAAAACCGGTGATATATTCTACAGAGACGACCACTGGCATTACTATTATGTTGAACGATGCAAATTTTTATTAAAATATAACGGTTATCAGGTAATGCCACTTTTCAAATTTCCATAGTGTATCGAGCTGAATACATCTTCTTTACTTATTATAAAACAATGTTGTAATTTTTCAAAACAAAGTTATAACAAAGTTGTAAGACGGGCTTCGTGGTCTAGTGGTTCTTGTAACGGACTGCCAATCACGAGGTCGCGGGTTCGATTCCCGCTTGGGACAATCATTTGTGTGATATTTATAATTGTCACACAAATGTATGTCCTTCGTCTGGGTGTTTACTACGTATTATAGGTATGTATTTACAAAAGAAAAGCAGTATATGTAGTATATCCGTATTCTGGTACCCATAACACAAGCATATAAGCTTAACTTGGGCCCAGAGGACGTTGTATGAAATGTCGATGAATATTTATTTATTTATTTTGTATGTGTCCCTATGTGAGCTCATACGAAGAACTTCGTACGCCAGGCAACAGCTACTTTGTCAATAATGCACAATATACTAAACTACTCGCAAACAATGCAATATAATTAATTCTTATTGATCTCTGAAAGCACATAAGCAATTAAAAACGTACTTGAAACTACTTACAACATTTTCTGGGTAACCTAAGTTTTAGTGGTGTTTGCACCTATCTTCTTCTTCTTCTCCAGCCCATTCACGTCCCACTGTTGGGCACGGGCCTCCTCCACTTTGGGAGGGATTATGGTCTGACAAGGCGTGTTGGCACAGGGTTTATTTTCGAGTTTTCCGTCTCTCACAGAAGATGTTATCAGTGTGCAATATCCTTATACTACTAACCAAATTTTTGCGTCCAGGGAAATTGGACCAAAATATTACTAGAAATATTTTAGTGCTTAAGTAATTATTATATGAGAGTAAATGGAGCCAAAGAAGTGAGTTTAGATCATAGCAGATGGCGCTCTATGGTCTCGGACTACCCCCATGGGAAAAAGGCAATCCTATGATGATGATGATGATTATGTAATTAATCAAATGTAGTACGTAAACTGACTAGTTATTCAAGCTGAGATATTATTTATATTTATTCTAGGTAGCGCCTACAGAATTAGAGAAAGTGATAAAAACACACCCTGGAGTATCACAAGTATGTGTGACTGGTATTCCTGACAATGAATGTGGGGATCTTGTAGTTGCTTGTGTTGTTCCTAAACCTGGACACAACCCAACTGCTCAAGACATTAAAGATGTAGTCAAAGGTAAAGCACTGAAAAATGGTCTATAAAAGTCGATCTCGTAACTAAATTCATAGTCGGGCAGTGTGCTGTTGAGAGGGCTTTAATAGGTATTTCCAAGGTATGCGGAGATCCGTAGATGAACACATATATCCGATATAGAACAAAGAAAGAAAAGTGACATTTCTCAACGAGCTGATAGCCTTTGGGAAAGTTACTCGAGTGGTAACCATGTACCCGAATACGTAGCGTAGGATAATCCCTAACAAAGTAGAGCGACGATGCTATAAAATTCACCATCAACCGCTGGATGCAAGTGGCGCAAAGCCATGGGTGGTGCATTCTATGAGAAAAGCCAATATCAAGCAGTGGATAGGAAAGTGCTGTTGGATGAATGGCTCACTTATTTGCCTTGCATTGTGAACTACATTTTAAAAATCTTTGTCGTGAATTGGGACGGACACGGCAGTTAATAATTCTCTGTTCAAAGATGTTTCAGTATTTCGTTAAAACCTCATCTAGACAATCTGGTTACGTGGATTGTATCACGGAGAACAGACCATGGTGTTGTTGGGTCTTGTTTCAGAATGATTTAGATTGCTCATGTCTCGTAGAACATGCCATCTACATTACGACTTTTTTTTTACGGATTTAGACGCGTATATTTGTTTTAAATTTTGGCCCGATGTTCCGAAATAACTAAAATAAATACAAATTTTCTATTTATTGATCTTTAAAAACTATATACAATTAAAAACTAAAATATAAAAAGGAAATATGTACAGTATTAAAAAAAAAATTTTAAAATTATATGTACAAATTAGGCGTCAAAATACTCCTCCCCATCGCTGTCCACAGGAAGTGTGCCCAGAAGGCTGGCTGCATTGGCACGTTGCATGGCAATGCTTATTTTTTGAACAAAATAAAGGCCAGCCAAGTCACGAGAGGCGTCGATCAGTCGGCTCACCATATCTTTATACAGATTTCGGGCACTCGGGCCCCATGAGCGACCACGTTTCGACCCCAAACGGCGCAAAAATATAATCCCCTAAGAGATTATTGTATTTGCGCCGCTTGGAGTCTCCGCAGAGGTAGCAGCAGCACCGGCCGTACACACGGTACTTGGAAGATGTGAAGGCGCAAGGGTGTCGACGCAAGTGGCGTCCCACACCAAAGGCCTACCCATTTTCCAAGGCAACAGTGACATACCATCTGGTCTCTTCCCATCGTCACGTACCAAGCCATTGGGTTCTAGTACGGCTGGTACTCCGGCGGTGACAAGAGCACGACGGATAATGTCGTTGATACTTGCATGGCGAGACATGCGTCCGGAACTTCTGCTGCATGACAAGCCATGGTGCCCGAGGCCGTCAACGGTCTCTCCGCAGTGACAGCGATGAGGAGTGACACTAAGAGCACCTGTGCGTATACGATATATATATATATATATACTATACGTATACCCATTACGACTTAAATTGAATTACATTAAAATTCTTTAATCTATTCTATATTTCCCATTTTAAATGTTTCAGAATCACTCGCAGATTCCAAACAATTAAGAGGTGGTGTCATTTTCTTGAAGGAACTGCCTCTCACAGCTACCTCCAAGATTAATAGAAGATTAATAAAAGAAATGGCAATGACGATGCAGAGGGAATAAAGGTCATCATTCAAATTGGGCTAATTATTATTTTGCCGGCCACTAAAAATAAGTGTTTGATTTTGATAGAACACAATATTGTAAGCATTTTTTATTATTACACCAAAGTTATAAATCGATTCCTTGAGATTTTATTTAAGGTTAAATATTTAGCCTGAAAGCGATATAATATACATAACTAGCTGGCCCGGCAAACGTTGTTTTGCCATACCAAAAAAAAGCAAAAAAAAAAAAATGAACTATAAACCTCACGGAGCCCGAGACCTTTCCAACGAATGCAAAACCGTGGAAATCGGTTCGTGCGTTCTGGAGTTATAGCGTCAGGAAGGAAAATCCGAATTATTTTTATATAGTAGATACTACTCGTAAGCGCACATGCCGAGACTGTATTCGGCCTCGAAGTAGGTAGAAAAAATCCCACCCACTAACTTCACTTAGATGTTCGGAGGGTATTTTGTCCTCCGGGCTCTGAGTTCTATGGTGAAAGTTCGAAGTGGGCCACGCGCGAAGTGCGAGCGAGATAGGGTGCGTCCCGCAGTAAGTGCGAGCGAGATGGGGTGCGTCTAATTATCTCACAGACTTTACTTAGAACTTTGGTCTAGTAATGAAAAATGTTTATTTTGTTATACTCTATGAGAATATTAAGTTTATTTGCGTTGGCCGGCACTTTCAAAATTAGCCCAAAAATGTATGGGGAGTGAATTTTCTCTTTTCAATTTCAATATTATGTAACAGATTACTTTGAATGCTTTTTTATCAATTTCTCTACATCAATTTAGAAGTAAGCTAGAAGAATTTTTCGCTATAGACCATTTGATCAATGTAGAGTTTATTAATGTTCGCCAATTTCATTAATTACTTATTAGTAAATTTACTTTCCAAATAGCGCAAAATGTTTTTGTATTTTTGGAGACGCTACACTCGGCTTCTATGGTCCGAGTGCCCGAGTAGAAATATGTAGTTAACAAGCCTACTGTTGACGTCTCTGTTAGCGAGAAGCTGTGCTAGAAGGCTGCAAAAACTGCATATGTTTCAATCGAAATATCAGCATTGCAACACAGACAACCGTCTGGGCACCTTTTCAAATTATCATAAGTGTTATTAAATATAAAATATGAACGCAATAAAGTAGTCATTAAAATTTTTAATTCACTGGTGTTTTAATAAAACGTTGTCACTGATAAACAATTTTATTTTATAAATTTACGTGCCTAACTACAATGAATACTGAACGTTATCTCTGTTTGATAACTCTCCTAAATTTAAATATTTATTTATCAATATTTATACTACGTGATATAGTCTTATATCATTTTTTAAAGTAGGGTAAACAAGGCAAAATGGAATAGTTAACTGAAAATGCCAAATATTTAAATTAAATATAATAAACTAGTTGACCCGAATTCTGTATTTTTTTCTTGAATACTTATGGCCACTTTTTTATAAATAAAACTGTCCTAATAATAAGGAACTCGGCCAAAATAACAATTAGCTAATTTGCCACATCACAAAAATATAAAAAACAATTTTACAAATCATAGGAAAAGTTTTTGAAGATAGATATCATTCCCACCTAGGTATAGTACGTAACAGACCAACAAATGTCAGATAGGTACACGAAATATTATGTACATTTACGAAAGAATGTTAGAAAAATCACTTGAAAATATTTGTCCACAGTAAAAATACTTTGACATTGATTTTGAAAAAATGTAATTAATAATCTGTAGACTCATGTTAAAAGATTTAGATAATTAACCATGTGAATTAAGATTTTTATGTAAATCTATAAATTGTAGATCTTTATCGCTATAGATTTATAGGTATTGTAAAGGTTGTGATCATTGAATATAACCTATACAATGATACAGGCCACTTAAGATTTGTTTTTAAAAAAGGAATAAAAAATTTAAAATTTGAAAATAAAAAGAATTTTGGATAGAAAAGGACAATACATGATGAGAGGATGTTGAAAAATGATTGAAAAATAGTTTTTCTTTATTATAAAAAATATAACAAGTTAATTAAATGTGTTTTAAATTATTATTATAAATTAATGTAAAGAACAAGCATTACAAATGGTGGATGCGCGCCGGGTATAGCGGCCCGATTGGTAAACCAGCTCCTACGCCCAGGGATGTGTTGACGAGCAAAGGGTCGACACAGGATAAATGTTTATTATCAGAGAAGTAGCCGTATCTTTTTATTAAATTTTTATAAATTATTTATAACTAAGATGGATCTAGCCACGATAACTTTCGGTGGTTGCGCACAGGAGTGCCTAGATGAATTTGAAGAAATGTTTTACGCTTTAATAACTTTCAAGAGATGCTCGTCTGAAGAAGAAAAATTATCACTATTGCCCTCATTTTTAAGGGGTAACGCCTTACTTTTCTTCCGGGGCATTAAAGACACGTGCAAAAGCGTGCAGGAGGTTTTTGATAGACTAAGGGAAGAGTTCCAAGAAGTAAATTACCAAGAATTGTTCTATAACGAAATAATTATTTGCATAATGATGTAAATTGGTTTAGTGATTCAATTAGATTAAGGTTATATATATAGTGATAATTATAATTTACTAATATTGTTTTATTTTGGTGTGTTTCATATTGTTCGGGATCGGCGAGACTTCATAATGACGTCAGCAAATTTGTACATAAGAAAGATGCAGTGAAAAGGAACCACATCAAAAATTTAATTATTTTTTTCATATTTATATTTTGAATGTTTAGTTAAAAATGTGAGATAAATATATTAACATAGTAATTGGATAGTGAGTATTTCGTACTAGATTATGATTATAGTATTAAGGTGGAACGATTAATAGGTATAATAATGGGTTGTATTGAGTTATAATGTCGAAGGGAGTGGCTTGGTAGAGTTAGTTGGATGAGTCGTATCAACGGGTAATATCTTTGAATGTAACATGGTAAGGCCATAGGCTATTTGTCATGGAATCCTGTTTTGGGATATCACGCATTTTAGAGATAGAACTCATAAGATAGGATTTAGGAAAGTAGGTGCTAGAGTAAAGTATTTGTTCATTAGGAGAGAAATGTGAAAGGTTGAAAATTGAAAGAAGTTGTATTATAGTGAGAGGTTGCTGATAATATTTTTATTTTATTTATTGGGTAATAGTTAGATAATAATGATTAGCGTATAGTTTATAATTACTTAGATAATAGAATGATTGATTATTTAAAACGTTACTTGTGGTAGAAGAATGGTTGGTAAATTTATCTCACGAGAAGGAATTCTAAATGTGGAATAAATTGGTCATTCCCGAGCATTCAGGATTACTTAGTAGAAATTATACCTAAATAATTGAAAAGACGGTTGAGAATTATCTGAGCACACTTTAAATTTTAATTTGATAATCTCTGGATTCTATCAATTATAATGGTTTCTTATGTAAATTTTCTCATTAAGCTGGAAAGCTGTTAAATTAGCATATCTTTCGGATCTATGATGCTGACCTCATAATTGAAGCTCGATAGTTTTTATAAGAGCATTAATTGTTTGGTGATGAACATTTTTCTGATTGATTGTTGATGATATATGCTTTGTGTCTTGGTGTGATAGTTTTAAGGATGCCTTATCACTCTTGTTTATTATTGGATAAATCAATTTTAAAGATGAAGTAGTTTAATATTTTATGAAAAGAGTGATATGATATAAGGGCATCGTAGTTAGTGTGGTTCGGATAACTAAGATTAGAAAGGCAATTTTTGGTTGGTTTTTTGCTTTTCAAGTTTTTCGAAATGTATTGCTTCGAAAAGCTAGGTCCTAGCTGGATCTAATCTGGTTCATTCTAGTTTGTTATCATGCTTTCCAACCTTAGGTAGGGTGTCCAGTATTTTGTAACTTAGAAAAAAAAATTTTTTTTTTTTTGGAAAAAAAAATTTTTTTTTATCCTCTAAGGGGGGGAGAATGTAAAGGTTGTGATCATTGAATATAACCTATACAATGATACAGGCCACTTAAGATTTGTTTTTAAAAAAGGAATAAAAAATTTAAAATTTGAAAATAAAAAGAATTTTGGATAGAAAAGGACATGATGAGAGGATGTTGAAAAATGATTGAAAAATAGTTTTTCTTTATTATAAAAAATATAACAAGTTAATTAAATGTGTTTTAAATTATTATTATAAATTAATGTAAAGAACAAGCATTACAGTATGCTTAATGACCCCACTCTCCCCTATATTTTAATCAAAAGACTTAGTTGGATTTTTGTGGACAAGCATTTGCAATGATAACAACCCGTATATTTTGAATTTTCTCCTCGGTACTAATTCAGTCCGTCAAACCAAATAATATAAATATCAGGTTTAAATAAAACTACCTACTTTTTACGGATTTAGACGCGTATATTTGTTTTAAATTTTAGCCCGACGTTTCGGAGACTTTGCAGTCACCATGGTCACGGGTGAGACTGACTGAGACTGAGTCTCACCCGTGACCATGGTGACTGCAAAGTCTCCGAAACGTCGGGCCAAAATTTAAAACAAATATACGCGTCTAAATCCGTAAAAAGTAGTTTTATTTAAACAGATGAGTCGCGCAAGTGTTAGAAAATATTAATATCAGGTTTTTTTTTATTTATAATAATTAGTGCAAAAATGGCGGGAGAGTATTTCGGTAATGACTCAGTGCACATGTTTGTGAGTGAGTTAACTTCACGTATAGTGGCAGAGTCTAGGATACCCACAGACAGGTTTCATCTCGGCAAGATCGTACTGCAGAGTTTGAAAGATGATCCTGACTTTGTGATGCAGGTTTGTACATTTTTTTCCACATATTAAACACTCAGACCATAAATAAATGTGCTATCCACTTAGTCCCTAAACATCCATACTATACACAGGGGTGTATGTAGCGCAGGTCAGGCTATTTCGGTATAGTGGTTGCTTTAGTTTTGATCTTTCTATTTCTTGAAAGATATCTATTTATTTTGTCCTTTTAACTGGCTTTAATGTTCTCCGTCATAGGGAGAGTTCATTACACAAAGAATTGGCATAGTTCATAATTTTTTACCTGCTGTTTTTATGTTTTTTTTTTAGAAAATATAGACTATTTTAAGCAACTAATTTCAATATCATTGAAATATTCACTAAGTATATAGAATTTTAAAAAAATGCTTAAAGATATTATTTTAAATTTTGTGACGTCATCGTTGTACGCAATCTGTGTATTGACTTTTCCTGATAGACTTAAGACAGATTTCAATACATCTTTTCAAAGTTACCAAGTTGATAAAATATACCAATTTCACCTCCACCACAGAGTAGTATATCCCTCAGAAAGCCTTAATATTTTAAATCCTTCATTTCAAGGGCAAACAGAGATCATTTGCTTTTTTGGAAAAATAATCGTTAATATAGCAAATTTTCCGAAAAAAACTAATGGATCATGATCAGAAACTATTCCCCGAAATGGTTTTTGAATTAAGAGTTTAAAAAAAATATGAACAATGCCAATTCAATATTACGTATACCACATTGCCTTGCCAAGAGACAAGCTCGAACCTTAAGTTTTGAAATGTTACAATGAAGGATCCATTCGGTTCATTTTTGGTCTCCGAAAGTATGACCATGGGTCTGCTTTTCGGTCAAAGCTGGGATGGCTACCAATCCGACGGCGACGAGACTGTCACACCCTTAATCTTCTCTATTCTATCCTCCATACTTCTAATGCACCTATCTATCTCCATGAGCGCTTTGAGTATTTGATTCCTAGAAACAAACCATGCCGCACTGTAACTTCCCTTCTTCTCAAAATCCCGAGTCACACTTCCAGCCGCTACGCTAACTCTTTTACTGTTAGTGCTATACGTCTGTGGAATGCCCTTCCACACTCAATACGCGCCAGCTCATCCCTAGACGTGTTCAAAAAAAGGACAAAGAAACATTTCTTATCACTGCTATAATATTATATTTATGTATGTGTATGTAGTATATTTTATGAAAGTATCAATATTTATTCTGTATCGTATTGTATGTATGTAGGTAGTAGTATGTATGTATTTATATGTTGCTAGATAATAAGAATGTTAGTTTTTAAGCTAGTAATTTTGTTGTGCACTGATATATATGATATTCCTCAATTTTCTCCATCATTGTGGTTTGCTGGAAGAAAATTCATTATTGAATTAAGCTCGCCTTTGTACATGCTGTTTCTTTTATGTCTGTAATTTTTTTTTTCTGTTTTGTTTTGTATGTGTGCAATAAATAATAAAGACAATAAAGAATAAAGGCTTGATCCTTGAGTATTTCAATTCGAAATAGATCCGGAATCGGGATCCATATCTTCATAGGACAAAATATCATCATCCAGAAAACAGCTAGTTTCTATAACGTAATGCAATAACCAATATGAAATACAGATCGATGGTGCAACTGGAAAAATCGAAACAAATGGCTCAATGCTCAATAGAAGCGTTCGATGTGCTATGAGCCTCAAGAGCTTGGGATTAAAGAAAGATGATGTCATGGTTCTAATGGCACCATGCCACTTAGATCTTGCTGTACCATTTTATGCTGGCTTTTATCTTGGACTTCCCGTCGCTGCTACAGATTATACGATGAATATTTGTGAGTACTTACATAATATACCTAACTACTTATCCAAAAATATTGCCGACAGGTCCATTTTGGACAAATCAAGTTCCTGAAAAAGTAAAATATGTTGCGCTATCGTGACATAGACATGGTTTCGCTACTTTGGGATTGTTATGGTTGTCCATTTACTACTTATTTAAGTAATTTTCTTCGACTTTTATAACCAATTATTTGTCAAAAGATCTGTACTTCTAAACACCGTCGCAATGTTAATCTTCTAAGGACGTTCGCATTGCCAGCTATAGTATACACGATAAACGCGATAATACTAAACATTCCTATAGGTACTTATATAAAGAAGAAGATTCTAATAAACCTTAGACTATCTTAAGAGTATATTACTGCTTGTAATTAAAAATGTTGTCACCCCTCTACTATTATTTCAGATGATTTAAAAAAATCATTCGAGGTTTTGAAGCCAAAGATTGTTTTTTGTCAAAGTCACAAGGTAGGGGAAATTAATAACACAGTGGATTCTCTTGGATTAGAAACCATAATTGTATCATTTGATAAAAGTCCCGATGTTCTTAGTCTATCAGAGTTATTGGAGAAAAGTGAAGGATCAAGTGTTGAGGATTTTAAGTAAGTAATTTGAAGACAGCGCCTGTACTCATTAAAATGCCTACACTGACGAGCCTCGTGGTGTAGTGGGCCATGTAATGGACTGCCGTTTCGATTCCCGCACAGGACAATCATCTGTTTGATATTTATTATTCTCATACAAATGTTTGTATTGCATCTGGGTGTTTTATATGCATAATAAGTATGTATTTACAAAAGGAAAGTAGTTTATGTAGTATATCCGTAATCTGGTACCAATAATACAAGCATATAAGCTTAGCTTGCGACCAGAGGACTACGAACCCATTACATTTACAACTGATTTCTTATCTGTCTCGTGCAACCGATAAAAGTATTAGGTGGTATTAGTAATTGTTGTTATACATAATTAATGATAAATAGTCGATTTATTGAGTAAAAATGTAATGAATAATAAAGACGATGAATAGTAGTTTTAATTGACTGCAATGTAATGCTTTATAACTAATAATGAATGCAATTCACTCAACTTATTCACAAACACAGAGGACACAAATAAGTGATTTGTGCCATTTTGTGCTATGATTACATTAAAAGAAATACTTTTATACATAAATACAAACAATAAGATGCAAATCTACGGCTATGGCAGGAATCTAATCTGGTCAAAAAATAAATGAATAACAACTTAAACAGCGCTGAGTTTAAGTAGCTATCCCATGAGGATACCAAAATAGCTTCGTGCATTTTTCTACGTACGAAGTTTTCATTGTTTCTTTAGATTGAATGGCTAGAGCTCTAATTTTTAAGTATATGTTTTTTCAATATATGATCTAGGATCACATAAACTCAGAAACGCGATTGAAAAAAGTTTTCTCGATAGAAAATCTTAGCGAAACAACCTCTCAAATTTTTTATTTTTTTCATTTGTCGGTCTATTATCGCGTATTAACTAATGAAATAACTTTAAAAACATAAGTAACTATTATATATAGAAACACGTAAATCAGAATTAAAATATATTTAGTAGATTTTGAGTAAATAGGAAAAGTATCCCTAATTCTTCATTTTCTGTGCCTACTGGCTGTGTTAATATGTACGTGTCGGCGATGATATACGATAATATTGATGTAGGCCCTTAAGACGAGAATGCCCACGAATAATTTTAAGGCAATATTATTATAAATAATGTTACTACGATTTTTGAATACTTAATATTTCTTATGCTTTTCAGGGCAACAGATTTAGATCCAGTAGAGACAATATCACTATTAATATCTACTAGCGGTACTACAGGACCACCAAAATCTGCTTCACTCACTCACAAGAATATGGCCATAGCAGCTCCTTATCTTTGGTAAGAATATTTCACAAAAAATACTTTGGATTTCAAAGTCAAAAGTCAAAGATTTTTATAGCTAAAACTGTGTACAAGGATGAGATAAAAGAAACATACTCGTAGGTATCAACAGCATTACCCCGTACCCGTTCGGGCGTAGCAATATAAGTACAACTTATACAGTATACATTATTATTATTTATTTACTTATGAACTACTAACTGCTATTATTATTAAATAATTCTTTCAAATTATAAAAAACATTTTCAATTAACCAATTTCTGAATTGTTGAACTTCTTACCAACTAGTTTTTTTATATCTATCGGCAATTGGTTATATATACTCTAATTGCCGTTACATACATACTTACATAAAAAATAATATTATTTATAATAGGTAAATTTAAATAATACATTATATTTGCTCCGTACGTTAGGTTTTGACTCACATTTCAACTCAAAGAAATGCAAGTTCCGTTTTACAAATACAGCATAACTCTAGAGTATAATTCCCGTTAGTGTCAGGAAATCTCTTTCTTTAAAAACCATTCGTTATATATAATCCGTAGGCATCTCTTCTGTAAAACAAAAGTCGACTGCATTTCACAACATTTTTTAAATTTTTTTTTTCATTATTACTCAAATTATCAAAGGGTTGAGCTTTGTAGTTTGTAAAGTTTTTGTAAATTATTTACTCGTATGTCATAATGGCCCAGTCATTTAGTATATTTGCCCGGAAAGTTTTCCGGAAGTTTTGAAAATTGGTAATTTTATACATAGATTGTGATGTGCTCTTTCCAAATTTCAACTTTGCCACCTCGTATGTTGCACGTTTGCGCGGCCATATTGAAAAAATGGCGTCCAAAATCAGTTTTTTGATAATAACTCCTTTCCGACGCATTTTACAGGAAAACATATTTACACAAAATAAAAGTAGAGAAAATTTCCTACAATTATGTCATAACTTTTTTTCCCTAAAATCAATAGTTTCTGCGTACGAGCGCCGTAAACCATTATACATCCACACCAACGTGTATTATTTATTTTAATTATACGAAGGTTAAATATTGTTCCAAAGAATGAAAACCCTGCTAACTATAGTGTATCATGTCTCCGCAGGTATAAAGGAATACGTCCCTTCTGTGTCAAGCCCCTTCTTCCCCTTTTAAGGAACATCTGGACCCAGCTGCTGAGCCCAATAGAATAGGGTCAGGAAAGAAGGCAAAGTTGAAATTTGGAAAGAGCACATCAAAATCTATAAAATTACCAGTTTTCAAAACTTCCGGAAAACTTTCCACGTGACCCTTTATTTATTCCACCAAATGACTGAATCATAAACAAAATTTACATATTTTTTTAAAGATAACAAACACATCTTTACTTAAATTATAAAGCAAAGTTGTTATTTTCATATGCATGCCCCTATGTGAGCTCATATCTTCAAAATTACGCAACGGATTTGAATGCGGTCTTTTTTAATAGATAGATTGGTTCAAGAGGATGTCTTTTTATATATTTTGTTAAGGTTTTTTAAATTCCACGCGTACGAAGTTGCAGGCAACAGCAAGTCTAGAATAAATAGGAAATTAAATAACGAAACAGAAAATTAACCAAAAACCGCCATAGCCGTTTTCATTTTATAGTTTAGTTAAGTTTAGTTTGTACATAGAATCGGTGCAAATGTTTTTTAATTAACATTACGGCTCGTTTCTCTTGCTCTGATTAATGTTTGATTAATAGTAATTAATTGTTTGTTAATTAAGTCTTCATTTTGTCTCACACAGGAGTTATTCCACGAAGTTTCCATCGCCAATTCAATCAGCACTTCTGGTTGCACCTTTGCAATGGCTGTCTTCATTACTTTGTTATG
The DNA here is from genome assembly GCA_916999025.1 of Orgyia antiqua. NCBI lineage: Eukaryota > Metazoa > Arthropoda > Insecta > Lepidoptera > Erebidae > Orgyia > Orgyia antiqua. The sequence goes on from OU779869.1 coordinate 20,348,103, forward strand.
TTCTAAGTCCTTACATCAAGTTTACGAGAATTCAAAGCTCTCAAGCTGGCACACCTCGACACATATTAGAAATGATAAAAAAATGTAAAGTAAGTTTGAAAGAATTTTACAGTTATGGGTAGGCAATCGTACATACATGACGTACAGCGGCGTGTTGCACCTCTATGTGTTTAGCTAAAGATCTACGCAAGGTGTTATTTGACGGGCCTCTTGGTGGAGTATTTATGTAACGTACTACCGTTAACGAAGTCGCGGGTTCGATTCCCGCTCGAGACAATCATTTGTGTGATATTTATAATTGTCATACAATAACACCCGTATTCACAAACAATATTTACTTAAGTAAGCACTTAAGTGTTGATGCACTATGCAAAGGGTAACACTTTTCAGTGCGTTCCGTTCATGTATTCTGTCCTTTGTATTCATAGACAAAACTTAGCTATGGGTTCAGTTTAACAAACGCATAGTGCGCTTCACCACTTAAGTATTGTTTTTGAAATGATTTTGCTACCCCTGTGCGTCCATGCCTACTATGAGACCTCACAGTAACGTTTGTGAATACGGCTGTAAATGTTTGTACCGCGTCTGGGTGTTTACTATGTATTATAAGTATGTACTCGTATTTACAAAAGAAAAGTAGTATATGTAGTCTATCCGTATTCTGGTACCCATAACACAAGCATATAAATATAGCTTACTTTAGGACCAGAGGATGTTGTGTGAATTGTCCATGAATATTTATTTATATTATTAATTTTTATATCTTTTTCATGAGTTTAGGAACAATAAATGTTGGTACGTAAAACACTCAACTTTTCCCTGTTTGAAAGGGCCTCGTCCTTGTGCCCGTGATTTATGGGCATCGCAAAACTCATTTCGCTGATACTCAAGATTTATCTGAAATACATAAATATCTTTTGGTTATTCTAATTCTTCTTCTCGCCAACCCATTAACGTCCACTGTTGGGCGTGGCCCTTCTCCACTTTAGGCGGGACTATGGTATACTTTGCCGCGCTGACCAGGCGTGTTGGCACATCATTTCGGTTTATTTTCAAGAATTCCGTCCCTCACAGTAGACGTTAATTGCTTATATTGTTCCTTAGCTGGCTCTTACAGAACTCTGGGAAAGAAATGGAGTGGTGACACTTGTATTCTTAATCCGTCACCACACGGACCTTATTTATTTATTTATTTAAAAGATTTTACACCAGGAAACCATAGTAAATACAGACATAAGAAAAGTAGTGTAGGGATCCACATATTTCTAAAAGAAATCTCTACCTGTAGACCCGCGAGAGGAGATTGTGAAAAAAAGATTGACCATGGGTGTGTAGTGTAGGGTGACAGAGATACGGTGAACTATTTAAGTTAAAATAAATTTATACTAAATACATAAACATACATAGATCCTTAACAAGCCTACATAATATATACAATAAATACACAGTACATAAATATATATATCGACCAATAATAATAATACATAAAACATACACACACAATACATACAAACCTATAAAAGCACACAATACAAACATACTAGTTGAACAACACAATACGATGACACAATTACGAGATTGTTGATAAGTAATGTTGACGGGTCTTCAGTTTGAATGTAGAAACGGAACGGGACTCTCTAATGTGGGACGGTAGTGAATTCCACAATCTGACTGCATGTATAGTAAAGGAGTAGGAGAAAAAGTCAGTTTTGTGAGCAGAGTATTTGAGTAGTGTGCGAAGGTTTGTCCTAGCATCGGAAGAATGAGCGAAAGAGAAACGGACCTTAATGATACTCGTAATATTAAATTCAAATTGAAATTTTCATTTTAGCCATCGTTTTTCGTAATAAGCCCAACGATGTTAGCTACATTGGCAAAAATTGCAGAAGAGGAAAAATGTGATTTCACAAACTTCGAGTTGATTTTGGTTGGAGGCAGCGCTGTTTCCGTGGAACTGCTAAGACAAATCAGGGTAGGTATATTTAACATTCGATAGCAAAAAAGCTGTTTTTATTTAGCCACAATGCTCAACTATATTGTAATGTATATTTCGTGTATTTTTCTTGTACTCTTTGTATTTTTACTAACACGCTTTTATTAGCGTCGTTTTTATGTATCTGGTATAGTTAGTATGTATCTAGTTTCACATTATCTTGAAATGCTCTATCGAGTAAAAAAGACCGCATTAAAATCCATTGCGTAGTTTTGAACAGTTAAGGTCACTTAAGGATATAGATACATACAAAAATAACGATTTTTTATAATTTTTAAAGCTTTTTAAGATTTTTTGTTTTAGATGCTGTCCCCTAACACTCTAATTCAGGATGTATATGGGTTGAGTGAATTGGGTTGTTTAGCTTTACTGGCTATTGGTGCTCCTCCTGGATCATGTGGAAAAAGAGTGGGATATCTACAATACAGGGTATAGTTATGAAACAACTTTATACACTCAAGTTAGTAATTAAGTGGGCACGACACCAAACTGTACTCCATACAAAAATATGGGCATCGTAGTCCGCTGTTTTCGTTGTGGTAATTGCCTCCAGAGTAACGAATTTTTCTCACGGTATCTAGGTCTTATATATCCATGCTCCCATCACTTTCTTATTTTCTATAGATAATAACAATACCCATGAACATAAAAATCGGTTCATTTTTCACGAAGAATACAGTGGAATACGAAATGGTCTTTTTAAAAGATTCTGTAGGTAAAACATATTTGTCCCTTTTGGCGCGGCGCTCAGGAATAGGGATAGCAATACTTACTGCAAATACCTAAATTAGAGCTGTAGTCCGCTCTTAAAGCACCGAAGAACGGTTATCGAAGTACTTAGATACTTTCAACTTACCTTTTAACTTTTACTTTGAAGGTACTTTAATATTTAATTTTTGTAACAGCTTATAGATGTGGAAACTAAGGAAGATATAAAGGAACCCAATAAAAATGGAGAGCTTTGGCTGAAGGGACCTGGAATCTTCAATAAGGTCGGTAATATACCTACTATACAACGAAATAAGACGAAATTATAAAGAAATTGATGTGCCTGTGTGTGAAGATGTGTGGGGAGGTGCAATATTCTATGCCGGCACCCCACGGCATTTATGATATTTGTAGTGTATGACAATAAATAAATACGGACATCTTGACTCAGTACGTCACGGGCTGATTAAACTGTCACTAGCTATATTGGTTTACTCTATACTCATTAGACTGTGGTCCGCCGTACTAGCGAGGTGTGTGTTGGTTGATAACGGATCTACGTGTTTCATTTATAAGTACTAAATTATCTCTACCTAAATCCTGACCTGTACAAGTGGCGACCCTGCCAGGATTCATTTCAAAGGTTGAAAGGTACGTTAGAGGTAATAATTTTATTACAAAGAGGTACTAAGAGGTAAATCGGTAACAGATCAGTTTTGTAGTTGTTCACAATATACTATTGAGTTTGTTTTAACTTGAATTGTTGAAATACGAAACTGAATTAAACAGTTACTCGATTGGTACCTAAATATTCATATTATAAATTCGTACGTCAATGAATAAAAACTTTGATTATTGGCAGAGAAGAATCGGGGGTAGTTACCTATAAGGAAGATCTAGGTCTTTTGCAAATTTGTATGTTATAGTCTGACGACGTAATGTAGATAAATCAAATGAGCACAAGAGTAACTTTAAAAAAAAAAATTTAAACTAATTTTAATTCTAACATGAATTAATATTAAGTCTATACAATGTCTTATCGGCTATTGTTTCTTATAATATATCTCTTGACGAAGTATAACACTGAGTCGGTCTGCATTACTATGTTGTTATCCGATAGTCGAAGTGTTGTATTTTGTTTTGGTAAGATATTTCAACGTTATAAATATATATGCTCATGCTAAGGATGTCACAACCGATTCTAATATGGGATGGTTGCACTGCATTAATTATCTTGATCTTAGACTAAGATTGATTTAAATAATAAGGTAGTTTGGTTTGCAAACTGACACTTTTTATTCTGATAATAGTTAATCAAAGTTATCATTGCCGTCAGAGGTAGTTTGTTTAGGCAAACGGTACCTAAATGATCTTGTAATAGACTAAATAGACTAAAGCAAATATAATAAGATCAAAAGGTAGTTCGATTAATTCGAACGGTACCTAATAAGATCAAGAGGTAGTTCGATAAATTCGAACGGTACCTAATAAGATCAAGAGGTAGTTCGATAAATTCGAACGGTACCTAATAAGATCAAGAGGTAGTTCGATTAATTCGAACGGTACCTAAAAATATCAAGAGGTAGTTCAATTAATTTGAACGGTACCTAATAATATCAAAAGGTCGTTCGACTAATTCGAACGGGACCTAAAAATATCAAGAGGTAGTTCAATTAATTTGAACGGTACCTAATAATATCAAAAGGTCGTTCGACTATTTCGAACGGGACCTAAAAATATCAGGAGGTAGTTCGGATAATTCGGAACGGTACCTATAAAGAAAACTATTCTAACTCTTGGTGATGATGTGACCCTTGACAGAATTATTTCTGAAGCTAACGCTCTAGAAACTGCGAATCGACAACTTAATAATTTTGGGTTGCGAGTAAAGATTCGAGTGTTAATAAAGTAGATATTTTTAAAAAACCTTAAGCGATTCATGTGGACGTTGTGGGGCTAGGCATTCAAGCGATTCCAAATCTTGTCTTGCCCAAGATAAAATATGTCTTAACACGTAGAGTGCGAAACGAGGCTTTAAAGACCTCGTCCGTGTTTCGTCTTTACAGCGGTAAGGAAAAACTTAAACTTCTCTGTTGTGCGAGAGGCGTAACTTCCGTCTGGTTTAGCTTAGGAAAGAGATAACTACTCGTATATATTTGAGATGTGCTACTCATTCTGAGTATTTTGGTATACCTACCTAAATACCGGATATTTTAGGCCTCGTGTCACACTGAATAAATAAAAGTTTAAAACAGTGCGGAACGAGGTTCTGAACACCTCGTACCCCCGCGGACCTCGTGCCGCACCCTACGCTAGATTCACGCGGTTAGTGTTGTGTAAAACGTTGGACGCTGCGTCCGCGACGCTATAATAAGATGTCGAAACGTTGCCGAAGAATATTAATTGATAATATTAATGATGATGAAAAGGAATCTAATTCCCGATATTTCAAAAACGAGTAAATTTCCAATCAATATTTTCAAGTTATACTCAGTCTAAGTGAAATAATGATGCAGGAATATAATAAATAAGTTCCAGCTATGTATATTTAGAATATGGTGTATAAATAAAATATATAGTATTATAAATTATACACTCTAATGTGTTGTATGTTTATCCTGTTTTAATGAAAGCATCCATAAGTATAATTAAATAAAATCAATTATTTTTTCCATCACTATACAGAATGAAAAACTGCCTTTTTCAGTGCGGGTACATACAACCCCACATTTTTATGTATAGATTCTAAACTAAATAATCTACAATTTCCTTTATTTTGCGCAAAAAAAAAAAGGATTTTTGTCTCTAATGGGCGGTGGGGTTTACTAAGCCTTGTACCGTTCCAAACTTAGTTCAGGAAGAGGTTTCCAACGCCTCGTAACGCGGTAATGGAAAGTACAGATAAATTAGTGCCGGTGGGAACGTGTTAAGTGCGGATTTGTTGGACATTACCGCAAACTATGAAGGACTAGAGCGGAAAAACGTAAATATGATGGTTTTGTTTCTAAGCCCGTTAACTTCAGTAAGAGGTCGAAGGGTAAACCTGAAGAGGTAGATTACATTTTTCATATTGATAATGATGATACTATTAATTACAAATATTAAAAGATAATAATGTGTTGTTAAACGACAAAAACTATGACTCAAATTAGGACTTTAGGGTACTTTGATCTGCTTGACCGTACACAAATATTTGCTGATGCTAGTCCGGTCGATTTGGGAGCTGTACTGTCCAACATGGCACTAATGAGTCTCAAGTAATTGCATATGGCAACAAGAGTCTCACAAACCGTGAGAAAAGGGATTGTCAAACAAACAAATTTAGAATAGTTTAGAATTACAGTACCTATGCTGTCTCTTAGACATTCTGTATGATTTCTGTAAGCGGGTAGGTACACTGGGTTCGGCCTACTGCGATGAAACCAATTATTAATATAACCAATATTTTTAGCGAATTTTGTAAACCAATTTATATGAAACGTTTCTTAACTGCCTATCTGGCAAATTAGTTTTTGTGGTTACTATACGGATGTAATATTCATATAAGTGTACCTCCATGCTTTGCCTCTAGGCGAAATGTATTAATATAAATGTAATTTAACTACCTATCTCATATAAGTGAGCTGTATTGTTCTTTTGAGAAATAAATTCTTTAAACCTAAGCCTAAAAGGAAGCCCTTGCGTTAGTTTGGGTGGTAGAACATTTTAATATGTAGATAGATAGATAACTCTTTATTTGCACAAACACCAATTTTACACAGAAGTTTAAAAAGACAGTCTTGAAAGCTATTGTACAAAAGGCGGCCTTATCACTAATGTGATTTCTTCCAGGCAACTTATAATGGATAGAATCTAAAATAAACATTGCGGAGGTTGTTTGTGTATACTACATTATATTTAAATTATATTGAAAACTAGCTGACCCGGCAAACGTTGTTATGCCATACTAAAAAAAAAAAGTTTGAAAAATAGATGTTGGCCGATTCTCGGACCTACTGAATGTGTATGCAAAGTTTGAGAAGAATCGGTCAAGCCGTTTCGGAGGAGTACGGTAACTGACACTGTGGCACGTGAATTTTATATATTAGATATGAACAAATGCATAAAACAAAAAATAATAAACATACATATACACTAATATATAAGCAAAAACTACTATATAATATACATACACTTTTTATAAATACTAAGATACAGATTACTTAAACACTATTATAACGATAGATAATAATTCGATAGTTTTAGCTTAAAATTAGAGAGAGACTGTGCTTGTCTAATTTGTATAGGTAGATTGTTCCATAGTAATATAGCCTGCACAGTAAAGAATGTATGTACCTGTATGGATCTGTATGTACCTGTATGGAAAGGATAATTTTGAATTTTATTAGCACAGAATTCGAAAAGGATACTCTAAAAAAAAACAAAGGAAAGTAATATGCAGACAGAGAGAGGTAAGCTACAGAATCTACTATAGATATCGGAGAGAGATAGATATGTAATAAATACAGTGAAAGATTTCACATTCAATGATGCACCATGCACAGCTATAAATAAAGAAGGAAACGATGTGGAATTGGTAAATGATGACAGTGGAAAACGATTACTCAGCAATAGGAAAGTGGGAAGTTTGCCTGAATGGAGACGATAATACTGCAGGAATTGATGATGCCATCGGTAACAAAGCGAGTAACGGAATTAAATAAGTCCTTTAGAAAATATGTTTTAGTATATACTTATTACCATTGATGATTGTAATTTGCTAATTTCTGTTCGGTTATAACTATATGATAAGATAAATTATTACTATTGATGATTGTAACTTAGCAAGTTGTGTTTGGTTATAACTATATGATAAGATAATTATATTCTTTTCTAATTTTGTAAAAGGTAGATGTAGTGTATGACAATAAATAAATACGGACATCTTGACTCAGTACGTCACGGGCTGATTAAACTGTCACTAGCTATATTGGTTTACTCTATACTCATTAGACTGTGGTCCGCCGTACTAGCGAGGTGTGTGTTGGTTGATAACGGATCTACGTGTTTCATTTATAAGTACTAAATTATCTCTACCTAAATCCTGACCTGTACAATATTATTAGGATTAATTTATTTTATAAATACGATTTCTGTTTCTAATTTCCAGGGCTATTACAACAACCCTAAAGCAACCGAAGAAATATTTTCGAAAGACGGTTGGCTTATGACTGGAGATCTATTGTATAGAGATGAACATTGGAATTTCTATTTTGTAGACAGAATAAAGTTGTTACTAAAATATAGAAATCATCAGGTAAAAACCTAGGCAAACATTTTGCCAATTTGTTTTCATTTTTGGACACGTTACAGCCTCGCTTAACAGCAATCCGGCAAGGTTAGCAACGTTAGCAGGATTTTGCAGGCATTGTTTAGCAAGACCTGAAGATTCTGGACTGCCACTGATTTACAATTAACAGCGAGCCTCGTGAAGTGTCGGGAACCAAACTCTATTACTTATTTTTATAGTAATAGTTTGGTCCCCGAAAGTTTGCGAAATCTGCTGATTTCCGTTCTTAATGCACTGGTGGCGGTATACATATATATGCGGTGGTTGCCCAACCTCACTAAATCGCGTCCTGTTGCATTTCTTTGCGAGACGGTATCCTGTCCAAGAATAAATCAAGAAAAATATGGGGATATATATAAAATTGCTTATCTTTATTCATATAAATCTTCTGTACGTGTGTTTGTAATTGAACTCCTCCTAAACGGCTGGACCGATTTTGATGAAATTTGTTGTGTGTATTCAAGGAAGTTTGAGGATGGTTTAGTATCACAATTGGCTGGACCGATTTTGATGAAATTTTTTGTTGTTGATTTTTACACAGAATTGTATGGCAAAACAACGTTTGCCGGGACAGCTAGTACTCTATAAGCATATTTTTAAAGCCTACATGCATGTTTGTAACATCATAGCGTGGTTCCAGATATATGGATATCTACTTCGGAGCACATGAGGTACTCACTCGTCTTAAATGGCTCTTTCTTTAATGTTGCCCTTTCTCTCTATTTTTAGATATCTCCAGTAGAAGTAGAAGAAGTTATACGCCAACATCCTGGTGTTTTAGACGTAGCTGTGACTGGGGTTCCAGACTTTGAATGTGGTGACTTGTGTGTAGCTTGCGTAGTGGCACGCCCAGGGTCTGACGTCACAAAACAACAGATCAAGGACATAGTGAAAGGTACATTTTTAAATATTGCTCGCCAAAAAATGGAACAGTCAACAGATTGGTATGTCATTTTATCAGATTACAGATGTGGCGTTTAACGCCTTAGTCAAAACAGTTTGTGGATGTAGGATTGGTTTCTAAAAAGCAGGTTATCTTAGAAATTAACTTACTTAGATGTTATGACAGTTTCGAAATTAAAGCCATGGTAATATGTTCGGTATTTCTTAAGTTATGCCTTAACCAGGCCAAAGTCAGAGGCGTTTTTACCTTAGAGCCAAAGTGGCCATGGCTGGGCGGCTACTTACATGGGACGGTCCAAGCTGCGCTACAGTACACTACAGTGTGATTTCAACCAACAAACCCCTTTGGCTACAAGGCATTTTATGTGGCGGCAAATCATTGGTACCGGTGCGTAAATTTTTTTAAATACGCCCCTGGGCATGGTATGTGTGGTCCTAAGAATGATCAAGACTTTTAGGGTCCGGATCATAGTCTGAATATTTGCACATAGTAATGTTTTTATACAATTTTTAGACTGTGTCCTTTAAGTATAAATTGTGAATATTTTCAGAGAACCTGTCCGATTCAAAACAGCTTAGAGGAGGTGTTCTCTTCGTTGATGCGTTACCTTTAACGCCTTCCACCAAACTGCACAGAAGAAAAATAAAAGAAATCGTTATGGAAAGGATTAATGAATTAGAATTACAAAGAGATTGTTAAGTTGTTTATTAAAGTATTTTTTTTTTAATATTTGTTTATTTAATTCATAACTTTTGAGTATTATGACTTGGTTGTGATAGATTAAGAACGCAAAGATTTAACACTCCATTTTTCCCCAGGATGTAAGCTAAGGGATAATGTAAGCAGGTAACATCCACTGTGGGAGACAGAAAACCTCGAAACTATACCTTATACCGAACACGCCTGGTCACCATGGCAACCAAATACCCTCCTGAAGCAAAGAAGGCTCAGGAGGCTCTTGCCAAACAGAGGAACTTTAATTATATACGGAGAGAGAAGTGAATGACTTATTCATAAGTATTAGTTTAGGAGCTAGGTTACAAAAACACGTTATATAAGAATTATGTGCAAAGATACTCATAACAATCTCTAAATAGAAATGAAAGTACAGTTATAGGTCCCGGCACGAATCTTGAGCGCTCGGTGGTAGAGTGGGGATCGCTTTGCGCATCGTATACTTCATTGCAAAAAAATGGAGATGATTTACTTTAATATAATTATATTCAGATTTTTTTTTACATAATACATGTTGATGCTTGACTACATTCCACCTGATGGTAAGCGGTAATTAAATTAAATTAAAATACTTGTGTTATTGTCTATTATTTATATCACTTTAGGGATAATAATTGTTTCTGTAAATAAATATTTACGGCCATTTCACACAACGTCCGCTGGTTCCAAAGTAAGCGTAATGATACTTGTGATATGGATACCAGATTACGGATATAATACATATACTACTTTTTTGTAATTTTATACTTATATTATTTTTATGACGGGCCTCGTGGTGTAGTGGTTCATATAACGGACTGCCGATCATGGGGTCTCGGGTTCGATTCCCGGTCAGGACAACCATTTGTGTGATGTTTTTAATTGTCATACAAATGTTTGTACTGCGTCTGGGTGTTTACTATGTATTATAAGTATGTATTTACAAAAGAAAAGTAGTTTATGTATTATATCCGTATTCTGGTACCCATAACACAAGCATATAAGCTTAGCTTGGGACCAGAGGACGTTGTGTGAAATGTCCATGAATATTATTATTATTATTATTATTATTATATAGAAAACACCCAGACGCAGTACAAATATCGAACCCGTGACCCGGGTCGTAAGTTGGCTACATAGCCGCTACTCCACGAGGCCCGTCGATAAAAACAAACAAATATAAAAATTTTAATTTTAAAACTTCAGTCCAAAAATTTGTATGTATCAATGTAATTGTCTTGAAGTGTACTCGTAGTCGTAAGGAAAGCGCATCTAGCACAGAGAACGAATCACGAGTGGCAGATATGACGCGACGCGCAGCAGACCAATCACATACGATAATTTGATTCAACCGCTCCCGTGCTTCACCACATAACTCCAAATAGACCCAATAATTCACTTCTGCGCAGGTCTGTAATGACAAGCGCTCAAGATTCGTGCCGATACCTATACCTACTTGACTCATAGGTACATCATGTGCATCATTTCTATCGTTAGTTGTACAGCAACGGACGTCTTTATACTATTCGGAATAATATTCAGTAGAAATATCATATATTCGTTTATTTAACAGATTTTACATTTCTGTAACATTCATGAAAGCATTAATCTATCTATCTATCTACATAACATCAATTTTGACAGTGTCAACGGCAATTGTCTATAGAAAGAAAGAAAGAAAGAAATATTTATTGTCTCTCCAAGATATTACCCAAAACAAAGTAGTAGATAGACTTTGTTAAAATTATAATTATATAAACTAGGTAATTTTGTCCATCTATGGGAGACAAGAGGAGTGTGTGAGACAAAAAGAGGTTGTGTGTGTTACAGTTTAATTATTAAAAGTGTGTATAAGTGATAGTGTCACCTACAAAAACGGTATGTATAATCATTCTATAAATAAATAAATAAATATTCATGGACATTTCACACAACGTCCTCTGGTCCCAAGCTAAGCTTATATGCTTGTGTTATGGGTACCAGATCATGGAGACCGTTCTATAAACAAAAAACGGCCGTTTTCATTATTTTATCTATCCTTGATTCTTGCTATCAAAGTCAGACTAACCTAATCTTTCATAATTTTTAGCAGAATAGAAAATTTGGCAGGATATAGAAATAACTTACTGATAAGGAGGATACCAATCTATCCGTAGTTGTAAATTAGTTGTTGAAAATAGCAATCAAACCGTAAATGACATTAATGTTTGCTCGCGATAATCCTGAGATTATCTTACCAAACATTATTGTCATTTAACCACTAAACCACTGGGCCCTGAGTCCGGTATCCAATGGTCTCACAATGGCATCACAATGACACATTATGACCTCAAAAAGAGCGAGACAAACTCTCACACATAGGGTTTCGTACATACTAGACATGTAAACATAAGTAACTGCATTAATCAGTTTAGTACTCAAAACAACTCATCAACTTAATTTTGTAGTTGAAATATAGGGAATCGCCTACATTTCAGCAACTTCATAAGTTGGTATTAGTATAAACACTTTTTACTTGTGATGTGATGACAAATTATAAGTTTTTGGATTTTTCCCTATATCAGCACTATATAGACTTGATCTATGCCAAATTTCAAGGCTCAAGGGCAACGGGAAGTACCCTGTGAATTTTGATTCCCTAGCATAAGTCGAAAATTCTGAAAAATGGTCGTAATTCGGTTATATCTTTTTAATGCGAAGAGGTAAAATGTTGATTGTATTTTTTGCAGCAAGGGACCGCGTAGATCTACATTTGGTATGAGTATCAAGTTGATACCTTGAGCCGGTGCTGAGTAAAAAAAGTTTGACAGACGGACAGACAGACATCGGAGTGATCCTATAAGGGTTTGCACGAAACCCTAAAAATTAACAAAAGACTACCAAACTTGATAAAATTCGCCACTAAGCAATCAGTTATTGCTTTTTTTTGCAATAACACTAATTAACTAATTATTTAGTGGCGAATTTGATCAAGTTTTGTAGTCTATTGTTAATTTTTTGAGGTTATAATGTGTCATGGTGATGCCATTGTGAGACCATTGTGATACCGGACTCGGGGTCCTGGTTGTAATTAAGAAATACAAATTGCGTTTATAGTACATTTAACAAGAAGGCTATTAAAATAACACATCCATCAATCCATCAGCCTCTCTCCGTCCACTGCTGCCATCCTCCATAAAACGCCAAGGCCTTGAATCCAATGTCTCCCCGCGACCTTGACGATATCGATATCGTCGCTCCAGCTTGTCGGGGGCCGCCCAACACTGCGTCGTCCGGTATATGGTCGCCACCTTAGGACTTTTCTTCCCAAATATCACCAGTCCTACGAGCGATGTGGCCTGCCCATTGCCACTTCAGCGTGCTAACCTGTCGGGCCATTTTGGAAAATAGTACCTACACTAATTTGACGGAGCCCGTAGTCTAGTGGTTCAAGTAACAGACTGCATTTCTCTAGGTCACAAGTTCAATGGGTGTATTAATAGGTCAATTATTTGTGTGATATGTCACAAAAATGTTTATACTGTGTCTCAGTGTTTTTTTTTTTTTCATCTTTACTTATTAGAACAAAGTCGATAATTTTCTATCTATGTCCCTATGTGAGCTGATATCTTCACTACTAGGCAACGGATTTTGATGGGGTTTTTTTAAATGATAGAGTGGTTAAAAAGGATGGCTTCTTTTGTATAATTTGTTACGGTTTGGTTCCTAAATTACACGCGTACGAAGTTGCGGGCAACAGCTAGTATATATGTATATTATAAGCATGTTCAAACAGAAAAAAAAATGTAAGTGAATCAAATAAATAATTGTAACAACAATAATACTTGCAACAATGCCTTTGACTGATAATGAGGACAATTCTGATGCGTTTGACGCATCGTAACCTAATTTTAATGAAAACAAATATGGTTTAATTGACTAATTGGCAATTTCGTTGCACTCATCATCATCCTCCTGCCTTTATCCCATTATTTGAGGTCGGCGCAAAATGTCTTTTTCTTCCATAGTCTTCTATTAGCCGTCATGTCTGTGTCAACTCCTCTTTCTTTCATGTCCTCTTTCACACAGTCCATCCATCTTTTCTTAGGTCTTCCTCTAGACTTTTTTCTTCCACATTTATACTCAGAACTCTCTTAACGACATTACTTTCCTCTCGTCTCATGTCTCATTTCGTTGCACTCATTTTTATTAATTAGAATCGTTAGTCTACAATATACAGTTTAATAGTTCAGTTAAGAATGCCGAATTATGTTATAGATACTAATAATATTCTTTTTTTATTAGATTTTGTTGTGCACGTAGAATTCGAGCCATTTTATTTTATGAAGTGCGTTGTACTCATAAGATGATAACAGCATATTTTAATTGATAAACATTGTACTGATACACAAAGACACTTCATACAATACAATATACTTTATTGCACACCAATAATGCAAAATTTTTACAATTTATACACAAACGATTATAGTAGGTACAATCGGCGGTCTTATCGCTGTCAGCGATCTCTTCCAGACAACCTGCATGGACATGTCGATTAGACAGTGTTTAAATTTAAGTGGTGTGTAAATATAAACAAATACATTTGACGGGCCTCGTGGTGTAGTGGTTCTGGTAACGGACTGCCGATCAAGAGGTCGCGGGTTCGATTCCCGCTCGGGACAATCATTTGTGTGATTTTTCTAATTGTCATACAAATCTTTGTCCTGCGTCTGGGTGTTTCTATGTATTATAAGTATGTATTTACAAAAAAAAAAAAAGTAGTATATGTATTCTATCCGTATTCTGGTACCCATAACACAAGCATATAAGCTTAGCTTGGGATCGGAGGACGTTGTGTGAAATGTCCATGAATATTTATTTATTTATATTTACATACTAATAAACGTGTTTATAGCATAATATAAATATATATAAATATTTATATATATGTATATATCATATAGAGAAAATAAATAAGTTACAAACTAGTGGTGAAGTATTCATAATTAATATTCATCCATAAAATAATACTATACAATATTTATTCGATGTGTCTATAAGGATTTTAACACGCTTTTATTATCTCGGTACGTATCCATCAATGTCTTATTCTAAGTAACGGAATTTTTAAAGTGATTTTCACCCACTGCAGTAATATTGATCAAAAATTTAGCACACTTAACAAAATGAGTTCTGATAAAACTTTTTTTTTAAATTAACACATAGACTTTTATAAATGCTTCTCATTTTAACACGCTTTTATTAGTTCGGTACGTATATATCAATGTATTAATCTATGTAACGGAATCTTTGAATGTGATTTTCACTCACTTGAAGCAGTCAGATTTAATTGATTTGTTGCACAAATAATAAGGAACGATGACAACGCAATAATGTGAAATACTATTCAGGATTTTCAAGCATTTTTTAGTTTTTGAACCAAGCAAATAATTCACAGAATAAAAATGGCGGGAGAGTATTTCGGTAATGACTCAGTGCACATGTATGTGAGTGAGTTAACTTCACGTATAGTGGCAGAGTCTGGGAAACCCACAGACAGGTTTCATCTCGGCAAGATCGTACTGCAGAGTTTGAAAGATGATCCTGACTTTGTGATGCAGGTTTGTATTATCATTGTTAATATTATTGTATGCCTGTCGTTATTACACGTCAAAACTGAAGAACCGATTTGAATGAAATTTCCTACACAGCCTAATAAAGTCCTTTCACGCGTACACGAAGTCGGGGACATAAACAAGTTTGCATACTCAAATAAAATGACGTTCTTACGGATTTAGACGTCTATATTTGTTTTAAATTTTTTGTCCGACGTTTCGGAGACTTGCCATATCGACTCACATGTGACAATAGTGACTAAAAAGTCTCCGAAATCTCTAGAGTTAAACATTTAAAACAAATAGGTAGACGCGTCTAAATCCGTAAAATAGTGGTTTTATTTTTAATAATAAATGAGTCGCATAACTGTTAGAATATAATTACAGAGTCAAGTAAAAATTTTAAAAACAACTACGAAACTAAAAATTTTACTTGACTCTGTAATTATGTTCTAACAGTTATGCGACTCATTTATACAAGTTGTATTACTATAGGTAAGTTATTATAAAACAGTAAATTGTGAATTTTTTTAGTTAAGTTTATTGTGCAAAGTTAACTTAACCCTTTATAAAATTCTCGCGTCACAATGTTCGTTCCCATACTCCTCCGAAACGGCTAGACCGATTCTTATTAATTTTTTTATGCATATTTAGTTGGTCTGAGAATCGTCTATCTATTTTTCATACCCCTAAGTGATAAGGGTTGTCCACCACTGACATTTGTATGGCAAAACAACGTTTGCCGGGTCAGCTAGTAAAAACATAAAAATCAGTATCTTCTCTAATGTTCTAGATTGATGGTGCAACCGGATTTTCTGAAACTCATGGATCGATGCTTATTAGAAGTGTTCGATGTGCCATGACCCTCAAGAGTATGGGATTAAAGAAAAATGATGTCATGGTTCTTATGGCTCCAAGTCATTTGGATCTTGCTGTACCATTTTACGCTGCATGGTACATTGGACTTGCTGTCGCTCCTGCTAATAGAACTATGAATGTTTGTAAGTAAATATGATGTATTTGTTTGATATGATTTTAGCTGAAGACTGCTTGCACTTACAGAATCATGGTTTTAACGCACGTAAAGATCTGTCTATAGAAATATTATAAAGCTATGTTTGTTTGATTGTTTGAACGCGCTAAGGTCAGGAACCGATACGGATAGTAAATTTATCGAAAAAGGCTACAGATTATATAACATCACGCTACGATTAATAGGAGCGAAGCATTAGTGAAAACTGTTGAAGAAATGGGAAAATTTTTCTAAAATCCATCGCGGGCAACAGCAAGTGGTACTATATATTAGCTTAGCTTTATTTGTGCAATCTGAATTGCATAGAATTATCGATCGTATATAAGACAATAGCCCCTTTGCCTCCAGCATGTTCACAGCATCCTGGGAAGGAATAGGGTAGTGACACTTTATTATTAATCCGACACCACACAGACATGTTGATACACTGTAACTACCTAGAATTAATATTTTATTCTTTTTAGATGATCTTAAGCATTACTTTGATGTCGTGAGGCCAAAAATTGTTGTCTGTCAGAGTGAAAAGCGTCAGGATATCGAAGAAGCAGTCAATAATATAGCACTAGATACGACCATTATTACGTTTGACAAGACTCCTAATGTCCTCAGTTTATCAGATATGTTAGAAAAGTATGAAGATACCAGTGTGGAACATTTTAAGTAAGTATATATATTTTAACTAGCGGTTCCCCGCGACTCCGTACGCGTAGAATTTAGAAAATATCCTCGTTTTTGCAACAATTTTCACTACTGCTTCGCTTCTATAAGTCGCAGCGTGATGTTATATAGCCTATAGCCTTCCTCGATAAATGTACTATCCAACACTGAAAGAATTTTTCAAATCGGACCAGCGGTTCCTGAGATTAGCGCGTTCAAACAAACAAACAAACTCTTCAACTTTATATATTAGTAAGGTTACTTGCAGTTGACCGTGTGGAATTTAGAAATTTTTCCCGTTTCTGCAATTTCTATTGGTCGCAGCGTGATGTTATATAGCCTTCCTCAATAAATGTATTATCTAACACTGAAATAATTTTTCAAGTCGGACCAGTAGTTCCGGAGATTAGCGTGGTCAAATAAATTCTTCAGCTTTATAATTTTAGTAGGTATACCTAGATCTGAATTCATTACTTAAATAATAAAATAGTCCTGTGTCGAATATTCGAACCTGCGACTTCATGAAATAAGCAGATGCAAATACATTAATGTGTTTTTAGAGCAACAGACTTTGATCCTGAAGAAACTATTGCTCTTCTGGTATCCACCAGTGGAACAACAGGACGGCCGAAAGCTGCTGCAATCACTCACAAGAATATGGCTATCTCAGGCCCTTATCTTTGGTATGTTTTCTTATCTTTAGTCTTTAGTAGCGACCATAAAAATTAATAATACTTATTCTACTTGTTACGATAGTCATATCGGTCAATGAACTTATTGCTAAGAGCTTCGACAATCTAAAGAAACAACCTCTTTGTCTCCGTAGTCAGTGGCGACGTTTAACCAAATTAAGACGACGGCAATGGTACCAATTCAACGTGCACAACTAAACCTAACTTAACTAAAAATCAAAACAGCTATGGCGTATTTTGATTAATTGGCATATGTATAGGGTTGTTCGGAAAGTCATTTCATTTTTTCCCGACAGAGGATTTTATTGTATTCTTTTGCACCCAACTTCACATATAAGCCGTATAATTTTTATATGCTTTCGTTATGTTTCGAGCATATCGATCCCAAACAGTGAGTGTTAGCGGGTAATATAATATTTCTAACCTATTAGTTGTGTACATTTTTATTAATTTAAATCGTTAGTCTATAATATAAAGATTTTCCAATAAAAGAGTTCTGTTGATATTGACGAATTGTGTTATGTTATTGACACTATCAATTTTCATTTTTTGATTAAGTTAAGTTGTGCACGTAGAATCGGTACCTGAAACTGATATTCAGTTTTGCGAGGCCAGTTATTAGTTAATTATAAAATTTATTTCACACATCACGCCTAACGCTTATAGAGGCGAATTATCTAAGTATTTTGATCCAGCCAACCATCTCGGTAGGTAATCCTTCTACTTTAGGTATCTAGCAGAATAGTATCTATCTAGGTAACCAAAATGTCACAGAGTGGCCGGAAATATATATTTATATCGTATTTCCTCCCTTCTCCAATGGGAAATATTCCCCAAATGATAAAATGAATAACACTTTGTAGAGATTTACCACTCGGAAAATTTTTCGACATTCCCTGAGCGCCAGGTCTTTTAACGCGTTCAATGCTGAATAATTTGCGAATTTATAGCCAATGCTATTAAAAGAGTCATTCGCCCAGTGCTGAAAACGCGTATGTGCGTTCAAAAAATTTTTCGCGTAGTGCTAAGAACGCTTATATGCGTTCATAGAAAACTCGCGTAGTGCGGCTGGACGCTATAGCGCGTTGTCTTTTACCTTCCCGCAGTGCGGCCGACGCTTATGTGCGTTCGGTAACTTTCGAGTTTTATGACTATCATATAACAATTACGGGTCATATAAAGGTGTTGGATGGATAAAGGTGCTTCCACACTAGTGTTTATTTGTAAGAGATTTTGTGAAGTTTACGCCATAATATATCTTCGTTCGGTTTTGTTAAAATAGTAAGTTATACCTTAATAAAACAGTAATAGTAAAGGTACCTTCTCCCGAAAGCCCTTTTATTCTTAATTTTTTTTAATTTACGACTTCGCCCGCCTCGTAATAGACACCATTTATAAATAGACTAAAACTACCTATTACTTTAGTTAAAAGTGCGAGTCATAATAAAATTATTTCAATAATCAATTGTACTAAATTAGGTTATTGTTGTCGTCGCCGAGCCACCCCCAGCAACCCCCCCCCACCCTGCAAGATTCGTAGCAGAAACCTGACTAGTGTGTAGTCTCCTTTACAATTCCACATTTTACGACCGCTTCGAAACAATAGACACCCAGAATACACGCTATAAACGCACAGGTGCGGCGCACCCCGCTTGCCTACAGATTTTTTTTTATATGGACGCGTATACGCGTCGGCCCGCACTTGGTGAAAATCAGAAAAACGCGCATAAGCGTTAGCCGCACTGAACGTATTAAGACGTAAGCGGTTGCCAACGCCTCAATGATCTTGCATGCAAATCTTTAAAAATCAAATTCAATTCATGGACATTACACACAACGTCCTCTGGTCCCAAGCTAAGCTTACATGCTTGTGTTATGGGTACCAGAATACGGATAGAATACATAAACTACTTTTCTTTTGTAAATACATACTTATCTTACATAGAAACACCCAGACGCAGTACAAACATTTGTATGACAATTATAAACATCGCACAAATGATTGAATAATAAAATATATAAAACAATAAAAAAATATTTCTCAACAGGTGTTACTCCACAAAATTTCCATCACCAACTCAATCTGTGTTGCTTGTGGCGCCAATACAGTGGCTGTCCTCAATAGGCTCGTTTGTGTTAAGCCCTTACATGAAATACACAAGGATACAGTCATCACAACCAAGTACACCACAACATATGTTTGAGTTAATAAAAAAATATAAGGTTGGTAAAGTTTAAAGATTTCAAATAGATTATGGTACTTTTTGCTTCTTTACTCTCTTATTATTTCAGTGTTGGATAGTACATTTATCGAGGAAGGCTATAGGCTATACAACATCGTGCTGCGGCCAATTGGAGCGAAGCAGTAGAAAAATGTCCGACGAGCCTCTTGGTTGAGTGGTTCATGTAACGGACTGCCGATCATGAGGTCCCGGGTTCGATTCCCGCTCGGGACATTCATTTGTGTGATATTTATAATTGTCATATGTATTGTAAGTATGTGTTTACAAAAGAAAAGTAGTATTATGTGTTCTATCCGTATTCTGGTACCTACCCATAACACAAGCATATAAGCTTATCTTGGGACCTGAGGACGTTGTGTGAAATGTCCATAAATATTTATATATTTATTTATGTAAAAAAAATTAATTCAAGCGTACGGGGTCAACAGCTAGCAAGAAATACAAAGCAAAGAAGGTAGTTTAGATAATATTTTCTAACACTTGCGCGACTCATCTGTTTAAATAAAACTACTTTTTACGGATTTAGACGCGTATATTTGTTTTAAATTTTGGCCGTCTCACCCGTGACCATAGTGACTGCAAAGTCTGCGATACGTCGGGCCAAAATTTAAAACAAATATACGCGTCTAAATCCGTAAAAAGTAGTTTTATTTAAGGTAGTTTAGTTTATAAATACAATGATCATAGTTTATTAATTACTATTACAGCCTACATTTTTTATTTTGAGTCCAACAATGCTGGCAACATTAACAAAAATAGCGGTAGAAGAAAACTGTGACTTCACCAACTTTGAACTAATTAATGTTGGTGGGAGCGCTGTATCTGTGGAACTTGTAAATCAAATAAAGGTCTGTAATAAAAAAAAATCTATTCTTTAATGGAACACTCCACAAATATACCAGATGTAGTATCACTCACAAGAATATGGCTACATTCAGGGCTGGGCAAAATACATCCTTTATTGTAATTGAAATACAAATTACAAAATACTGCGTTTGCAAGTAATTGAAATACAAAATACTAATTACTTTTGAGTGGAGTAATTGAAATACAAATTACAAAATACAGTATTTTGGGTATTTGTAATTGAAATACAAAATACAAATGACAAAATACATTTTGACCCAACTTTAAAAAACAAGAGGTTTTTTTTATATTTGTTCACGGATAACTTTGTTGTTTATGAACCGAATTAAATGCTTCTTTTTTGTTGGAAAGTAAATGTTTCAGAGGTGGTTTTATGATAGGGAAAATAGGTTTTCGTGATGGCAGCCCAGGGAATTAGATGGCAACTTTCCAAGATCATATGGCACTGTTTGAGGTCGGTTTTTTATTATTAAAAGCTATGATATGAAAAAGGATAAATTTTATAATATTAATATTTATGTAGGGATTATCTCTAAAAATATTGTCCGTGGTGACGTATTAAGTTGCACGGATTTCGCTCGGTAAAGTAATATATAACTCCGAAGGTATTGGCATTACAGAAAAAAGTTTGTATATAAAGTTGTTCATAATTAAAAGAGCAACACTTTCATATTCGGGTAAAATTTAATAAAATTGAACGGTTGGGGAGAAAATGGCAAAAAATAAAAAAAGGGAGGAAAAAAAGTAAAATTTTTGCCTTTCGGAAGCAATAAATTGAAAAATATTGATGATAAAAAAAAGTTTCGGATAAAAAAGTTAGTAAATTTAATTTAGAAGAGAAAAGGTCTACAATTTTTTGCCTAACACTAACCGTTCTCGAGATATCGAATTAAACGCATTTTCATCGCAATGACCTTGAGCTGACCTCCCTAGATTCCCTCAAATTGGAATATAAGCTCAGAATACACCCCCCGATCGATCCTTCATAATTCCCAAACTAGGTATTTTAGTGATTATTTCTTTCGGTAATTTGACTGGACTATACCTACAACATCTGAACATAAAACAGGGGGGCGAAAGCCCTGGCCAGTGCCGAACACCTAGCCTGGTCGGAGAATTCTCCATTTTGTGGTTGGAGGAGCACGATCATCCACGCTCCTCCACAGTATCAATTCTCCGTGCACAACTAAACATAACTTAATAAAAAATTGATGGTTTCAATTCACCAGTGTTAACTTACCTTTCTTATTAGAATAGCTGTAGTTATATTAAATACCAACAATAATGCCGAGGTTGTCAAGGAGTCGTGAGAGGTTCTTTGGGAGCAAACCATTTACCGATACAAGTATCTAGTCTCTCTCTCCAGCCTATTAACGTCCCACTGTTGGGCACGGGCCTTCTCCACTCCGGGAGGGATTATAGTCTACTATGCCGCGCTGACCGGGCGAGTTGGCATAGGGTTTATTTTCGAGTTTCCCAAAGGGTGTTATCTGTGTGCATTATCCGTTAGCTGGCTTTTACAGTTCCCTGGGGAAGAAATGGGGTGGTGACACTTTTATTGTTAACCCGTCACCACACGGAATAATCTACTACGAATGATCTACATGGAAGTATCTACTAATTGAGATTATTTCGGTAACCCCATGTATAAGGTCAAAATGTCTAGTGTTTAAAAGAAAAAACCCCACACAACACCCAGTCCATCAACAGTTTATCCGAAGAGGCATCTTGGAGCAATCTTGATATTATATTGATATCAAAGTTTATTATCCTTAGACGATGTCTCCAAAGACCATAATACAAGATACGTACGCTATGACTGAGCTGGCTTCTGTGGGATTCCAATCTGTCGGAGCTCCCATAGGTTCGTGTGGGAAACGGATGGGTCATCTGCAATATAGGGTAAGTTTACTATGTAATTCTTGAAATTCATCACGCTTTTATTAGTTCGGTACGTATCTATCAATGTATTAATCTATGTAATGGAATCTTTGAAAGTTATTTTAACTTACTTGCAGTAGTCGGATTGATCTGAAATATGGTGCACAAGGTCCATTGAAAATGCAATAATCTATACTAATAAAACTGGTCTGATTTAAAATTTTCTCTCAGTATTGGCTAATCCATTTACTGAGGAAGGCTATAGATTAAATAAAATCATGCTGCGGCCAATAGGAACGAAGCATCAGTGAAAAATGTTGTAAAAACGGGGAAAATTTCAAAATTTCTTGCGTATGAAGTTGCGGGCAACAGCGAGTTGGTATTTTATGATTGTTCAAGAATGAATTTATTTACACGAAATGATGAAACCTATGTTGTTTATACTATTAGTGATATACCTACCTACTTACCGATATAGTTCTGTTCTCTTTTTTGTTACCAGCTAGTAGATGTTGACACTAAAGAAGATATAAAAGAACCTAATAAATGTGGAGAACTTTGGCTGAAAGGACCTGGAATATTTAAGGTACGTACTGTGCCTGTAAAATAGATAGACCAGATGTATAGTCGATGGCTACATCACTCAGCCGGCTTGAAGCCACTTACAGATCTATGTGTGCGTGAAAATGTATCTATGTGTCTATGATACAGGCTATACGTCATATGAAACATCATTATTCTATGAAGTACGATTTAGCCAGGCTAAAGTTACTTGTCCTCAATTTTAAACGTCAAACGACCATCTGATATATTTGTGGATAGTACATATTTTAACTTTAAGCTAGTAATGTTTTGGTGTATAAAATTCCAGGGGTACTACAATAACCCTAAGGCGACTGAAGAGCTGTTCGCTGAAGGCCGCTGGCTTATGACAGGAGATCTTATGTACAGAGACGATCATTGGAATTACTACTTTGTAGATCGAATCAAATGTCTGCTCAAATATAGAAATCATCAGGTAAGGTTGACAGAATCTCTTAGTCCCTCTTCTCTTGCCCAATCTCTCTCACTTACTTTCTAACCATTGAGCATGACCAATTTATCCTAGTCGTTTATAGTGTCATTCCATTATTAGACGAATGCAGAGCGAGAAATGCAAAGCCTGTGTGCAAAGCTTAATATAAAAGAGTTGACATTTCAAGGTCAATATTTTCGAGTTCATTTTCAATGTCAAAATTTTTGAGTTGATATTCAAGGTCAATATTTCCGAGTTCTTTTTCGAGGTTAATATTTTCGAGTTTATATTTTAAGGTCAATGGTTAGAGTTGTCATTTTAAGGTCAATATTAGAGTTGAAATGTGAACTCTCTTCAGACCTTTTAAAAAAGATGGTAATGCTGACCTCCCTAAATATAAATAGCTTTTTTCATAGATATCTCCGGTAGAAGTAGAAGCAGTGATTCGTCAGCATCCAGGAGTATTAGACGTAGCAGTGACAGGAGTACCTGACCCTGACTGTGGGGATCTGTGTGTCGCCTGTGTGGTAAAACGTCCTGGCTGTGAAATCAAAGATCTGGTTAAAAGTACGTATTCAAATAACTCTCTCTCTCTTTCCATACCATTAACGTCCCACAGATGGGCACGGGCCTACTCCACTTTAGCATTCTTTATGATCTACTATATCGCGCTGACCAGGCCTGTTGGCAGAAGATTTGGTTTAGACGTTTTCGTCCCTCACAAAAGATGTTATCTGTGTAATATCCCTTAGCTGGCTTATACAGCACCCGGGATAGAAATCGAGTGGCGACACTTGTATTCATATTATTAATCTGTCACCACACGGGCTTCAAAAAAGGAGGATGTTCTTAATTCGTCTGTATGTTTTTTTTTAATGTTTGTTACCTATATGTATATAACTTTTAACTTGGCGAAGCGATATTGATTTCTTTTTTATTTGAAAGCTGGTGGTTCCCGTCTGGTCCCATTGGCACCAGGTCAGGATCTGATTGTTATCTCCTAAGAAATCGAGGAAAACTCCCAAAATAAGAAGTCGGTTTAACATTTTTTTTAAACCTAATTATTGCAATATGCCGATGTGATTGATTGGTTGATTTATCTATTTCCAGGAAACCTTTCGGACTCAAAACAGCTTAGAGGAGGCGTAATATTTGTAAACGAGCTGCCATTAACTCCAACCACAAAACTACATCGCATGGCATTAAAGGAAATCGTCATGAAAAGAATTAGCGAATTAGATATAGAAAAAGAGTAGTCAACTAAGTATACCTACGATCATTACAATAATAATGGTACCGATTCTACGCGCACAACTAAAGTTAATCAAATTTATTTAGTTCCAAATCTAAAAAAACATTGCTTATTATTATATGCTATTTTTTATTATTGCATTGTCATAGTGTCTGTAGTAGTAGTCTGTAGTGACTACTGCAAGTTGGTGAAAATCACTTTTAAAGATTCCGTTATATAGATTAACTAGCTTCTGCCTGCGGCTTCGCACCCGTTAGTGGCCGCATAGAATTTGAAATCGAACCTAAAATAATAACAGAAATGAAAACTGAAATTTGTAGTTAACTAAACTTCGTTTCATTTTAATTTATTTATTTATAATTGTATAAGATATTGTTAATTCAATATTGAAAAAAAAAACAACGTAGTAGGTATATAATATAAATACTTAACTATTCCACCCTCATTAAATAGGAAAGCAATTCAATAAAAAAAAAGAAAATGGAACTAAGGACAACAACCCAAATAACAAGAACAACCGCGTAAATCGCATGTGTCAGTCTGAGATTAAAACCTTCTTGGCGAAATAAAAAAAACTATAACTCGACGGATTCTATGTGTTGCTATGACAACTGTAAAATAAACAATATGGCTGAACTATTATACCATATTTCACAAAAATTTGCGTTTATTATCTCGTACAGAGTTTTTAGCGAAATAATATATAGCCTATGTTACTTCCAGGACTATAAATTATCTCTATACCAATTTTCGTGCAATTCCATTCGGTAGATTTTGCGTGAAAGCGTCACAAACAAACAAACAAACTCACTTTCACTTTTATATATAAGTTTATATTTTACATAGATAGGTAGGTACGTATCGAACTAATTAATAAAAGCGTGTTAAAAATGAAAACAACTATGGCATATTTTGATTGATTGTCTATTTCGTTGTACACATTTTTATTAATTAAAATCAATAGTCTACAATATACAGATTTTGTAATAAAAAAGTTCTGCTAACATTGCCCAAATGTGTTATTGGCACTATCAATTTTCATTTATTAGTTCAGTTTAGTTGTGCACGTAGAATTGGTACCAACTACCAATGTCACCTCTTGCTGTATAAATGCTCTAAAGAAAAAGATTTACTTTTTCTTTAGAGCATAGAAATAAAAATTATTTTAAAAATATACAAAATTTATTTCATAAAGGCATTATATAACCTTTATAAACTTTATATCAACATTAATTGTCAATAGTTAAAGCACAACAGACAAACAAACAATTTATTCATATACATAAAACATGCAAACGTCATATTTTAATAACAGTAGAATAATTTGATAAATTTACTGAACCACGTAGAGTTTTCTTTTGGAGATTCTGAAACAACAAATAAAATTTCATGAAAAATGTTCCAGCCACATAATAGTAAAACATTATGGGTTCTGTATCTCTCCCTCTCCAGGCCATTCACGTCCCACTGCTGGGCACAGGGCTCCTCCAGTTTGGCAGGTATTATGGTCTACTGTGGTAGGGGAGCCCACGATGCTAAATGGGGATTTACTCGAGCGTCATAGAGACCTATTGAGTTGCAAAGCTCAGATGATAAGAAGAAAAAAATGTTATGTGATTTTTCACTTTTATCGGTGGGGAAAGCGGCTATAGATTTTTAAATATGTAAAAAAAAACTGTTGCATGGACATTCTCGAGCGCGTCAGATATTGATAGCATCAATGCCCTACGTATTTTTAATAATGTACGTATGTTAATCTGATCGTTTGCATGATGCGGGTGGTTGTATTTAAGGGTTGAAAATGAAAAAAAAAAAAATTTTGTCGAGCGCGTCAGATTTTCTAAGGGAGTGTTAAGTGCACCAAAAAAAAGCTCTCATTCACTAATCTGACGATTTCGATGGGACGCAAACTCACGGCCAGTTTCATAATGTGCAAAAAAAATTCGCCATTTTGAAATACTCAAGCGCGTCAGATTAAGATATATATGGTTCATCTTTATGTTCTAAACGTACTGTCTCATAATCTGACGATTATCTAGAGGGATTCGTCTAATCTGACAAAAAAAAATTCGAAAAACGGTTCACCTTAAAGGCCAACCCTGCAACTTCCCGCTAATTCCATTCCTGGGCGCTTAAAATTGTACTTTGAACTATATTTTGAACTCAGCGGCTCATTCCCAGTCCTCCACACCCCGTCGTCCACAGTGTGGAGGTATGGGAATAGTGTGGACGAATGGGAATAAAAAGGGTGAGGAGGGAAAGGTGCCGTTTATTCCCAGTCCTCCACACTATAGTGCAGGAGCCGACAGTAGAAAAAGTTAAATTTTAAAAAGATGAGTTGGACTTCTAAATGTTTAATTAGGACTGTTTATGAGATATTAAGCCATCAAAATACATCGTAAAAAAAGTTGCAAAGTTATACTGTCGGCTTTTAAATTGTTAGATTTACCAGCTGCTCTATGTCTAGCCAACCGGAGTCGCCGATAAGAGATAACAATAGATTTTAAGGACAATAGAGTCGTAAAATCTCATCCCCATTGAATCATAGCTAGACAAGAAGCACAATTAAAAAGCTCTTAGGAATATTTATGAGTATGTTGTAAAGATAAATCATACAAATTTTTAGACAAGTATAAAATATTATTTCTATTACAGCGTGATTTGAGAAAAATAAAATTAGCTGTAATAGAAATAATATTTTATACTTGTCTAAAAATTTGTATGATTTATCTTTACAACATACTCATAAATATTCCTAAGAGCTTTTTAATTGTGCTTCTTGTCTAGCTATGATTCAATGGAGATGAGATTTTACGACTCTATTGTCCTTAAAATCTATTGTCATATCTTATCGGCGACTCTGGTTGGCTAGACACAGAGCAGCTGGTAAATCTAACAATTTAAAAGCCGACAGTGTAACTTTGCAACTTTTTTTACGATATATTTTGATGGCTTAATATCTCATAAACAGTCCTAATTAAACATTTAGAAGTCCAACTCAAACAAACCCAAATGTAGGCATCACGCAGCTGCACGCATTTAACTTTATCGACGAATTTTTGTTATTTCGGCTTGCGGAAATTGTCAGATTATATATTTTTCATTATTCTTGAATTATTACCTTCAAAATAAAAAAAATTTTGCTACGCTCGAGAATGTCGAGATGACGTTTTTTTTTTACAACTTTGTTGCCCTCCCCTTTTTTTACGTCACTCTCAAATTGTCAGATTAGTGGAATTTACACTTTTTAGGATGTAATTAACTCACCCTACCTTAATCTGACGCGCTCGAGAATTTCTGATGGTCAATTTTTTTTTACTAATCTGATCCTGTATCCTTCACGGGCGGCCTTATATATGGGTCTCATGTTTTGTGGAGGTACTTAACCGGGTACAAGGTATCCTCCTGTATATTAATCTGACGCGCTTTAGTAAATCCCGAAATCCCCTCTTCGGCTCCCCTACTACTGTGCCGCATTTATCAGGTGTGTTGGCACAGGGTTTATTTTCGAGTTTCCGTCTCTCACAGAGGATGTTATCTGTGTGCAATATTCCTTAGCTGACTTTTACAGCACCCTGGGGAGGAAATAGGGCGGTGACACTTGTATTCTTAATCCGTCACCACACGGACAATAATAACAAATAAATAATAAATATTTTGAACATTTCACACAACGTCCTCTGGTCCCAAAGTAAGCTATATTTATATGCTTGTATTATGGGTACACATACTTATAATCCATAGAAACACCCAGACCCAGTACAAACATTTGTATGAATGACAATTATAAATATCACACAAATAATTGACCCGAGCGACAATCGAACCCGCGATCTCGTGAACGGTAGACCGTTACATGAACCACTCGACCACGAGGCTCGTCGTGTCAAGTGTCATCACCCTTTTTCCTTTCACAGGGTGCCGTAAGAGCCAGTTCAGAGATATAGGTACCAATTCTGTGAGCACAACTAAACTTAACTAAAAAATTAAAACAGCTATTGCTGTATTTAGATTATTTGGCTATTTTTTGTACACATTTGTTTTAATTAAAATCGTTAGTCTATAATATACAGGTTTTCTAATAAAAAGGTTGTGTTAACGTTGCCGAATTGTATTATTGACACTATCAATTTTCGTTTTTTTAAGTTAAGTTTAGTTGTGCACGTAGAATTGGTACCAATATAAACAGATAACATCTGTGAGACACTAAACCCTATGCCAAGACGCTTGGACCAAAATCCGTCGCCGTAGGAGAACCGCGCCCAACAGTGGGATTATAATAAATTGGGTGGTATTATTTACCTTTTTAAATATATTAGCCATCAATAAATTAGTCTTCTTAATATTTTGCTTCTTTTTATCTTCTTTCTTCTGAACAACTTCTGGTAATGTTTTGTAAATGTTCTCGGAATGCTTTTTCATTTCACGTTCACTTATAAATTTTGGTGCAGCTAATAAGAAGAAAAAAGTAATATTCTGTAACACTTGCGCGATTATTCTGAATTCTAAAATTATAAGATAATTGATATTGAGATAGAAATATTCTTTCTAAAATTATAAGATAGATTTCTTTGTAAAAAGAGTGGTTTTTTAATAGTTTGTATTCAGACTAGCTGACCCGGCAAACGTTGTTTTGCCACATCATTGTTGGGGGTGGACAAACCTTAACATTTAGGGGGATGAAAAATAGATGTTGTCCGATTCTCAGACCTAACGGATATGTACACAAAATTTCACGAAAATCGAGCCATTTCGGAGGAGTATAATTACAAACACCGTGATAGGAGAATCTCATATATAAAATTCACGTGTCACAGTGTTAGTTACCGTACTCCTTCGAAACGGCTTGACAGATTTTTATGAAATTTTACGCACATAACATTTTGTCAGCTAGTTTTATATATTAGATTCAACTGTTCCGAAGTATGTTTATAGTCAAGTGCAAGCGAAGTTTAAACAACTTCTCGATAAACAATTGCATGTGTAAACCTAAAATCATAAATGTAATTTGTAACTAAAAATAAACAGCAGTTCAAAAATCATATACTTACATCTTTTCCGCCTTATGTCTAATCCAATTTGTGTTGCTAGATCTTTAAGTTGTTCACTAGTTAATGTTGTCAAGTCCGGTTCTCTGTCCACTTGCAATGACAACAAGTTGCGGTGGACTGCCCGTTCATTGGCTCTGGAAGGAAATTATTAGGAAGATGTCCAGTCAGTTTGAAGCCACTTACATATCTATGTGTGCATGGACATGTATGTATGTGTGTCTATGATACAGGCTATACGTCATATAGAACATTATTATTCTATGAAGTACGATTTATCCAGGCTAAAGTTAGTTGTCCTCTATTTTAAACGTGAACCCACCATCTGGTAATTCTGCGCCATATGTAGGTACATCCCACTACTGGGAACAAGCCTCATCTATTGAATAACTACAAAATATAATAATGTGTAACTAGGACTCATAGCCGACTATTTTACCAATCATATTTTACGAATTAAGAGGACTCGACACCAAACTACGCTCCACACAAAAAATATGGACATCGTAATCAGCTGTTTTTTTCGTGATTTTGCCTCTAGAGCAACTAATTTCTCTCACACCATCTAGGTCTTATATATCTATGCTTCTATTACTTTATTTTTTTCAAAACATGCTAACTAAAAGAAATATGACCATCTAAAAACCCCGTTTTTTTCCGGTTGTCTTTAGTTGAATTTGCAGCATCTATTACAAAAATTTGATAAGGATTTTTCAAAAAAGAAAGGTTCAAAAGCATAGATATACTCTTCATCTATATTATGGCGTAGAAAAATTAATATCAGTTTATTTTTCACGAGGAAAACAGCGGACTACAAAACGTAGTTTTTTAAGATTTCATAGGTAAAATCTGGCCTAACTATAGCTGTCCTTTTCGGCGCGGTACTCGGGAATAGGAATAGCAATACCTAACAATTTTTTTTGTATTTATTCTCGTAATCTGTTTCATGAAAATTCAGCTTGAGCAGAGGTATTGTGCCTTTTTAACAGTTATTAACGTGATTATAGTCCCGGTAAAATTAACAAATTATTCAGCTTGAGGTTAGGCAACTTTTACACATTGTCCTGCAGGGCAATAAGTCTAGTGTCTCAGGCCCTTTTATTTAGTGATATACCCTATAAATCTCTAGGGGTATACCTAACATAAATACCTAACTTGTGAATTGGGTAGCACTGTAGTGGGGTTTTAAGACCATTACTCTTAAATTAAGTACGTGTTTGAAGTTATAGAACTCACCAACTCTCGGTATTTCACTTATGGTACGCATATTGCCAAAATTGCAAGGATTGCAAGGACAGTAAATATTTGGAGCACAAGGATTATGATTGCAATTAACATTAACAGGATTCGGATTGCAAACAAATGTGGAACCACAAGGATGGCACATTTGTACACCTAGAATATTGCCAATTGATATTAAATTAATCTAACATTTTAGTATCTTATTACGTAAAGTCAAAAGGATGAATGATATTAGAGAATATCTTAAATCAAATGTTAATAAAATGCAATCTAAGACTAAAATAGGTACATTATTTAGACAAGCACATAAAAAGTCTACTATACACTCAAATTACTGAAACTATGGTTACATTTATCTCAAAATATCTTAGACGAGCGGATACTTTACGAAATTTTAACTGCGAAATTACTGCATCCTATTTTTGTAATAGACTAGCTGTTGCCAGCGATTTCGTACGCGTAGAGCTTAGGAAAGCTTACCCTGTTTTCGCAACATTTTCAGTTATGCTTCGCTCCTATTCGTCGCAGCGTGGTGTTATAGCCTTCCTCGATAAATATACTATCCATCACTGAGAGATTTTGTCAAATCGGAACAGTGGTTCCGGAGATTAGCGCGCTCAAATAAACAAACAAACAAACAAACTCTTCAGACTACCAATGCAATAAATCTAAAACTGTAATCCTTACTTTTCTTTTTAACTTGAATTTAGTATCGATTTTAGTAGATATTAATTTCAGTTCAGATTTCAGTTTTTATTTTAGGTTCGATTTCGAATTCGATCGGCCAATGCCAATGCGTGCGAAGCCACGAGCAGAAGCTAGTATTACAATAAATTCTACCAATACAAGCCAAAATCATCGAAATCACCAACATCAAGGCATCGCAAAAGGAATAAAAGATATTTCTGTTACATGAACTAATGAAAACCTATCGCATGATTTATAATAAGATTTCTCTAATGCTTTTGATTATGTAATTCAAAAGAACACAATGTATGAATGAACTCAAATACGCTAACTAATATTATGTTATTAGTACCTCCAGAATGGG
Organism: Orgyia antiqua; assembly: GCA_916999025.1. Taxonomy (NCBI): domain Eukaryota; kingdom Metazoa; phylum Arthropoda; class Insecta; order Lepidoptera; family Erebidae; genus Orgyia; species Orgyia antiqua. The sequence continues at coordinate 20,380,329 of OU779869.1, forward strand.
CGTTATTTTCTAAGGAGTTTTTACATGCTGGTTGATGTAAGACTATCATTTTTAATCGAGGTGATGAGTTCTCTTGAGGTCTGTAGCAGAGAATGGCGAGTTCTATATTTTATATTACAGAGTTTTAATAAGAAAAAACTTTATGAGCGAACGATGTAAACTTTCACCGCCCTGAAAACTAAACTCAACTAAAAAACTGAAAATTGTTGTCGATAACGCAAATATTTGGCAATTTTTCAACTTCTATGACTATAGACTTAAGATTTAAATGAATAAAAATGTGCATAACGAAATAGCCGCTTAATCAAAATACAATAGTTGTTATAATTTTTTTGTTATGTTTAGTTGCGCAACTAGAATTAGTACTAATACCTACTCCATGTTTACTAGATATTCACTTAATCAGGTCGTTCTTGAACGAGTTAAACTTAGAACATTACATACTAAAAATCTATAAGTTGCCTGTACTGTAAAATTTGCTAAGGGACAGAATTTTCCGACGGCTTATACGATCTTATAATTTTACATGCGTGAATAGTTATTATTTTACTCACCGTATTTCATTAATAAACTTCAAGCAATTTTGCCTTTCTCCGCTCTTCTCCACAAAGTCAGGCCGGTTCTTTTCTAAGTATTCTCTAACAGTACAATGAGCTCTTCTATAAAAATCATCGTTGCTGGTGACCTCGCTGTCTTTGTGACAACTCTTCGATCTCTGAACTCTAGGACTACAATTATCTTTCATCCCTTTCTCAATCCTGTATATAGTTTCTTTACAAGTCTCTGTACGAAACTTCTCTTTGCGTTTCGGTACTTTAACAACAATATTTGGAAGCGGGCGACTATTATCACAAACAGTTTCTTCACTCAACATACTTTCAGATGTCTGTAAAATTAAATTATAAGCAACACATTTGTTCTGTAGTTTTTCAACCGTTTTAGATCTCTTGCACTTATGTCTGCAACCGCAATGATGAACTTTCTTGCAATCTTCGCAGTTCACAGACGTGCTGCTAGATATTTCACATTTTCGTCCACATTTCCTTCTCATATGATATTTTTCACATTCTTTCTTGATTTTATTAAAGATTTTACATGCGGTCGAATCTGAGGTAGATGGCCGATCTGTAGAACAAGGCCTATCCGAGGATTCAGTGCATTTACTAGTAGATTTTGATGATTGTTGAACAGATTTGTCACGTTTACTTGGAAGAGATTCGCTTTCCGAGGTTCTTAATACTTTTTTTTTTGTTTTATCACAACCAGCGCCTTCGGTGCGTAATATTTTTGGATCATTTGTTTTAGTAGGTTTTTTAATATCATTTCCGTCACTATGATGAAGTATTTTAATGCCTAATGATGATTTTTTACTATTATCGCTAGATTCCGGAGTTATGCTAACAGTACTCTTTGGTTCCTGGTCGGAAATTTCTTCGGTTTCAAGCAAATAATTGAGAACAGAAACAATTTCTTTAAAGCATTTTTTCTTTTTCAACTTTGTAATATCACCTTTAGAGTATCGTCGGGTGATATCTTGTATAACAGTCATAATAGGGTCTTTTAGGACATTCTCGACTTCAGATTCACTTCTGCTTTCAATATTCTTCTTCAAAATAGTTTTTTGGTCAATTTCGCATTGACAAACATCCAAGCAACAAGTTTCACACGGCTTAGAACCATAAGGCTTAAGAGTTATATCACGAACAATATTAGCTTTCGTAACATAAACATTTTCTTGCTGATAATTTTTTTGGTTTTGTTCACGAAAATCTGTTTGACAACTAACTTCCGAACCTTGATCAACAACAGCGATATCTGTACCAACACTCCTAGACTCACGATAGATTGGGTGCTTTTTGTTTGATTCTTCATCAGATAAATATTTTTGTACACTAATTTCCTTTGTATCTTTTAGAATAGTTATATCCTTGGTAGCATTCATTCTCATCATTTTGTCATCCATATTAATTTCCGGTTCTTGGTTCTTTAATGTGTCTTTCATAAGTTTATTTCCAGGCTTTTTCTCTGCTAATGGCATCATTGAATATGACGATTCAGTTTGAGCGCAACATGTTTTCAGTTTATCTGTATCAGTATTTGATCTACGCAATAATTTATTTTCCTTGATTTTTACGATTTTAGGGTAAGTATTACGTTGTGGAGAACGTGTGGGTGAGCGATTAGATTGATACTTTCGTGGGGATGATTTATCTATGTTAGAACTCTTATTTGAATTATAATCAGGGGAAGACTCCCTATCGTTCTTTAGAAAATTAAATGGAGTACCCACACATTGAACGGATTTAGCACATTCTGTAGATACACAAGTACCTTCTTCCCTAATCAGAGCCTTTTCAGTCCCAACTTGTTGGTTTACTTTCTGTTTACTTTGTTTAGATTCAGACGAAGCCAAACTTACCATAAGGGTCATATTAGTACCTTTGATGGGTATTGTGTAATCTTTGGGTAGTTTATTAGTCAGTGAGATATTGGAATATTTAGATTCAATAATATTTATATCGGACTCTTTAATTTCACCTTGAAAGAAACCATCTTCAGACTTCAGTGGTAGGATTCCAGATTCGCTACTAGTGTAAACGTCAGTGAATGTTTTCATTTCATCCAGAGTATTTATAATCACTTCTCGACTATTTAGCCCGATCAATTCCGCACAATTGTTAATAATAGTAATATCAGCTAATGATGGGTCAGAGATTTTAGGATCAATGCTAATCTCAGTCTGGAGGCACCTTGTAGCTTCATGGATTATTGTCTTGTGCTTACCGATCTCAGACCCAAGAGCACATTGAACAGATGACCCATAACTATTCCTAGGGTCTGAACTATTTTCATTTTTTCTCATACACGTCATTTTTGTAAGCACATTAGTTTGCGAAGACTTACAATGTCGCCGAAAATAATTGGAATTAGTACTATTGGACATATTATCGATAGTACAAGGAGCTCTGATGACCTGAATTCTATCTAATCCAGAAGAAACTTTGCATGATCCGTCACCCATTTTGTTTGAAGGATCTTCAATGAAATGGTCAGGTAGTTGACAACATTTACATACCAGACAATCGTCCGCGTTTTTGACATCTCTAGTATTCTCTGTTACCATTCTAGATTCTTTCATAGGACCACATATTTCAACATCAGAACATACTTTACGTTTGCTTAGGTGACTACAACTTTGGTAATTTGTTCTGGTATCATCAGGTTTACTTGGTTTTACGCTACATTTGCAAATGTCACATTGATTTTGAATGTTACTATTTACGAATTCTGGTTCCACATGTGTGACATTAAGATTACATTTCTGGCATCGTCTTTTCAAGTCTTGGCCAAGTTTTATATTGCTTTCCTCTTCACCTTGATATTGTATGTTTACTTGTACGGAACTATCACAGTATCCGATCTTAGAATTACCACCATGATGTGGACAACAGCAATAATGATTTCTACTGGTACCAGCTTCAATATACTGATCGCATTGCTTTTTTGTTTTTATGTTCTGTTTTCTTTGAGGTTCAGAAAAACTTGAAGAGAGTGTGAATACTGAGTGGCTTCTTTGGCTTTTAGCGGGATGATCACTTGTTTTTATATTTCTATCAGAAATAGACCCAGCTTCTAACTTACTAGCATCTCCCGATCCATCATCACAATTACTTCTCGTGAGGTCTTTCATTAATTGCTTTAATCTATCATTCCTGTGGGTGTCCTGGTTCAGGGAAGCCTTTAAAACAGTTTCTGACTTTGCTAATTTATGTTTTAAAAACATTTCTTTATCTTTCAACTGCTTTTTGTAAGTTTCTTCGCGTTTTAAAGCCTCTAAGTATTTCAAATACAGTTCTTCAGACGATGTTTTGGGAATACCATTCTCAGACGATATTTTCCATCTACTAGACTCATTAGATCCGCTCCTGTTATATGGAAACTTTTTTTGTAATTTATCATCGATGTTTTTAGGACCTGTGGCAATTGGTAAGTTTGGAACACTTTGTGATGTTGAAGCCACATGTTTAGAATCAAACTTCTCCATCCGTAAAATAGACTTCCTTGGTCTTTCTTGTTTACTATAATCAGTGTTATTTGTATCAGAAGTACTTGTTGTAGCAGCATTACTTTTCTCATCATTATTCTTGCTATTAAAACTAAGTCCTGATAAAAAATCTGTAGATGTATCATCATCTCTATATTTAGAATTAAGTATTCTTTGGATAATTTCTTTTACTAACTTCTTTTTCAATTCGCCATCGTCGTATCTTTTCTGTAGAGTCAATTTTAGGACTTCGATGCACTTTTCTAAATCTTTCGTAAAAGAATGTTTCGATCCTTTGCTAGAATCTGTGGTTAAACCAACACTTGATTCTAAACTAGATTTATTACCAGTAGTAGTATTGTTATTAGATTTAGATTCATTAACATCTCTTGCTTTTAGTTGATTCTGGTTATAAATATGACCTGGCATATATTCAAAACTTTCTGCTTCTGACAATTGACCTCCACTTTTTTCTTGAGATAGTTTTACTTTACTTTCATGCACTTTTCTTCTAGTATTTAATTTTCTTCTGACTGCAACAATTCTTTTCCTTCTCATCTTTTTTCTTAGAGTATTCAAGCTGATCATAACAGGAATCTTAGGGGAATTTGGATCTGTCGGTTTATTTGTTTCTCTTGAACCAACTGACTTATCATTTGTTTTTAATAATGATGTCTGAATTTCTTTATCCCTAGGCAAATCTGTTGTTTTAGCAGTTTCATCAGGTAATTTTTCTGGAGAAATATTGACATCCCTTCTTATATTATCAACTGTCACTTCACCATCTTTCTCTACATGGAAGGATATATGTTTTGTTAAATTAACCTGAATAGACTGATGAGGTTGAATATCAGATGTTTGAGGTAAGTTCAATTCAACAAAATCGAAATCCTTTTTCGTGATTTTCGTTGTTCTCCCATTCTTTCTGTTTTTGGATTTACTATCATTTTCATCTAAGGGTGTAGAATGACAAGTTGGAGATCCTATATCTTGCTTGGTGTCATTGTTTGAATATTGTTGTTGTAGTGCAAGTCTCTCTAAAGTACTCAGTGTCGACGCTGATGTTTTACGCTCACTCTCGTAAGCGTAACCGACATCGGCGAGTGAATCCCATTCTAATTTACGCTGAGACGTAACACTACTTGAAGGCGATAGCGGCTTGTGGGCTGACAAATCTAACAATGGGTCGAACGCTGAAATTTAAGCTCTATAATTAATCATATATTTAAATAGAATGTCAGGAAGTGGTTTTAATGGCTTTACAAATTTATTGACACAGTTTATTATATTTTCAAGGCAAAGCTATTAAGGTCACGGCAAATAAACTACTATTTTAGTAATTTTCATCATCATCGTAATACAATACCGTCGCACTATGTTTTTCGGAACCCTCTTTTCGAACACGCCCACTTTTTTAAAAAATATGATAGATAATAATATTTAGATAGAGGTTTTCCAATTCCCAAAAATTTGGATTGCCTAGGTTGTCGAAAATCGTAAATATATAGGCATTTTATGCAATAATGATGTTCTGTACACTAAACGAGTATATAATGCTGAATCTTTGAGGATATATGTATAAACGAATGGTGTAGTAAACACTTTTTATTTAAAATATAGTGACTTGAGACTGCAGAATTCTGTATTATATAAAGAACACTTTAAATATTTACGAAAATGACAATAGGTATCTGACCTTATAAATTTATACCACATTAGATTTTGTATAATATCATAAGGCCAAAGGCAGAACCAAAAAAAGATAGGATAGATTATATGAAAAGGGATATGAAGAAAATGAGAGTGAGTACAGACAAACTTATCATTTTACTGTAGATGATAAAAAGTACTTACATTTCTGTGATTGATTATCATCAGATTTGATCGACTCATCATCAGTTTGCCTTGTATCAAGAGGGTCTTCAGTGATTATAGGAGGTGATGTTGTATTTGGCGATACTGCTTTGGTTTTTTGTTCATCTGACTAAAAAGTATTGAATATGTTTTAATTTCACAACATTAACTACTGTAATCCATGTGGTGACAGACTAAGAATACAAGTGTCACCACCCCATTTCCTTCACAGGGTGATGTAAAAGCCAGCTAAGAGATATTACAGCGATAACATCCTCCGAGAGAAGGAAATCTTGAAAATTTACTTTGTGTCCACACACCTGGCCAGTGCGGCATAGTAGACCCTAATCCCTCCCAAAGGGAAGAAGGCCTGTGCCCAACAGTGAGATGTCAATGGGCTGAAGAGAGTGAAAGATATTTAGCTAATATTAATTCGAGAAATAATAAATATTCATGGACATTTCCACACAACGTTCTCTGGTCCCAAGCTAAGCTTCAATGATAAGTTTTCTGTGAACTCTTGTGTTATAGGGTGTTATAGTAGGAATAGTGATCAGCTATCTTTATTAAAATCCATTTAAATTTAATTTAAAGGGGGCTTCAGCGGGGCCAGGTGGGCATGATAACTAACCACCCCTCCTCATCATTGACCATTACCCCCTATCAACTCGGCACGTTTCTAAACTTTTATCAATTATTTTTATTGTCTACAAACATTAACCAGGGAGGAAATAGGGTGACTACGTTTATAACGAAAAACTGCCCTTGAAATTACTTCTAAAGCCTGAAAAACCAACGGATAAGCAGTTACTTTAGCAAAGATGTATAAATTTAACACATACCTGTGAACTAGAAGGCTCAGGCATCGAACATCTAATAGATATTCGGCAAAGTTCATGAGCGGAACTACTTTTCTGCTCACCGGAGTCGGAAGAGTCATTTTCACTTTTCATTCTTCTCCAAAATAACCCACTAGTATCTCTTATATCACTTTGAGCTGTAGACAACGAGAAAAATTGCTCTAGATCTCGCTTTTTACCAAATTTTTTGTAGTAATCTAGTATCAACGAATTTACAGCGCATTGCGATTCAATATTATCCGTTGCGCCTACAGCGCTTGTTTTACCGTCATCGTCGTCCATAACGCATTTATTCTGATTAAATATAAAACTTAATAATTCAAGTAATAGAAGTAGAACATTTTAATTTGTTTTGTAACGGTATTTACCGTATTAATTACGATATTAAATTTTCAAAATTTGTTTGTTTTGATACCAGGTCACAGACTAATGAGACCACCTTTGAATACCACAGAATAGATCAATTATAGGATACAATACCCGTTCAATACCATGCAAGATTAAAATTTTAAAAGGTTCCTCTAAATATTGACCCTAAATATTGAAAAGAAAATACGTACTTTATAAAAGTACGTATATTTTTATTTCAATATTTAAATAAATATTCACGGACATTTCATATAACGTCCTCTGGTCCCAAGTTAACCTTCTATGCTTGTGTTATGGGTACCAAAATACGAATATATTAAATAAACCACTTTTCTTTTGTAAATACATACTTATGGTACAAGTATACCTATAGTAAACACACCCTGTTTTCCAATGGCAGAGCATAATGCGACTCAGTGCCGCACAATGCCGCACAATGCTGACGCTTAATTGGAACGTGAATTAGTTTTAAAATGCACCAGCAGAGTGCGCTAAGTTCAGTGTTGAAAAAAAAAATCTAAAATAAACATTGTATTCACATTATATGTGTGTAATATATAAAAAGTCATTGTTTATACCTTCATCCATACTTATATTTATTTATTTTTTAACACAGCTTGAATTAACTTTGAATATTTCCAGAAAACTCCGACGAAAAGAAAGCCTTAAATTTTTTTTTAACATTATATAATATTACTAACGATAATATATAAATAAAATTTCAATCAATGCCAATTTAAAGAGAAAATACTTGTTAATTTTCTGTCGCTGAAGTTGGTATGGATTCCACGCATCACTTTTAAGAGTGCTCGATTGTGCGATGCGATGCTGTAATTGGAACACTCAACGTTGAGCATTGTGCCGCATAATGCGTTATTGTGCTTTGATTGGAAAACGGGGTGAGATTGAGAGTTTCTAATTTTCTACTCTATCTAATTCTAATTAGTCTGTCTGTAGTGTCTGTGCCAGTGTTGCCAGAAGGTTACATTTTTTACATTTTACGTAACTTTTGATCAGTTCATGTAACATGTATGTAAGAAACAATTTTAGTTAGATTTAAGTAACTTCTCAAGAATTACAAAAGAGGTAAAAATGAAAAAAAAATCTTGAAAAATTAAAATATTCTTATCTAAATTTATTTAATGAAAACAAAAACTACCGCAAAAAATTAAAAAGGTTATAATTATATTAAATAAATAAATATTCATGGACATTTCACACAGCGTCCTCTGGTCCCAAGCTAAGCTTATATGCTTGTGTTATGGGTACCAGAATACGGATAGAATACATATACTACTTTTCTTTTGTAAATACATACTTATAATACATAGAAACACCCAGACGCAGTACAAACATTTGTATGACAAATATAAACATCACACAAAGTATTGTCCTGACCGGGAATCGAACCCGAGACCTCCTGATCGGCAGTCCGTTACATGAACCACTAGACCACGAAGCCCGTCATTAATATTTATAAATATAATTTTTTTGAAATTATTGTGTACAAGAAAAAATAAAATAATAATAATTTTTGATCTGCGAGCTGAAAATTACATGAGCGTGAATGTAGCAGACATCAGAAAAATTTAAAACTACAAATAAATAGAGTAAATAACTTAAAAAATAATATTTATAAAAAATGCATTTATTAATTTGAAAATTTTTTTAATGCGCATTTAAAAAAAAATCTTTTATTAATTATTTACTCTATTTGTAAATAATTATAAATTTGGCTGATGGCTGTTACATTCACACTCATAAAATTACCACTACGTAAGTTTTAGTTTAAAAATGTAACTTTTCATGGATGCCAACGTAACTTTCGACCAAATCACTCTGGCAACACTGGTCTGTGCCTCCACCAGGGGCGGTTCGCTTAGAACAAGCCTATATTTTCGTCACCTTCGTGCCATCTAGAGGTTGTCGAAGCACTTTTTTTGCCCGCCATTTTGGATGACGTCATCATATTGGTATTTTTTATCCCTTGTGGCAACCCACTGATTATTGCCAGACTCACGTAAGGTTTTTTTTAGTACTCTGTAGCAGTTTTTCATTTCTTTATCTATGATTCGCTGCCATCTTTCTTGTCATAATTGTCAGTTGTCAATTTAAACTTTAAGTTTGACAGCAAAGTTTGACAGTTATGGCGGCTTACAAATTCGAAACTCTTGCTTATTATAATTTATTGTGTATTTATTAATTAATAATTCATATCAAATATCAAACTTAAGTTAAATTCGTCAAATTTACTCTAATTAAAATTTGTTTCGTTAGTTACCCAATAATTTAACTTTACTTCCTTATCTTGGCAATGGTTGAACATCGTAGAAGCACGTAGAAGTTTTGTTTGTGATGCTTTAGGTAAGTTTTGTTTGTGATGCTTTAAATGTGCAGTGGATGAACTAATCAAGCAATATAGTTGTGATTATTCTTATACTTATTAACATTTTGTCTTATTTTCAGTTTGTATTCGTATATCGATTCAGAGGTTTCCATAACCTGAAAACATCCTTTCTTATTTGCTGCTTGGATAAAGGCTATTGGAAGTGAACAGCTAAAATAAATTTATCCTACGAAAATAACGGCAAAAGAGTACCTATGTGTTTGTTCACTATTTCGAGTCTGTATTCAAGATTTATGTATACGAGTATATAAATAATGGGATGAGGGCAGGTCGATGATGATTCAAGTAATATTCGTCATAATCCACCATCTGTACAAGCAGTAAATTTAAATCGTAAGTAGAAACTTTTCCTTTGAAAGGTAAAATATCTCGTCGACCAAAATTAGCTCTAGTATTAGTAGTATCTGACTGCTTATTTTATAGTACTTTAAGAAAAAGTTACTAAGAATTTTGTGGATTATTGATGGCATTAGTGGTGGATATTTAGTCAAGATTATATTTGATTTTTGTTAATTATCACACCGAAAAAACAACATTTGTTAAAAACTGAGCTAGATTGATTTGAAACTTTCTGCATATCAAGTGTCATGAAAATTGTTGCAGTCATAAATATATTAATAAATTATGTTATAGAATTAACCAGGGGCGTATTTGGAAAATTTGCGCCTCGGGCCATAAAAATTGCCAATGTGCCTAGTCAGAGGAAGGCGGGGGAGGGGGGGTTGTCAAAAACCCCACAACTCGAAATACTGACAATTGGGTAGAAAATGAATTTGACACAATTTCCATTAAATTTAGTAATTTTTTGGCCCGAATGTGTCCGCCATGATCAAGGTTAGAGCATTGCCTGCAAGTTGAAGCTTCTGCTATCACTTCATCACTGTTTTGGTGAGGTTCAGCTCAATGGAGAAGCTTAAATAAATATGTCTTACAATAAAATATGTACAAATTAAATTAATGCCATTTTGGAACAACATTTTAATTTTAAAAATATAACATTGTTCTTTTAAATTAAAATTAATTAGTGCTATTGGCTAATTCTCCAATTTTAGAAAAATTCAATAATCAAAAAATCTTTGAAAGATATAATAAATAAATAACAATAAATATTCATGGACATTTCACACAATTTCCTCTGGTCCCAAACTAAGCTTATTTGCTTGTGTTGGGTACCAGAATACGGATAGAATACATATACTACTTTTTTTTTTGTAAATACATACTTATAATACATAGAAACACCCAGATGCAGTACAAACATTTGTATGACAATAAAAAAAATCACACAAATTATTGTCCTGAGCGGGAATCGAACCCGCAACCTCTCGTGTGGCCATCCGTTACCAGAACCACTACACTACGAGGCCCGTCTAGATAGATTTAGAAATGAAGTTATAAGAGAATGTTGCTGTCTGAAAGAGGATGTAGTGACTAAGGTGGAGAAAAGTATGCTAAGGTGGTTTTGTCATGTGGAGAGGATGGATGACAAACGCTTTACGAAAGGCATATATACGGCGAAAGTAAGTGGAAATGCTGGGAGAGAACGCCCGAGAAAAACATACTCCGATGTCATCGCCGGGATACTCCAAAAGAGGCAAGTGCGTAGCACTTACAACCGTCGGGCATGTATGACCAGATGTATGAGTGTGTGTGGATGAAGCCAAGGAAGTATGCTTCGATCGTAGCAGATGGCGCTCTATAGTATCTGCCTACCCCCATGGGAAAAAGGCGTGATGTTATGATGATGATGATCATTAATCAATAAAAGTTTCTGTTATCAAAAAGACATACATAATTTGAAAATATTTTTAATTCTTCAAAAAAACTACATAAATTTATCAATTCCAGAAAATAAAATATTTACTAATTTTTTCAAACCTTTATGGAAATAAATAAATTAAACTATTTGAATAGTTTTTACTTAAATTTCCTATATTATAATATTTATAATATACAAAATTTTAATTTGATACATAATACTTAAATTATATTTCTTGAAAGATAAAATGTTTATTTAAAAGAATTAGTTAGTTAATTTATAGAAATTTTTTTTTCAATTTTCCAAATTTTGCCGCCCTGGGCACTAGCCCCGACTGCCCCTAGTGTAAATCCACCACTGATTCCAAGCTTCACCTGCATTGCATATTAGTAAACAAAATTTACAGTATATACTTGTATTAAAATTGAAATGCATTACAGGTGTTTGAAAATCACTCAATACCTTTGTGAAAGCTGATCACAATTACTGTGCTCTTGTCAGGGATTGCGGACAAGTTAGAACTTTACCCGATGTCACTGACATAACTAGTACAGTGGATCAAAAAGAGCCATCTCCAGGTTTATCAGAGTACAAAATTACATCAATGATGACATATAATGCAGGTAAACAATTTACCACAATTATACAACATTAATTGGATCTTTACAAATTACTTAGACAATATTTGAAAAAAATGTGGTTAAGGGCCTACATCAATATTATCGTCGACATGTACATATTAACACAGCTAGTAGGTATAGAAAATGAAGAATTAGGGATATTTTTTGTGTTTACTCAAAATCTACCAAATATATTTTAATTCTGATTTACGTATTTCTATATATAATAGTTACTTATGTTTTTAAAGTTATTTCATTAGTTAATACGCGATAATAGACCAACAATCCTAGATCATATATTGAAAAAACATATACTTAAAAATTAGAGCTCTAGCCATTCAATCTAAAGTAACAATGAAAACTTCGTACGTAGAAAAATGCACGAAGCTATTTTGGTATCCTCTTAATGTTTAGAAGAACTGTGTGGTTTCTGATTAAGAATACTAGTGTTACCACCCCATTTCATCACCAAGTTTATCTTCTGTCTGTTGCTGGTTTACTTTGTAAATTTGTTTCCTTATTTGTTTACTTAGTTTCGTTAGTTACCCAATAAATTAACTTTTCTTGCTTATCTTGGCAATGGCTGAACATTGAAGAGTTTACTGCAAATTTCTTTGTGATGCTATATGTAAGTGTTTAAATGTGCAGTGGATGAACTAATCAAGCAATACAGTTGTGATTATTTTTATACTAATTAAAGTTTTGTCTTATTTTCAGTTTGTATTCATATATCAAATCATAGGTTTCCACATCCTTAAAAACATCCTTTTTTATGTGCTGCTTGTATAGAGGCTATCGGAGTTGAAGACCCAAGAGAAAATTATCCTACAAAAATATACAGCAGGAAGAGTCCCCGTGTTCACAATTTCGAGTCTGTATTAAAGATATATATTCGTCATAATCCACCATCTGTACAAGCAGTAAATTTAACTTGTAAGTAGAAACTTTTCCTTTGAAAGGTAAAATATCTCGTCGACCAAAATAAGCTCTAGTATTAGTAGTATCTGACAGTTTATTATATTGTACTTCAAGAAAAATTTACTAAGAATTTTGTGGATTATTGATGGATAATTGTCTCATTAGTGGTGGATATTTAGACGAGATTATATTTGATTTTTATTAATCATCACACTGAAAAAACGACATTTATATATAATAATTTAAAACTGTATAAATATTTAAATTTGTAATATGTATCTAAAACTGAGCTAGATTGATTTGACGAGCCTCGTGGTTGAGTGGTTTATGTAACAGACTACCTATCAACAGGTCGCTGAGGTCAATTGTTTGTAGTGCGTCTGGGTGTTTCTGTAAGTATGTATGGGGGTAGACAGAGACTATAGAGCGCTACATACTATACACATAAGACAAAAAGTATGTATATACAAAAGAAAAGTAGTATATTTATTCTAACCATATTCTGGTACCCATAACACAAGCAAAAATAAGCTTAGCTTGGGACCAGAGAATGTTGTGTGAAATGTCCGTGAATATTTATGTATTATTATTATTAAAATTGAAATGTATTACAGGTGATCACTCAGTACCTTTTTGGAAGCTGATCACAATTACTGCACTCTTGTCAGGGATTGTGGACAAGTTTGAACTTTACCTGATGTCACTGACATAACTAGTACAGTGGATCAAAAAGAGCCATCGCCAGGTTCATCAGAGTACAAAATTACATCAATGATGACATATAATGCAGGTAAACAATTTACAACAATTATACAACATTAATTGGATCTTTACAAATTAGATAATGGTACAGAAACTATGCGCACAACTAAACTTAGGTTAACTAAAAATGAAAATTGATAGCGTCATTATCATAATTCGGCAATGCAATCTTATCTTTGTTATTAATATAAATGTATGGTACGAAACAGCCAATTAATCTAAATACGCCACAGTTGTTTTAATTATTTAGTTAAGTTTAGTTGTGGATGTGGAATTGGTACCAGTATTTAAAAAAATATATGGTTAATGTTTAGAACAACTGTGTGGTGTCTGATTAAGGATACCAGTGTTACCACCCCATTTCATCACCAAGTTTCATGCGATTTCATTTAGTAGACTTAGCGTGAAAATGTCACAAAGAAACACCCACTTTCACTGTTATTTATGAAATTAATTTGTTTACTATTTATTTTTCAGATAAAACTTTCGCTTACCAGAAGAAGAAGGCTCCTTATCATCAGATAAAGATATGATATTAGTTATTTGTATGATATAAATGAATAGAGCATTCTTCAGGTTCAATTCGATCAAAATCAGGCGCGAGAAATGTTATGCTTAACTGCATGGGATTTGAAGGAGCATTTAAAAGTCTATTATTAAATAATTTTAATACTAATTAACGCATTCTTTAAACGCAAATTGTGAAGAAGGCTACAATGAATGTTTACAGTCTCTCACATTTTTATCAAACAAGAAGGAAAAGAGTGATGTATCCTCATCATCCCCAAAAATTATAATTGATTGATTGATTGATTCTGGATTGTGTAATAAATACGAAAAATGTATCAGATGCAGAGGCCGATCAAAGAGTTTATGTATGTGGATGAGCCCTAATAAAGTGTCTTTAAAAAGTCGTAACATTGTAAAACCTGCAAAAGCAATCTATTAGGTAATGCGGAAAATGAAATATATAAGTATATGCGCAATTGAGAGTATTGCAATAACATAAAGTGGTTATGCTATCCGTCTAAAGATCTAATAGCTTGTTTTCAGGATATACAAGGCATGACAATTGGCACATTAAATAATGAATGCCATAATAAGAATGTTTAACGAATTGTAAAGTACTTCATAGAAATATTTTCAGATTTCAATTTTTTTAATTGTGAGGTTCACCAACAAGATGTAAAAAATTGTTTTGTAGATACATGTATTAACATAATTATATATAGTTGATGCCGATCTGTGAATAGAATACTCGATGATAAAATTAATTACGAAGGAGAAAATGTTATTAAAATATCGGCAAAAACGTATTACAATAAGTATAAAACTTCTAAATAATTATGTGCATTCATTAAGTATAGGAACTAGGTACTGTAGTATTGTATTCTGTCGCATTAAATGTAAGAACTAAGTACTGTAGTGTTATATTCTGTCGCATTAAATGTAAGAACTTGGGTACTGTGATATGGTAACGTATTGTAATATTGTATCTGTAAAATTTTTCAACTTAAGCATGTCCTGTAATTAAGTTCTAGTATTCCATGAAGATTATTAACTGTTGCTAATACGCCTGGTCTGCGCGGCATAGTAGATATAATATAAATCTTATAATCAAAAACCATTTTTCAAAGGCTGTTCTTATAATCAAAGTGGCTCCATAATAGGTATGATAGATATATGATATCTGAACTTACAATTTTTTCTGCGTGTGGTGTGTGTACCTGTACCTGATAGCGTATATATACGCTTTTGATTTAGTATGTCTTGCATATGTTTTAGTATTTTTGTGTACATTATATTAGTTATTTGTATAATATAAATTAATAAAGCATTTTGGACAGAATTTCAAGCAGCTGTTTTATGTGTATATTATCGTATAAAAAAGAGGAAAATCCTAGCCTTTTGTATATTGGTTTTCATCAATTCAAATTTCTATAATGTGCTGTAAGCTTCTTAATAAAAGTAACTAAGTATATTTTCAGATGATGTAGAGTTGTTAACACATTTTATTAATCTTTCTAAACCATGTATGCAATAATGTATGTATCATTGTTTACTTGTAAAACTCACTAAGTATTTTTAGAAGATGCTGAGCTGTTAATATTATTTATTTATAAGGTCAACCATTCTAAATATTGTATTAAATGTTAGAAGACATTTTATTTTATGGATTACATTCTAAATTTATTATATCATTTACAACAGTTGCCTTCATAAAGTATCAATATGTAAACAGCTCAGTATCTAAAAATACTTAGTGAGTTTTACAAGTAAACAATGCTACGTATAGCTTCCTATGAATAGCTATAGGTATATACCTATGACGTCACAAAAAGTTGTCCTCAACAATCACCAGCGGCAGCACTTTCCATACATGCACGTTTGGGCATAGAGCAGCCCCTCTTGTTATATCTATATTATTTTACTCTTTGGCCTCCACCAGGATACGTCGGTTAGCTAGCTGTCTGTAGACTAATTATTTAAAATTATCAATTTTATTCGATAAATAAATTGTAAATTGGTTTACACAATACATAAACCCACACAAAATGTCTAGACAAACATCCAGATTAGATGCGAAGAAAGTAGTAAGTTTTCAATCTATATATTATAATTCCGTTTTTACTTTTGTAAAGTATTTGTCATTATTTTTTTAGAATTCTGAACTTCTAACACTTACGTATGGAGCTTTGGTATCTCAAATGCTCAAAGAAACGGAGAATTCTGAGGATGTCAACAAACAACTAGAGCGAATTGGTTATAATATGGGCGTAAGGCTTATTGAAGACTTTCTTGCCAGAACTACGTCAAACAGATGCTTAGAAATGAGAGAAACTGCTGATAAAATACAACAGGCCTTCAGGTTTGTCCTTCTATAGGCTACATAACAAAAATTTCATTAAAATCTATCCTGTGGGTAATAGTGGCATAGAGTGGCATAAAACAGCAACACATAGTGGCATAAAACAGCAACACATATTATTCTTACGTATTCATGGTTCTAATTTTGTCAAGCTACCATCTGTGTGGTGATGCATTAAAAATACAAGTTTTATAGTGTCATTTCTTCCCCAGAGTGCTTTATTTATTTATTTCAAATTTCATGCACATACAGTTCATACATAGGCAGACTTTATGCCTAAGGCATCTTTACAAGTCAACCTTATGGTGATGTAGAGAATAAAACTTGGTTTGAGAGCCATCTAAGGAACATTGTGAGGAGTAAACTCACTTCTTTGAGAGACAGAAAAGTTTGTATTATACCATATGCCAACATGCTTGATCAAGGCAGCATAAAAACCCTCCCGAAGTGCAGGAAGCTAGTGCCTAACAGTGGAACTTTAATAGGCTGATAAATGGAAGGGATAAAGATTAGTATAAAAAATAATTAATATTTCAGATTATACTTAAATATGCAGCCCACAGTAACAAGTTGGAGCAGTTCTGGTGATGAGTTTTCTCTAGTATGGGACCAGTGTCCACTAAGTGAATGGGTGGAGATGCCCAGTAATGGTCTTAAATACTGTGCTCTTATACCTGGAGCTATCAGAGGTGCTTTACAAATGGTACAGCTCGATGTACAGTGTTGGTTTGTTCAGGTCAGTATTTGTGGTCTGTTGCCTGCAATTTTGTGTGTGGGGAATATAAAAAACATGACTAACAAATTGTACAATAAAAAATACATCCTCTTGAATCATTCTATCTATGAAAATACCATATCAAAATTCTTCACATGATTTGGAAGAGATTAAACTCACATAGGGACATAAATATAAAAATAATAACTTTCGTTTTGTAATGATTATTAGTAACTTGTCTTTTCTACATGTGTTGACATTTTGAAAGTCATTCATTCATTAATTCATTCATTCATGGACATTTCACACAACGTCCTCTGGTCCCAAGCTAAGCTTATAATGCTTGTGTTATGGGTACCAGAATACGGATAGAATACTTATACTACTTTTCTTTTGTAAATACATACTTATAATACAAAGAAACACCCAGACGCAGTACAAACATTTGTATGACAATTAGAAAAATCACACAAATGATTGTCCCGAGCGGGAATCGAACCCGCGACCTCTTGATCGGCAGTCCGTTACATGAACCACTCAACTACGAGGCTCGTCAAAAAAATTACAAGTGTTACCAGCCCAATACCATAGACACAGTATAATAAAGACATATAACCTCCCAACAAATTGTGAAACTCAATTATCATTACTCTCTGAATCTACAGATGGCACTAAGCGTATCAAATCACATAATTTATCGTAATCAATAATCATTCATAATCTTACTACGTCACGTTGTATAGCGGTAGTACTAAAAAAAAATGGCAGATGGCACTATTTCATAATCTTGATAAATCAATTACGTAACTAGTTTTAAATTTACCTCAGATAATCTGAAAAATTTAAATGAACACAATTTTGTTTATCATAGAATAGTTTAATATGTTTATCATAGAATTTACAATTTTTTTATCATAAAAAGTAAAGATACGCTTTTGCGGCTTAGAATACACATATAAATTTCGAACGATTTTTTAAGAGTGCCGTGGCGTATCGGGTAAAGCATATATATAGCAGGGCCACGAATGTTAATAGGTCTGGCGTTCAAATTAAAGTGGATTTTTGATAATGCGGTTTCACTTTTTGTATTTTTAAACACATAAATAAAGGCAATTTAGTTACTACAGTATATAGATTTATATCTTAGTTAATTAGTAAATACATTTATATCTTTCGCAAACTACAAACTTCATTTTTTTAAGCTTCTTATCAAGTACTTACCTACCAAGTTTGTCAAACTGGCAACGTTGCGCGTTACGTTACCGCGTTGTGTTTCATTCAATTCCTTAGCCTATCGCATCGTGAGGTTCTTGTACCTACATTTGTAGTTGATTGTAGTATCGCCATCGCGACTAGCGACAGCACGATACATCGTACATACCTATGCGGCTTGTAATATTTTACATGTTTCGTGATTTTACTTTATATGTATAACGTATATTAAATACCTGTGTTTAAATAAATGGGATTTTGGATTTATGTATACTTATAAAATTTCTTTTTGTCAGTGTTTTCGTACTATGAAAATTTTCTGTTTAGCTAGAGAGCTGAAATTTTCAGTTTGCTTAGATCAGATGATACTACAACTACAAATACCTACTCAGACTCACCATCATCATCATCCTGCCCTTATCCCATTGTTTGGGGGTCCGCTATATGGTGTTATTTGTGGTTGGTGTCACGAATATATCGATGGCTCCTAAGTATACTGAGTCAACTGTACTTCTAATAACTTTACAGGAGAGCGATAAGAAGAGCAATGGTTATATTTCGCATGTTAATACAATCCAGAGAAAATAACTTATCATATTGAATTACATATAATAAGGCCTATAAACAGCGCTATTTATATTTTATATTATTTTGTTAATTTACGAGATAGTGTACATACACTAGTATACATCAATTATTTGTATGCTTAAAATGGATCAACTACCACTTACATTATTATACGTCGTATGATTGAATCTTTGTTTTGGGGAGATATTATTTAATAAATATGGTAAAACCTATTTAAATATGCTTCATAGATTTCTGATGTATAATAATTTCTATTTTTAATCTATATTTTGCTCATATTTAATAAGTTGACTCACTATACATTGACATAATTTTAAAAGTGAAACATTCCTATATTGAGTCAAGTGTTACAAAATAGGTAAAATAATAAAAAACTTCATTAATTGTTTTAATTTTTAATTATAATTTAAAAGAGCTCAAAAAAGTATTGGTAACATTAACACAACTTTCAATAAAATTAAGAAAATAAAACAATATTAGACTTAGGTAATCTTAGGTAACAAAAAAATGTTTATTGTACGTTCGAAAAAGGATATAATAATGTTATTATTATTTATGTATTAATTGCTCAAACGCACAATAATATAGGAACAGTCATCTTAATTAATTATAAAGAAAATCACAGTAAGTATACAATTCTAAATATTTTTGACACTTGGTAATTATTGCTGAGAGTAATGAAATCAGTCTCAAAAATTAACTTATGAGGGAGTACTTAATCGTTAAAAAGATCTAGAATAATAAAAAATATACTTTTATATTTTATTCTGAATCGCTTTCAACTCTATTGCTGTCAGCCTTAACCAAATTAGAAAAAAACAAGTGATATTCCTTAGGTATTACCAGTTTGTGGCACATGTCCATTAAATCTTTGTGTTTATTTTTATCTATTGGAATTGGTCTATCGTAAGCTGGACGAAGATCACTAAAGTCAATATTAGGGACAGATTTGTTACGTGTTGCTTTAGGTTTATTAGCACAATCAATCCAGTTATAAGAATCTTCCATGTAATTCGTTTTATAAAATAATTTGTAAGGATTTTCTGCCTCAATTTTTATTTCAGTGACTTTGTTCCATTGCATTTTAGATCCATCACAGGCAAAAGTCCAGTTGTTGACCCTTTTAAGCATAGTTTTGAAGTCCATTATAATATCTTGAGACACTTCAGTGACCTTATAAGGTTTATCGTCTGTTTTTGCAAATTGAAATGCCATATACCATTGGGCAGGTGTATAAAGTATTTTGTCTTTAGTCTGTCTTTCTATTAGTGCATGCATACTATCTCCCTCGTTTTGTGTGTGGCCAACAATGAGAAAACGATGACTAATGTGTATTTTGTACTTAAAACTTGCCATCATATACATTAAAAAAACGATCCTGTTCCGATTCTGACCACCGCAGTTATCAGACCAGAATCGGTAATCTTTTATACCTGCCTTAACTGTTTGCTCTATAAATTTATACACACAGCTAGCAATTTCATTTGCTCCTCTTTTAGCGGTTTGTTGGTGCCAGGAAAAGCAATAACCCTGACGATATCCTATATCAAATATAGTGAAATTATAAATAGTAAGTTTTCGTTTATAGTAAAACGTGCTAACATTCCCATGGGGTATATTTAAGCACTTTTGGAGATCGTAAGCGGCTGTTAGGATTTCAGGTTTCTGTTGGGCTAACTCTTTATCTTCTGCTTTCATCTGTCTTGCTAGGTCTTTTTGTTTCAAGTGTTCTGCCTGTTTTGCTGCATCTTGTTCTGTGCGCTGTTTATTGTTTTCAAATATATGACATTCGTCACACACATCTTTTTTCGGCTTGTGGAAACTAATATTAATGTTTTTATTGATAATATCACGATATTGCCGGACGCTAGTTACTTTATTAGTATATTTATCAGGATGAAACCATTCTTCATACAGTTTATACATTTTAGGAAACGATAAAGCTCCATCAAGATACTTTTTGGTGGAATCTTTGCGAGTATAATGCGATTCTACAGGCGAAAAACTTGCAACATGATCAATTACACTACATTTCATGTCATCAGTTATTTTTTTTAAATGGTTAACATGCCTGCCTCGCTGATCGGACTGTAGAGCCCCTTTACCTTTTTCTAGTTTTTCTAAAGCTGTATACAGGAAATTAAAACTTATAGACAAGGTATTTAAAAACATGGTTTTACATACAGGAATATTCCTTATTACAACGTCGTCCGTTTCATAAATAGGTAAAGTGTAAGAAATAGTACTCAGTCTTTTACTATTCTCCTTGTCTGTTGTCATCCTCTTCTTCGCGTCTTTGGTAGCATACTTCGTCAAAAAGTCCCACTGCCTGGTATGATTTCCTATGTCCCAAAACATTTTAAATATTTTTGATCTAGTCTTTTCCGATATTTTTTCATAACATTTTTTTCTACACGTTGGTGGACATGAAGGTTTCAGTAGTTTTTCATTATGAACTTTTCCATTTCTACTAATATATTGTAAGCCTCTGTTGACGTTTCTCTTTCTTACCTCATCTTTCCAGTCCTTCAGACAACGTTCTCTTTGTCTGCCTTTGTTCTTCTTAGTTGCTGAAGTTCGATTGCGGCTCCGGCAAGTTGGAGTACTTACTGGAGAGTCTGTGTCGTAAACATTCGTTTCAGGCGTAGCGACCGGTTTATCAAGACAAATGGCATCATCGGAAATGGGTGAAGGACATAAATCAACGCAGGGTGATGGTATTGGAGTATCATCGTATATTTTTTCGGCACAGTTACTTGTACTAGGCTTTTCTTTGAAATTCGATTCAAAAGTATCTATATTTCTGTAAAAAATATATGGATTGGGTGTGTTTGGTCGAGAATCCTCAATTACTGATGGCGATGAAGAGTTAGAAGCTACTAAAGTCCCAGTTTTATTACAAAGTTCTTCATTAAAGTGTCTATTGTCAGGAATTGGTGAAAACTCGGGAATATCATTCGGAAAGATAGAAGAGTTCGATGGTAGATTTTGTAATAAGACATCAGTATCTTCCAAATTAATGCCATCTAGTATTGATAACTCTTCTTGGGTGAAATTTTCATCTGAAGGCAGAGGAGAATCTGAAAGAAAAACATACATATCTATTATAATATACTTAAAACGAATTATACACTATGCTATGCCCCACAGCTATACCCACATAGATGCCGTTCCCGTTAAATTACCAGGACAAAAGTTTAACTAATCTTTTTCCAAGGTTTCGTCTACATCCACACTAAATTTCATCAAAATCAGTTCAGCGGTATAGGCGTGAAAGTGTAACAAACAAATTGACACTCGGAAAAAAAGAGTTATTTAGGTATATTTTAGTTGGGAGTTAGAATTCTTAATACTATTTTTTATGAAATAAATAATTTAAATGAGCAATTAATTAACTTAGTGACAATGTTTTAACCAATTATGAAGCGCACAATTTGTTTAAAGAAATCAATAGATTGAGTCAAGTTAATACATGGTAAAAAAATGTTCAACGTATACTGATCTATCTACAGTTATACCAGTATACGCTGTTACGCTGTGAAAATAGAATAAAAATCAAATTAATTATGCAAATAAATATTTTTATAAACGAATAAATCATAATTTAAGTTCACTTACCCTTTTCCGCTTCATTTTGAACATAATTATAAACTTCAGTAGTATTTTCCTTGTTATCCTTACTATAATCATGTTTTGCATTCACTAAATTAATAATTTTTCGAGACCTACTACTCATCACTCCTTACTTTTTAATGAATAATCTAAATTAAAATAACAAGAACACAAGAAATACCACCATATTTTATTGATAACAAAAACTACCAAATTGCAACCGTGCTCCCCGACGTTCCGTCGTATACTGAGCTAGTTTCAACTTGCACCAACTTGCCCGCGTCCGTGTCCCGCGTACACTAGTACGATGTAGTTGACTCTGTGTACTATGTGCAAAATAAATATAACGAGTACTTGATCCAGTATACGCCATTTTTTCTTGGTTATTTATAGGGATATGATTTTTTTTTTGACACCAATAAATAGGAAATGTTTTAATTGTCCTTAATATACCAAAAAGTGCAATTGTCGAAATTTGTTAGTTGACTCAGTATACTTAGGAGCCATCGATATCATCATAATAACCGCACGGAACCGTTCGCGTGCATGTCCAACACGTACTTGACCGTACCAAAAGGTAAAATGGAACCCTATTACTGAGACTTACCTTATTAAGAATAATTTCACAAAAATCCATCGAGAGTTACGCTCGGTCAAGCAGATATTGGTACCAATTCTATGTGCACAACTAAACTTAACCAAAAATAAAAAAGCAACTATGCTGTATTTTGATTAATTGACTATTTTCTTATACACATTCACAGTAACTTAAATTGTTATTATATAATACACCGTTTTTATAATAAGAAAGTGTAGTTAACAGTACCGAATTGCGGAATTGTGTTATTGAAATAATCAATATTTATTTTTTCGTTAAGTTTAGTTTACTTGTGCATGTAGAATTGGTACCATTATATATTATTTTTATGTATGCCCAGCCACTTATAGATCAACTCATGGTAGACATTTTAACATTTTGTTTTTGCCTAACATTTCGCTCTCACACTTGTATCGATATTAGTTAAGAATTTATTGCTGTTAATGACATAGGTTTGACAACTTCAAGTAGCGCGTCCCTTGAACATAACGGGATCGTTACCTTTCCTGCAGAATGTAAGATTAGACATAATATGTTAGTCTTAGTTTGGTCTTAGTCGTGAATAAACAGTGTTTACGTGAACACGCAATATCTCTTACTTCTAAATATACCCAAGGTACCACACCTAAAAATACGTTTCACTTTCTTTTTTTCAAAACATAATAACTAAAAGAAATATGACGATCCGGAAAACTTTTTTTTTCGGTTTTCTTTAGATAAAATTGCAGCGTCTATCACACAAATTTGGTAAAGTTTTACCACAAAAGAAAGTGATAGAAGCATAGATATATTCTTTATCTATAATATGACGCAAAAACTATTAAAATCGGTTTAACTTTCGCGAAAAAAAAACGGAAGTACGAAACGTCTTTTTTCAAAGAATTTGTAGGTAAAATCCGCTTCATCTATATTTGTCCCTTTCAGCGCGGCGCTCGGAAATAGGGATAGCAATACCTAAGGCAAATACCTAAATGAGGAGTACAGTACCCTCTTAAAGACGATTGAAGACGAAACAATAAAACACGCAAAGCTGCTTTTGCTATGAACGTCGAACGGAACAACAACATTTAAAAATATACTTTCTTTATTGAGGCATAAGGTTGCTTTCATTCTGTTTGTTAACATTCTCAAAAACACCGATCACCGCGAAGGCGGCTTGTGTCAAAGGCCTCGACGATATCATATATCAACCATAACAACATACTTTATAGTCTAAGATCCGAACCTAAATCGACCTTCACCGAGCTGATAATAGAATAAAACTTATTTTATAATAAATTTAGTATCATAATATAACAACCTGTTAATAAATATTAAAGTACTTTGTTTCTTTTGATATTGTGAGTGACGTCAATAATCCTTTTTACTTTTCATCACAACAAAATATCTCATTCAATTATTACGCTTACTTGTTACATGATACTGAAAATATTTAACAAAGCGGTAGGCTTTGTTAAATATTTTCAGTAGGTACGATGACGACCTATACATTGAGGATGTGCTGAAAGAGACAGTTCATTAGGGTTCCGTACCCAAAGGGTAAAAACGGGACCCTATTACTGAGACTTCGCTGTCCGTCCGTCCGTCCGTCCTCCGTCTGTCACCAGGTTGTATCTCAAGAACGGTGATAGCTAGACAGTTGAAATTTTCACAGATGATGTATTTCTCCGTCCGTCCGTCCGTCTGTCACCAGGCTGTATCTCAAGAACGGTGATAGCTAGAGAGTTGAAATTTTCACAGATGATGTATTTCTATTGCCGCTATAACAACAAATACTAAAAATAAAATAAAATAAATATTTAAGGGGGGCTCCCATACAACAAACATGATTTTTTTACCGTTTCTTGCTCGATACTAATAACGTTGCCTTATGTTGCATAGATAATGGTACGGAACCCTTCGTGCGCGAGTCCGACTCGCACTTGACCAATTTGTTTGACGGACGGACAGCGAAGTCTCAGTAATAGGGTCCCGTTTTTACCCTTTGGGTACGGAACCCTAAAAACGTCGAAATCAAGTGGCGCGTCACTATTTGTTTTAACAAGCTTGACCTTGAACCCAAATAAATACTACCTGTATAATAAACCAATTTGATGATTTTTATGAGATAATTTAGTTTGTAACTTTTTATCTTTTCAACCTTTTTTTGTTTTTTTTATAAAACTATAAATATATTATTGTTCTTAAAACTTACTAATATTTAATACCCTAAAATAATAATAATAGTTTTTGTAACACCAATCAATGATTTAAATATATTAAAATGCCATCTAGTTAAAAACTGTGTTAAAAATAACAAAGCGATCTGCCATCTATCGCAAGAGGTTATTTTATCGTAAGAGGTTATTTGCATGTACTAATCAGTGGAAAATAATTATTATTGTATTTTTTCGTTGAATGTAACATATTAAATATGTATTAGACTTTTAATTTAAGTTAATTTTTTTCTGTCTAAACGTATCTTATTGCAACGTCCGTTTTATACAAGTTGTTACGCTAGTGAACAGCGCCACCTAGATTTAGCGTGCATTTTATGGCGAACATGCCAAAGTATGGGAATTGATAATCTTTATTAGTACTGTGTCTATGATTTCGCTCTCACACTTGTATCGATATTAGTTAAGAATTTATTGCTGTTAATGACATAGGTTTGACAACTTCAAGTAGCGCGTCCCTTGAACATAACGGGATCGTTACCTTTCCTGCAGAATGTAAGATTAGACATATGTTAGTCTTAGTTTGGTCTTAGTCGTGAATAAACAGTGTTTACGTGAACACGCAATATCTCTTACTTCTAAATATACCCAAGATACCACACCTAAAAATACGTTTCACTTTCTTTTTTTCAAAACATAATAACTAAAAGAAATATGACGATCCGGAAAACTTTTTTTTTCGGTTTTCTTTAGATAAAATTGCAGCGTCTATCACACAAATTTGGTAAAGTTTTACCACAAAAGAAAGTGATAGAAGCATAGATATATTCTTTGTCTATAATATGACGCAAAAACTATTAAAATCGGTTTAACTTTCGCGAAAAAAAAACGGAAGTACGAAACGTCTTTTTTCAAAGAATTTGTAGGTAAAATCCGCTTCATCTATATTTGTCCCTTTCAGCGCGGCGCTCGGAAATAGGGATAGCAATACCTAAGGCAAATACCTAAATGAGGAGTACAGTACCCTCTTAAAGACGATTGAAGACGAAACAATAAAACACGCAAAGCTGCTTTTGCTATGAACGTCGAACGGAACAACAACATTTAAAAATATACTTTCTTTATTGAGGCATAAGGTTGCTTTCATTCTGTTTGTTAACATTCTCAAAAACACCGATCACCGCGAAGGCGGCTTGTGTCAAAGGCCTCGACGATATCATATATCAACCATAACAACATACTTTATAGTCTAAGATCCGAACCTAAATCGACCTTCACCGAGCTGATAATAGAATAAAACTTATTTTATAATAAATTTAGTATCATAATATAACAACCTGTTAATAAATATTAAAGTACTTTGTTTCTTTTGATATTGTGAGTGACGTCAATAATCCTTTTTACTTTTCATCACAACAAAATATCTCATTCAATTATTACGCTTACTTGTTACATGATACTGAAAATATTTAACAAAGCGGTAGGCTTTGTTAAATATTTTCAGTAGGTACGATGACGACCTATACATTGAGGATGTGCTGAAAGAGACAGTTCATTAGGGTTCCGTACCCAAAGGGTAAAAACGGGACCCTATTACTGAGACTTCGCTGTCCGTCCGTCCGTCCGTCCTCCGTCTGTCACCAGGTTGTATCTCAAGAACGGTGATAGCTAGACAGTTGAAATTTTCACAGATGATGTATTTCTATTGCCGCTCTAGCAACAAATACTAAAAATAAAATAATATAAATATTTAAGGGCTTAAGGGGGGCTCCCATACAACAAACATGATTTTTTTACCGTTTCTTGCTCAATAATAATAACGCTGACAGGTAGACGCTTTAACTATTCACAGAATATTTGGTTCTATAACGTGCCTAATGTTGCATAGATAATGGTACGGAACCCTTCGTGCGCGAGTCCGACTCGCACTTGACCAATTTTTTTACATACATACATCGCCCAAAGCTAATATACTATTTGCGCACACGCACACACAGACACATACACGCACGTACGCACACACACACGCACACACACACGACAAATGTAATTTCTAAGAATACACTCGCTATTTGAACGTCATAACAAGCAACATCGTTTTTAGGGTTCCGTACCCAAAGGGTAAAAACGGGACCCTATTACTGAGACTTCGCTGTCCGTCCGTCCGTCCGTCCGTCTGTCACCAGGCTGTATCTCAAGAACGGTGATAGCTAGAGAGTTGAAATTTTCACAGATGATGTATTTCTATTGCCGCTATAACAACAAATACTAAAAATAAAATAAAATAAATATTTAAGGGGGGCTCCCATACAACAAACATGATTTTTTTACCGTTTCTTGCTCGATACTAATAACGTTGCCTTATGTTGCATAGATAATGGTACGGAACCCTTCGTGCGCGAGTCCGACTCGCACTTGACCAATTTGTTTGACGGACGGACAGCGAAGTCTCAGTAATAGGGTCCCGTTTTTACCCTTTGGGTACGGAACCCTAAAAACGTCGAAATCAAGTGGCGCGTCACTATTTGTTTTAACAAGCTTGACCTTGAACCCAAATAAATACTACCTGTATAATAAACCAATTTGATGATTTTTATGAGATAATTTAGTTTGTAACTTTTTATCTTTTCAACCTTTTTTTGTTTTTTTTATAAAACTATAAATATATTATTGTTCTTAAAACTTACTAATATTTAATACCCTAAAATAATAATAATAGTTTTTGTAACACCAATCAATGATTTAAATATATTAAAATGCCATCTAGTTAAAAACTGTGTTAAAAATAACAAAGCGATCTGCCATCTATCGCAAGAGGTTATTTTATCGTAAGAGGTTATTTGCATGTACTAATCAGTGGAAAATAATTATTATTGTATTTTTTCGTTGAATGTAACATATTAAATATGTATTAGACTTTTAATTTAAGTTAATTTTTTTCTGTCTAAACGTATCTTATTGCAACGTCCGTTTTATACAAGTTGTTACGCTAGTGAACAGCGCCACCTAGATTTAGCGTG
The DNA here is from genome assembly GCA_916999025.1 of Orgyia antiqua. Taxonomy (NCBI): domain Eukaryota; kingdom Metazoa; phylum Arthropoda; class Insecta; order Lepidoptera; family Erebidae; genus Orgyia; species Orgyia antiqua. The sequence continues at coordinate 20,408,693 of OU779869.1, forward strand.
CATTTTATGGCGAACATGCCAAAGTATGGGAATTGATAATCTTTATTAGTACTGTGTCTATGATTTCGCTCTCACACTTGTATCGATATTAGTTAAGAATTTATTGCTGTTAATGACATAGGTTTGACAACTTCAAGTAGCGCGTCCCTTGAACATAACGGGATCGTTACCTTTCCTGCAGAATGTAAGATTAGACATATGTTAGTCTTAGTTTGGTCTTAGTCGTGAATAAACAGTGTTTACGTGAACACGCAATATCTCTTACTTCTAAATATACCCAAGATACCACACCTAAAAATACGTTTCACTTTCTTTTTTTCAAAACATAATAACTAAAAGAAATATGACGATCCGGAAAACTTTTTTTTTCGGTTTTCTTTAGATAAAATTGCAGCGTCTATCACACAAATTTGGTAAAGTTTTACCACAAAAGAAAGTGATAGAAGCATAGATATATTCTTTGTCTATAATATGACGCAAAAACTATTAAAATCGGTTTAACTTTCGCGAAAAAAAAACGGAAGTACGAAACGTCTTTTTTCAAAGAATTTGTAGGTAAAATCCGCTTCATCTATATTTGTCCCTTTCAGCGCGGCGCTCGGAAATAGGGATAGCAATACCTAAGGCAAATACCTAAATGAGGAGTACAGTACCCTCTTAAAGACGATTGAAGACGAAACAATAAAACACGCAAAGCTGCTTTTGCTATGAACGTCGAACGGAACAACAACATTTAAAAATATACTTTCTTTATTGAGGCATAAGGTTGCTTTCATTCTGTTTGTTAACATTCTCAAAAACACCGATCACCGCGAAGGCGGCTTGTGTCAAAGGCCTCGACGATATCATATATCAACCATAACAACATACTTTATAGTCTAAGATCCGAACCTAAATCGACCTTCACCGAGCTGATAATAGAATAAAACTTATTTTATAATAAATTTAGTATCATAATATAACAACCTGTTAATAAATATTAAAGTACTTTGTTTCTTTTGATATTGTGAGTGACGTCAATAATCCTTTTTACTTTTCATCACAACAAAATATCTCATTCAATTATTACGCTTACTTGTTACATGATACTGAAAATATTTAACAAAGCGGTAGGCTTTGTTAAATATTTTCAGTAGGTACGATGACGACCTATACATTGAGGATGTGCTGAAAGAGACAGTTCATTAGGGTTCCGTACCCAAAGGGTAAAAACGGGACCCTATTACTGAGACTTCGCTGTCCGTCCGTCCGTCCGTCCTCCGTCTGTCACCAGGTTGTATCTCAAGAACGGTGATAGCTAGACAGTTGAAATTTTCACAGATGATGTATTTCTATTGCCGCTCTAGCAACAAATACTAAAAATAAAATAATATAAATATTTAAGGGCTTAAGGGGGGCTCCCATACAACAAACATGATTTTTTTACCGTTTCTTGCTCAATAATAATAACGCTGACAGGTAGACGCTTTAACTATTCACAGAATATTTGGTTCTATAACGTGCCTAATGTTGCATAGATAATGGTACGGAACCCTTCGTGCGCGAGTCGGACTCGCACTTGACCAATTTTTTTACATACATACATCGCCCAAAGCTAATATACTATTTGCGCACACGCACACACAGACACATACACGCACGTACGCACACACACACGCACACACACACGACAAATGTAATTTCTAAGAATACACTCGCTATTTGAACGTCATAACAAGCAACATCGTTTTTAGGGTTCCGTACCCAAAGGGTAAAAACGGGACCCTATTACTGAGACTTCGCTGTCCGTCCGTCCGTCCGTCCGTCTGTCACCAGGCTGTATCTCAAGAACGGTGATAGCTAGAGAGTTGAAATTTTCACAGATGATGTATTTCTATTGCCGCTATAACAACAAATACTAAAAATAAAATAAAATAAATATTTAAGGGGGGCTCCCATACAACAAACATGATTTTTTTACCGTTTCTTGCTCGATACTAATAACGTTGCCTTATGTTGCATAGATAATGGTACGGAACCCTTCGTGCGCGAGTCCGACTCGCACTTGACCAATTTGTTTGACGGACGGACAGCGAAGTCTCAGTAATAGGGTCCCGTTTTTACCCTTTGGGTACGGAACCCTAAAAACGTCGAAATCAAGTGGCGCATCACTATTTGTTTTAACAAGCTTGACCTTGAACCCAAATAAATACTACCTGTTTTTTAATAAACCAATTTGATGATTTTTATGAGATAATTTAGTTTGTAACTTTTTATCTTTTCAACCTTTTTTTGTTTTTTTTATAAAACTATAAATATATTATTGTTCTTAAAACTTACTAATATTTAATACCCTAAAATAATAATAATAGTTTTTGTAACACCAATCAATGATTTAAATATATTAAAATGCCATCTAGTTAAAAACTGTGTTAAAAATAACAAAGCGATCATTGAAGCGAATCATCTGCCATCTATCGCAAGAGGTTATTTTATCGTAAGAGGTTATTTGCATGTACTAATCAGTGGAAAATAATTATTATTGTATTTTTTCGTTGAATGTAACATATTAAATATGTATTAGACTTTTAATTTAAGTTAATTTTTTTCTGTCTAAACGTATCTTATTGCAACGTCCGTTTTATACAAGTTGTTACGCTAGTGAACAGCGCCACCTAGATTTAGCGTGCATTTTATGGCGAACATGCCAAAGTATGGGAATTGATAATCTTTATTATACTGTGTCTATGCCAATACCTTCGTAGGATGCTGTAAGAACTAGTTAAGAGAAAATAATTATAAGGTTGATAACATCAACCATAAGAGATAGGAAACTAAACAAAACCTTTTATCAACAAACTTGTCCGTGTGACTCTCTTAAAGTGGAGGGGATTCTTGCCTAATATGTACGTAAACGGGCTGGAAAAAGAGCTTTTGTCCGCATAAATATTCATAATGCACTTATTTAAATGAAATATGATGTAACCAGTACTGTCATCTAGTGTTTTTGAGTCGTACTAAGTAAACAAATAATATGCTGTAAGAATTTGTTAGTATAGCAAAAACATAGAGGGCGGTGTTCACAAAAATCATGGCATAGAAAATGGTGTTTACAGACATTACAATATAGATGGCGGTGTTACAAGTTTCAATGTTCTTTTTTCAACGTTAGGCCCAATCTAAGTGTTAAGTTAAGGGTACTTTTATTTTCCCTTTTAATTACTTTTAAATATCTTTATTTATCTTACAGGATCAATTAAAAGGCGATGCGGTTACAGAGTTAAGAGTTAAATATATCAAGAGATTAGAAGATGCTGTTCCCGCTGGAGAAGATTAATTATTTAAATATTACTTTATTTATTATTCCATTACGTACTATACGTACATGCAACCATAGACACAGTATAATAAAGACATATAACCTCCCAACAAATTGTGAAACTCAATTATCATTACTCTCTGAATCTACAGATGGCACTAAGCGTATCAAATCACATAATTTATCGTAATCAATAATCATTCATAATCTTACTACGTCACGTTGTATAGCGGTAGTACTAAAAAAAAATGGCAGATGGCACTATTTCATAATCTTGATAAATCAATTACGTAACTAGTTTTAAATTTACCTCAGATAATCTGAAAAATTTAAATGAACACAATTTTGTTTATCATAGAATAGTTTAATATGTTTATCATAGAATTTACAATTTTTTTATCATAAAAAGTAAAGATACGCTTTTGCGGCTTAGAATACACATATAAATTTCGAACGATTTTTTAAGAGTGCCGTGGCGTATCGGGTAAAGCATATATATAGCAGGGCCACGAATGTTAATAGGTCTGGCGTTCAAATTAAAGTGGATTTTTGATAATGCGGTTTCACTTTTTGTATTTTTAAACACATAAATAAAGGCAATTTAGTTACTACAGTATATAGATTTATATCTTAGTTAATTAGTAAATACATTTATATCTTTCGCAAACTACAAACTTCATTTTTTTAAGCTTCTTATCAAGTACTTACCTACCAAGTTTGTCAAACTGGCAACGTTGCGCGTTACGTTACCGCGTTGTGTTTCATTCAATTCCTTAGCCTATCGCATCGTGAGGTTCTTGTACCTACATTTGTAGTTGATTGTAGTATCGCCATCGCGACTAGCGACAGCACGATACATCGTACATACCTATGCGGCTTGTAATATTTTACATGTTTCGTGATTTTACTTTATATGTATAACGTATATTAAATACCTGTGTTTAAATAAATGGGATTTTGGATTTATGTATACTTATAAAATTTCTTTTTGTCAGTGTTTTCGTACTATGAAAATTTTCTGTTTAGCTAGAGAGCTGAAATTTTCAGTTTGCTTAGATCAGATGATACTACAACTACAAATACCTACTCAGACTCACCATCATCATCATCCTGCCCTTATCCCATTGTTTGGGGGTCCGCTATATGGTGTTATTTGTGGTTGGTGTCACGAATATATCGATGGCTCCTAAGTATACTGAGTCAACTGTACTTCTAATAACTTTACAGGAGAGCGATAAGAAGAGCAATGGTTATATTTCGCATGTTAATACAATCCAGAGAAAATAACTTATCATATTGAATTACATATAATAAGGCCTATAAACAGCGCTATTTATATTTTATATTATTTTGTTAATTTACGAGATAGTGTACATACACTAGTATACATCAATTATTTGTATGCTTAAAATGGATCAACTACCACTTACATTATTATACGTCGTATGATTGAATCTTTGTTTTGGGGAGATATTATTTAATAAATATGGTAAAACCTATTTAAATATGCTTCATAGATTTCTGATGTATAATAATTTCTATTTTTAATCTATATTTTGCTCATATTTAATAAGTTGACTCACTATACATTGACATAATTTTAAAAGTGAAACATTCCTATATTGAGTCAAGTGTTACAAAATAGGTAAAATAATAAAAAACTTCATTAATTGTTTTAATTTTTAATTATAATTTAAAAGAGCTCAAAAAAGTATTGGTAACATTAACACAACTTTCAATAAAATTAAGAAAATAAAACAATATTAGACTTAGGTAATCTTAGGTAACAAAAAAATGTTTATTGTACGTTCGAAAAAGGATATAATAATGTTATTATTATTTATGTATTAATTGCTCAAACGCACAATAATATAGGAACAGTCATCTTAATTAATTATAAAGAAAATCACAGTAAGTATACAATTCTAAATATTTTTGACACTTGGTAATTATTGCTGAGAGTAATGAAATCAGTCTCAAAAATTAACTTATGAGGGAGTACTTAATCGTTAAAAAGATCTAGAATAATAAAAAATATACTTTTATATTTTATTCTGAATCGCTTTCAACTCTATTGCTGTCAGCCTTAACCAAATTAGAAAAAAACAAGTGATATTCCTTAGGTATTACCAGTTTGTGGCACATGTCCATTAAATCTTTGTGTTTATTTTTATCTATTGGAATTGGTCTATCGTAAGCTGGACGAAGATCACTAAAGTCAATATTAGGGACAGATTTGTTACGTGTTGCTTTAGGTTTATTAGCACAATCAATCCAGTTATAAGAATCTTCCATGTAATTCGTTTTATAAAATAATTTGTAAGGATTTTCTGCCTCAATTTTTATTTCAGTGACTTTGTTCCATTGCATTTTAGATCCATCACAGGCAAAAGTCCAGTTGTTGACCCTTTTAAGCATAGTTTTGAAGTCCATTATAATATCTTGAGACACTTCAGTGACCTTATAAGGTTTATCGTCTGTTTTTGCAAATTGAAATGCCATATACCATTGGGCAGGTGTATAAAGTATTTTGTCTTTAGTCTGTCTTTCTATTAGTGCATGCATACTATCTCCCTCGTTTTGTGTGTGGCCAACAATGAGAAAACGATGACTAATGTGTATTTTGTACTTAAAACTTGCCATCATATACATTAAAAAAACGATCCTGTTCCGATTCTGACCACCGCAGTTATCAGACCAGAATCGGTAATCTTTTATACCTGCCTTAACTGTTTGCTCTATAAATTTATACACACAGCTAGCAATTTCATTTGCTCCTCTTTTAGCGGTTTGTTGGTGCCAGGAAAAGCAATAACCCTGACGATATCCTATATCAAATATAGTGAAATTATAAATAGTAAGTTTTCGTTTATAGTAAAACGTGCTAACATTCCCATGGGGTATATTTAAGCACTTTTGGAGATCGTAAGCGGCTGTTAGGATTTCAGGTTTCTGTTGGGCTAACTCTTTATCTTCTGCTTTCATCTGTCTTGCTAGGTCTTTTTGTTTCAAGTGTTCTGCCTGTTTTGCTGCATCTTGTTCTGTGCGCTGTTTATTGTTTTCAAATATATGACATTCGTCACACACATCTTTTTTCGGCTTGTGGAAACTAATATTAATGTTTTTATTGATAATATCACGATATTGCCGGACGCTAGTTACTTTATTAGTATATTTATCAGGATGAAACCATTCTTCATACAGTTTATACATTTTAGGAAACGATAAAGCTCCATCAAGATACTTTTTGGTGGAATCTTTGCGAGTATAATGCGATTCTACAGGCGAAAAACTTGCAACATGATCAATTACACTACATTTCATGTCATCAGTTATTTTTTTTAAATGGTTAACATGCCTGCCTCGCTGATCGGACTGTAGAGCCCCTTTACCTTTTTCTAGTTTTTCTAAAGCTGTATACAGGAAATTAAAACTTATAGACAAGGTATTTAAAAACATGGTTTTACATACAGGAATATTCCTTATTACAACGTCGTCCGTTTCATAAATAGGTAAAGTGTAAGAAATAGTACTCAGTCTTTTACTATTCTCCTTGTCTGTTGTCATCCTCTTCTTCGCGTCTTTGGTAGCATACTTCGTCAAAAAGTCCCACTGCCTGGTATGATTTCCTATGTCCCAAAACATTTTAAATATTTTTGATCTAGTCTTTTCCGATATTTTTTCATAACATTTTTTTCTACACGTTGGTGGACATGAAGGTTTCAGTAGTTTTTCATTATGAACTTTTCCATTTCTACTAATATATTGTAAGCCTCTGTTGACGTTTCTCTTTCTTACCTCATCTTTCCAGTCCTTCAGACAACGTTCTCTTTGTCTGCCTTTGTTCTTCTTAGTTGCTGAAGTTCGATTGCGGCTCCGGCAAGTTGGAGTACTTACTGGAGAGTCTGTGTCGTAAACATTCGTTTCAGGCGTAGCGACCGGTTTATCAAGACAAATGGCATCATCGGAAATGGGTGAAGGACATAAATCAACGCAGGGTGATGGTATTGGAGTATCATCGTATATTTTTTCGGCACAGTTACTTGTACTAGGCTTTTCTTTGAAATTCGATTCAAAAGTATCTATATTTCTGTAAAAAATATATGGATTGGGTGTGTTTGGTCGAGAATCCTCAATTACTGATGGCGATGAAGAGTTAGAAGCTACTAAAGTCCCAGTTTTATTACAAAGTTCTTCATTAAAGTGTCTATTGTCAGGAATTGGTGAAAACTCGGGAATATCATTCGGAAAGATAGAAGAGTTCGATGGTAGATTTTGTAATAAGACATCAGTATCTTCCAAATTAATGCCATCTAGTATTGATAACTCTTCTTGGGTGAAATTTTCATCTGAAGGCAGAGGAGAATCTGAAAGAAAAACATACATATCTATTATAATATACTTAAAACGAATTATACACTATGCTATGCCCCACAGCTATACCCACATAGATGCCGTTCCCGTTAAATTACCAGGACAAAAGTTTAACTAATCTTTTTCCAAGGTTTCGTCTACATCCACACTAAATTTCATCAAAATCAGTTCAGCGGTATAGGCGTGAAAGTGTAACAAACAAATTGACACTCGGAAAAAAAGAGTTATTTAGGTATATTTTAGTTGGGAGTTAGAATTCTTAATACTATTTTTTATGAAATAAATAATTTAAATGAGCAATTAATTAACTTAGTGACAATGTTTTAACCAATTATGAAGCGCACAATTTGTTTAAAGAAATCAATAGATTGAGTCAAGTTAATACATGGTAAAAAAATGTTCAACGTATACTGATCTATCTACAGTTATACCAGTATACGCTGTTACGCTGTGAAAATAGAATAAAAATCAAATTAATTATGCAAATAAATATTTTTATAAACGAATAAATCATAATTTAAGTTCACTTACCCTTTTCCGCTTCATTTTGAACATAATTATAAACTTCAGTAGTATTTTCCTTGTTATCCTTACTATAATCATGTTTTGCATTCACTAAATTAATAATTTTTCGAGACCTACTACTCATCACTCCTTACTTTTTAATGAATAATCTAAATTAAAATAACAAGAACACAAGAAATACCACCATATTTTATTGATAACAAAAACTACCAAATTGCAACCGTGCTCCCCGACGTTCCGTCGTATACTGAGCTAGTTTCAACTTGCACCAACTTGCCCGCGTCCGTGTCCCGCGTACACTAGTACGATGTAGTTGACTCTGTGTACTATGTGCAAAATAAATATAACGAGTACTTGATCCAGTATACGCCATTTTTTCTTGGTTATTTATAGGGATATGATTTTTTTTTTGACACCAATAAATAGGAAATGTTTTAATTGTCCTTAATATACCAAAAAGTGCAATTGTCGAAATTTGTTAGTTGACTCAGTATACTTAGGAGCCATCGATATCATCATAATAACCGCACGGAACCGTTCGCGTGCATGTCCAACACGTACTTGACCGTACCAAAAGGTAAAATGGAACCCTATTACTGAGACTTACCTTATTAAGAATAATTTCACAAAAATCCATCGAGAGTTACGCTCGGTCAAGCAGATATTGGTACCAATTCTATGTGCACAACTAAACTTAACCAAAAATAAAAAAGCAACTATGCTGTATTTTGATTAATTGACTATTTTCTTATACACATTCACAGTAACTTAAATTGTTATTATATAATACACCGTTTTTATAATAAGAAAGTGTAGTTAACAGTACCGAATTGCGGAATTGTGTTATTGAAATAATCAATATTTATTTTTTCGTTAAGTTTAGTTTACTTGTGCATGTAGAATTGGTACCATTATATATTATTTTTATGTATGCCCAGCCACTTATAGATCAACTCATGGTAGACATTTTAACATTTTGTTTTTGCCTAACATTTCGCTCTCACACTTGTATCGATATTAGTTAAGAATTTATTGCTGTTAATGACATAGGTTTGACAACTTCAAGTAGCGCGTCCCTTGAACATAACGGGATCGTTACCTTTCCTGCAGAATGTAAGATTAGACATAATATGTTAGTCTTAGTTTGGTCTTAGTCGTGAATAAACAGTGTTTACGTGAACACGCAATATCTCTTACTTCTAAATATACCCAAGGTACCACACCTAAAAATACGTTTCACTTTCTTTTTTTCAAAACATAATAACTAAAAGAAATATGACGATCCGGAAAACTTTTTTTTTCGGTTTTCTTTAGATAAAATTGCAGCGTCTATCACACAAATTTGGTAAAGTTTTACCACAAAAGAAAGTGATAGAAGCATAGATATATTCTTTATCTATAATATGACGCAAAAACTATTAAAATCGGTTTAACTTTCGCGAAAAAAAAACGGAAGTACGAAACGTCTTTTTTCAAAGAATTTGTAGGTAAAATCCGCTTCATCTATATTTGTCCCTTTCAGCGCGGCGCTCGGAAATAGGGATAGCAATACCTAAGGCAAATACCTAAATGAGGAGTACAGTACCCTCTTAAAGACGATTGAAGACGAAACAATAAAACACGCAAAGCTGCTTTTGCTATGAACGTCGAACGGAACAACAACATTTAAAAATATACTTTCTTTATTGAGGCATAAGGTTGCTTTCATTCTGTTTGTTAACATTCTCAAAAACACCGATCACCGCGAAGGCGGCTTGTGTCAAAGGCCTCGACGATATCATATATCAACCATAACAACATACTTTATAGTCTAAGATCCGAACCTAAATCGACCTTCACCGAGCTGATAATAGAATAAAACTTATTTTATAATAAATTTAGTATCATAATATAACAACCTGTTAATAAATATTAAAGTACTTTGTTTCTTTTGATATTGTGAGTGACGTCAATAATCCTTTTTACTTTTCATCACAACAAAATATCTCATTCAATTATTACGCTTACTTGTTACATGATACTGAAAATATTTAACAAAGCGGTAGGCTTTGTTAAATATTTTCAGTAGGTACGATGACGACCTATACATTGAGGATGTGCTGAAAGAGACAGTTCATTAGGGTTCCGTACCCAAAGGGTAAAAACGGGACCCTATTACTGAGACTTCGCTGTCCGTCCGTCCGTCCGTCCTCCGTCTGTCACCAGGTTGTATCTCAAGAACGGTGATAGCTAGACAGTTGAAATTTTCACAGATGATGTATTTCTCCGTCCGTCCGTCCGTCTGTCACCAGGCTGTATCTCAAGAACGGTGATAGCTAGAGAGTTGAAATTTTCACAGATGATGTATTTCTATTGCCGCTATAACAACAAATACTAAAAATAAAATAAAATAAATATTTAAGGGGGGCTCCCATACAACAAACATGATTTTTTTACCGTTTCTTGCTCGATACTAATAACGTTGCCTTATGTTGCATAGATAATGGTACGGAACCCTTCGTGCGCGAGTCCGACTCGCACTTGACCAATTTGTTTGACGGACGGACAGCGAAGTCTCAGTAATAGGGTCCCGTTTTTACCCTTTGGGTACGGAACCCTAAAAACGTCGAAATCAAGTGGCGCGTCACTATTTGTTTTAACAAGCTTGACCTTGAACCCAAATAAATACTACCTGTATAATAAACCAATTTGATGATTTTTATGAGATAATTTAGTTTGTAACTTTTTATCTTTTCAACCTTTTTTTGTTTTTTTTATAAAACTATAAATATATTATTGTTCTTAAAACTTACTAATATTTAATACCCTAAAATAATAATAATAGTTTTTGTAACACCAATCAATGATTTAAATATATTAAAATGCCATCTAGTTAAAAACTGTGTTAAAAATAACAAAGCGATCTGCCATCTATCGCAAGAGGTTATTTTATCGTAAGAGGTTATTTGCATGTACTAATCAGTGGAAAATAATTATTATTGTATTTTTTCGTTGAATGTAACATATTAAATATGTATTAGACTTTTAATTTAAGTTAATTTTTTTCTGTCTAAACGTATCTTATTGCAACGTCCGTTTTATACAAGTTGTTACGCTAGTGAACAGCGCCACCTAGATTTAGCGTGCATTTTATGGCGAACATGCCAAAGTATGGGAATTGATAATCTTTATTAGTACTGTGTCTATGATTTCGCTCTCACACTTGTATCGATATTAGTTAAGAATTTATTGCTGTTAATGACATAGGTTTGACAACTTCAAGTAGCGCGTCCCTTGAACATAACGGGATCGTTACCTTTCCTGCAGAATGTAAGATTAGACATATGTTAGTCTTAGTTTGGTCTTAGTCGTGAATAAACAGTGTTTACGTGAACACGCAATATCTCTTACTTCTAAATATACCCAAGATACCACACCTAAAAATACGTTTCACTTTCTTTTTTTCAAAACATAATAACTAAAAGAAATATGACGATCCGGAAAACTTTTTTTTTCGGTTTTCTTTAGATAAAATTGCAGCGTCTATCACACAAATTTGGTAAAGTTTTACCACAAAAGAAAGTGATAGAAGCATAGATATATTCTTTGTCTATAATATGACGCAAAAACTATTAAAATCGGTTTAACTTTCGCGAAAAAAAAACGGAAGTACGAAACGTCTTTTTTCAAAGAATTTGTAGGTAAAATCCGCTTCATCTATATTTGTCCCTTTCAGCGCGGCGCTCGGAAATAGGGATAGCAATACCTAAGGCAAATACCTAAATGAGGAGTACAGTACCCTCTTAAAGACGATTGAAGACGAAACAATAAAACACGCAAAGCTGCTTTTGCTATGAACGTCGAACGGAACAACAACATTTAAAAATATACTTTCTTTATTGAGGCATAAGGTTGCTTTCATTCTGTTTGTTAACATTCTCAAAAACACCGATCACCGCGAAGGCGGCTTGTGTCAAAGGCCTCGACGATATCATATATCAACCATAACAACATACTTTATAGTCTAAGATCCGAACCTAAATCGACCTTCACCGAGCTGATAATAGAATAAAACTTATTTTATAATAAATTTAGTATCATAATATAACAACCTGTTAATAAATATTAAAGTACTTTGTTTCTTTTGATATTGTGAGTGACGTCAATAATCCTTTTTACTTTTCATCACAACAAAATATCTCATTCAATTATTACGCTTACTTGTTACATGATACTGAAAATATTTAACAAAGCGGTAGGCTTTGTTAAATATTTTCAGTAGGTACGATGACGACCTATACATTGAGGATGTGCTGAAAGAGACAGTTCATTAGGGTTCCGTACCCAAAGGGTAAAAACGGGACCCTATTACTGAGACTTCGCTGTCCGTCCGTCCGTCCGTCCTCCGTCTGTCACCAGGTTGTATCTCAAGAACGGTGATAGCTAGACAGTTGAAATTTTCACAGATGATGTATTTCTATTGCCGCTCTAGCAACAAATACTAAAAATAAAATAATATAAATATTTAAGGGCTTAAGGGGGGCTCCCATACAACAAACATGATTTTTTTACCGTTTCTTGCTCAATAATAATAACGCTGACAGGTAGACGCTTTAACTATTCACAGAATATTTGGTTCTATAACGTGCCTAATGTTGCATAGATAATGGTACGGAACCCTTCGTGCGCGAGTCCGACTCGCACTTGACCAATTTTTTTACATACATACATCGCCCAAAGCTAATATACTATTTGCGCACACGCACACACAGACACATACACGCACGTACGCACACACACACGCACACACACACGACAAATGTAATTTCTAAGAATACACTCGCTATTTGAACGTCATAACAAGCAACATCGTTTTTAGGGTTCCGTACCCAAAGGGTAAAAACGGGACCCTATTACTGAGACTTCGCTGTCCGTCCGTCCGTCCGTCCGTCTGTCACCAGGCTGTATCTCAAGAACGGTGATAGCTAGAGAGTTGAAATTTTCACAGATGATGTATTTCTATTGCCGCTATAACAACAAATACTAAAAATAAAATAAAATAAATATTTAAGGGGGGCTCCCATACAACAAACATGATTTTTTTACCGTTTCTTGCTCGATACTAATAACGTTGCCTTATGTTGCATAGATAATGGTACGGAACCCTTCGTGCGCGAGTCCGACTCGCACTTGACCAATTTGTTTGACGGACGGACAGCGAAGTCTCAGTAATAGGGTCCCGTTTTTACCCTTTGGGTACGGAACCCTAAAAACGTCGAAATCAAGTGGCGCGTCACTATTTGTTTTAACAAGCTTGACCTTGAACCCAAATAAATACTACCTGTATAATAAACCAATTTGATGATTTTTATGAGATAATTTAGTTTGTAACTTTTTATCTTTTCAACCTTTTTTTGTTTTTTTTATAAAACTATAAATATATTATTGTTCTTAAAACTTACTAATATTTAATACCCTAAAATAATAATAATAGTTTTTGTAACACCAATCAATGATTTAAATATATTAAAATGCCATCTAGTTAAAAACTGTGTTAAAAATAACAAAGCGATCTGCCATCTATCGCAAGAGGTTATTTTATCGTAAGAGGTTATTTGCATGTACTAATCAGTGGAAAATAATTATTATTGTATTTTTTCGTTGAATGTAACATATTAAATATGTATTAGACTTTTAATTTAAGTTAATTTTTTTCTGTCTAAACGTATCTTATTGCAACGTCCGTTTTATACAAGTTGTTACGCTAGTGAACAGCGCCACCTAGATTTAGCGTGCATTTTATGGCGAACATGCCAAAGTATGGGAATTGATAATCTTTATTAGTACTGTGTCTATGATTTCGCTCTCACACTTGTATCGATATTAGTTAAGAATTTATTGCTGTTAATGACATAGGTTTGACAACTTCAAGTAGCGCGTCCCTTGAACATAACGGGATCGTTACCTTTCCTGCAGAATGTAAGATTAGACATATCGTCGTTGATACTGCAATACAGCGTAACTAACGATGGATAATACCGCGGAAGTACAAAAGTATCGAATTTGAGATTTGGCGGCAATACGCTATCGATGCCTATTGGGTGCGTAGTGCATTCACAGATCGGTATTTCGCTCATTCAAAATACGACAAATCAGAACTAGTTAATACCGCGTGAGCTACCCGGTAAAAATATTTTCACCAATACCGCGCATTCTCGCGATCATAACAAGCAGACGTATTGTTTTAGGTGGCGCTCTGGAAAATAAAAGTTTTTTTAGTGTAATACGAAGCTAGTCGGTAAGTATTTTATATTGTTATAATGCTTGTTTCTCAATCAACTTGGATACTTATTGGAATTTGTAAATTCTCTTGTTATCCAAGAAAAATATGCACTAATTGTTGTGATGGTAGATTCGCGGTTTCGAATTTTTATGTTTTACTTCATGTTTTAGTTAGTAAATACGCGTAGTATTTGAAATAAGTAAATTTAAAAGACTATTTTTTAATTCCAAGGGTTTTCTAATTCTAGAACAGATCTGTAGCGCATGACATGCATTATAATTTTAATGTGAGGGTAGCTTTTCAGTATTTCTCAAGTAGTATTACTTTGGTTTTAGATGATCATGGAAGAAGAGTCAGGTATTGACGAGTCTGTACTATGGAGAGATGCCGACCTCAGCAGTATTATTGTTACTCTACAAGATCTTCAAAATCGACGCCAGATGTTTTTAAGCAGAAAGAAGCAGATTTTGGATCACTCAATTGCCGACTGTGATACTTTAACCACAACTTTAGAACCTGTAGCTAGCTCATCAGGTGTTTCGAAAGTTACTGAGTCACTGTTGGATTTTTCGTCTGATGACTCTGTTGTGGATCCTGATTATGTTCCGTTATCTGAAATCGGAAATGAACAACCAACAATATCATCGGATCATATTGAATGGTTTCCTGAGAGAGATACTGAGACAGAGGTTGGGACACAGTCAAGATCGAGAATACGAAAAGCTGACAGATTGACATGGAAAAGAAAAAATAGCAGGAAAAATAGAATGTTAGGCAAAGAATATATTGGATATAAAAAGATAACAAATACCGTCAAACAGAATCTAAGCCTGAGAGAACCATGGGTCTACGAGCTACGAGCTACCACTATCTCTATGAGCTACCACTTACGCTTCTTTTTTTGTGGATTACATAACAAATCTGTTAGCCGAAGATATAAAAGATGTAGTAATATGGACAGATGGTTGCACATCGCAAAATAGAAACAGTATTGTTTCAAATGCACTGCTTAGACTAGCCATGGATAAAACTATAACAATTACACAAAAATACCTCGAAAAGGGACACACACAGATGGAGGTGGACTCTGTCCATTCTGTCATTGAAAGAAAATTAAAGAACACAGAAATATTTTTGCCATCGCAGTACGCAACATTATCTAAGCAAGCAAGAAAGAATCCCTTCCCATACAAAGTCATTCAACCGGATCATACGTTTTTCAAGGACTACGCGATTAAAGATTATCAAATATATGACTCCATACGACCTGGCCGTACTTCTGGCGATGATTGTGTGGTTGGACCTGAGAGTTAGTTTAATTATGCTAATAAGTAATTACCAACTTTCTAATTATGAGACTGTTTAGGCTAGATCCTACCAATGTTATGATTGTTTGATAATGATGTTTATTTGAATAAATATTACTTTTTTGAAATTATTATAATTCTGTTTTATTCACACTTTAATTCCGCGTAACTACCAAAAATGCTTAAGAAAGAAATGCTTTTGAAAATTTAAAACAGCGTAAGTGTATTTTCTAACTAAATATGTATTGGATTGAATTATATATTATAACATAAGGTAACTAATATACATATCTAAATAGATAAAAGTTCAGACACGGATTTGATAAGTACAGGAGAAGTTATTTAGTTTTTTCTTTCTCCTGTAAAATTTGCCTCATCAAAGTTACGCGGTATTGTCTGTTGTTAGTTACGCGGTATTGCAGTATCAGCGACGATATGTTAGTCTTAGTTTGGTCTTAGTCGTGAATAAACAGTGTTTACGTGAACACGCAATATCTCTTACTTCTAAATATACCCAAGATACCACACCTAAAAATACGTTTCACTTTCTTTTTTTCAAAACATAATAACTAAAAGAAATATGACGATCCGGAAAACTTTTTTTTTCGGTTTTCTTTAGATAAAATTGCAGCGTCTATCACACAAATTTGGTAAAGTTTTACCACAAAAGAAAGTGATAGAAGCATAGATATATTCTTTGTCTATAATATGACGCAAAAACTATTAAAATCGGTTTAACTTTCGCGAAAAAAAAACGGAAGTACGAAACGTCTTTTTTCAAAGAATTTGTAGGTAAAATCCGCTTCATCTATATTTGTCCCTTTCAGCGCGGCGCTCGGAAATAGGGATAGCAATACCTAAGGCAAATACCTAAATGAGGAGTACAGTACCCTCTTAAAGACGATTGAAGACGAAACAATAAAACACGCAAAGCTGCTTTTGCTATGAACGTCGAACGGAACAACAACATTTAAAAATATACTTTCTTTATTGAGGCATAAGGTTGCTTTCATTCTGTTTGTTAACATTCTCAAAAACACCGATCACCGCGAAGGCGGCTTGTGTCAAAGGCCTCGACGATATCATATATCAACCATAACAACATACTTTATAGTCTAAGATCCGAACCTAAATCGACCTTCACCGAGCTGATAATAGAATAAAACTTATTTTATAATAAATTTAGTATCATAATATAACAACCTGTTAATAAATATTAAAGTACTTTGTTTCTTTTGATATTGTGAGTGACGTCAATAATCCTTTTTACTTTTCATCACAACAAAATATCTCATTCAATTATTACGCTTACTTGTTACATGATACTGAAAATATTTAACAAAGCGGTAGGCTTTGTTAAATATTTTCAGTAGGTACGATGACGACCTATACATTGAGGATGTGCTGAAAGAGACAGTTCATTAGGGTTCCGTACCCAAAGGGTAAAAACGGGACCCTATTACTGAGACTTCGCTGTCCGTCCGTCCGTCCGTCCTCCGTCTGTCACCAGGTTGTATCTCAAGAACGGTGATAGCTAGACAGTTGAAATTTTCACAGATGATGTATTTCTATTGCCGCTCTAGCAACAAATACTAAAAATAAAATAATATAAATATTTAAGGGCTTAAGGGGGGCTCCCATACAACAAACATGATTTTTTTACCGTTTCTTGCTCAATAATAATAACGCTGACAGGTAGACGCTTTAACTATTCACAGAATATTTGGTTCTATAACGTGCCTAATGTTGCATAGATAATGGTACGGAACCCTTCGTGCGCGAGTCCGACTCGCACTTGACCAATTTTTTTACATACATACATCGCCCAAAGCTAATATACTATTTGCGCACACGCACACACAGACACATACACGCACGTACGCACACACACACGCACACACACACGACAAATGTAATTTCTAAGAATACACTCGCTATTTGAACGTCATAACAAGCAACATCGTTTTTAGGGTTCCGTACCCAAAGGGTAAAAACGGGACCCTATTACTGAGACTTCGCTGTCCGTCCGTCCGTCCGTCCGTCTGTCACCAGGCTGTATCTCAAGAACGGTGATAGCTAGAGAGTTGAAATTTTCACAGATGATGTATTTCTATTGCCGCTATAACAACAAATACTAAAAATAAAATAAAATAAATATTTAAGGGGGGCTCCCATACAACAAACATGATTTTTTTACCGTTTCTTGCTCGATACTAATAACGTTGCCTTATGTTGCATAGATAATGGTACGGAACCCTTCGTGCGCGAGTCCGACTCGCACTTGACCAATTTGTTTGACGGACGGACAGCGAAGTCTCAGTAATAGGGTCCCGTTTTTACCCTTTGGGTACGGAACCCTAAAAACGTCGAAATCAAGTGGCGCATCACTATTTGTTTTAACAAGCTTGACCTTGAACCCAAATAAATACTACCTGTTTTTTAATAAACCAATTTGATGATTTTTATGAGATAATTTAGTTTGTAACTTTTTATCTTTTCAACCTTTTTTTGTTTTTTTTATAAAACTATAAATATATTATTGTTCTTAAAACTTACTAATATTTAATACCCTAAAATAATAATAATAGTTTTTGTAACACCAATCAATGATTTAAATATATTAAAATGCCATCTAGTTAAAAACTGTGTTAAAAATAACAAAGCGATCATTGAAGCGAATCATCTGCCATCTATCGCAAGAGGTTATTTTATCGTAAGAGGTTATTTGCATGTACTAATCAGTGGAAAATAATTATTATTGTATTTTTTCGTTGAATGTAACATATTAAATATGTATTAGACTTTTAATTTAAGTTAATTTTTTTCTGTCTAAACGTATCTTATTGCAACGTCCGTTTTATACAAGTTGTTACGCTAGTGAACAGCGCCACCTAGATTTAGCGTGCATTTTATGGCGAACATGCCAAAGTATGGGAATTGATAATCTTTATTATACTGTGTCTATGATGCAACGAAAAAGAAAAAAAAACAGTGTTGTTAAAAACGCTAACGTCAACGCCATCTAGGCGTGTTTGTCAAACTAAAAACTGTATTTAAATTATTAGACTGTTCCACGGGTCTACTTACTCTCGGGCAAAAAAGAAGTCTGTTTTCTTAATCTTTAATTTAGAATATAAGCTATATTAAATATACCTTTTATCCAAATCTCTTGATCCCTTTTCATAGAGGATCTTGCCTGCTTATTATTTTCCTTATCTGGCTTTTACGGCACCCTGGGGGTGGAAATGGGGTGGTGACATTTGCATTCATAATCTGTCACCGTAATAAGTAATACATAATTTAAAGTATATGTATTACTTAGTTATTACATACATATATCTAAACAAATATATGATTAAGAAAAATGTTTTGTTTCATTTCTTCCTAAACTTTAAAATATACAACTACTGGCAGTTGCCCGCAACTTCGTATGCATAAAATTAAGAACAATTCCCCGTTTTTGTAACATTTTTCACTGAGACTTGGCTCCTATTGGTCGCAGCGTGATGTTCTATAGCCTATAGCCTTCCTCGATAAATGTACTATCCAACACTGAAGTAATTTTTCAAATCGCACTAGTAGTTCCTGAGATTAGCTCGTTCAAACAAGCTCTTTGCAATAGCAACCATATTGTTATAACAACCATACAACTTGTGTCTGTGAACTATGTTAGTCTCATCAAAATAAATATTTTCTTTCTTTCTCTTCAGCTTTGTGATATTAGTATAGACATAAATAAAATACTATAATTCATTCATGATTATGGAGGAGCGTAGTGTTACACCTAATATTGTGCAATGTTCCTTGTCGTCTTAAACTGCAAACATGAGAGTATTTCATTAGATTATTTGTAACGAATAGGTACAGCAGTTTCATAAATGTAAAGGCACGGTACTGTCAGTATTCTCATATTTTTGTAGTGTGGCACGCAGCTATCAGTTTGCTTTAAATTGTTCATAGCACGGATACAGCGTTTTTGCGCCTTAAGGGCCTACATCAATATTATCGGATATCATCGCCGACACGTACATATTAACACAGCCAGTAGGCACAGAAAATGAAGAATTAGGGATATTTTTTTTGTTTACTCAAAATCTACTAAATATATTTTAATTCTGATTTACGTGTTTCTATATATAATAGTTACTTATGTTTTTAAAGTTATTTCATTATTTAATACGCGATAATAGACCGACAAATGAAAAAAATAAAAAATTTGAGAGGTTGTTTCGCCAAGATTTTCTATCGAGAAAACTTTTTTCAATCGTGTTTCTGAGTTTATGCGATCCTAGATCATATATTGAAAAAACATATACTTAAAAATTAGAGCTCTAGCCATTCAATCTAAAGAAACAATGAAAACTTCGTACATAGAAAAATGCACGAAGCTATTTTGGTAGGTATCGTCTTAAATACGTCTTCTTTAACTGTTGCATTGCCCCAAAATATGATGCCATACCTTAGAGTACTACCAACAAGTCCATGGTATGCTGTCAGCAATACATAGCTATTAACTGTCTTTTTTAGCAAATGTAGTACATAAGAATATTGATGCAGTTTATTACATACAGTTTCAATATGTTTGTGCCATTTCTATGTACTTTCTACGTGAAGACCAAGGAATTTGAGATCATGTACTTCATTAATTCTGTTTCCCTTGTAGTTAATATTTAAATGTTATGTTCATTATAAAAGAGATCATCTTTTGAACTAAGCAATTATTAATGTAAATTATTGTAAACAACAAGCAATTATTTTATTCACAAATAACATTATGACCTTTTCCACTTAAAAAAAGTGAGGAAGTCATTCTAGCTCGAATTAATATCATATTTAAATTAATTAATAACTTCGTCTATATGTATTAGGTACTTATAAATATTAAAATCTTTTCATAATAATAGTGAACGTGTTAATTAGTTTGTTACACTCTGCAATGCAATAAATTGATAGTAGTACTATGGTCTGGAACAGAACGTAAAATTTATCTTCTACTGGGGCCTAAGTCTGCTATACCAATCTATACTAATATTAAAAAGCGAAAGAGTTTGTTTGTTTGTTTAAACGCGGTAATCTCAGGATCCGCTGGTCCGATTTGAAAAATTCTTTCAGTGTTGTATAGTACATTTATCGAGGAAGGCTATAGGCTATATAACATCACGCTGCAACGAATAGAAGCGAAGCATCAGTGTAAAATGTTGCAAGAAACGGGGAAAAAAGTCACACGCGCGAGCTTTAAATGAAAACGCTGCCTTATCCATGTGAGTTACAACAAAGTAATGTATAGAGAAATTGTTTGTTACCTATAGATCTTTAAAAAAGTCCGCGAGGCCATATGTCTATCTTTTAAGGAAAACCCGCTGTACCCATAAGAACGTCAACAAAATTATCAAATTCAATAGGATATTTTCAAAAGCTATTTATGTGTATATAGTAACATTTTTTATCAAATTAAATGCCTTAGTTAGGTTACGCATTTAATATAGATAATAACTGCTTGCTTTTTGCTTTTTTTTAAATGAATATCTTCGGAGATATGACGAAAAAAGAATTACGCGTGATAAAATAAAGTTAAACTGTTCGCTGAGCAACGAGAACGTTTCCCCGGTCATCTACGTATCTATACTCCATTGTTTCGATGTATGGTTGAATGTATAAATGTAAGGATGTTTGTTGTTCTTTCACGTAAAGACTACTGGATAGATTTTCGTGAAACTTTGCAATAATATAGCTTACATATCAGATTAACACATATGCAATAATTTATAAAGATACCATGTGTAACGGCGTCTTAGTGTGTGTAAAAGTCAGTATTGTACAGGTTGTTACGCTGCTCAATCCCCGACGGATCAGTGTTGAGTTGGTCTTTATAGGCACCGGCGTCATCGTCGGCGCACAGTATACGATTTGATCAATCTAGGTGGACAAATATCAAAAATCAAATTATTGAAATTGTACATTTTGTCACTTATCTCTTAATTTTGAATGACATTAGCAACTCATGAAACAAAAGAAACATTCCTGGGCGCCGCAACCTATTCAATAACAAAAGACAAAGATACCCTTTCAATAGCAGGTAGTAGAGTACAGGCTCAGTGCGACCGCTAACGTTAACGTGTTTGCATGTCTCTGAGTGTTTTGTGCGATACCAAGTGCTTTTTAGTGATGGAATCTTCTACTAGAGGTAATTACACTTTTATTTAGTTAATATATTTGCACTGTGTTACTTTTATTTATGTAACAATATGATCTTAAACATACTCTCTTTGAATAAATTTCTTCCATTAAATTAAAAATGTAATTAGACATATAGTATATAGCAATATACCGCAGGCTTGTGGTAATAGTTTTAAAAGATTCATTATTTATTCTATTATTTGGGGCAATTTGTTATATTTTGCGCTTATCTGCGCAAACTAACTTTTTTCGTGTTTTTTTTTATAGGTGCCCGTATGCAGCGAAAATCTTTGTTTGAATTTTGGCATTCAATTTCACCTAAAGGGCGAGTTACTCAAATGATCAACTTTGTAAAGTCAACATTTGGTGCTCCGGTCCTTAGTCAAGAAGCAGAACGCCTTTTGCGTGCTTTAATGAAAAACGAATCTGAGAAAATTCGTGAAAAATGGGAACGCAAACAAAGGAAGTTGGATTTGTTTCTAGATTCTTACGAAGAATGGTTATGCGAAAATTTGAATTTAGATATGATTTCCGACCATTCACAACCGAATCCCATTCGCGGAAGACCGCAAACAAGCTTTGAAAATAGTTCCAAAAGAACAAAAAAACGTAAAGTTCAGCATTTGCTAAGTGGCTACAGTAAAGAACAATTGTCATTTGCCGCCCAATTAAGTGTTCGAACCAGTGGAAGACGTGATGCTGCTGACTTAATGCAGGAAATAGCCACTGCATCACCAAGACGTGCTACTACATATAAGCAAGCCCGAATACTTTATACAACGTCCAGAAGAAGTATGAGTTCTAAAATTGAGTTACGACCATACACTGCTGAAGAAGCATTAGCTTTGTTTATATCAAACAGTTTTACGGTCCATACTTATAAAAATGTGCAACAAGAATCCAAAGAAAGAGGATTCCCGTTATATCCGTGCTACGATCAATTAGCACGTGTAAAGAAAGAGTGTTATCCTCCGGTGGAATTTATCACAGTTACTGATACGTGGGCAGAAGTTCAGCTTCAAGCACTTCTTGATCACACGGTCATAAGAATATGTAAGAATGTAATTGGAAATGTATTGCTTAGCTCTACAGATGAGTTACACTATACAATGATTTATAAGTGGGGATGTGATGGTTCTTCTGGACATAGCTTGTATAAGCAACGGTTCGAAAGTGCGGAGAGTACCGATGAATATATGTTTGTTATATCTTTAGTACCTTTATAGCAGATAATAATAATAAGAACATCTTTTGGGAAAATCCACGTCCTTCATCACCAAGATTCTGTAGAATACTTAAGTTTATATATAAAAAAGAAACGGAACTACTAATTAAAGAAGAATGCAAAGCAGTACAAAGTCGAATTGATAATTTAATGCCAACACCTATCGAGATAGATGGACACATCATACTCGTTAGCCATCATTTAATTCTTTCAATGATAGATGGGAAAGTATGCAATGTTCTGTCTGAAAATAAATCTTCTCAGAGATGCTTTATTTGTAAAGCATCGTCGAAAGAGATGAACTCACCTACAGATCATAGGCAGCCTAATCAAGACATGTACCGATTTGGTATATCAAGTCTTCATGCATATATTCGTACTATGGAGTGTCTTTTGAACATTGCATACCGCAGCGAGTTTTCTGAATGGCAAGCTAGAGGAACTCGAAAACAAGATATGAAAAAGAAACGAAAGGAAGAAATACAAAGGGAATTTAAGAAAGTTGGGCTCATAATAGATAAAGTAAGACCGGGATATGGGACCAGTAATGATGGAAATACCGCAAGG
The DNA here is from genome assembly GCA_916999025.1 of Orgyia antiqua. Taxonomy (NCBI): domain Eukaryota; kingdom Metazoa; phylum Arthropoda; class Insecta; order Lepidoptera; family Erebidae; genus Orgyia; species Orgyia antiqua. Next base: position 20,432,428 of record OU779869.1, read on the forward strand.
GCATTTTTTCATAATAGTGCTACAACAGCAAGTATTACCTGTCTGGATGAAAATCTCATAAAGCGTTTTGGAACATTACTTGCAGCCATAGCTTCTGGATACGAAATAGACTCCGAAAAATTTCAACAGTACTGTTATGAAACTCGGCGCCTATATTTACATTTATACCAGTGGTATAACATGCCAGCAACTGTGCACAAGATTTTAGTACATGGTGCAGAGATTATGCGGCATTCGATAATACCACTCGGGCAGATGTCTGAAGAGGCCTCGGAGGCCAAAAATAAAGAAATACGAAGAGTACGATTAGGACATACTCTTAAAACTTCACGCTATCGGACCAATTACGATTTAATAAAGTATATGTTAATGTCTTCAGACCCACATATATCTTTTTTAAGGAAACTGCCTCAAAAAAATATATACAAAAACCATAAAGATTTAAAATTATTATTAAAAAATCATTAAAAAAGGTTTTACGTAACAATTTTTTTTTTAATTTTACTATTATATCATACAAAAATTATTTACAGTCTTTGAAAATGCAATTCCAACCCGCCTGATTTTTGTCCACCTAGATTTGTAAAATCGTACACTGTGCGGCGTATGGTCGTTACGCTGCTCAAATCCCGACGTATCGGTGCTAAGTTGGTTTCTATAGGCGTCGGCGTCGGCTTCGGCGTCGGCGTATGGTCGTTACGTTGCTCAAATTCCGACGTATCGATGCTGAGTTGGTTTTTATAGGCATTGGCTTCTACGCCGGCGTAGGCGACGACGTCGGCGACGACGCCGACGCCGGCTTCGCCGACGCCTCCGGCGTATGGTCGTTACGTTGCTCAAACCCCGACGTATCGGTGCTGAGTTAGTTTTATAGGTGATGGCATCGACAGTGGCTCAAAAACTCCTAGACCGTTTTTTTAAATTCTTTCACCATTTGAAAGCTACATTATCTGCGCTTAAATAGACTAGATTTTATTTTTAAAAAATTAGGGTTCCGTAAAATATTAGGGTTTTTCGGAAAAAAATCAACTAAAAGAGTTAACTATTTTGCGTACGCTGCTTAAACTTTAAAAGATAGAACAACAAAATATTCTAATTTTTTATTTATTTATGAGATTTATTTATTTCAAGGAAGACCAACAGCTTCTCAATCAATATGAACAAAAAAGAAATATTCATCAGCAAGCGAATTATAGGTCCTCACGGATAAAAAATTAAGAGCCATGTTTATGGTATTATAAGGGTGGGTATTTACTATGTATTATAAGTATGTATTTACAAAAGAAAAGTAGTTTATGTATTCTATCCGTATTCTGGTACCCATAACACAAGCATATAAAGCTTACCTTGGGACTATAGGACATTGTGTGGTAAATTCTTATTTATATACGCTTTAATATAATGAAGTATTTTTATTTATTCATTTTGCGATTAACTTAATTAATTGAGAGAACAACAGAACGTTATTCCGAGGTCGTGGGTTTAAGTCCTGTTTATGATAATTCTGATTTTGACAATAATTTCAATCAAGTGTTATTCGCCAGGAAGGTGAAGCATTTTTCTTGATGGCTTCGACTGGTACAAGGAAAGAAATACGTGATTATCATCTGTTCTAGGATTGTTGTAATTTTACTACCTCGATTTAACTCATTAAATGCAGTGATTTCAAATTCCATGTGAAGAAAGTCGCATTCAATAACTTAGCAACGGAAGCAATTCTGTCTCTCTGTGACTCTTTCGCGATTATCTGCCCAAATTATTAATTATACCTCGCTCTTGAGTTTTTGTTAGGTAGGTTACCTAACAAAAACCTATCAAGAGCGAGGTATACTGGAACGTTTAGGGTTACGTACCTACTTGACCGAAAAATATAAAGAACTAAATACAAATAAACAGTTAATTAAGCATATAGCAACTCACCAACATAACTTTGTAGCTGCAATAAAGGGGATCGCTTACATTTCAGCTACTTCATAAGTTCGTATTAGTTTTTAGCAAATCTTTCATGTGATGTGGTATTAAATTATAAGTTTTTTGGATTTTTATCAACACTGTGTAGGCTTGGACCATGCCAAATTTCAAGTCTCTAGGATAGTGGGAAGTAACCTGTAAATTTTGATTCCCTAGCGAAAGTGGAAAATACTCAAAAATAGCTGTAGTTCGGTTATATCTTCTGAATGCGTAGATCTAAATTATTCGTTGTATCTTTTTCAGCAAGGGACCACATAGATCTACATTTGGTATAAGTTTCAAATTAACAACTTCAGCCGTGGCTGAGTAAAAAAAAGTTTAACGAGTGGATAGACAGACAGACGGACACCGTATTGAGAGTATAAGGGTTTGTACAAAGACCTAAAAAGGCATGATGAAGCTCTGAGATATCATTTACTAAAATGACATTGGGCCGTGTGTGTTACATCTTTAGAACTGTGCAAGAAAAGAGAACCACACTGACGATTTACTAATTAGCTGTAAAATGGCGTTATTGTTAGTTCATTTAATTTTTCGTTTCTTAATTCCACGCGTACGAAGTCGCGGGCACTGCTAGTGTTATTATAATGATCAGTCACTGATTGCTTAATGGGGGGAATTTTAGCAAGTTTGATAGTCTACTATAAATTTTTTGTTATAAATGACGCCACTATAAATAATAAATAAAAATAAATATTCATGGACATTTCACACAACGTCCTCTGGTCTATGGCACGATAATGGCGTCAGCGACTGATCATTATGTCAACATTGTAAATATTGTAATAGCAGACTTGGGCCCCTCAGTTAAAGACTAAAAAAGAAGCTCGTTGGCAAATTATGATTAGTTTTTTATGTGAATACGATTAGGTACTATAGTTTTAGTTTTTCATAATTTAATTAACAACATCAACGCGAGCTAGAGGAAAAAGCTCGTTTAACCAAAAATATTGCTTTCGATGTTACTATCCTTATAGTTTGTGCGTATAGTTTGATGTTCGTCTCTGACTTTTCGGTGCTGTTTGTAATCTATACTTATAATAAATCTGTAGAGAGGTCAATTCTGTACATGAAATATATTTTCAAAATAACTATCAGGGGGTGATTAGTGATCGATACTGATGCCAAAAATGCAATCAGTAAAATTTTTGTCTGTCTGTCTGTCTGTCCGTCTGTATGTTCCTTATAGAAACAAAAACTACTCGACGGATTTTAACGAAACTTGGTACAATTATTCTTCATACTCCTGGGCAGATTATAGTATAGTTTTCATCACGCTACAATCAATAGGAGCAGAGTAGTGTAGGGAAATGTTGGAGAAACGGGAAAAGGTGCTCCATTTTTTAGGCTTCCGTCGCGTGTGCAGCCTTAATGGTTAAAGTTACATGGAAATCATGTATGACGGAAATATTCTACATAAAAATGTCTAAAAAATATCCCGAAACAGCACATATCTATATTTTATGGTTGACTCACAATAACACGTGTAACTCCTGATAGCTTAGCAGTTCGTTCATTCTGATTATATTTGTTTACTCTTACGTTTATAATACTCTCACTCAAGCAGTAGTTAAAAATGTTGCAAAAACGGGGAAAATTTCCTAAATTCTACGCGGACGGATTCGAGGGCAACAGCTAGTTATTAATAAAGAATAAGTTTTTACACGAGACGTACTTTATTAATCCTAGAGCTAAAACCTGTTACAATATATAAGCCTCAGTTATAGTTGAGAGCTCACGTGTGATGGTCGACATATACTCCTAGACAAAACGTTGAAGTAGGTCCATGACGTTGGGGAGGGAGAAAATTCGTTAATAGTCAAGGAGTGGAGGAATGAAGAGAGACTACAGGAGATCAGAAAGAGGAAATTGTGTAGAAATTGTTAGTGCTCATGACGAAGGCATAGGCAGGTTTCTTCTTACAGTAAGTAGTAATAAATAAATATTTCAGTTTTTAGTGTTGGATAGTACATTTATCGAGGAAGGGTACAGGCTATATAGCATCAAGCTGCGACTAATAGGAACGAAGCATCGGTGAAAAACGTGGAAAATTTTCTAAACATTCAATTTAAACATTCGCAGGCTAGTTGCTAGGTACATATTTAGAAAACTTCCAGATGTTGTGTTATACATATGACTTATGCTAGAATATCAGGCTTCATCACACATATATATTCCTGTGTGGCTATCGAACCTTAAAGGATAGAGCCAAGCTAAATGCTCTTATTATCGAACCCGCACCTTCAATATTTTTGATTAAATTAGAACATTAACTTATTATACATTAAGAGGATACCAAAATAGCTTCGTGCATTTTTCTATGTACGAAGTTTTCATTGTTTCTTTAGATTGAATGGCTAGAGCTCTAATTTTTAAGTATATGTTTTTTCAATATATGATCTAGGATCGCATAAACTCAGAAACGCGATTGAAAAAAGTTTTCTCGATAGAAAATCTTGGCGAAACAACCTCTCAATTTTTTTATTTTTTTCATTTTTCGGTCTATTATCGCGTATTAAGTAATGAAATAACTTTAAAAACATAAGTAACTATTATATGTAGAAACACGTAAATCAGAATTAAAATATATTTAGTAGATTTTGAGTAAATAGGAAAAGTATCCCTAATTCTTCATTTTCTGTGCCTACTGGCTGTGTTAATATGTACGTGCCGGCGATGATATACGATAATATTGATGTAGGCCCTTAAAATCAAGTTACATATTGAAAGTTATCTTGTTTCAAAGTCACAATAACACACCTTGACCTTTTAAACTTGGAAAAAAATAATTGTCAGGAAGTCTTTGCACTTAGTTCTAATACTTACAATTAGGAGTAGTATATATTAGGAGTAATAATACATCGTAGGAGACTTGATTAAAATGGTTTACTTCAGGGTTTTTTAGTTTTAACTTAGGTTCCAGTGAAGTGGGTCCTTAAATGGTGTCAATGGTGAGTAATTCCTTTATCTGATGAGTTCGAATGGTGACCCGTTGAATATTCATAAAAGGCGCCTTCCAAACCAGCTACACGTGTCGTAAGCCACGGATCGATCTCATCGTAGTAGAATGTTGTAGTTAACGTAGTTAGCTTATTCAGTATTACAGGGTGTTTGGATTGGAGACTACCCTGGCAATAGTAACAGGTGATGTCTACGGTGATTTTCTATGATATCAGAAGTGGGATCGAATAGTCGTTATTCGATTTTGTTTTGAAAAAAAAACTAGAACAGTATAATTAACCGTAACCGGCGTTCTAGTAAAAGTTTAAAGTTTTCGCAAAGTTTCTTTTTGGAGAAAAATTACTTCGATTATATTAACAAGCAAAGACTGATAATAACAAGTCATAGGTAATTAGTTAATTACCCTATAACTATAACTACGTAACAAAAATTAAATGACAATGATTTATTAGTAATTTTATTAATCTACAGTGTTCACTTGCTTAATTTATCTCGTGTATCAATAAATAAATAATAGTAAAATCGTTTTACTTGATTGCGAACAGAAATAAAGTGTGGCTTTATGAACATTCAACACTTCGTTTTAAAGTGGTTGGTTTCCTTTTTATAAAGTTGGTTCATGATTTTCTGCGCTTATTTATAGGCGTACTTGATAACTAAAATTTTAAATAAAAACAAAGATTTAATCTCTGCCGTGTAATAATGCGTTTTTGCATATTCTAACGCGTTACTAGACTTTGTGATTAGCAAATAAAATCGTAAGAAACTTTCACCTAGATGAGAGGTAGTGAGAAAATCTAAATCATCGTTAACTAAATACTCAAGATTAGACCAACATGTAGTTACATGTAGAAGATAGAGTTGTGATAAAAAGAGATTGACGAAATATGCGTTTCAAATTTTAAATCCTTAGACAGCGAAAGAAAGTTTAGAAATCTATATACGTGCCAGTCGTTTCAGAAATACTGTTTCGAAAAATCTATTTACCATTATGATCTCGACTGTGCTATTGACGTATGCAGACGTCCTGTAAGTCGTTAATAATATTGCCAACGCAACTTATTGTAGTGTACCTATAAATGCGGTTAAATTCGGCCTTTCTAAAATATCTAGCTACAAATACGAAACTGACGGTGCTATTGACGTATGGAGACGTCTAGTAACCATTAATAATTATTAACATCACTTTTTGTGGTGTATAATGAGTTTTGAAATCTTTAACTTACTGACGTGTGAGACGTCTAGTAAGGCAGTAATAATATTAACCACACGCTTTATTGTGGCTTACTTATAATCAGTTCGTGAAATCTTCTTTTTAAAACATCTACTTACAAATATGATTTTGATAACGCAGAGACGTCTTGTAAACTATTAATAACATTAACCACACGTTGTATTGTGGTTTACCTATAACATGTTTCTAAAATTTTCATAGAGATGTCCAGTATAGCAGGTTCATCTTATTACAAATATTTAATTCCAAAATGCCTTTAATGCCCATACAATACTTCAGTTGTATTTTGATTTAAATGTATGCGACTAATATTATTGGTCTATGCAGGCTGAAAAAAATAATCACTAGTAATCTGCAACTGTTTCGCGTGGTTCTCATTGTAAATGAAGTCTACCGTTTGTTTTTAACTTTATTACTTTCCGTTTATTCGCGCATACGACCCTTATTACAAATTATCGAGGCGACAGGAGACAAGCTCTGAGTATTCACGAGCATAACTTTTGACCTTATTTACTTGAACAAGAATCTGTTGTAGTGGATTAACTATAGCAGATCTACATACCGGAACAAATTATCTACCTCTTAAATTTTAATTTGCGAGCGTTTTTGGACGCCAATGAGGAATTACTGGACAGACTCGAGAGATTACAGAATTTATGCATTCGGTTTATTTTTAATCTTAGAAAATATGACCATGTTTCTCGCTATCGCAAAAAACTGAAATGGCTCCCTATACGACTACGTAGGAACACTCGAATTCAATGCATTCTCTATAATATTCTTTACAATCCTGCTTCTCCCTCTTATCTACGTGAGCGTTTCTCTTTCGCTCATTCTTCCGATGCTAGGACAAACCTTCGCACACTACTCAAATACTCTGCTCACAAAACTGACTTTTTCTCCTACTCCTTTACTATACATGCAGTCAGATTGTGGAATTCACTACCGTCCCACATTAGAGAGTCCCGTTCCGTTTCTACATTCAAACTGAAGACCCGTCAACATTACTTATCAACAATCTCGTAATTGTGTCATCGTATTGTGTTGTTCAACTAGTATGTTTATATTATGTGCTTTTATAGGTTTGTATGTATTGTATGTGTATGTTTTATGTATTATTATTATTGGTCGATATATATATTTATGTACTGTGTATTTATTGTATATATTATGTAGGCTTGTTAAGGATCTATGTATGTTTATGTATTTAGTATAAATTTATTTTAACTTAATTAGTTGTCCGTATCTCTGTCACCCTACACTACACACCCATGGTCAATCTTTTTTTTTCACAATCTCCTCTCGCGGGTCTACAGGTAGAGATTTCTTTTAGAAATATGTGGATCCCTACACTACTTTTCTTATGTCTGTATTTACTATGGTTTCCTGGTGTAAAATCTTTTAAATAAATAAATAAATAAGAAATTACATAAGAAGAAGAGTTAGAACTGAGTGGATATGAAATAGTAAGCATATTCTATACCTGTAAAATACAGAAAATAAAGAAATAAAGAATAGTACATAAGTAATTAATTTTATAAATAGTTTAGAAAATTTAAATTGTTTAGTATGTATCAGGAGCCTGATACTGATATTCTCCGTGTGGTGACGGAGTAAGAATACAAGTGTCACCACCCCATTTCCTCCCAAGGGTGCTGTAAAAGACAGCTTAGGGATATTGCACACAGATAACATCCTCTGTGAGAGACAGAAAACTCGAAAACGATTTTAATTATAACTTAGTCTTAAAAAGTTACAGATTTTTTATTTATTTATTTTTTGTTGATTTTATGAGGTCAGTTTGCCTAATGGTATTCTTCTATTCTCTTTTCAGGGCTTTTACTTCACAAAACTCCAATAAATTTATCAGATGTTTTCTCTAAAGAACTATAGGATGGTGAAGATCAGTTGGCAAGGTAGGTCCCGCAGGTCCCTCTAGTAAGTTTAAGGATATCCTGCTCTATCTTTTACAAGATGTTTATGTAACAAGTGACACGTGAATCGTCCTTTTAACCGAATTCTATAAATGGAGGCGGTTATATTTTGTTCAGTTGAATATTTTTTTTTATAAATGGAGCCCATTTAAAAAAATTGTTGAGTTAAGACTCTCCAGACCCTGTCGAGCGTGCCAACATTAGTATGGTAAATATGTAAAATGTACCTATACATAGAACTACTTTCAGTTTTTGGTATTCCTGGTTTTCTACATATCCTTTGAGGCCAATAACCAGATTTGTATCTTTTTGATTTCCATGTAAAGCGATGCTAGTGGCGTCATTGTTATGCGTTGAGTGTACGGCGCGGAGTGGACCACTGACTCAGCTCGGAGACTTCGACGTGCAGGTGCAGCACTTGATATCCCAGGAGATGATGTCTGCTGACGAGTTAGCGAGGGTGGCGGACGGTATTGAAGATCTTAAGAACACATTGTCGAAACGATGGGAAGGTAAGTTTGCAAAATATGTAGTAATATTACGTCCATAAACTTCACATTGAACAGGCTTACTCTTACGATTGTAAGAGAAATAATTGTAATAATAAAATAAAATAAATAATATAGCTTATTGTAATCATATAAGCTTAGATTGGGCCCAGAAGACATTATTGTCAATATCTATATATTTCTCTGCCTACTACTGAACATAGCACACAGCCAAAAGAATTCCATAACATGCGCTCTTGTGGCTCTATTATGTATTGTCTTTTATTCTTCCTGGTGTCCGCTTTAAAACCTTTCGAAGTCTGGTTATGATACCTTAGTTTAGGCTGTCTATTGTATACATAGTCAAGGTTATTACGAACCGGTGGACCTTTTAAAAATACAATATTTTAATTCAAAAGCGTTTATTCGCTACTAAAATCAAACTAAGACTAAAGCTAACTTAATTATAATGTTCCTTATATACTATTAAAATTATCTCTTATGGAAACTTTTCCACGGCGTGTTTGTCCAAATCTCTTGAATTCCTTAATTGGCATGATTTCTCGGAACGGCAACTATCTTATCATAATAGTTACTCAGAACAGCGATTGTTCCTGGACTTTGGTGTTTGAACGGGTGGCCGTTACTACATACTTTCACCTTTTCTTGTTTGTTGCAAAACATTGCAAGCAAATAAATAACCAGGATCGTATATTTCACAGGTGCAGAGTTACATGCATACGGATCTACAAGAACCGGACTAGCGCTGAAGACCAGTGACCTGGACGTGCACGTGATGATACCTAGCTATGACCACTCTTTACAAGAATACTTTGTTCTTGAAACTGCCAAGATATTCCATCAAGACCCAATAAAATATAGTAACGTCCTTTGTGATGTACGTCCATATCTCTCTAGAGTATCATATCATAATAACCTCTTGGGTTTTAAAGTTGATGTCTCATTGAATACTCATGATGGTGTAGAAGTTACAGAATTACTAAGATATTTCATAAACTTGGATGAGCGGTACATCCCTCTCTTTGTTTTGGTAAAATTTTGGTGTAAAACTCATGAAATAACTGCAACAGGCTCGTTTACTAGCTTCAATTTTTATTTAATGACAATATTTTATCTTCAACAAAAGCAATTGATTCCTACTGTGTATCAGGTGCAAGCAGGTACATCACCACACATTATCAACGAATGGAATGTTAACTTTAAGGAAATTCCATTTCACATTGAAAATAATGAAAATTTGTATGAATTGTTGGGTGGTTTCTTCAAATATTACAGTGAATTTGATTTTGATAATAATTGCATATCTGTGTACGTGGGACGACCGGTACATAGAACTGACTTGGTGCATGTTGACCATATTCCTGATGAGTTTGTCATGTATAAGAACTGTTTAAGAACAGGCGCCTGTAAGCCTCTTGACGTACACTCCGCTGTATGTCTACAAGATATTTTCAAACACAATTATTATTCTGGAGCACTGCCTAAGAGTGACGGTCTAATCAAGTTTATTAACTATTCAAAATTTTGCGTGAAAATGTACGAGAGCGTGCCGAGGAGTCAATTTCTAGGATCAATTAATTCAAATAGAACCACAATTATATGGTAATATTGCTGAAGTTAGTTAAATTATAGAAATTGAGACTGTTGCGCCGGATTCACAATGTAATTCGAAATGCATGGCTCATCCCCTTCGGAAATAGTATTTGTTCTGTTATTATTAATGGGCCTCGTGGTCGAGTGGTTCATGTAACGGACTGCCGTTCACGAGGTCGCGAGTTCGATTCCCACACGAGACGATTGTCGATTGACGATTTTTATAAAACTACTTTTTACGGATTTAGACGCGTATATTTGTTTTAAATTTTGGCCCGACGTTTCGGAGACTTTGCAGTCACCATGGTCACGGGTGAGACTGAGCTGCTCAGACTACATAAAATCAATAACATTATTTTAGCTAAAATTTTGTTATTGATTTTATGTAGTCTGAGCACAATATAATATGATATAGTTTATAGTACCGTGACCATGGTGACTGCAAAGTCTCCGAAACGTCGGGCCAAAATTTCAAACAAATATACGCGTCTAAATCCGTAAAAAGTAGTTTTATTTAAACAGATGAGTCGCGCAAGTGTTAGAAAATATTACAATCATTTTTATGTTTTAATTGGCAAATAAATTTTTGTACTGCATCTAATTGTTTTCTATGTATTATAAGTACCTATTTACAAAAGAAAAGTTGTATATGTAGTCTATTCGTATTCTGGTACCCATAACTGGTTGCATAACTGGTTTGCGAGCCCAGCCCTGGCCAGACGCGCGAGGCGATGGCGGGTTGAAGAGGGGGTGGAGACCATGTCGGACCACCGATACATCCGGTTTGACTTGGCCCCGTCCCCCACGGATGCTCCAGCCGTCGCACTGGACCGTCCCTTGCTTGGGGAGGGTCCACGGTGGAGATTGTCTACTTTGGACCCAGAGCTGGCCACCGAGGCAGCCATAGTTGAAAGATGGATCGCTGGAGGTGCCGTTAATACCGATAGCGGCCTGGACGTGGACGCGAGATGCGAGCGGCTTTCTGGAGCGCTCTCTCGCGTCTGCGATGCGGCGATGTGTCGGGCGGGACCAGTCCTCCCGCGGAGACAGGTGTACTGGTGGAGACCACACCTGGCTGGTCTCCGCTCCCAATGCCAGATGGCTCTACGAAGGTGCACCCGTAGCCGCCGGAGGGCCAATAGAGATCCCGCCCACGAGGAGGAATTACTAGCCGCATATCGGGCCGCGCGCGGTGCCTTCACCTCCGCGATCAAGGCCGCAAAGCAAGAGGCGTGGCAGGAGTGGCTCGAGAGCCTGAACAGAGACCCGTGGGGGCGCCCGTACAAGGTCGTGACACAAAAACTCCGACCATGGGCGCCCCCGTTAACAAGGACGCTTGAGCCACTCCTGCTCGAAAGGGTGGTCAGCTCACTATTTCCAATGAGGGAGGAGTGGGTACCGCCCAGAATGGCGGCGCCCGCTCCCGAAGGAGGACCGTCACTGGGCGAGGTCATGCCGCCCGTATCCGAGGCCGAGTTAGGGGCTGCGATCCTCAAGCTCAAAGAGAAGAATCGCGCCCCGGGCCCGGATGGCGTTCCTGGGCGAGTTCTTGCCCGCGCGCTACCGGTCCTCGGAGAAGAGACGCTGTCCCTCATGTCGGCTTGCTTAGAGTCCGGCAGATTCCCGCGGCGCTGGAAGAGGGGAAAGCTCGTGCTTATTCAAAAGCACGGGCGGCCCGCCGATTCACCGTCGGCCTACCGACCAATCGTCCTGCTCGACGAGGCGTGCAAACTGTTCGAGCGCGTGCTTGCTGCGCGCCTTGTCGAGCATTTGGACGCGGTGGGCCCGAACCTTTGTGATCGCCAGTTCGGCTTTCGCCGCGGGAGGTCAACACTGGATGCAATCTCCCGACTGAGGGACAGCGTGGAGACCGCAATCTCCCGGGGGGAGGTGTTGCTGGCGGTGTCGCTTGACATCGCGAACGCCTTCAACACCATCCCCTGGGCTACGATAGCTGAGGCGCTGAGGTACCACAATGTTCCGTGGTACCTCAGGCGCATTCTGGCGGACTACTTTACGGACCGGGTCATCATCTATCCGACCCGGGACCGCGTGGTCCGCCGGGGTATGGCATGCGGTGTTCCACAGGGGTCGGTTCTAGGCCCACTCCTGTGGAACATTGGATTCGATTGGGCTCTGCGTGGAGCCAATCTCCCGGGCGTCAGCGTTATTTGCTATGCTGACGATACCCTGGTAACCGCGCGGAGCCCCACTTTTCGGGATGCGGGCGTGCTTGCCACTGCAGGCACGGCCCATGTCATCAGCCGCATCAGGGCCCTCGGCTTGGAGGTTGCCCTAGAGAAGTCCGAGGCCATATTCTTCCATGGTCCTCGGACGAGGCCCCCCCCTGGGTACTCAATCATGGTTGGTGGCACCTCCATTGCTGTCGGACGCACGATGAAGTACCTCGGAGTCGTGCTCGACAGCCGATGGAGGTTCAACGAGCATTTCCGCGCCCTGGCTCCTAAATTGCTGGGGTGTGCGGGAATGCTCGCGAGGTTACTCCCCAATTGTAGGGGGGCTGGCCGAGTAGGTCGCCACCTTTATGACGGCGTGGTGCGCTCCATGGCACTCTACGGGGCGCCCATCTGGGCGCAGCGGGTCATGGCGCAGAGGGCTTCCAGAGCGTACCGCACCGTCTCTTACGAGGCGGCCTGCGTTATCGCGGGCAGCCTTCCGTGGGACCTAGAAGGTGGGATCCTAGCGGAGGTCTACCACAGGAGGGCCCTGATGCGGCAGTCAGGAATAGAGCCTCTCGCGGAAGAGATCGTTCGCTGGAGGAGCGAATTGCGAGACGATCTCTTCCGGCGATGGGCCGAGAGATTGGCGGACCCCTCCGCGAGCAGACGGCTCGCTGAGGCAGTCCACCCAGTCCTAAGAGACTGGGTCGAGGCGAGGCACCGGGATCCGACGTATCACCTCACCCAGCTCCTCACAGGTCACGGCTGTTTTGCCAAGTACCTGTGGGAGGTGGTAGGTATCGAGTCGGATCCCGTTTGCCGAAATTGCAGAAGTGGGGCCGTGGATACGGCGGAACACACCCTGGCCGTGTGCACGGCCTGGGACGCCCAGCGCGCTGAACTCGTCAGCGTGCTGGGCCAGGACTTGTCGCTCTCGGTCGTTGTTTCATCCATGGCCGAGAGCGAACAGTGTTGGGCCGCCGTCGCTTCCTTTGCTCGGGAGGTGATGGCGGCAAAGAGGGAGGCCCTGCGAGAGCGCGAACGCTCTGGTGGCACTTTGCCACCCCGCAGGGCCCCGGGTAGGGGTCGTCGGCGCGCGGTGGCCGGCCGCCCCCCCCGACGAGGTGGTCATGCACAGCGGGTCGCAGTTCAGAGACCCGCCGCACCGGTCGTGGCAGGAGGGCCACATTTGAGTGACGGGGGACCTAGCGATCCCCCCGTCGCGTTGAGCCCCCCGTGAAGAAAGGGGGCCACCCTTGCCGGGTCGTGGTAAGGCTCAAGGCACCACCATGGCCCGGTAGGGCAGAGAGAGATATAAAAAAAAAAAAAAAAAACCATATAAACTTAGCTTGGGACCAGAGGACGTTGTGTGAAATTCTCCATGAATATTAATTAATTTATTTATTTATGCTGCTTGCGCTGACCAGGCGTGTTGACATAGGATACTAAGGTTTAGTTTAGAGTTTTCCATCTCTCACAGGACTCGTGGGAAGGAAAGCGGTGGTGACACATCTATTCTTAATCCTGACGGATTAAGAGTACACGTTCCACACGGACGAAAAGTTACCTAATTGGTACATATTTAAATTAACTAATTTGTTATCAATTATGTCCTTAGTTTCGTTTGCTAATTTAAATTCTTGAGCTCTGCTAGTCTTCTTTCGAAAGATAATACCATAGATAATTTTATTGCAAAGTAATTTAAAAAGTTTGCGTCTTACCTTGTAAATTATATAAAATTGGCACACGATTATATGTAAATTATAAGAAAATAGTCTTTTCGAATACGTGCCATTAGATATCTACCTCTTTACTTACGTAAATGATAAAAAATAGTTGCTTTAAATATAAGGTATTAAGTAAAACTTAAAAGGAAAAATAAATTATTTTTTACATTGAAGTCACATTTTGTATTTATTTTGTGACATCAGAGCACTGGGAATAGTTTTACTTTCTGTTTTCTTTGTCAAACAGGCAGGTTGGGTAACGCACGCCTCGTTTATAAACTGTCCAAGCCCGCTAAGAGTATGATGACTGATGAGCATTGGTCTCATATTTTTTCAGAAAGTGTCGCCTGACAATAGCAATTAGCAACTCCTCTTAGCTTAATACTCATAGGTCGGAAACCATATGGACCCTTACATCTTTTTCAAAACAGGCCGCTCAGTAATCCTTACTAATTTATAAGAGCGAAACCTGGAAGGAAGATGGCACAACGGACGAGCATAAGTGATGTTAATGTGTAGAACGAAACGATAGCGCGATTTAAAAACGTACAACGCCATCTAACAACGTTTTCCACCACAATTTGATTTATTAAACTTCTGTTTGTTAGGGATTGATTTCTAAATTTCACGCATACGAAGTCGCGGGCAACAGCTAGTTAACTAATAAATTTGAAAATATTGGACTCGGATTTTCATCATCTATGAAAATTGTGATTCTCTAGCTCTCGCCGTTCCTGAGACACAACTTGCTGATAGATGGACGGATAGCAAAGTCAAAATCTAAGTTCTCGTTATTATATGAACAATTGATCGAAGATGATACCGATCGCGCGATCACTAGAAAATTTAATTACGCATGGCGGTGATGCAAACGCACAAGATGTTTAAGTATATTATATCAGTTCAGTAGGGTTACTCTTGAAAACAATCGCAATACCACTATAATTCCAATTCAAATCCAAGGATAACCTTAAAGTCTTACTCTTGAACACAATAACGTTTAACATCTGAATCACTCAATAATTGGCTACATTCGACGTGAAGTGAGCAGCGTTAACATCTGTCGTAGTGCTGTGGCATAGGGATCGATAAACTGTTGTTTAACTATTTCTAGTAAAATTTAAATAAAATACTGTTATTTCAAGGTAGTTTCACCTTAAAATTGCGTAAATAGAAACTAATTGACAATATTTCATTGTATTTTACCTAAAAAGACCTCAATTATGTAAAAAAATAATGTTGGCTTGGCTGTATATGGTCCGCCCGTTGCTTACATTTATCTACAATTTAAAAAGTACTGTGATTGTGTTGATAAGGCGCGAGATTCGAATTTCAAAACTTTGTTTGCTTATATTCTTGAGTCCCTGTTGAAAGAAATCTTTTCAAGTCAAGGACAAGGGTCTCAATTAAGTGAAGTGTTTTATTTGTTGAGTGATTGTGATGCCAGTGAATCATGTGCATGGATGTTCGTACTTACAAATTAAATCCAGAGATTTTAAGTTTAAAAAGCAACATAAAGCATAAAGGTATGTTTATAATATTAATTTTATCAGCTATACTACAAGGAAGTTTTTATTTAGTTCTCTATCTTTATCCAAGCTATCCTTTGTACATACTAGTTTATATAAGATGTGCATAAAAATATATAACAAAATACTTGACTGTATGAAAAATGTAAATAATGATAATAGGGTATAGATAATAGATTTTAAGAAAACCCTACAGAAAAACCTAGTTAATAAATGTTATTATAGTATTAATGACTTTTTAAATGATAGATGTTAACGTCACTTATTAAAATAATAGTTAGTCTATTAAATGAAGTAGTAATAATAGAGAGTACTATAGTATGATAATAGTTTACTATTTAGAAGATTTATGATTAGGTAAATGTTATGTTTATTTTGAGTCTAATTGTTTAGTTTGAAGCCATATTGCTGTGCCCTAAGGGCTCATGTTTCAGTCCATTTAAAAATTATGTTATGTAACAACATGAATGCAATAAATTAATGGATTAATAAATATCTAGGCACCTATTTTCCTCTAAGAGTATTAGATAAATAGACGGTTGATACAATTTATTTTTATTTACATCATCATTTTATTATATTATTTATTTTATTACATTATTTATTGTACACCATTTAGTAAAACAATATAGAACATTATTATCATAAACATCACGCCTAATATTTCACAATTAGAAGTCCAAGCCAATTTAATTAAATTTCGTAAAATAACTCTGCTTTCGCTATAATTAGCTGTAAATTCATCGTCACCCATAGCAAAGTCATTGGTCATATAATGTGCATAATGACACTCATATCTTCGTTGTTTCAACTCATTTCTATAAGCTGCGCGAAGAATGAGACATGGAAGAGACAGTCAAGCCATTTTTGTATATTACTTTACACTTTTAAACAGTAAAATCAATCGAAATCACCTTCACAATTTCAAAAAAGTTACTCTTTTGTTATTGTGCTAATCCCAATCTGTAACGCAATTTCTATTTCAATACGGAGCTGTCAAAAGGCGTCAAGAGTACGGTTTTGGCGACATTGACCAATCATGTTTAGTTCACTCAATATCCGCTCAGTATTAACACAATATGGCGCTAGTGTTGTGTTCAAGAGTACGAAACGTGGTGAAACGTCATAATCTCAATGCTAATGGATCGGAATTGTTTTCAAGAGTAACCCTACAGTTGTTGCTACAACAACAAATACTCATCATCATTCTCCTGCGCTTAACCCGTTATTTGGTGTTATTCGGGGTCGGTTTTTTTTTATTTATTTATTCATGGTATAAAATATATTACATTATATAACAATACATTACAGCAACAGAAACTATAAATGTTTATGTGTCGCTGCCTTCACTCACAAACATTTTTTTTTTTTTAGGGCGGTAAAAACATCTAAGAATCGATTTACATTTGTCTGGGTTTGTTACAATTTTTGTTACAATATCGTCCTGTAGATCGTTTAATATAGTGGGCAACATACATTGCCATCGACGATTCATCGACCATTGCCAGACGGGCCTCGTGGTCTAGTGGTTCATATAACGGACTGCCGTTCACGAGGTCTCGGGTTCGATTCCCGGTCAGGATAAATATTTGTGTGATGTTTTTAATTGTCATACAAATGTTTGTACTGCGTCTGGGTGTTTACTATGTATTATAAGTATGTATTTACAAAAGAAAAGTAGTATATGTATTCTATCCGTAGTCTGGTACCCATAACACAAGCATATAAAGCTTAGCTTGGGACCAGAGGACGTTGTGTGAAATGTCCATGAATATTTTTTTATTATGTGCGTTTGACGTATACATTATTATTTATGTAGGTATTACATACCTCGGTAGGTAAGTAAGACTTCGCAGTTGTGGCGGTCGATGCCGCTCTTTTAGTAAAGTAATCTTATCAACCTCCTCAGTCCTCACACAGGACAAACATTTTAATTTTACTAAAGACATCAATCACACAACAATGTTTAAACAGTTTTTCATATTTATTACGATATTTATTTTTAACAGAAGAGGAAACAATGTTTTTAAGTAATCTTAATTGTAAGTTGTATATTTCTGTTATGTGTGATTTATATGTTCTACCATAGCTGCTGAGTCCGTAGCTTATTACTGAATCAGCTAGAGCATTATATAATATTTTTAATGTTGTAAATGGTAATTTTGTCTTTAATAAAATCATTTTAGCCAGCACTGCTCTTAATTTATTACATACATGATTTATGTGTGGTTTCCAATTTAATTTGTTATCGATAATAAGACCGAGATATTTATGTTGAGTGACAAATTGTATTTCTGTGCATTGGCAATGATCGGATAATAACGCTTGATTATGTAAACATTGATGTTCGTGCGCTTTTATGACTGGATTTGATTCATAATTGAGTCGAGAAGAATGTATGTGCATGCATTTTGTCTTCTCATAATTTATCACTAAACCAACATCATGTCCACTTACATAACAAATCGAAGTTAGTTTGAATTTTATTTTGCGCTGTGGTCACATTCCTATCGGCTACTAGTAAGCACGTATCGTCCGCGAATTGGAATAAGGAGCATTCCTGGAAAATGTTACAAATATCGGTACAATACCTCTGAGCCGTGCCTTCTTCAGTCGGTATGTGGTCACTGTACTCGTTATTTATTTTTACTGTAGTTTCCCGGTTAGTATGATAATTTCTAAGTAAGTAAATCCAAAAGCGGTCCTTGAATCCCGTTTTCGTGTAGTTTTTTGTATAGTATGGAAAATCTTAGAGTTTCGAATGCTTTGCTGAAATCTACAAATATTGCAATTACGTGTTTTTTTTCGTTTAAGTAGCTGTTAACTTCGTCTGTAAATTTACATAATAATTGAGCTGTATTTTTATTTTTTTGGAAACCGTACTGTCGTTCATGTATTAAGTATATTGTTTTTTATCAAATATTTGTTTATTTCACTACCTAAATATTTCTCTATAATTTTATCAAGACACGAGAGGATGGAAATTGGTCTATAATTATTAATATCACTATGTGATCCTTTTTAGGGTTCCGTACCCAAAGGGTAAAAACGGGACCCTATTACTGAGACTTCGCTGTCCGTCCGTCCGTCCGTCCGTCCGTCCGTCCGTCCGTCCGTCTGTCACCAGGCTGTATCTCAAGAACGGTGATAGCTAGAGAGTTGAAATTTTCACAGATGATGTATTTCTATTGCCGCTATAACAACAAATACTAAAAATAAAATAAAATAAATATTTTTTATGTATCGGTCTTATTACGCTAATCTTTAGTTTGTCTGGGTACAGTGAGCTATTAATACAGCTATTTATTAAATGTGTTATGATTGGGTTAATATTGCTAGAAATATATTTTATATCAGAGGCACGAATACCGTCGAAGCCTGGGCTTTTTCTATCATTGAGATGTTTAATTATGGATTCAATAACTTCCGCTCTAGCTTTTTCTAACCTCATAAATAGTTTGGGGCTGTTAATGTATATGTTTTCATCGAGCATTCGATTATTACAGTGATTTTTTAAAGAAGAAATACCTATCGGTAGGCTTAGCATACCTAGCAGTAGGCCTAGTTTACCTCATAGCTCCGATGGCTACAAGATCCTAAGAGACAAATAGAAAAATTACAGACACCTAGGGTCTTTATGTAGTAAGTACTCCCCTTAAAGCTTGGTATAACAAATAATGACACGTTAAAGGTTAATGGCTATCACATTCATTATTCATCTTTCATTCCTATAATAATATTTAAAGATAGATATATATTTATATACTGCATACATCACCATTCAAAAACAAGCGAGGTAGTTACTCACATCCAATGGCAACTACACTCTAACCATACCTGAACCGCCTGCACTATATTGTAAACCTATACCTAAAGTATAGTCTAAATAAATGGCCCTATAACGTCCATAAAAGATGTACAAAAAATATAATATGTAAGGATAAGATAAAATTAGTTCAGTATATTAAGGCAATAATTGTACATATCCCTTCGCAACTAAAATTAACTAAGTATTAAATTTAGGAACAATAGCATCGATACCTATTTAGAGCTTGAAAGTTAGTGACATCTGTCCACTAGAGTTAATTTTAAAGAAATTTGAAAACATACCTTTTTAGCTTCATTATATACTTAGATGTGGACAGATCTCATAGTTACAAGCTCCCTCTCTTCATTACTTATCTGTAAAACACACAATAAGTTATAGTAAGTACATTTTTACAAATATAAAATTAACAAAAAAATTTGATTAAAAAAATTACACATGAGTATTATAAAAGTCAAAGTAGTTACAGAGTTACAATTTTAAGTCCTTAATATGCCATTTTGACTTTGCACCTTTACTGTCCTGCAATATATAGACGAGTGGAGATAGTTTTTCTACAACTGTGCATTTGATAAATTTTGGTGCTAATTTTGCACTGAAATAGAATCCTGCCATGTCTCACAGGTTAAGGTATTTAGTTCAAACTGCGATTTATAAGTTGTAGCATAGTATTTTTTTTACTTTCGATGCAAAACCGCACAAGCTGCACAGTCACACAACAGACTTCTCCCCTGCCAGATTACCACCGGACAGTTAAGATTAGAGTCTGAAATTACAAAAGAAAATATTAATTTCTAAATAATATTTATCAACACAATATTATTAATAGAATGATAGATGAGAGTTAAACAAATTAAAGATGTCAAATTTGATGCCAAAAATAACACCAGGCTTGAGCAAGCCGAAATTTGGAATTTTGAGAGACTTGGGGTGAGTTCACCCAGTTGAGGCGCCACTGTAATGAAACAAAAAAAGGTGAAAGAAAGTTTATTTTATTGGTCCCTAAATCACTATTGTCCCTAAATCACTGCTGTCACTATGAAGAAAACTGCACAAACAAAAAAAGTACTTTAATAGTCACTCCACTCGCGAGTGACGAAAGAAAAGGGGAAAAAAAGAAAAAAAAAAAACACTTAGTTCTCCGTGGAAGAGTTGGCCGTGCTTTGACGGCCGCAACAGGAGACCGGTCACCAGGTCAGGACTGTCCCTCCCAGTCCGGTAGGTGATAGAATCTGTATAACAGTATACTCAAGTTTATAAATTATTCTTAGGCCTGGTCGGCGAACTCGGCGACTCCAATTATTAGATGAGATCTTGGATCACACTTAGGCGTAAAACATTTTCAGATAATCTTGCCAGCAACTACCACTCGATGCCTGGACCCAGACCAAACTCCAACTGTCGCCTTCTCCTCTATTTTCACGTTCCAAACTTCCATCTATAAATTTAAATAATTTAAAAATACATCGATACTAGAATATTCTAGCAATCAGCCAGTATCTTAGGTAAAATGATTCATAGTACTAAGAAACTCCGTAGTTTTACATAGAGTAAAGAAATAACATTAAATTTATGACAATTGACAAACATCAAAATTTTGACATGTTTACATATACATATTAAATATATTTCATTAAATAACAATTATCAATCCAGGATATGTACAATTACAAAGGATATTAGAAAACGAATAATTGCATAATAAATAAGGAATAAACCTAAAAGGAATTATGTAAAGTTATTAAAGATATTATGGAAATGTCACCATGGACGGTATCAGGTATAATATTAATTTATGAGAACAAATCATATTTATTCTGGAATTAAAATAATTATAAAGTTACAAGCGTTTCATTTATGAGAAGAAATAGATTTATCGTATCCTTACACGTAATTACCTGATTATGGCGGTGTAGCAAATATATTATTACCAGATGTTCCTCGCGATTTCGTATTCATGAAATTTAGACAATTTTCTCCGTATTTGCATTATTTTTACTTATGCTTTCTTCCTTTTAGTCGCAACGTGATGTTATATAGCCCATAGCTTTCCTCGTTAAATGTACTATACAACACTGAAAAAAATTTTCAAACGAACGAGTAGTTCCTGAGATTAGTGCGTTCTAATAAACTCTTCAGCTTTATAGTACCTATCTATTAGTACCTAAACATAACAATGGTACCCACTGAACCCAGAGAGTTCTAGTCTACCTCTCTCTACTGGTTTTTTATTTATTTGCTCTGGTGTATGTTACGCGAAATCTTTGCAAATTATAAATGGCTATCAGTAAAATTGTATTGTGCCTATTCAATTTTACTTTAAACTAGCTGTTGCCCTCGACTCCGTCCGCGTAGAATTTAGGAAACTTTCCCCGTTTTTGCAATATTTTTAACTACTGCTTGAGTGAGAGTATTATAAACGTAAGAGTAAACAAATATAATCAGAATGAACGAACTGCTAAGCTATCAGGAGTTACATGTGTTATTGTGAGTCAACCATAAAATATAGATATGTGCTGTTTCGGGATATTTTTTAGACAATTTTATGTAGAATATTTCCGTCATACATGATTTCTATGTAACTTTAACCATTAAGGCTGCACACGCGACGGAAGCTTATAAAATGGAGCACCTTTTCCCGTTTTCCCAACATTTCCCTTCACTACTCTGCTCCTATTGATTGTAGCGTGATGAAAAGTATACTATAACCTGCCCAGGAGTATGAAGAATAATTGTACCAAGTTTCGTTAAAATCCGTCGAGTAGTTTTTGTTTCTATATGGAACATACAGACGGACAGACAGACAGACAGACAGACAGACAGACAAAAATTTTACTGATTGCATTTTTGGCATCAGTATCGATCACTAATCACCCCCTGATAGTTATTTTGAAAATATCTTTCATGTACAGAATTGACCTCTCTACAGATTTATTATAAGTATAGATGAGTTCGTATTAATTTCAAAAGCAATTCGCGAGACCAATAAGTACATTACTCGACATCACACGAGTAAATCTATAGGTACTCTATACTAATAATAAAATGCTGAAGAGTTTGTTTATTTGTTTTTAATCTCAGGAACCACTGGTCAGATTTGAATAATTCTTTCAGTGTTGGATAGAACAATTTTATTACCTATAGAGGAAAGCTCTAGGTTGGTAAATATATATTATACTAGCTGACCCAGCAAACGTTGTATTGCCATACTAAAAAAAAAAACTTTGAAAAATAGATGTTGGCCGATTCTCAGACCTAGAGGATATGTACACAAATTTTCATTAAAATCGGTCGAGCCGTTTCGGAGGAGTACGGTAACTAACACTGTGACACGTGAATTTTATATATAAGATAAATACTAGCTGATCATACAAACGAATATACATACAGTCAGAGGTGGACAACCCTTATCACTTAGGGGTATGAAATATAGATAATAGCCGATTCTCAGACCTACTGATTATGTATATGAAATTTCATAAAAATCGGTCTAGCCGTTTTGGAGGAGTATGGGTACAAATTTTATATAATACCTATCTCCTACTTTAATATCATATTTTAGATGTTGCCCGCGACTTTGTACGCGTATAAAGAAAATTTGCCCGTTTTTGCAACATTTTTCGCTACTGCTGCGCTCCTATTGGTCGCAGCGTGATGTTCTAATAATATAGCCTTCCTCGATAAATGTACTTTTCAACACTGAAAGAATTTTTTTCAAATCAGACCAGTGTGGTTCGTAAGATTAGCGCGTTCTAACAAAAAACGTCCTCAACTGTATAATATTAGGTATCCCAATATTTCTGCATAGAGTACCAGGCGATCATACTCGTATCATAGCAGAGAGCTAGAACCACAGCTAGAACAGATGGAATACAGACAATGAGTTCGTTAGCCGTAAGAACCCTTGTTATAAGGGTGTCACTCCGAGTTCGTGGCTTCATAGACCTAAATGTTTACAGTCAACACAAACCTTAGCCATTTTTTATTGGTCAAAAAATAAGGTTCTGTTTCAAAGGACAAATAGTTTAGAAACTGTGTTTGTAAATTTGTAGTTCAATGTAAATTGCCTGTCTAGATGAAAGTGCCTATGTACAAATTTCCTTTCATATATGTAACTAGTTGTTGCCCCGCGACTTCGAATGCGTGGAATTTAGAAAATTTTCCTTGATTTTAACCGACGTGAAAAAAGGAGGCTCTCAATACGTACGTATGTATTTTTTTAATGTTTGTTACCTCATAACTTTTAAACTACTTGAAAGCTGGTGGTACCCGTGAGGTCTCATTGGCACCAGATCAGGATCTGATGGTTATCTCCTGAGAAATCGAGGAAATCCCTCAAATTTCAGAGGCACATGAAGTCAGTTGGACTTTTTTTTTTAAATACTCAATTATTGCAACATTTTTTACTAGGACTTTTAGTAGGAACGAAGTTCCTTCGGCTAATGTAGAATCGACACAATTTGCAAAAAAAGAAAGAAAGAGAAAGGTATTATACACTACTCGCTTGTGTATACGAATGTCGCGCCTGCGCACGTCTCATTTAACGGTTTTATTCCACGGACTTTTTTCCACGGCCTTTTTTCCACGGAATTTTTCTTACGGTTTTACTATCACATTTTTTTCAGTTCGGTCGCGCAGCAAAATCCTAACCAAAACCCTATCTCCTCCAAGCCTGCCGTAAGGAACTTCGTTCCAATACTAAAATAATATTGTATTCACATTATAAGTGTGGAATATAAAAAAAATTCATTGTTTGTACCTTCATCAATACTTATATTTATTTTTTTAACACAGCTTGAATTAACTATAATTATTTCCAGAAAACTCTGACGAAACGAAAGAATTAAAAATTTTTTTTAATGTAAATAATATTACTAACGATAATTTAAAAATAAAATTTCAATCAATGCCAACATAAAGAAAAATACTTGTTAATTTTCTGTCGCTGAAGTTGGTATGGATTGCACGCATCACTTTTGAGAGTGCTCGATTGTGCGATGCGTTGCTGTAGTTAGAACACTCAACGTTGAGCATTGTGCCGCAAAATGCGCTCTTGTGCTGTAATTGGAAAACGGCCAATATGGTTCGGTGTCGTGTTCCCATATATACGCATATAAGAACTTCAAAACCGAATATTGATGACTGAATAATATAAATATTAAAACCTTGAATAAAAAAATTACACTTAGGAAAAGTCATTTAAACATGCCACTCAAAGAGTTTAATAATATGCCACGTCACAATAACTAACCGTTTATTTTTAGGGTTCCGTACCCAAAGGGTAAAAACAGGACCCTATTACTGAGACTTCGCTGTCCGTCCGTCCGTCCGTCCGTCCGTCTGTCACCAGGCTGTATCTCAAGAACGGTGATAGCTAGAGAGTTCAAATTTTCACAGATGATGTATTTCTATTGCCGCTATAACAACAAATACTAAAAATAAAATAAAATAAATATTTAAGGGGGGCTCCCATACAACAAACATGATTTTTTTACCGTTTCTTGCTCGATACTAATAACGTTGCCTTATATTGCATAGATAATGGTACGGAACCCTTCGTGCGCGAGTCCGACTCGCACTTGACCAATTTTTTTTTTATTGAGTTTTATCTTTATTTTTTATTTTTATTGTTATACCTAGATATATTTAGGTTCTAGTTAGAAATTAATTTACTATTACAGGAAATACAATGATCGGGCCAGATGTATCAGTGTGGATGAAGCCAAAGATGTGTGTTTAGATCGCAGATGGCGCTCTATAGTCTCTGCCTACCCCCAGGAAAAAAGTGGTATGATGATGATAGCAAAAATAGTAAACGAAACTTTATGAATGAATCAATGAATGAAAACTCTTTATTGTAATAACATTAATAACAATAAATCTTATAATGGTACCCATTGAGATAAATATATCGAGATGGGCTTCGTGGTGGAGTGGTTTATGTAATGGACTGCCGATCACGAGGTTGCGGGTTCGATTCCCGCTTGGGACAATCATTTGTGTGATATCCATAAATGTCATACAAATGTTTGTACTGCGTCTGGGTGTTCCTATGTATTATAAGTAGGTAGGTATGTATTTACAAAAGAAAAGTAGTATGTGTAGTTTATCCGTATCTCGTACCCTTATTACAAGCATAGTAATATAGCTTACTTTGGAACCAGAGGACGTTGTGTGAAATGTCCTGAATATTTATTTATTTATTTATCATTGATGGTACCAGTTACCAATTCCTAATTCTGAGCTCACAACTCAATTAAAGTTAGGTAACTAAAAAATGAATTATAATAGTGTTGATGACACTGTCATTTTTCATTTTTAGGGTTCCGTACCCAAAGGGTAAAAACGGAAACCCTATTACTGAGACTTCGCTGTCCGTCCGTCCGTCCATCTGTCCGTCCGTCCGTCTGTCACCAGGCTGTATCTCAAGAACGGTGATAGCTAGACAGTTGAAATTTTCACAGATGATGTATTTCTATTGCCGCTATAACAACAAATACTAAAAATAAAATAAAATAAATATTTAAGGGGGGCTCCCATACAAAAAACTGATTTTTTTTACCGTTTCTTGCTCGATACTAATAACGTTGCCTTATGTTGCATAGATAATGGTACGGAACCCTTCGTGTGCGAGTCCCACTCGCACTTGACCAATTTTTTATCTTTTGATACAGAACACTACTAAAAACATTTTATTATATTTATGCAAATACACTTTTTTTTAGAGTGGATAGTAATTTGATTATTAATTATTATTAATAACCACAACAAATCTAATTAATCTTATTTTTATTAACAAACTAAACATAAAGCTAATTAAAACCAACTCCATCCTAATAATACCAACACATAATAAGATTCACTTAAATAAAATATTGGCACACAGCTTACCGGTAAAATATTCAGACACATTAGCTTACCGGTTTTAGAATCAATCTGGTTTTAACACCAACACAGCATTCCTAAGAAATGATATACAACTTAAAAATAATATTATCCAAATTGTTCAGTCTTATAAAAAAAATCGTGAACGATCACTGCTATCGATTTTAAATATTGTCAGAAGAAAGCTCATCGTATAGAAATGGTAAGAATTATGATTTTATAATATATATTTGTGAGTGTTTGTTTATGTTGTTGTGCAATTATTATTTTTGGCCATTTTTGTAGTGTCTTCATTGTATGTTATGTACCTGTGTAATATAGCAATGGCGATTAAATTTTGGAGGACAGGTTTATAGCGAAATGATCGTATTAATTAATTGTTTATAAAAAACGTGATTAAGTGTTAGAAGATAAGAAGTGTTTTAAGAAAAATGATAACGACGCGTCGTTTTAGGTACCATTATCTTAAAAAACAACGTATCAGTTGAGAAATAAGGTAATCACAGATAGCAGATAATATACATACTTTTTTTTTCACAGATAATATCATTAATTCTGCTGATTACTCTTATAATAGGAACGAACCAGAAAAATGTACCACCACTGCCAAGATCACCATGTCCTGATGTATTTCAATACGAAAATACCACAGATAAAGGGCCACCAGCGAGATGGCACGGAGTAATCAATTTATACACAGACATCACATTGGAATCATTAACGTTAAATATAGTATTGGATAGAAAAGCTGATATAATTGGCGTAAGTAGTTACATTTGATCGTGATCTTCACCCCTTCAAATTGCCAGATAAATTTTAAATTTTGAGCACAAATCAAACCTTTATTAATGCAATAGTTTAAAAAACTGTTACCTTCTTTTTACCGGAACTTTCACGGATTTTTAAGTGAGGTTGCTAAATAAAACTTATTATTGTACTGGCTTCTGCACCAGCCTAAATTCCGAATTGAATTTTAAATAGAACTTAGTTATTTAGGTTAGGTTAGTTCAGTTGTGCCTGTGGAATCGGTATCAATTTCGATTTCAAGGCGGTGAACGTTTGCGTTGTTATCTCTCATTTGTTTAAATAAAACTTCTTTTTACGGATTTAGACGCGTATACATATTTGTTTTAAATTTGAGTCCGACGTTTCGATTGATGGTCACGGGTGGCGTCTAAACTCTTAAAGTTTTTTTTTATGAAAACTGTAATTTAAAGTATAGAGCCCCCCTTTCTCTACTACAGACCTCAAGAGAACTCATCACCTCGATTAAAACATTCTTCTTCTTCTAGAGGGCGATACATGGGGAGGCGATACTTGGATTCTTTTTAACCAACAAAAGAGGAAGCGGTTCTCAATTCATCTGTATGTTTTTTTCTTTTTTTTATGTGTGTAACCTCATAACTTTTAACTGGGCGAAGCGATTTTAATGATTCTTTATTTATTTGAAAGCTGGTGGTTCCTATTTGGTCCCATTGGCACCAGGTAAGGATCAGATGATTATCTCCTAAGCAATTGAGGAAAACCCTCAAATTTCAAAGGCACAAGAAGCCGTTTGAACTTTTTTTTTTCAAAATACTTAATTATTGTCCGTCAGCCCACGAACCTAATGATATACTTTAAAAAAGTAATTGGACCTCCAAACCCCGCCCCCTTAATACGCTTATGTGTTACGAAATCTCAAAACAGATGCTATAACTATTAAATGTCGTTTTGATAAGGTATCAATAGGACAATATTTAATCTTTAGGTAATTAAAATTTATTTTTAGGGTATTACCCTAAAATTGTGAATTATCTTTACTCGTTATAAAACAAAGTCGTTATTTTTGTTTGTATATATCTCTATGTGAGCTTATGGTATCAATTCTACATGCACAACTAAACATAACTAAAAAAAATGAAAACAACTGTGGTGTATTTTGATTAATTTGCTATTTCATTGTTCACATTTATATTAATTAAAATCGTTAGTCACACACATACACAGTCATACACAGTTATACACAGTTTCTATAAAAACCTTACCAAATATGTGTGATAGTAGATAGTAGACGTAAAGAAAACCGAAAACAACGGGATTTTCGGATGGTCATATTTCTTTCGTGGTGGAGTGGTTTATGTAATGGACTGCCGATCACGAGGTCGCGGGTTCGATTCCCGCTTGGGACAATCATTTGTGTGATATCCATAAATGTCATACAAATGTTTGTACTGCGTCTGGGTGTTTTCTATGTATTATAAGTATGTATTTACAAAAAAAATAGTAGTTTATGTAGTCTATCCGTATCTGGTACCCATAATACAAGCATAGAAATATAGCTTACTTTGGGTCCAGAGGACGTTGTGTGATATGTCCTGAATATTTATATTATTTATATTATTTATATTATATTTATATTATATATGTAGGTACCAAATTAGGTTTTTATTTGGGTTCCACTTTAGTTCCAAAAAGTCATCGAATATGTCAATAATGGAATGAAGCTTTTAAAAAGAAACAATTTATGTACTTTTTGGATATTTCTAAATAACATTTTAACATACTAGGAAATTTACTAAAACATTAATAATTATACAGTTTCAATCATCTTGGACACTTAAAACTAGTTACAAAATGATTCCACTTTCTATGAAAAGCCTGAATAACATTTTGCTTGTTCACAGAATCTAAGGCACTGTATTTTAAAGAGTTTAATGCTAGAGTTTTCAGCATTCTCAAATCAGCATGCTTACTGGCAGCACCCATAAAAGCCACGTAGAAGTCATGAGATAAAGGATCAGCTCCCCAAGCTCCAGGGTCATCACTGGACAGCACTACAGGTAAGCCTTGACTCAGAAATATACTGAGCGGATGATTACGCACATCCTTCACTAATGACAGTACAGCATTAGACACCACGTTCACTTCAATCCCAATTTCTCTTTCAACAACTTCCTTCATTAGTGTCGGGTGTTTGGTCAAAGAGTTAGCATGACCTATTCGTTTAACACCTAGCAGTACAGCATCTATTAGATTCTCATCAGTATCTGTTCCATACCAATTCGTTTCACCAGCGTGGAAGAAGAAATCCAAGTCTTTTACAGCTTTTAATACTGGTACGAAGTCTATTAATGGTTTTCCCGTATCTTCTTGTCCTACTAAATCAAATCCCACGATAAGTTCAGGTATTTCTATTTTCATCTTTTGTACATTTTTGATGCGGTTATCTAAATCTATATTGGTGATGTTTCTAGATGATGTAACTATGATTTTAGCTCCATAGAAATCAGGGTTTTCTTTCATGAATTTGTTAATAACTTCTCTATATATTTTAGCTGTTGTTACGTTGTTGTAGAGAGTGCCATTAAGTTCGTGTACAGGCATGAGACTAGATCTTAGTTCTGCATACATGATATTGTCTTCCTTAAAAGCTTTTAACATGTCGTAAATGTATTGTTTCCATACAGGTTTATATGATAGCAAGCCATATACAGATCCAAAATATTTTGAAAATGGTACCCAAATATCTTTACTACCTGGATACATAATATCGGGGTTTTTGACGGCCACAGTAAAATGTTTTTTGATTTCCAAATCAAGCGTAGTAACGTTTTTAGCATTTCTTCTAACTTCACTCATTAATTGCCATCGATTATCACAACTAGTATTTGGTATTGTGTTAGAGAATGTAAAATTAATTCTATTACCAAAACACACATATAAATTATCCATATATGTAAGGTTCAGCATATAATCTTCTCTAAGGGTCGCTGTATCATGGATATGTAAAATTCCTCCTTTAGGCATTGATTTAATGATTTTGTACACTTTAGAGTCAGCTATTTTGTCTTTATAATTAAAATAATGATGGGAAAAATTGTAGTGATTTGGGTGATCAATTCCATAGTTGATTTCTTGAATCTTGTGCTTCATTAGACAATTATTTACGATACATTCTTTGCCATCAAGTGTTGTGTTACCTCCAACGGTTAGCTTGAATTCCTGGTCAAGGATTCTGGCACGTTTTTCATAATAGTCTTCGCAGTTTGCATATACGATTAGCATTGTTAATATTATAAAACGCATTTAACTTCACGATAGTATTTCCCTTTAGTTTATTAAAAAATATTGTTTAGTTTTAAAAGTGGCGCGTGTTTTTTTTATTCTCGTGTTTTATTGCCGAATATTTAGGTTAACGTCTGCTCTTAGAAGCTGTTTCTCGATAACTGAATGTCATTAAATATTTACGGTTATTGTGAGTGACGATACAATAGTGCAATGACGCAATTATAAAGTATCGTACACATTGAAGTCATTGTTCTATTAGGTGCTCAAGTCCACTATTTTGGAACAATTGTCATACCGGCACAATACCGGCACGATACCGTTGCAATTGAAGTCAAATATCCGTAGTCTGCTATATGCCGTCATAACGGTCTTTCAATGGTAATAGAATTGTCGATCTCTTTTATCTATGCATTGAATTTTCGGTCTCTTTTATCTATGGATTGTGTTAGAATGGTATGTATGTGTTGCCGTTTTTAAAAAATGCGTAAGTTGAAGTGATTTTCGATAAACTACTAATAAATTTAAACATTTAATCATGCTAGACTTCGTTTAAATATATTTGTACATACTATTTATTAGTATAAAAAGCAATGTGAAGTTTAGGAGATTAGTAAATTGCAATAAATTACAAAGAGCAATTTCTAATATTTCTATCTATCTATTTTTTATTTATGGCAATCTGTCGACACAGGACAATTTAAAAATATTACTGTCAAATTCAAAATAGCAGACTACCGAAACATTTCAGTCATTGAATTGCAATTGTGAAGCAGTTGTGTACGAGACTAGCAATTTATGTCACTTTGACAATTGTAAGACAATGATGAAGTCGTTATGACGACACATTATTAGTAGACTACCAAAAACTTTACTATTGCACCATAATGGTACAATAATGGTACAGTTGTGACACCGTTGAAATACCCGACTCAGGGCCCAGGCCGCACGCATTGGTGTCGGCGACTGAGGGATGTAGCCATAGACGATACATCTGGTATATATGTATAATATATCTGTGCTGAAATGGTGGAAGATTCATAATGAAATTGATATCATTATTATTAATGTCAGTGACGTCATTCGTTTACGATTTATTTTTTCCTATATTGAATTTAATAAATACGTCAGCGAACCTAAATCAGCTCAATTGGTTTAACATTCTTTGCAAACTAAAAGAGCAGCGTTTTATTCTAAAGCTATATTCATAAATGCACATTAAAAAAACAAAAAAAAAGAACTCTACGGTTTGTATTACAGTTAGCGGCATTAAAAAGGGTTTCGTTTTCAAAGCGTCACAGCAAAGCGTCTACGAAACTTAAATCTTAAAAAAAAAGAATTGCGAAGCCGCCATACTTGTTTGAAAGGGTTGGGGATGGATTAAGTGGCACTTTAAAGTACCGCCCTGTTGAAAAAAAATATGGCTGCCTGATATGTACAGTGAAAAGAGTACTGCACGTCACCTGACTCTTTAATCTTCTGATTGCAACGAGACTGATTTTGATAAGTGGCAAACTATAGGTGTGCGAATATGTCGAGTCTAAAATATTTCAACAACTCGTGTTGCAAGCTTTTGTTTATTTTTGAGGTTATGGTTCGTTTGGTTTTGGTGAATAGCAATATTTTTCCGTGAATATTTTATACTTATTTTAAAATGCGTGTTTTTTTTATAATGCTCTAAAGTCTTAAATTATTTGTTTTTGACGTCCATAAATCTCCAGAAATCTCAAAAACATTTGCTAAATCTTAAATTTATCGATTTTCGTTTTGCAGTCTAAAACGCCAATATTTCCCGCTAATTCCGCATCTCTCGAGACAGTTAATAATTAAAGTCGCGTATGTTGCTAATAGAACTAAATAGATACTTTTGCTTATTATTAAGAGCATAAGTAATGATAAGAAAATGAAATAGACATAGTTCTACGATCTCTTTCTTTGCAAAATATTGAAATTAACAAAATTTTATCACAGTACGTTACAAACGTTATATGTACTCAAGTGTAAATTATGTTTCATTGCGTCAGTTGTTATAGTTTATCGTATTATGTCAAAGGTCGGTAACCAGTCGCATTTCTATATTGAGCAGCATCGCACGCACAACAAAATGCGCTTTGTGTTATTTGCAGTGTTATTTGTTTACGGAAAATGTGATGATTATTACGCCAAACGTGCCCGGATTATGAAACTAGAATCGCAACTGACTATCGGAGGTAATCTAACGCTTAATGACAAAGAAACAATTGTAAATAATTGTTTAATGAAACATAAATGCAACGAAATCGACTATGGATTCGACCATCCAGATTTTTATAACTTCTCTCATCATTTCTTTTCTTACAAAGAAAAGATAGCCCAATCAAAGGTGTATAAAATCATTCAGTCTATGCCAAAAGGAGCAGTGTTACATGTTCACGATATGTCCATTTTAGGAGCTGAATATATGATGAAGATAACCTATATGGATAATTTGTATATTTGTTACGGAAAAGAAATAAGTTTTCGGTTTTCAAATAGAACTCCTAATATCAGTTGTGATTATAACTGGCAGTTAATGAACGAATTGAGAAGAACAACTAAAAACGTAACGGCACTAGATATGGAGATCAAGAAACGTTTTACTATATTTGTAGCTAATCCAGATGTTGTTTATCCTACATGCAAAGAGACCTGGGAAACTTTTATGAAGTATTTTGGTTCCGTTATGCCTTTATTGACTTACAGGCCAGTTTGGGAACAATATTTTTATGATGCTTTAGACGCCTTCAGAAAAGACAATGTTATGTATGCAGAAGTGAGAAGTGTTTTACCCAATCTTTATGAGTTAGATCAGACTGTTTATGACCAGTCAGTTACAGCGAAAGCATATAGAAAAGCAATAAATAAGTTTGTCAAAGAACATCCAGATTTCATTGGTGCTAAAGTTATTTTTGCACCAATTAGAAAAGTAGATCGAAAAGTTATAGAAGATTACATCAAATTGGCAAGAGAATTAAGTAAGGAAGTGCCAGAAATATTTGCTGGATTTGATTTAGTTGGACAAGAAGATGCGGGAAATCCTTTAGTTGAATTTGCACCTATATTAGATACAGTTAAAGATTTGAATTTCTTCTTCCATGCTGGTGAAACGAATTGGTATGGAACCCTTACTGATGAGAATCTAATAGATGCTGTACTGCTGGGTGCTAAACGAATAGGTCATGCGTATGCATTAAGTAAACACCCGATAGTAATGAAGGAAGTTATAGAAAGAGATATTGGAATTGAAGTAAACGTAGTTTCTAATGCTGTACTGTCATTAGTTAGGGATGTGCGTAATCATCCGCTCAGTATATTTCTGAGTCAAGGCTTACCTGTAGTGTTGTCTAGTGATGACCCTGGAGCGTGGGATGCTGATCCTTTATCTGATGATTTCTACGTGGCTTTTGTGGGTGTTGCCAGTAAGCTATCAGACTTGAGATTATTGAAGACTTTAGCTTTGAACTCTTTGAAATATAGTGCTTTAGATCCAGTGAAGAAACAAGTTGCAATAAGCGCTTTTCATTTAAAGTGGGATCATTTTATTGACAATTTTAATTGTTCTGCATATTAGCATAGGGTAAAAAAGACATTTGTGTGTATAATTTGTTTTATGAATGAGACTTTTTCTGAATTTTATGGTTGTAGTCTGAAATATAAATATGCGATTACTACAGAATGATTGTTTCATTTCTTTTTAGTTTAGCATCCATATTGGCACAGGATTCGTCTCTCTTCATTGTCTACTAATCCTTGCCGCTCTTTTTCTGTTAGAGCAGCTAGATTTATTTTTATCTAAGGTCTTATTTATAGTGACTTATCGGAGGTTTAAACAATAAAATAATCGGAGAGATAATAAACATTGTAGCGTAAAAAGACTATTAGGAACAATAATTTTTTACAATTTTAGCGAACCGATTTTAGTGAACTTTTAAACCTCCTATAAGTCATTATCAATAAGACCATAATAATTTATTACTTTATACTGACGTCTATCCTGCTTCATTTGTCTTGAATATTTTGCGGTATATACCTAGTACTATCAATTTGATAGCTTTTTCTGTATTTGTAAAAATGCGATTTGAATAATCACGCCAAGAATATTATTAGTAGTTTTTTATTAGGTACTTTAAATGAGTAATTACTTTTATTCGCTATGTTTTTAAACGAATGTTCAATGAATTGATGATAGTAATGTATTATCACA
Organism: Orgyia antiqua; assembly: GCA_916999025.1. Classification (NCBI taxonomy): domain Eukaryota; kingdom Metazoa; phylum Arthropoda; class Insecta; order Lepidoptera; family Erebidae; genus Orgyia; species Orgyia antiqua. The sequence goes on from OU779869.1 coordinate 20,467,046, forward strand.
ATGTTTTGTAAATAAACTGATACATATTGATTTTTAAATACGTTATAATTAAAATTCATTCAACTCTATGTGGTGATGGATTAAGAATACAAGTGTCACCACCCCTTTTCCTTTTCAGTGTGCTGTAAAAGACAGCTAAGGAATCCAATCCAGCAACGTACTAGATTTTAGTGTAGGTATACCAAACACTGGATTTCTATGTTGGTCCAGACAACCTGACGTTCGCTACTTTGGGGCCAGAGGACGTTATGTGGGATATCCATAATTTAAACCTAATACGAACTCCTAATTATCTTTATGATAAAATGCTACGTGAAATGTATCAGAAACTGTATAATAAATATATCTGATTGTGTGACTCTATCACAGAACACGTGCCATTTCAAAATCAAATTACGATCGAATTGAATCAATTTTTAGGGTTCCTTACCAAAGGAACTCTATTACTTAGCTTCGCCACCCATACCCATTCTTCCGCCCGTCAAGAACGCTAGACAGATATTTCTATTTATATATATATTTCTATTGCTGCTATAACAAAATCAAAATAAAGTAAATATTCAAGCGCGCTCTACACTCGCGGCGCGAAAGGCCGCGGAAGCCGCGAAACGCGTGTGTAGATAGTTTCGCGCGTTCACGTTCACGTTTCGCGCCGTTCCCCGTTCGTTGTCGGGTTTTTGTCACGCGACAAAGGTTCGTGGTTGGTTCACAGCGCGCGAACGCGAACGCAACTACACTCGCAGTTTTTCGCAGTAGCTGAGAAGACGCCGTCGCAAGTGGTTGTGCATTATTGCGTACTTAGTAACGTTCTTTTTTTTTTAAATGAGTACTACATGGAATAATGAACTTAAGTTAAAACTAATTGAGTGTTTTCAATCCGAACCAATACTTTGGCAGTCCAAACACAAGGACCATAAAAATAAAAATAAGATCCACGATGCCTGGACGCGGATAAGTGACATTTGTGACATTTCTTTTTTATTTGTGTCTTATTTTTAATACATCGGTAATTGTAATACTATATAGCACAGAGCATCACCGCAGCACCGACAATCACGTCGTCATCCATTTTCTTTGAGGCCGCAAACGAGACTGCGAGGCTTCGCGAGTGTGGAGAGAAATATGTAAACGCGAAGTGCACGGCGCGAATCGCGGCGTGAATTCACCGCGAGCGAGTGTAGAGCGCGATTTAAAGGGAGTTCTTATACTGCAATTGCGCTATGTTTGACTTGACGATACGCTTACAGCTATTTTCAATAACCAATCTACGATAAAGGATAGATTATTATCCTTGTATATCAGTAAGATATTTCTATATGTACTATATCCTGTCAAATATGCTATAGAGAGTGATGTCTTCAGTAGCCCTTTGAAATGTTATAATTTAAGGGCCTAATATTGCATTTATTTTTGGATCATACGATATGACATTGACATTTTAGCTTAACCCCTATTTTGTGGAGTTACCGTCCTTGTCCCCAAGCCGCCATTTTGGAAAAAGGGGAGCAAACACCTTTTTAGCGATATCTCGGAACCTGTCCTACAAAAGTTTGTGGAAAAATAATTTGTAACAAATTGCTTTGCCTACAACTATACAAACAATTTTGCCCTAAATTTTAAATTAAACAAGTTATAAGCAAAAAAATGAAATTTGAAATTATTCTTTCGGTTTTTTTTGTAGAACGCACCCCCATACATCTTTACTTCTTATAAAACAAAGTTGTAATTTTTGTATGTATGTCCCTATGTGAGCTTATATCTTCAAAAATACGCAACGCATTTTGATGCAGTATTGCAGTTTTTCTAATAGATAGAATGGTTCAAGAGGATGGCTTTTTTCGTATAATTTATTGGGGTTTGCTATATATTGGATGAGATATGATTAAATTTGCCGAGAAATTCGGACGTGCGCGAGCTATAAATGAAAACGAAAAAAAAAGTCCGCGATATGTCTATCTTTTATGGGAAACCCGCTGTACCCATAATAATGTCAAAAAAAATATTAATTTCAATAGGGTGTTTTCAATAGCTATTTATGTGTATATGGTAATATTTTTTATCAAATTAAACAGCTTAGTTAGCTTACGCAATTAATATAGATTATAACTGCTTTTTACAGCATGCAATTTATATGAATATCTTAGGAGATATGACGAAAAAAGAATTACGCGCGACAATATAAAATACTTAAACTGTTGGCTGAGCAACGCGAAGGTTTCCTCGGTCTTCTATCCATACTTACTCTAATGTTTGGATATTTGGTTAATGTTGGATGTATGGATAGATTTTCATGAAACTTTCCTAAATTCCACGCGTACGGAATCGCGGGCAACAGCTAGTGTATCATAAATAATGCTCGTAATTTCGTTCTCTAAAATCTCCTGTTACATTTCCATGGCCTAATTGAAATGTAATTGAAGGACAAAAGTGTGGATTGACTTTGACTGCAAGAATCGCGGATAGATACATTATTGAAAATGGCTGTTAGACAACATAATTATAATGGTATTATATTATGATGAAAATCATACAGAACCCTTCGTGCAAGCCTCAAAATCGTATTGGCTTTCGATTTATTCGTCACGCCGCTACCGGGGCCGAGGCACTTTATCTTTTTTTTTAACTATCAATTATCAACCTTCGATATAATAATATATCTACTGATAACTTGTTTAGTATTGTTATTGCCATCATACTGCAATCATGTATCTAATAATATTTTTAATGTGTAATGTTTTAGTATCGGGAAATCTTCTCGAAGATATACAAAAGGAAAGAGATGAACTGTTTAATCAAGAACTAGATATGATGCTAGGAAGTGATATTGAATTGAGTGACAGTGAAATTAAAGCTAATGATATAATAATGGAATTGAAAGCAGAAGAGTTAAATTTAGGTTTTATACATCCAGGAAATTTTACTTTGGCTAAACATTTCTTTGAATATAAGGATGAAGTTAAAGATACTAAGTTATTTCAGCTAATTAAGAGTATGCCGAAAGGTGCGGCACTACATGTACATGACATAGCTGTGTTAGGTCCAGATTATATCTTAAAATTAACCTACTGGGACGACCTATACGTTTGTTTCAGTGGTGATGATGTAAATTTTAAATTTGCAATTGATTTACCTGATACACCATGTGGTACAAAGTGGCAGCTTATGAGAGATGCGCGATATTCCTCAGGTAACGTTGAGAAATTTGACGCAGAATTAAAGAAACATTTTCATATTGTTATTAATAATCCTGCAGAAGTATATACTGATGTTAATGTAGTATGGAAGAAATTCCAAAATTATTTCATTGTTATTGGACCTATGCTACATTATAAACCTGTTTGGGAACAATATTTTTATGATGCATTAAAAGCTTTTAGAGATGATGGTCTTTTGTATATAGAAATAAGAAGTACATTACCAGAGTTATATGACTTAGATGGCAACACTTATGGCTCTGTTGGTACTGCAGAATCTTATAAAAAAGTAGTAGATCAATTCAAGAAAGATTATCCAGACTTTTTTGGAGCAAAATTAATTTATGCGCCATTAAGAAAAGTTGATGTCAATGCCGCGGACAGCTACATACAAATAGCAAAAGAAATTAAAAGACGCATGCCTGGTTTCCTAGCTGGTTTCGATCTAGTTGGTCAAGAGGATTTAGGTCGTCCATTAAAAGAATTTATACCTCAACTACTTGATATTGGTGAGGATGTTGATTTTATTTTCCATGCCGGTGAGACCAATTGGAATGGAATGAGCTCAGATGAAAATATTTTTGATGCGGTTGTTTTAGGTACTAAGCGTATTGGCCATGGTTTTGCTATAATTAAACATCCCGTCTTAATGAAGGAGATTGTAAAGAGAGATATTGCTTTGGAAGTTAATGTTTTATCTAACGCTATTCTTAATCTGGTTTCTGATGTTAGAAATCATCCCTTAGCAGCCCTATTGGCTCAAGGTCTGCCATTAGTTTTATCCAGTGACGACCCTGGGGTTTGGGAAGCAGAGCCGCTTTCTCATGATTTCTATGTTGCGTTTTTGGGAATATCCAGTCGGCATGCTGATTTGAGAGTTTTGAAGAAATTGGCATTAAATTCTTTATATTATAGTACGTATTCTAATAAAGATAAACTAGTGCATGAGTTTGAAATTCGTTGGACAAAGTTTATTGATTCTGTTGTTAGAGATAAGTGGTGATTGTGAATCTCAGAACAACTGATGGTTGATTAGGCTTCCCCATTTTGTATGGGTTGCCAGTGGTAAAGAATTACGTTCCTTTGTTAAACTGACGAATAAACTAACCAGAGCTGGACTCGTATGGTTGAATTCTGTTACTTGTTTTCAGTCTAATTTACAATATTTTATTTATTTATTTATTTAACTTTAAATACTTAAAAGGTAGTATATAAGCCACACAAATTGGTAATGCGCCTGTTGGTGACGTCATAGTGACGTATAGATGAGAATATTACATTTTGTTAGCTGTATTTTTTCATTGCTGATGACGTCACAAGGGCGTTAATTTGACAAGGTTCCAGCGCATTACCAATTTGCGTTGCTTATACAGGCGGACTTAATGCTCTGTTATGTGCTTAATATTCTGTTGATTACAATAAATAATGAAATGCAATTAGTTTGTTTTATTTTATCTATCTTTACTTATTATAAAACAGTCATTATTTTTGTATGCAAGTCCCTATGGGAGCTTATTTCTTCAAAACTACGCAACTGATTTTGATGCGGTGTTTTTTTTTTATAAATGGATTGGTTTAAGAGGATGACTTTTTAGTATAATTTGTTAGGGTTTGGTTTCTAAATTCCATGTTGTACAGGGCCGATGACGAAGCAATAATTTAAATCAAAAATCTAGGATTTTCAGATTTTCTTTTTTCCGCTTATAACCCTCCAAATTCTTTACTCAACACTCGCTTAGTATTTTAATGGATTCGTATTTATTCGATAATAAAGAATGTCCAACTATGAATGTAGCTGCGAAAGTATTAAGCCCTATTTTTGCCTTGACGGTTAAAGAAGGCAATTTTACTCAAATAAAAGCACTTTTTACAGATTTAGACAAAATCACCGATACGGGCTGAAATTTAAAACAATTATACGCGTATAAATCCGTAAAAAAATGTTTTATTTCCATAAATGAATCGCGCAGGAGCTGTAGAATATTATGAATACTAGGCACTTTTAATTTTATGACGCATTAATCCTACTAATATTATAAAGGCGAAAGTTTGTAAGTATGGATGTATGTATGGATGTTTGTTACTCTTTCACGTAAAAACTACTGAATGGATTTGAATGAAACTTTACCACAATATAGCTTATACATCAGAATAACACATAGGCTACAAATTGGCTGGACCGATTTTGATGAAATTTTATTTTATACAGAATTGTATGGCAAAACAACGTTTGCCGCGGCAGCTAGTAGTAATATAATTATAACTTATTATAATTATGTTTATTTGTAAAGACATCGTCTTATCATTTAAATAACAGTGGTACAATAAGTTATCTACTCGAAATATTTTAATCCTAATTGTTATAATAGCTGGCTTGACTCTTTTCGGCAAATTAATAAATTAACTGTTATCAATAGATTAATAGCTAAGTATCTTTAGATTCGATATTGTATTATTAAATAATAGGTAGGTCCCAAAATCGTGACGGGCCTGATTCTTGTAAGTGACTGCCGTCGCGGGTTCAATTCCCGCTCGGGGCAATCATTTACGTAATATCAATAAATGTCATACAAATGTTTGTACTGCGTCTGGGTGTTTACTATGTATATATCTATTATATTAAGTATTTACAAAAAAGCAGTATGTATTCTATCCGTATTCTAGGACACAAGCATATAAGCTGAGTTTGGGACCAGAAGACAGGAAAATAAATGCGTGTTGTGCGCTTGTTTGCGTGAATAATCGAGCTCCATCAACAGGAAATGGAGAATTCTCTACTGCAAGAGGAAGAGCCTTCGCCCTACGAGCTCATTCAGATGTTGCTGTTGCCTTGACTCCTCTGCAAACTTCATAAGTGATAATAAAATTTTATTGAAATCAATGAGTTCGTTATCAATATATTGTGGTAGCTGCGGAAACTACGTGTGACAACACATTTATCAGATCATTGCTTATCAATTTATCATAAGTATAATGTGGTGACGACATCTCTATACATATATGTAACAGATGATAATCAATAGGTATTATCTACTCTATAGTAATATTAATGAGTTGATAATAACTATATCTTAGATATTATTATAAGTACCTATCTGCTTTAATTTGTAGTTGTCAAGAACTGATAGCAAGTGGTGTGAAATCGTATTGCTATAAAGACACGTAATCATATCTTATTATATTCAACAGGAAAGTTTGTATAAATATATTGTTTGAATTATATCGATGTTTGTTGCTTTGTCATGCTAAAAATACTAAATAAATTTAAATAAAACTACAGTTGTATAGGTTACAGATCAATGTAACTTGTAGGCTATTTATTGGTTTTAATTCTGTACAACTAAAAAAATTAAATTACTAGAGTCAATAAATAACATAATAATAATTCAGCAATGATAACTTTCTTATTAAGGGCCTACATCAATATTATCGTATATCATCGCCGACACGTACATATTAACACAGCCAGTAGGCACAGAAAATGAAGAATTAGGGATACTTTACCTATTTACTCAAAATCTACTAAATATATTTTAATTCTGATTTACGTGTTTCTATATATAATAGTTACTTATGTTTTTAAAGTTATTTCATTAGTTAATACGCGATAATAGACCGACAAATGAAAAAAATAAAAAATTAGAGAGGTTGTTTCGCTAAGATTTTCTATCGAGAAAACTTTTTTCAATCGCGTTTCTGAGTTTATGCGATCCTAGATTATATATTGAAAAAACATATACTTAAAAATTAGAGCTCTAGCCATTCAATCTAAAGAAACAATGAAAACTTCACGAAAAATGCACGAAGAATTTTGGTATCCTCTTAACAAAAATGAATAGAATGACATTAGAGTAATGTATACCGTCACAAAACGGTCCCAGCTCAGCATATTGCTGGTTGAAAACCAGCGCTGGTCTTCCGCTGGGCCGCTAAGTGACGTCACAGACTACAAGTTTTATTTTTAATTGAAATTAAGAAAATAATAAAAATAAACTAGAATAAAAAAATAGTAATAATATAACAAACAAAAATAGGCGGCTATACAAAATATAGTGTATATTATTAGTGTATATAATACACAAAACAATATACCTACATAAAATATAAAAAACAAAAATACAAAAAAAATATTCAGACAGTACGGGTATTATATACAATAGTAAGAATTATATAGGTATTATAATTATATTAAAACAACGTGATTTCATAATAATTACAATAAAATTGTGCTTTTTAAATAATACACATTTAATATATTTTGTACGTTTTGCACATAATTATGTTTTGTAGATATCGTTAAGATTGCAATGATAGTATGTTATAGTACATTACGATATTAGTGCGTTAAGATGGTAATAACATGCGATGTGGAATTTCAGCCCGAGCCGAAGGCGAGGGCGTAATTGAGCCGAGCATGTTATAACCAATACGCACGTATATCGTACGACGTTTTTTAACACATTTGCGAGGAAACAGAAAAAAAACATTAAATAAACTCAATCTGTGAATGCACACTGTTGCTTTCCCACCATTTTAACAGCGCGCTAGCGCTGCCTACTGACTGGCGCCGCGCGGCGATTAGTTCGAAATTTGAATAGCAACAACGCGCTGCAGCGGTATTCAGTAAGAAAAAGTGAAGTGAATTTTCGGTGAATCTTGATCACGTGACAGCACTCCTCTATTTTTATTGGAGGAGCGCTGTCACGTGATCAAGATTCACCGAAAATTCACTTCACTTTTTCTTACTGAATACCAGTGCTGCCCGAGTTGTGCGGCGGCGATCAGTTCCATATTTGAAATGGCAAATAATACGGTTATGAAATTTGTATGGACTATAACTTAACTAAGTATTTGCTTTGGTAACACACGCGTTTTTTTATGACCCGCTTTACATATTTAAAACCGGTGGATTTACATCAGCTTTACGAGCAAGGGTGTTAAAAAGTGATTAATAATAGCCTACTTTAAACGACTTTAGAGAAGTTAAAATAAAGGTTAGGTAGTATTGTTAAAACTCAACGTAATGTAAAAGTAACCATAACCAATTATTAACACAACCACTAAACGTAATTTGTGTTTATAAAGTAGGTATTACTTTATTATTTATTAAAACACCAGGACACAAAAATCTTTGCAAAATAAAGAATGACAAAAACTAATATACATAAATATGTTTTAACAACATAACAACCTTAAACTTATTGACAGTTCACAATATCACTCATACGAAAAAGAACGATATTTTGGCAAAAATATTTGTAATACATACATATCGTCGTAGCTTTCAATGCGGTGTACAGTTTATCCATCCTCTCGCCGAACCAGGATTCTCCCCTCCCTCGTCCAAACATACCTCCACTTGTGTAAAGTGCACGCTTGACGAGTGGTATAAAATAGGCGACGGTGTATCCTCGTCAGGCGTTCATTCACATACACACGACTTATTGGCCCAACCACATGCAGGTCACTAGTGGTAAGACCAAGGCGCGCACGTGCAGCGTGAAGCAGTTCATCTCGAATGGACCGTCGGGCAAAACGAACCGATATGTTTCTCGGTCGTTGTATTTCAGTGAAGTTAGAAGAATCACTTTTGTTACGACGTGACCCACCGATACGTTCTACATGAACGATATCGCGTTCTTCGACAGTTACACCGAGCTTGCTGCAGAGAACTTTGACTGTGTTAAAGCAAATCTCATCCATATTTTCCGAGATCCCAGAGACCACAACATCGTTTAATAGATCGCGATCATTTAGTTGACACTTTCATTCTGCCACAGCATTTTCTAGTTGACATGGTGGAGACCTGTCCTCTTGATCAAGCTTCGCTTGGAGAAAGTCGAGCCTTATCTCAAAATAATCTAGTCTATCTTCACATGACTTCACAGAGGCCTTAATGTCAGTCAAATCTAAGCGAAACTGCTGAAATTCTTGACGCATTTCACGTAATTCTGTACGTATTTCCTCTTTAAAAAGACGTATCTCTTTAATAAGTTCAGTAAAAGGACTGGAAGGAGTTTCCACTAGGCGTGTACTGCTCATCTGACTAGTGTCCATTATCTCATCTGAATTCTTCAGCCGTGCCTTTTCTTGGTGTACCAGGCTTGTCGTTTTTCATCTCACACTTGTTACATTCGGGGCAACGCCACATACGTGGTATAAGGCCAGTAGCTGGTAGGTGACCACACCCGCGATGGTAAGAAGCTCGGCATTTAGTACATTTAGCAGCTTCCGTAAAGGATAAGTATTTGGCACATCCACTACATTTGATTGAAGGCATACTGATCAATAATTCGTCATTTGTATTTATTAACGTAATTGAGGGTAGATTCAGTTGAAAGTCTATATTGTGAACTGTATGCACAGAATTTAAGCGAAAACTTTACAGTTATTTAAAGAATACTATTGATAACGTATTATGAAATTCTTTGCATCTTAATTCACTTATTTACGTAAACAAAATACGGGAACACTATAACTTTTTAATATTTTTCTAGTCGTATACTCGCGAGCACTGTACGTCGACATCTGTGACGTAACGATAATAGTACTAAAGCGTGTTATATATATATCGTCGTCAGATTATTATGAATAGAACAATTAGCTACATTCAACGGATGAGTTCATTTTATCTTATCTCTGCCGGCGCTCCTAATGACAGCGTGAATGTTCGCAGTTACGTACCATTGCTTCTCCGTCGACCTACTAATTAGTAACATATGAGTAAAGACATATAACCCAAAAACTAAACAATTTGAGGCGCAAAACAAACTCAGCTATTTCGTGGATAATTCCGCTTATTCTATTTTATCAAAAAACATTATTTAAACGGTAATACAAAATCTGGAAAAGTCAGTGATACATAATTGTGATGTTATCATTTGGTTTTAATTGTTACACAATAATATTAAACGTATCCGTGTTGTAACGGATTAAGAATACAAATGAAAAGAATACACCACCCCTTTTCCTTCCCAGGGTGCTGTAAATGCCAGTTATGTAATATACACATTGATAACATCCTCCGTGGGAGACAAAAAGGTCGGTACGGTACAGTAGACCATAATCCCTTTCAAAAGTGGAGGAGGCCCGTGCCCAGAGGTGGGAATTTAATAGGTTGAAGAAAGAAAATAAATAGGTAGTTAATTGTGTCTCTTTGGGGGACTTACTTACTTACTATCGGACAGAAAACTCAAAAATAAACCCTGTTCTAACAACACGTCTGGTCAGCGCGGCATAGTAGAGCATAATACCTCCCAAGACGACGAGAAGGCCCGTATCTAACAGTGTCACAGTGTAACAGTTGCCAGTTGCCGTTGCCAGGCCATTAACGAATGGCCTGGCAACGGCAACTGGCAACTGTGTACCTACTAAAAAGAAAATATAAACGCATGCTTACTTTTCCATTTATTTCCAAATTTTATTTATTAAATTATATTCCTATGAAATATATTAATTAAACTAGCTGTTTGTCGCAACTTCGTACGCGTGGAATTTAGTAACTCTCTCTCTCTCTCTCTCCAGCCTATTTACGTCTCACTGTTGGGCACGGGCCTCCTCCACTTTGGGAGGGATTATGGTCTACTGTGCCGCGCTGACCAGGCGTGTTGACTCAGGGTTTATTTTTGAGTTATCCGTCTCTTACAGAGAATGTTATCTGTGTGCAACATCCCTTAGCTAACTTTTACAGCACCCTTGGGACGAGATGGGATGGTGACACTTGTATTCTTAATCCGTCACCACACGGACATATAGTAACTAAATCTTACAAAAAATACCAACCTCTTGTACTACTCTATCTATTAAAAAAACCGCATCAAAATCCTTTGCGTAGTTTTGAAGATATAAGCTCACATACGGACATATAAACAAAAATAACGACACTGTTTTATAATGAATAAAGTTAAAGAAATTGTAAATATTGCATTTTTAAGATTGTTTATTTATTATTCAGGAAAACAAACAGTCATTAGAAATCAATATCAAAAGAAAAAGTAATACGGATAGGTAGACTTCTAGTTCCATAATTAACAATCCAATCTTATTCCAATCTTAATTATTTAATTAAGATTGTTATTTGATTGTATTGTTAGAAGAGTTCTGCGTATAAATGTAGAGGGAAAAATCCTAGAGGAAGACCTAAGAAAAGATGGATGGACTGTATGAACGAGAACATGAAAGAAAGAGGAGTTAACATAGACATAACGGCTGATAGAAGACTATGGAAGAAAAAGACATGTTGCGCCGACCCCAAATAACGGGATAAGGACAGGAGAATGATATATAATTTGATTGTACTTTATTTTATAATTTAAAATATTAACTTATACACTTTTATTTCTCAGGTTCCATGTCTAATTATGTTTAGTTCACACATTGTGTTAAAACGGATCGTTTACTTCAATAGTCATTAAAGTCCCCGCTAATTGGTGTCAAGTAGGCGTTAAGATTTTATGTTGATATTACTCGATATAGACCACACAGATTGTTTATTTTTAACCGACTTCAAAAAACGAGGAGGTTCATAACTTATCTGTATGTTTTTTTTTATAAATGTTTGTTACCTCATAACTTTTAACTGGACGAAGCGATTTTAATGATTCTTTTTCTATTTGAAAGATGATGCTTTCCGTATCAAATTAATTAAATCTAATATATAAAATTCACGTGTCACAGTGTTAGTTACCGTACTCCTCCGAAACGGCTTGACAGATTTTTATGAAATTTTACATGCATATTCAGTACGTCTGAGAATCGGCCAACATCTATTTTACAAACCTTTTTTTTTTTAGTATGGCAAAACAACGTTTGCCGGGTCAGCTAGTTATATAATATATTTTCAATCTAAATGAAATACTTACCTTAGCCGCAGGGTCAAGGAATGATGTATTTAGATTACCATCAGTTAAGAGCATAGTAAGAGCTCCTGCTAAAACTGGTAGTGAAAGAAGTAATAAAAATGCTGTAATGCCAACAGCCCAAACAAATAAAGGTATTTGATCAAAAGATAAATTATTTAATCGTATATTAATAATTGTAGTAGTAAAATTAATTGCCCCTAAAATAGATGAAATTGGCACCAGGTCAGGAACTGATGGTTATCTCTTAAGAAATCAAGGAAAACCATAAAATTTTTCTCGATTTCTTAAGAGATTTGACCGCCCTATTCGTCTAGTGTTTTATGTAACGGACTGCCTTTTTTTTCCCTAAAAAGCCACAAGTATTTATTTTCTTTCTTCAGCCCATTAAATTCCCACTGTTGGGCATGGGCCTCCTCCACTTTTGGAGAGATTATGTTCTGCTGTGCCGCGCTGACCTTTTTGTTTTACTCAGAGGATTTTATCTATGTACCTTATTCCTTAGCTGGCTCTAACCCTGGAAAGGAAATGGGGTGGTGACACTTGTATTCTTATCAAAATAGATGGTCTTAGATATTCCTTTAACCGCCCTTTATATTAATAGAGATAGAGCAAAGTTTTAAAATTGATAGGTTTCGCCGTCCTTCTCAGGCTGGTGACCCCGAGCATGGCCCCTATGGTAAAAAAAGGGTAAAATCGCCTCTGGCCATGGCCTAGGGCGGCTAGCCTACGAAGTGCAGCGAAAGCCTTCAAGTTTAAAATTTTGCTTTATCTCTAATAATGTACAGGGCGACTAACTATTATACTTAGCGGGCGCTTATTTTCAATATACGCCTCTGCGTATCCTGTAGATATCTTTCGAATACGGAGCCCTAACAACATATTGGTTTGTACTTTCAATGACCTTATCACGTTTTATTCTTGACAAGATTACAAAACTATTGATAGGTATACGTTTACGATACGCGATACAATTTGATTGTGAGGTTATTGTTGTCAGTGTTGGTTGTTTAAGTGAAACTATATACACTACGAGTGGCTGCCCGTGACTTCGTGCGTGTGGACTGTAAAAACTTATAGACTAGTGCAGATAGCTTGAAAAATAATAAAAAATTAAAAAAAAATATAGTAGGATGAAACTCGAAGAAAAGGAGGAGAATATTATAAAAATAAGAGGAAAAATAATTTACGCGCGATCTGAGGCCGGGAACGGGTTGGGGAAAAAGCTGATAATTTGACAGGTGAATTTTCGATTGAAAATTAGGGTGCATTTCGATATTAAGATAAGGTTCGATTCAAAATAAGGTGAAAAAATAAATATTTCTAATCAAATTAATTACAGCGTATTAAGAATATAAAAAGGTAAGTTTTCACCAAATTTCGTGAATGAAAAAACATTTTTGTAAAAGAAAAAATAAAATACCAAAAACTTGGTATTTTGAATTTTTCACATGAATTTTGAGGTTATGTGAATAAAGTGTGAATACAAAAGTTTTAGATCTTTTTATTACCTACAACTTTGCCTTTTGACTTTTTTCCATCGGACTATTAGTTTTGCCGGAAATCGAGAAAAACCATTTTTTACCTTGTACTTAAAATGATATGTCCAAACATTTTTTTTTGACAAAATAAGTCCAATTTTGTGTAATAAAAAAGTGTATACATACTTAATTCAACAAATTACGGAACAAAATATTCAGATTCTTTATCTCTATCTTTTTATCCTTTTTTAGGGTTCCGTACCCAAAGGGTAAAAACGGGACCCTATTACTGAGACTTCGCTGTCCGTCCGTCCGTCCGTCCGTCCGTCTGTCACCAGGCTGTATCTCAAGAACGGTGATAGCTAGAGAGTTGAAATTTTCACAGATGATGTATTTCCATTGCCGCTATAACAACAAATACTAAAAATAAAATAAAATAAATATTTAAGGGGGGCTCCCATACAACAAACATGATTTTTAGGGTTCCGTACCCAGTATCTCAAGAACGGTGATAGCTAGACAGTTGAAATTTTCACAGATGATGTATTTCTACTGCCGCTATAACAACAAATACTAAAAATAAAATAAAATAAATATTTAAGGGGGGCTCCCATACAACAAACATGATTTTTTTACCGTTTCTTGCTCGATACTAATAACGTTGCCTTATGTTGCATAGATAATGGTACGGAACCCTTCGTGCGCGAGTCCGACTCGCACTTGACCAATTTTTTATACATATACATATATTCTCTTCAAAACTACGCAACGGATTTTGATGTGGCGTCAAGAGGATGGCTTTTTTGTTAGGGTTCCGTACCCAAAGGGTAAAAACGGGACCCTATTACTGAGACTTCGCTGTCCGTCCGTCCGTCCGTCCGTCCGTCCGTCCGTCCGTCCGTCTGTCACCAGGCTGTATCTCAAGAACGGTGATAGCTAGACAGTTGAAATTTTCACAGATGATGTATTTCTATTGCCGCTATAACAACAAATACTAAAAATAAAATAAAATAAAAATTTAAGGGGGGCTCCCATACAACAAACATGATTTTTTTACCGTTTCTTGCTCGATACTAATAACGTTGCCTTATGTTGCATAGATAATGGTACGGAACCCTTCGTGCGCGAGTCCAACTCGCACTTGGCCAATTTTTTAATTTAATGAAGTTTGATGTCTAAATTCCACGCGGACGAAGTTGCAGGCAACAGCTAGTGATTTCTATACAACGTCATTGCTACGACTTATTAATGACACACATAAGACTTTTGCTAAACTAAAATTTTAGGCGTCGCTACATAAAGACATGTCCAAAATTTCTAACGCTACATTTTGATTCTTGGAGTTAAGTACTCTATTTTATTAGTCCACAAAAGTCCCAATACTGGACACGAGTTTCTGCCACTTTAGAGTATTTGTCTTATTTACTGAACCCAGGCGTGAGCGGGTCGTGCGCATCGTCCAATGAAATTACTTTATCGAGTTTGTACGTTACCTCAGCACCCCGCTGACGTAGTAGTATTTTTGTCATAGAAAACATCGTGTGAGCAACACATCAACAACGCATCGTGTGTTGCTATCTGCGCTACTCCTGTTGGTTTGATACTCTAAGACCTAAGTAAACGTGATAAATATTGTCAAACAATGACCCCATAACACTTTATTGCCTGGTGATTCCTACAACACTTACCTTGTCATGTATCAGACTTGTCCATCGAAATTGACACTTAACAGTAATAGACTGAATACATGCTTCACACACAAGTTAATACAACGTATGTGTTAAATGGTAGTGTTTTAGAGTATAATCGTCGCTCCATCTTAGGCGGGGGCCACCCAATGCTGCGTCGTACGTCTTAACTTTTTCGTCCCCAACGATCACTCGAGGACCTTCCGTCTCCAACGGTCATCAGATCGCCGAGCGATGTGGCCCGCATATTGCCACTTCAGCGTGCTAACCCTTCTGGCTATGTCGGATACGCCAGTTCTCCTATGGATCTCGGTATTTCTGATTCTATCCGAGGGAAATACATAGCAATTCCATGACCTCCATCTTTTCTCGGAAGTCGGTTAAAACTGGACCCTATTGCTAAAAATACTTTTGCCACAGGGCTACTAGGACTATTTTTATTTATTATTTTATGTCATAGGTACATTATAGGTGAAGCTTTTAGTGCCCTTTCTCTAGCTCCAGCCCATTTATGTCCCACTTTATGAGGGATTATGGTCTACTATGCCGCTCCGACCAGGCGTATTGGCAAATATTTTATTCTCGAGAATTTCGTCGAATTAATCCTATGCCAACAAATCTTTTGAAGCTATTAAATAAAAAACAAAAAGATTTTTTGCAATATTTTATTTGAAAACTTAACAAAATGGTGGGATTAACCAGATAAATAAATTATAAGAAATATACTCTTTAGGTAGGTACTTTATTTATATTTAATTAATTTATCCACGTACGTACAGATTAACGTTATTTAAAGTTGCATCAGAAATCAATTCTTTTATAAAACTATCCCAACGTTTATTAAAAACATAAAAAAACATTTTTTTACGATTTTCGTCTAATGAACTATACATTATTGAGTTAATAGCCAGTTGTTTTAACATTCTTAAGTCCGCTTTCTTACTTGCCACTCCCATAAAAGTAACAAAGAAGTCATGACTTAATGGCTCCGAACTCCATGCACCTGGGTCGTCACTTGATAGGACAATTGGGAGACCCATAGCCAAATACGAAGCCAAAGGATGATTCTTCACATCACGTGTTAAACTTAGCACTAGATTTGATATGACATTCACTTCTAAAGCAATGTTATTTTTAATAACAACTGACATTAATTTTGGATGTTTTGCCAAAGCATATCCATGCCCAATTCTTTTCGATCCAAGTAGTATAGCATCTACTAGATTTTCATCAGTCGAAGTCCCATACCATGCAGTTTCCCCTGCATGCAAATAATAATCTATTTTATTTCTTGAACCGCATAGTACAGGAAGAAAATCTTTCAATGGCCTGCCCAAATCTTCTTGACCGACCAAATCAAACCCAGCTATGAAATCGGGCATTTTTTCTTTCAATTTTATAGTTTCATTAACCACTTTAGAGACTTCATCAACACTTATAGATCTTTGCGTTGTCACTATTAATTTTATACCAATGAAATCAGGATGTTCTGTAATAAACTGATCTGTGACACGTTTGTAAAGCTCAAGAAAGTATTTTTTATCTCTTTTACTACCATTTAACTCGTAAAGATTCTGTAAACCTGTCCTTATTTCTATATACATTACATTATCTGCATAATATTGTTTCAACGTTTCATATACATATTTTTCTCTTGCTGGTCTATAAGATATTAGTGATTTGATAACGTTGTATAGTTTATTGAATCTATTCCAAGCTGTATTTGTATCAACATTGCTATATTCTTCGTTATTCTCGGTATAAAGAGTGAAATAATTTGCCAATTGTGTGTCAAATGCCGCGATGTCACCGGATGCGTTTCTAAGATCATTAACTAGTCTCCATTCATCCAAGCAAGGCACAGTCGGTGTTGACTCGGAGAATTGTAATTTTAAACTGTCATTCATATAACAAGCATATAAATGATCTATATAAGTTAATTTAATTAAAACACTGGATTGTAACATTAATGAACTGTGTACGTGTAACACTGCACCTTTTGGCATTTTTCTAATAATTTGATACACTTTAGATAGTTGTAAATCCTTTTTGTATGTAAAATAGTGTTTAGATAAGTTGAAAAATTGTGGGTTTTGGAATGTTTCGTCTAATTCTTTGTGTTTCCATTGCATAAGGATGTTATTAGCGATGTTTTCTTCCTCGTTTAGTTGTAGTTTACCGCCAACTGATGTTTGAGTTTCTTCTGTAAGTAATTCTTGCCGTGTTTTTGTATAATTTTCAGGAATAATATTAGCGTTTACTGTTACATTTATTATCGCGAGGTATACTGTGAATGTTTTCATGTTTGCGCGAGCGTCTGTGGTCACAGTATCTTTGACACTAGGTCGTTTTAATGTCCAGTTCGTATATATATCGAAGTAAGTGGATAATCACTGCCCTTTTCATCTACTGTGTGGTTTATTTTACGCACCAAGTTTTTGTTTCTTTTTAATGCGATTTTGTTCGTCCATTCGTTCATTGCGTTTTTTTATAGGTATTTTTAATGCCAAATCATAACAAAATAGTTTAGTTATTGCAAATAATATAAATAAATTCTGGAAAGGGCCATCTTTGACACTTAGGAATATAAAATACATACAATCTACGATTATATTGTTGAACGTACTTAAAAAAAATACACATAAATCGGTCAAACCGTTTTGCAGGAGATTAACAAAATTAACTTTGTGCGTGTAGAGTTTAGAATTACTTTTTATTTGTATAGGTACGTGTACTTTTAAATCAATTTTGTAGTAATGAGATATCGTGAAATAGCTATCCTGTCCGTGTGGTGAAGGATTAAGAATATAAGTATCACCACCCCGTTTCCTCCCCAGGGTGCTATAAAGGCCAGCTAAGGGATATTGTACACAGATAACATCCTCTGAGAGAGACGGGAGACTGGAAACCAATCAACACTCCTGGTCAGCGCGGCACAGTAGACCATAATCTCTCCCAAAGTGGAGGAGGCCCGTGCCCAACAGTGGGATGATAATGGGCTGGAGGAGGAGAAGTAGCGTGAAAGAGCGGCAGAAAAAAATACTTTCTATTCCAATATAAAGATAGAAAGGAGGTAAGAATTTGCCTCAATGTTTTCCTATTCTTAGCCATTCTCCGAAATGGATTGACCGTTTCTTATAAAATTTTTAAAGTAGGTAAGTAAATATATTGAGTAGGTACTTCTGATAATAAAGTCGTAAAAATAAAACTTTTTACGAATTTAAACGCGTGTATTTGTTTTAAACAAATACTCGCGTCTAAATCTGTAAAAAAAACATACAGACGAATTGAGAACCTCATCATTTTTTGACGTCGGTTAAAAACTGATCATATTTGAACGACTGAGAAACACAAGTGTTAAGAGGATACCAAAATAGCTTCGTGCATTTTTCTACGTACGAATTTTTCATTGTTTCTTTAGATTGAATGGCTAGAGCTCTAATTTTTAAGTATATGTTTTTTCAATATATGATCTAGGATCGCATAAACCCAGAAACGCGATTAAAAAAAGTTTTCTCGATAGAAAATCTTAGCGAAACAACCTCTAATTTTTTTTTTTTTCATTTATCGGTCTATTATCGCTTATTAACTAATGAAATAACTTTAAAAACATAAGTAACTATTATATACATATAGAAACATGTAAATCAGAATTAAAATATATTTAGTAGATTTTGAGTAAATAGGAAAAGTATCCCTAATTCTTCATTTTCTGTGCCTACTGGCTGTGTTAATATGTACGTGTCGGCGATGATATACGATAATATTGATGTAGGCCCTTAAAGAAAAATAAGGTTGTAAATTTATTTTTATACGCCTATGGTCTACAAATCACTCTCACTTATAGTGAAAGTGAAACCCCAGGACACAACTAGTTAATTAGAAAATAAATTATGTATGTAAACATTGTGGCCATATCGTCATCTAATGACAATAATAGTAAACTTAGTGCTAAGCAATGGTGCTAAGATAACAAGATAAAGGAAGTAATTACGTACATAACTACTTGTAATTACCAAGATAAACTTAGCAGCAATTCTGTAAATATTTACAAACTAAACTAAACCGTTTTATAGTATAAGTATTTGGGGTTGGCGCAACATGTCTTTTTTCCATATAGTTCTATCAAACGTCATATCTATGTTTAGGTACTCCTCTCTTCTTGCGTTCTCAATTCAATCTATCCGTAATCGTAGATTGATTATTCGAAGTGGCCGATAAATAGCATAGGTACATGCGGAAGACAATAAAATTTGTCTGTCTTTAGTACCTAGTACTTCATCATCATCATCATGATCATAACATCACGCCTTTTTCCCATGGGGGTAGGCAGAGACTATAGAGCGCCATCTGCTACGATCCAAACATACTTCCTTGGCTTTTTCCACACTCATACATCTTGTCATACATGCCCGACGGTTGTAAGTGCTACGCATTTGACACTTTTGAAGTATACCTGTGATGACATCAGAGTATACTTTTCTCGGGCGTCCTCTCCTAGCATTCCCACTCACCTCCGCCGTATATATGCCTTTCCTTAATTGACTATCATCAATCCTCTCCACATGACCAAACCACCTAAGCATACTTTTCTCCACCTTAGTCACTACATCCTCTTTCAGACCGCAACGTTCTCTTATAACTTCATTTCTTAATCTCTCTTTCAAAGTCACTCCACACATACCTACCTACTTCTTAAAGAGCGCATCTCTACAGCATTTATTGCACTATCGAGCTTATTATATTAGAATCATGTTAGAATGTTATTGACAGAGCTTCTAGCAAATTCTAATAGAAACTAAGATACAATGACATAAATTAACAGTGTTATAGGTGCCAACTTACGCGCACAACTTAATTTAACTAAAGAATGAATAAAACCACTTTTTACCGATTTAGACGCATGTATTTGTTTTTAATTTTAGCCTGACGTTATTTAAACAAGAGAGTCGCGCAAGGGTTAGAAAAAAAATGAATATGAAAGAAAGAAGGAAAGAATATTTTATTTGTATAATATTGAGAGTATCAATAAAAAAATTTGGAAATGTTATCTGAACTTTCTTATTAATAAAAGCTGTTTATAATAGACAAAATATTTTAATTTAATATAAAGATGCACAACAAAACAGCCAATAGGTAATAATTGAGTATTTGAAAAAAAAGTTGAACTGACTTCATGGACCTTTGAAATTAGAGGGTTACCCTCGATTTCTCAACCCTTCAGATCCTGACCTGGTGCCAATGGAACCAAACAGGAACCAACAGCTTTCAATTAAAAAATATTATTAAAATCACTTCGCTCAGTTTAAAGTTATGAGGTAACAAACATAAAAAAAATACAGCCAAATTGAGAACCTCTTCCTTTTTTGAAGTCGGTTAAAAATACACCATAGTTGTTTTTAGTTTAGTTTAGTATAACTAAACTAAACTAAAAACAACAATGGTGTTTTGTAAAAACAACACGTAGAATTGATATCAATGTACCTAACAAAAGCAGTCTCTCTCAGTCTTATGCAATTAGATATCGACACCAACAGAAGCGTGAAATTATTTTGTTTGCGTACACCTGTATTTGACCTTTATCTTTCTGCGTACATATTTTTGATTTCTCTGGCTACGACCAAAGAAATAAATAAAGACAGTTTTGCAAGCGATCATGATGAAATCGGAGTAGTTTGCTTTAGAAGGGCCCTTTAATATCGTCGGCACAGTATTTGGGGAAATGAACCATCAAAATGCTGAAAATCGTACCAAAAAATCGAAATTTTGTATTTAGGATTCCTTACCAAAAGGTAATACGGGACTCTATTACTGAGACTTCGCTTTCCGTCCGTCGGTCCGTCTGTCACAAGGCTGTATATCTTGAACGGTCATAGTCAAAGGCGTATTTTGAAAAATAGCGCCCCTGGGCATCTGATTTCACGCCCTGGGTCAACTTAAGAGGGTACTGTACTCCTCATTTAGGTATTTGCCTTAGGTATTGCTATCCCTATTTCCGAGCGCCGCGCTGAAAGGGACAAATAGATGAAGCGGATTTTACCTACAAATTCTTTAAAAAAAGACGTTTCGTACTTCCGTTTTTTTTTCGCGAAAGTTAAACCGACTTTATGAGGATACCAAAATAGCTTCGTGCATTTTTCTACGTACGAAGTTTTCATTGTTTCTTTAGATTGAATGGCTAGAGCTCTAATTTTTAAGTATATGTTTTTTCAATATATAATCTAGGATCGCATAAACTCAGAAACGTGATTGAAAAAAGTTTTCTCGATAGAAAATCTTAGCGAAACAATCTCTCTAATTTTTTATTTTTTTCATTTGTCGGTCTATTATCGCGTATTAACTAATGAAATAACTTTAAAAACATAAGTAACTATTATATATAGAAACACGTAAATCAGAATTAAAATATATTTAGTAGATTTTGAGTAAATAGGAAAAGTATCCCTAATTCTTCATTTTCTGTGCCTACTGGCTGTGTTAATATGTACGTGTCGGCGATGATATACGATAATATTGATGTAGGCCCTTAATAGTTTTTGCATTATCTTCTTATATATAAAATTCACATGTCACAGTGTTAGTTACCGTCTTACCGTACTCCTCCAAAACGGCTTGACCGATTCTTCTCAAATTTTACATACATATTCAGTAGGTCTGAGAATCGGCCAACATCTATAGTTCAAACTTTTTTTTTGTTTGGCAAAACAACGTTTGCCGGGTCAGCTAGTATTATATATAAAGAGTATATCTATGCTTCTATCACTTTCTTTTGTGGTAAAACTTTACCAAATTTGTGTGATAGACGTTGCAACTTTATCTAAAGAAAACCGAAAAAAGTGACCGTTTTTCGGATCGTCATATTTCTTTTAGTTATTATGTTTAAAAAAAAAACGAAAGTGACAGAAGCATAGATATACATCTTTATCTATAATATAACGCAAAAACTATTAACATCGGTTTAAATTTCGCGAAGAAAAAACGGAAGTACGATACCCATACTTTTGTATGGAGCATAATTTGGTATCGTCCCGTCTTAATAAGCCGCTCTATAAATTAATAGAGATACAGATATAAATTAATAGATGAACTTGAAGTCTTTCACGGCCCTTCTTAGACTGTCCGCCGCGGGCCATGGCACCTATGGCCCTAGGGTTAATAGGTACGCCTTTAGTCATAGCTAGAGTTCTGAATACTTAACAGTTTGTGTACCTAGTTGATTCTGTAACAACAAATACGATTTTCAGCCTTCCAATTTCTGTCGAATTTAGTGATTACAGTCTCTATCTATGGGCAACGCAAGCCTTCAAATAAATAAATATAAATAAATAAATATTCATGGACATTTCACACAATGTCCTCTGGTCCCAAGCTAAGCTTATATGCTTGTGTTATGGGTACCAGAATACGGATATACTACATAAACTATTTTTTTTGTAAATACATACTTAAAATACATAGAAAACACCCAGTCGTAGTACAAAAATTTGTATGACATTTATGAAAATCACACAAATGATTGTCCCAAGCGGGAATCGAACCCGCGACCTCGTGAACGGCAGTCCATTACATGAACCACTACGCCACGAAGCCCGTCAAAAATTATCACTATCACTGATGTTTCGCTCCTATTGGTCGCAGCATGATGTTAAAAGTATAGTGTAAAGCCATCCTCATTCAATAAAATAGTTCCTGAGATTAGCGTTATCAAACAAATTAACAAACTCTTCACCTTTATAACATTTATAGTAAGTATAAATAAAATTGTTTATGACCTTTCCAAAACACCTTTCTTATATGACAGGTTGGTTTGTAAACCTCGGCGCATTTTGTATTATTGTTTCTCACTACAACCGCACTTGTCCAGTGGCGCTTTTGGTGTCCAGCACGCATAGTTACGGCTCAAGTAGTAACTAAATGGACCAAGAAATCAAGTGGTCTCGTGGTCTCTTAACACTGTGACACAAAAGAAACACTTATTTTGTTGTATTGAGTACCACTTGACACGGATAGATGGCGTTATTTTCAAAAATCAGATAATACACGAGATTGTATTAAAATTTGGTTTTTTCAATTTTTTTGATTTTTTGAAATCATTCTTTAGTTTGACCAAAAGAGTTTTTATTTTTTTTATGAATGTAACCTTTGTTTAAATAAATAGATCTTTGTTTTATATGAAAGTACAAAATTGTAATATAAAATTTTATTTAAAGCCGCACATAGCTAAAAATAGCACCATTTATTTAATTGTTTCGATACTAAATGTATTAGTTCGGGTCTTTATTATATTATTTGTGGTTCGGGGAAAAAAAGATAATTCTATTGACCGCCAGATGGCGCTGTTAAATGACATGAAAATAAATTGTACTTGTGTCGCCATCTGTAAATGAGTAGATACAGAACGTTTTATAAAATAAGCCTTGCGCGTTTTTGGACCGGAGTACTTTGTGTTTATGTTGCTATTGTTTTAGGAGTATTGCTTCTTTTTCAATATTTAATCTTTACTTATTTTTCTTTTAAACAAAGTCTTTAATATCTGAATGTCTCTTCTCTCCAGCCCATTTACGTCCCACTGTTGGGCACGGACCTCCTCCACTTTTGAGGGATTATAATCTACTGTGCCGCGCTGACCAGGCGAGGATGTTATTTGTGTGTGCCCCTTAGCTGACATTTACAGCACCCTTGGAAGGAGATAGGGTGGTGACACTTGTATTCTTAATCCGCCACCACACGGAGGGAGTGGAGGGAATAGTAGAGTGGTTCAAAGAGAAAGGTTTGAATAATACACACAAGTAACGGATTATGGATAGGATAAGTACCTATTTGTTGTTGTAGCGTCATCTGAAATAGGTACATAAACTGTCGCTCTCTAGCTATCACCGTTCCAGAGATACAGCTTGGTGACAGACTGACGGGTAAACGAAGTTTCAGTAATACCGTTCTATCTTTTTGTACGGTTTGGTTCAATTTTGAATGGAATACAAAATTTATCGCAAAATTTAATCTTCCTGTCACTCCTAGCCCAAAAGGTGCGTCACGATATCATACTTTTTACATCCAATTGTGGTGCTTATGGACTCTATAATAAGGGCCGTATCATCTAAGGTCATCAAGGTCAAATCGTGACAATGACGTGACATTAAAGAGATGCTTTTGAGCACAAAACCGTGAGTTACAGACATGATGTCCACTTTCTTAATAATATTTCGGCTTATCTGTAAATATCTAAAGAAAGATTTAACTAGTAAAAACGTTCGGATTTATCTCTCTCCCTAGCCCGTTAACATCCGACAGTTGGGCACAGGCCTCCTCCACTTCAGCAGTGATTTGGCAGTGATTATAGTCTGCGATGCCACGCTGACAAGGCGTGTTGGGTTTATTATCGATTTTTCCGTCTCTCATTTATTTTGGTGTTATTTTTGTGCAATATTATAAACACTTAGATTTACAGCACCCTAGGAATGAAATGGGGTGGCGACATTTGTATTTTTAATCCGTCACCACTATACATTCATATTATTCATAGCGCACGATTATTATTGTGTGTTTAGTTGTGTGAAGATGATGTTTATGTATTGGTGGTACCGATTCTACATGTACAACTCAACTGAAAAATGAATTTTGATAGTGTCGATAACACAATAAAATTCGGCAATGTTAACTTTTAGTTGTGCGGATAGAATTGGCACCAATATCTGCCTATATGTGATGATGGATGAAGAATACAAGTGTCGCCACCCCTTTGTCTTCCCAGGGTGCTATAAAAGCCAGCTAAGGAATATTGTACACGAAAAACATCCTCTGTGAGGGATGGAAAACTCGAAAACAAATCCTGTGCCAACACGCCTGGTCAGCGTGGCACTTGACCATAATCCTTCCCACCTAGATCATAATCCTTCCCAGAGTGGAGAAGGCCCGTGCCCACTTGTGGAACTTTAATGGGCTGGAAAGAGAGAGATGTTTATGGGCTGAAATTAAGAGCATGAATGATGAAGAGATGGCCCGTGCCCAACAGTGGGACGTTAAAAAACTGGAGAAAGAGATAACATAGTGTTTATCACTAATCAAAAAGTGAACAAGCGTCTCCAGAATATAATTAAGATAAAAATAAAAAGATTTAAAAATCGCAAAAATATGATTGGCAATCCCAATTTCCGTTACAACATTTCCATAAAATCTAATAATAAGAAAAATAAGAGGTCTAACCGTATTGTTGGAGTGGTCCCCTAAATACTATAATCCAACAATATCTACCATTCATACATTCTCTCCCTAATCATTCGGTCAATTTGACAATGGCCAATGTCCCCCTGTTTTCAAAATATTTGCCTGCGGACCAAACAATTTAATATGAGTGCTTGGACCCCCAAAAATTATGTCAATTGAATAATATATCCGACAATTATGGGAGTCAATACAATTTGTTTGTGATGGGAAAGTTGAAAGTACTTAGCTTTGAATTGGAAGCAGATAACTAGATAGGTAATTTATTTTTTAAACTGGCGAACGATTAGGTATATGACAAAAATTGTGATAGTTAACCATCCAAATATTTGGCCGAGCTACCTTGAAACTTCCTTAAAATTATACTAGTTTTTATGGACATTTTTGTAGGTAGATTATAGGTCTATAGGTAGATTATCCGTGTGGTGACTGAATGAGATCACACATGTCACCACCCCAAAGCAAGTGTGGTGTAAAAGCCAGTTAATTACTTATGGTCTTATAATGACTTATCGGAGACATAATAAACGTTTTAGCGTAAAAAGACTATTATAAATAACAAGATTTGACAATTTTCGCGAACCGATTTTAGCGAACTTTTAAACCTCCGATAAGTCATTATGAATAAGACCATTTAAGTAAATAAAATAACATCTTTTCTAAGAGATGACAAACTCTAAACTAATATCCGAAGTGTAGGAGGTTCATGTCTAACGGTGGGACCTTAATAGCCTAAGAAGAGAAAAAGAAAAGAATTATTAAAACTATCGACTTTATCTTTGTGTAATTACCTAGTACCTACCTAGGACTGCTTATAATGGTACCATTTCTACGTGCTCAACTAAACTTAACTAAAAAATTCGGTAATGTTAAATTAACATTTTTGTTATAAAACCTGTTTATTATAAACTAAAGATATTAATTAATATAAATGTGCACAACAAAATAAGCAAATTAATCGAAATACAGCAATAGTTTTAATTTTTTTAGTTAAGTTTGGTTGTGCACGTAGAATTGGCGCCAAATTTTTGCAAAATTTTGTACCTATGAAAGCTTTCAAAAATTGTGCTTGTTGCAAAAATCCATTGAGATGGCCATTTAAATAGTATTTTATGCATTAAAGGTCTTATTAGAGGTTTTTGTGAGGATGTGGTTGGTGTCGAAGGCCCATGATCATTGCGTCAAGACCGATGTGAACACGCGATCGTCTTTATTTCAAGGCAACAGATGGGCTACTCCTGTATTGTATTCAAATAAAGACATAATTCTTTGGCGTAATTAATTAAGTTCATAGTCATTATGAAGTGAATAATTATAAAAAGAACTAGGTGTTTAACTTTAGCTGTGCCCTACCGTTTCACTTGTGTGTTCACAGTTTATATGGAGAAATAAAATTCTTGTATCTTCCTCGCATTTTTTTAATATTTTTGTCACAGTTTCCTTACCAGGACTAGGTCAGACGTCACGAAACTAAAATCAGCTAAATCCACACAGCTGTTCACGAGTTTTAGCAAGACATTTAATATATTTATTACTCTCCATAATAGGTAGGTATACAAGAACATTAAAAATATTTTAGAAACAGTTTCCTACAGGGACTACAACAAATATAGCGAGTACCTACTTCGAGCTTACATTAAGCACACTGGTGTTTAGTTTAAGTTTAAGGCCTGTGTTTTGGCCAAGGATTTCTCACTCTACCCTTACGATATCCTTGACCTAATCCTATTGACCTAGAGGTATAAAATAGATTAGGTACGTTACATTCTATGCATCTTAACTTGCTTGCCTTCACTTATCGACGTTCCACTATTGGGCACGATACGTAAATTAAAGATTATATAGAACTGTCTGGGCATCAGTATTTAGAAGTTTCTTGAGTAAATAAAGGTTCAATTTAAGAGAGGTGCCAACTAAAGCACTTTAAGAGCAAACAATATCCTACTTTTCCTATTATTCTACTTAGTACTTAAAAATAATAAGGCTACTTCAAAATGTGGACGAAAATAACTTGGGGGTACTTAAGCACTTACTTGGTAAGCTAAATACCATCAGAAGTCATTAAAAAAACAAACTATACAAGTCAATCAACACATTATGTTTGCGTAGCTTTAATTAAGGTTACTATTCACGACAGGTCTGCAAGACGGGCTGCCATTGAATGCTTAAAGACACTGATCGGAGAGCAGAGACTGGATTGGATTTTCCCGCAGAATGTATGTACGAACAACTACGATTGCAGCGCGGTTGTGCTTAAATACTTTCTGCGAGAACACCTAAAGGGCTGGAATCGTGGTTCATGGTGTATGGTTATACTTATAATTTTAAAAACTACCATATTTATATATATTATAAATAAATAAATATTTACGCACAATTCACAAGTGCTTACAAATTATGTTATATGTTAAAATTTCTTTAATGTGTTATAGCTACCAGGTCTTTAGATTAATATTTATTTGTAAAATAGTAAACATCATTCTATTCGCAGTGCAATTATCGGTGTTCGTTTCGGTAGAGGCCGCACCCGTGACTTCGTGAACGGCAGTGGGTTATACTATCATGCAACACGAAGCCTATTGCATCTGAGGCCTGTACCAATCGTCCTGATCAGTGTGGTATACTAGTAGACCAAATATAACCTTTTGAAGAGGACCACAATATAGCTTGATTGCGGAGAAGTATATACGTGTGGTGACGGATTCAGATTACAGGTGTCACCACCCCATCACCTCAAGGGTGCTGTAAAAGTCAGCTCATGGATATTGCACACAGATAACATCCTCTGTGAGAGAGAGCAAACTCGAAAATTAACCCTGTGCCAATACGCCTGGTCAACGCGGCACAGTTGACCATTATCCCTCCCAAAGTGGAGGAGGCCCGTGCCCAACAGTGGGTCGTAAATGGGCTGGAGAGAGAGATATACGTGTGTGGTTTCCATCTATCGTTACATTTAAAACCAACTTAGTAGCCTTACAGACTACACGCAAGATAGTGAATGATCTACTTTAGTATGCAAATATTGACAGTTGTGAGATAACAAAGGGTACCGCCGCCTTTGATGTCGCCGACGTCACCTGTCTCGTAGATTTATGGCTCCGTACCTCAGTGGCGGAGACAACCGTCTTGTCTTTATTTAGAGCAAAAACAGCTGATCAATGGGTTTTTGGGGTACTCATTGCGTCTTGTTTGGTTGTCAAGATTTTAATACACGAACCAAATTTGTTGGTTTACGTTTGTGTACGATACGATACACCTGTGCTTTCATTTGAATTTCTTTTTGTTTTATTAAACTCTTATAAGAAGCTTCTATACATAATGAGTACTTATCTACTTATTTTTACAATTTATTATCTGTGCTTTTTCTCATAAAATCAAATTATCTTAAAACAATTGGGGCAGAGGTACAGCTCTGGCCAAAAGACCGATAGAATAGGTTCCTAATATTTCTGCTTTCTTCTCTACAACTACAGCCGATTTTTTTTTTATTTGGTTATTTCTAAATTTTTGACGCTCATGATCGACACTTCTTGCGTTCACTCTGGCTGTATAATTATATGCCTCAGCTATACTCATAGAAAAAAAATTCCAGTCTAATATCCCAGCCCTAGAATATCCCTAACATACTTTTTATGTTAATAATATGGTATTAATAAATTATTTGTAACAAAGGTTCTTAAAAAAACCCACATTTGTCGTCCGCAATTTTCTTGACGACCTATTAATTCAAATGAAAGACTTATTCCTTTTATTCCATAATTATTTCTGCAACTGTCTCCAACATGTTGACAATAGACAACTGTTCGATACGTTATAAGGTTTTAATTTAGAGACAATTGTATTATTTTTATCTGTGGTTTTAAAGTAAATTTTATTTAGCGCGAAATTTTTTTTTAACTTTCAAAAAAAGAACACAATGATTACAATGTCTTTTTATGCAAAGACAATGTACACAATGATATTTAGTTCTTATTTTAGCAATACATTATTTCTATGGATAGTAGTTAATGAATATATTATAACCCCAAATACTATTTACTTGCAATAAGCTACGTTTTGTGGGGGCTCGCACATATCTATGTGTGCGATGAAATAAATATCTGTGATAGTCTCTGCTCTGATACAGGCTATGCGTCATATGAAAAATTATTAGTCTATGAAATACGATTTAGCCATGCTAAAGTAACGTGTCTTCAAAATTGTACATATACCCACTATCTGATAAATTTGTGGATTTGAATAACCTTTATGAATATTTTTGTAGATGTTATGTAAACTACTCAAAATATCTTTTGTTTTAGAAGGCTAGGTTATGTAGTTCTCATCCGAGAATCTTCCAACAGATTATAAGATTTGATATTATGTCTTTTGTCCAAATGAAGGCAACCAATCAACCGTTAGACACCATATGTTACCACACTGCAAACCGCAATTTGTAAGTTGCGTATGCGCAGGCTTTAAAAACACGCTACGTGCCAATTACTAATTATTATGCCCACAAAAACAGCGACCCCCACAATTGGAACTTTTTTGCTATAATGAGATCGCGTGCGGTGGTATTTTCTTTTTTATATTTTTTTTTACAATTGTGGGAATTGAAAAACGGGTGTATTTGTGATCAGGTCTTATGAATGGTTATTATAGTTTTAACAAGCTTCTTTCTTTAATGTTGATACAATTGGGAACTTAATTATGACGGGCCTGTTATGTTGTAGGTTCGATTTCCGCTCAAGACAATATTAGATGAACATACTCGTAGATGTACTGTAGCTGGGTGCGTACATTTATAACCTAAAATCATCATCATACCGTTACGCGCTATTCCTGTAGTGTAAGCAGAGGCTAAACGCCATCTGCCACGATCTAAAGTAATCTAAATATATATTATTATTTACTATTCTTAATATTCATCATCATCATCACGCCTTTTTCTCATGGGGATATGATATGCAGAGACTATAGAGCGCCATCTGCAACGATAAAAACATACTTGGCTTCATCCACACTCATACATCTGGTCATACATACGGTTGTGATTTGTAAGTTCTTTTAATTTTTTCCTCAATATACCTAAGATATACAGTCTTAGTAGTTTAGGACGAGAGGACTTTGTGATATATGTACTTATGTAAGAATAATTTTATTTTTACGACGTAAGGTTGATTATTATCTGACGAATTGAAGTGAAAATATTCATTGAGGCTTAATATTCTTATTTACAAAACGAATTATTGTATCAAGCATTCGTTACGGTGATTTGATTTGGTACAATTTGTATACGGGGAGATTATAATGTTGAATATGCGGTTTAAATTGGTATTGTGTGTATTGTACAACTTTAAAATAATGTTTTTTATGTTTTACTTCTTTCAAAACGTCGGAGAAAAAATATGGGAGTAGAGAAAAGTTACCAAATATTCCCTTAATTACTTGAAAAATATAAGTGTGAATCAAAACACTCGACCATCTTCTGTTTCGTTCCACTGCTGGCACGGGCCTCCTCCACTTTCATCAAATTTCATCTAACTTCATACAGTAACATAAGTAACAAATAAAGAATCATATTTCTATTCATAATATTAGTCAGGATTTGTTATAATTCATTGTATGATACACAATCTTGTGTCACTTATTTCATACATACAACAAATCATATAAATTGTTGTACTCGCAGTGTTCTCGACTAAATAAACTTGATAAATTATCTGATAAACGTACATTTAGATACTTGTTACATTGATTAAAATACACTAGATACGATAAGTAAAAATATGCTTAATTCAAAAACTAAAAAAAATGCTACAAAATCTTGAATATATTTTTTATATTATTGCATTGTGATCGGACCTTAATATGTGTGCAAAATATCAGGTCAATACGACTACTGCAAGTGGGTGTAAATCATATTCAAATATTCCGTTACATAGATTAATACATTGATAGATACATACCGAACTTATATAAGCGTGTTAATTAAAAATGGCAGTATTGTATGCCACAAAAATTAGCTATGCGAATAATTATTGGTTTCGAGGTCATGGGACGGATCTACGTCCAGCAGTGGACGGAGAAAAGCTAATGGTTGGATGCATAATTATTGTGGATACTAAACTCTATTACGTAAACATAATACAGTAGGTATGTATATCTATATCTAATACATATCGACGGGCTTCGTGGCGTAGTGGTTCATGTAATGGACTGCCGTTCACAAGGTCGCTGGTTCGATTTCCGCTTGGGACAATCATTTGTGTGATATCCATAAATGTCATACAAATGTTTGTACTACGTCTGGGTGTTTCTATGTATTATAAGTATGTATTTACAAAAGAAAAGTAGTTTATGTATTATATCCGTATTAATAAGCTTAGCTTGGGACCAGAGGACGTTGTGTGAAATGTCCGTGAATATTTAATATTTATTATTATTATATATCTTAATATGCCGTTTGTGGTGGTTGTGAAGCCCTTAAGCTACGCGCATAATCATTTCTGTCAATGTCACGGAATGTCACTGGTGTTATATGGCACAAAACCACGTACTGTGACTTTCTATAGGTGAGGTCCTTATCCAACAGTGGATAGGAAAAGGGTAATGGATGGATGCATTAACATTGTGGATACGAAGAGAGCGCCACTTAAAAATCTGTAAGCTTTTCTTTCCCGTGTGATAATGACTAAGAATGCAATCACCCCACTTCCTTCCCAAGGAGCTGTAAGAGCCAGCTAGGGGAAAATATAAGCAGATAAAATCTTCTGTGAGAGGCAGAATATTTTAAAAAGAAGAACTCCTATTGGTCGCGGCGTGATGTTATATCGCCTAAAGCCTTCCTTGATAAATGCATAGTGCATTGCAACACTGAAAGAATTTTTCTAATCGGACCAGTAGTTCCTGAGATTAGTGTGTTCAAACAAACAAAATCTTTAGCTTTATAATTTTAGTACCTATAGATTTTTCATGAATTCTATAATGTCTATTCTAGAAATTACTTTGTATCTTTGTCTCATAATAGGGCGCACAAACAATTCGGTTATTCCGCAAACAAATACACAAATACATCGTATATGTCCCGGCTTGGTTCACAATTCAATAAGGGTTGATTTCGCTGATTGCAATCAACCCCCGCGGGGCAACTACGTGACGAGAAAAGCACTGATTTTACTGTTTCTTTGTATTACAATTATGAAATTTTTGGGAAAATACCACAGAAAATACCTACGTTATCTTCTTCTTCCCAACCCCTTATCGTCCCACTGTTGGGCACTGGCTTCCTCCATTTGACGAGCCTCGTGGTTGAGTGGTTTATGTAACGGACTGCCAATCAAGACGTCGCGGGTTCGAATCCCGCTCGGGACAATCATTTGTGTGATTTTTCTAATTGTCATACAAATGTTTGTACTGCGTCTGGGTGTTTCTATGTTTTATATGTATGTATTTACAAAAGAAAAGTACTATATGTATTCTATCCGTATTCTGGTACCCATAACACAAGCATATAAGCTTGCGACCAGAGGACGTTGTGTGAAATGTCCGTGAGTATTTATTTATTTATTTATTTACATTGGGAGGGTTTTTGATCTACTGTATCAATAATCTCCACGACTCTTGCGACTCATTTGTTTAAATAAAACTACTTTTTACGTATTTAGACACGTGTATTTGTTTTAAATTTTAGTCCGATGTTTCGGAGACTGCAGTTACCATGGTCACGGGTAAAACTGAGCTGTAAAGTGTCCTCTACGATCAGTTATTACAGGGTTTACCTACTATACCATGCTGATCAGATATTACGGCATAGGATTTAGCTACGAATTTTCACTCACAGTATATTTGTTATCTGCTTATGATATCCGTTTGCTCGCTTTTACAGTACCCTAAAGGACGAAATGGAATTGTAATACTTATATTCTTAATCCGTCACCACATGGACAGTTAAGATGATAAAATGTCCTCTTCATGCTGACGATCTTCCACCTATTTCCCATGTGTGGAGGCAGGGACTATAGAGAGGGCCATCTGCTACGATCTAAACACGATTTCTTGGCGTTATTTACAACTGATAAATCTGGCCATACATGTACGAGTACGACGGTTGTAAGTGCTACGCCAGTATATAGGTAAGTTGTCAGTATATTTGTTACAAGCTTTCCCCCCACCATAAGTCACCAAGACCACCATTGTCACACCATCGGAAAAGCAAAAACTTGCTAAACACGCTTCATTACTGAGTAGGCGGGCTTAGGGCTTACTGGATAAAACTAAAACTATACTTTAGTGAAATAAAACAAGGTTGGAATTTGAATAATAATCATATCTTTATATTCTGGAAGGCGGTTATGTTAAAAAACCGGTCAAGTACGTATTGGAAATACACGAAGGGTTCCGTAGTACCATTATTTAATAATATCCTGAGTATCCTCTAGTTACACTGAAAGTATTTGTTTTACTCATACAAGCTCTCAAGCTACCTTAAATATTTATTGTATTCTAGTTTTTAGTATTTACAATTTACCAAAATTTCATTTCTTTAGCAGTCACCGTTCCTGAGATACAGTCTAGTAACAGCCGAGTGGCCGGAAAGACGTTTTTTCATACTCCTACAATATGAAAGAAAGAAGAAGAAAGAAAATACATTTATTGGAAAACAACGGCTAAGTTTAATAATTACAATCATTATATTCAATACATGTTAAATAACAAAATTAGTAAAATATAAATTTTATCACAAATACATACAACACTCAATGTAAATCAACCGCCGCTGTGCCAAAAGGTCCCCACTCAGCATGTGCTGCATTGCAAAAAAAATGTTTTTCAGTGGGTCCTACCTAACTAATTTATTTATTTTATAGTGGCTGTCAACCAACTGCGTACATAAGAGACTGTGATAATTGATCGAACTGTTCATCACTATATTACTCTATAGAAAGATTTGATTGTTTGCTCGAAAAAAAGGCTTAGAAACTACCTATATGGGGTCTTTCAAGCGAGGCGTGAAGAGGCATCTTGTGGCCCGGCAAGGTGGGGGCGGCCAGTGCTCTGACAACGTACTAGCCGTCCTCATGTCTGGGTAAACTTTCGCTTAACATCAGGTAAAGTGTGGCCTACCCAAGCTATAAAAAAAAAGACAGCGAAATCTCAGTCAAATTTTAAAAACACGTGCGAAAGTCCAAAGTATATTTTTAAATTATTGCATTGTCATTGGTCTTAAGACGTGTGCAAAATTTCAGTGCGTGAAAATCACAGTGATAGATGCGTACCGAACTAACAAAAGCGTGTTAATTACATACTCTTTGTTCTCTGTTATAGGGTCCTTGTTTTACCTTTGGATACTGTACCCTAAAAAATACTATAAACTATGTAACTCATAAAGTTATGAGTTGTAAACACGAACTTTTTAGTATGAGAATTATGAGTTTAAAGATTATTGGTCTTATTCATAATGAGTTATCGGAGGTTTATACGGAGATTTTATCGGAGAGATAATAAACGTTTTAGCGTAAAAAGACCATTATGAATAACAAGTTTTGACAATTCTCGCGAACCTATTTTAGCGAACTTTTAAACCTCCGATAAGTCATTATGAATAAGGCGGCATGAGTTTAATTTTAAAGAACTTGAAATAAATTACAATAAATTGTAATTATTTCTGACAGAAAACAACTTTTCAGTTTTCTACATAACTATGTTAAAGGCCTTAGCAATCTTTGTATTGATTAATTTTGTAAAATTTTTAAAATTCACAAGCTAGCTGTGGTCTGCGATTTCGTATGCATGGAATTTAGAATATTATCCCCGTCTTTCAAAAATTTAAAACCTATACTAATATTAAAAAGCTGAAGGGATTATTTGTTTGAACGCGCTAATCTCAGGAGCCACTGGGCCGATTTGAAAAATTCTTTCAGTGTTCGATAGTACATTTATCGAGGAAGATTATAGGCGTAAAATCAATAAAAAATGTTGCAAAAACGGGGAAAATTTTCTAAAATCCAGGCGTAAGATGTCGCGGGCAACATCTAGCTAATCATAAAATGTATACAAGTAACAGTAAATGTATTACAAATTAAGCCTCCATGTTGGTGGTCTTGTATTGACCTTAAAAGAGCGACATTTTTATTCATAAAAAGAGCATTATATATTATACATTATATGATAACCAAAACAGGCATAATAACACACACGTTTTTCAAAAAAAGCCTTCAAACGTGTTGCCTTATGTTATTCATTGGTTTTGAGAAAAACTTAACCTAAAATAATGAGTAAAATTTCTTGGAAGAAATTTTTTAAATTATTTTATATTCATGGTAAGTTAAATCTTACCATGGGTACCAAAGCCAATTTAGTATATTTACTGTATAACTCATGTAAACTATTTAACAATATGTTCTTGCTTTATACTATTTGCATGTAATAATATTAAACAAATAAAAAAAAAAAATTTCATTGACAATTCACACGTCCTCTGATCCCAAATTAAGCTTATACGCTTGTGTTATGGGTACCAGATTACGCATATAATACATTATAGTGCTTTTCTTTTGTAAATACATACTTATAATACATAGAAAACACCTAGACGTAGGTATTTGTATGACATTTAAAAATATCACACAATTAATTGTCCGAAGAATTGGTCTATATTTACATAGAAATAGCTAGAAACATAAAATATTCTCTATCTCTCTCAAGCTCATTAACATTCCACTGTTAGGAACAGCGGGCGTATTATGAGCTTTTTAAAAATCATGCAAGTTCCAGGCAGGCCGTAAACTGCCTGGCTAAATTAGGTATTATGGCAAAAATAAAACTTTTAGTTGAAAATTTTTAGTTAGTACTTTAACTTTTAGTTGTACTTTCTCCTTAAACATATTAATGTATGACTGGTTTAGCGAACTGACTGACTAATAATATGTTCATAATACGAATTTGCCAGACAGTTCATTTCACGGCGTAAACTGCCTGTAAATAAAAGCTCATAATACGACCGCAGGCCTCCTCTACTTTGGGAGGTATGCGACCATGGTGATTGCAAAGTCTCCGAAACGCCGGGCTAAAATTGAAAACAAATAAACGCATCTAAATCCGCAAAAAAGTGGTGTATTTACAAATTTATTTAGTTACAAATGAGTCCCAAGAGTGTTAGAGAACAACAGATAATATGCAAATTCGCTTATTGGTAAAAATGGTATGGGTTAAAGTAAAAATTACTTTTCACAAATCAAAGAAAAGCTTAAAAGAAAACAAAACCAAACCGCTCACTGTTGTAATGAATAATTCATTTGAACAGACACTTGTCGCGGGGTGTCGTCTAGACTGTGTACTATTTATGTACTGTTCTATCTGCTATACATATTTGTGTATTTGTTTAGAAGCTTCTATTAATTTCCTTCGCATCTATGTATTAGGTACTAATCTATGTATGTGAAGAAAATTTGTAAGTAACGGGAAAGTGTATGTAAAAAGTGTATGTATAATAGATAAAATAAGGAATTAATATATTAGATTAGAGGAAGTCTGAAAGTGATGCCAGTGACTGATTGATATGGGCATATAATCAGACGAGAGGAAAGTAATATCGTTATGAGAGTTCTACGAATAAGGATTTTAACTTATATAAGTGTGTGCAACGTAGTAGCCATAAAATCAAAATTGGGTACATTTTGCAAAAAGATCAACGGACTTGATGTGCCTTTGAAATTCTGGAGGTTTCCTCAATTTCATAGGAGATAACCATCAGATCCTGACCTGGGGCCAATGGAACCAATGGGAACAACCAGCTTTTAGATAAAACAAAAATCATTAAAATCACGTCGCCCAATCAAAAGTTATGAGGTAACAAACAAAAAGACACACGAATTGATAACCTCCTCCTTTTTTGAAGTCTTTAAAAAATACATCATACTTGATTTTATTTTAATTGTTAGTTTTTTGACGCAATAGATTCAGTGTCAACCATAGACTTACGATATAGATCTAGACGTAACTCTCGGTACAACGAATCCGGCCTGCTTCTTCTTTTAGTTGAACACATTAAGAAAAATAATAATAATAATAATAATAAATCTTTATTGTCACGTATAAAAATGTTACATTTTGCTTAAAACTACTCTGGTTCCCGTACTAGTATGAACTGTGTTACAAGAACAAGTGCCTTACTACAATATCAACAAATTATAGAACACAGGTAAGCGGGTGAACATTAACACAAGATTAAATTACAGTTTAAAACCCTATATACATGCATAATAATAACAAAATTTTAATGAGTGGGATGATTGTCTGACTGTGTGTGTGTGTGTGTGTGTGTGTGTGTGTGTGTGTGTGTGTGTGTGTGTATGTGTGACAACAAAATAAATGACAAAGAAGCCTATTTAGTAGCCTTTCTAACTCTTTCTTTTTGAACTGGAGTAAAAGAGAAAGCTAGTAAGAAAAGAGAAGGCAAGGCTACTATTTTACTTTTAAACCGCAAACAGACCGGGCCTTGGGACAAATCTATGTTTCCGAGTTGTTCCTCCCTACTTATAACCTCCTTGGTGTCAACAACATTCTATGTACAAATATGTTCCAGACAAAATAAAACCGTATAATAACGCCATCTAGTGTCTCCCTCACTCCGAAGCCTCAAGTACAGCCTTAAGTCACCACTTTGTACTCTGCGTATGAATAATCAAAACTCATAAACACTTCGATTCACCCCACACCCCTGCTGCCATGACAGATATTATGAAGAAGTAGTTATGTTTAAACAAGGGTGATCTGTGTTGTCTGAACAAGATCGTGGTCTTAACTAGTTTTTAAAACATTGTCTCTACATATGGATACCGTCAAATAAATTTCTGACATTTCTTACAGGTTTTCTCCCCTGACACCTCTGATAATCTTTTAGTTTTGCTAAAAGTTTTTGACGACAAGACAAGCTTTCCCCAGTTGACTCTTGAACGAAATAAAAATAATTTGTGGGAACCTTGGGGTGGCAGCCCTGTCTCTACATCATGGGAGTACCCAGAGGAAACTCTAACAGAGATTTCTAAGATTGTGTCAAATAACAAGAATTTAAAAGATGTCTCAAATCACTACGCGAATGCGCTTTAAATACATGTATCCATACTTATATCCATTTTGGTACATTTTTGCAATTGTTCGAAGTGTACGAATATGGTAAGTAATTGCTGTAAATATCTACCCAAGTATCATAAACTTATTAAGGCCACGTCTTAGATAAAAAGTCGATAAAAGTCTATTAATTATCTTGTTCTTGCTGCTCTTCTTGGGTATTGGCGTCGCTAAGGATGTAAGGCAGCACAAAGTTGGAGAGGCACATTTTTAAATTAAATTACATGATCAGAAAATTTACAAATAATTTTCGTCTCGTGGTTCAGGTAACGGACTGCCATTTACGAGGTCGCGGGTTCACTTTCCGTTCGGGACAATCATTTGTGTGATGTTTATAATTGGCAATGTTCATTTTTTTTTAAACTCATAATTCGAATACCATTTCGGGGAATAGAGTTTTTGATCATAATCCATTAGTTTATTTTAGAAAATTTGCTATATTTGTGATTATTTTTCAAAATAAGTAAATGATCTTTGTTTGCCCTTGAAATGAAAGAGTTACAATTTTTAAGCACTTACAGACACACTACTCTGTATTGCAGTTGTTATTGTTGATAGTGAACAACTAGTCTGTGGTTACGACTTCCGTCAGCGGTGTCAAACAAAAATAAAAACAAGTAAACTATGTTATACAATTATTTATAAAAAAGTACAAAGTAAAAGTAATTAAAAACTAGGAGATTTATAATGATAAGGATACTAAAAATAAAGCAAAAACAGACAAAAAAACACTAGGTAAAAATAAAGCAATCCAAAATTTTCGTGGCGTACTTCCGCATAGGCTAATAAATCAACTTGACAAGATATAGATTAATGTGTAGTAAAAGTTCATTAGGCAAAGGCAATACACAGTCTGCATACAACTATGACGTCACAACATTTGTAGAAAATATTTTCGTAAAGTATTATTTAAAAATTCAATTTTATGAATATTTCGATAATATTGAAATAAGTTTCTTAAAATAGTCTATATTTTCTAAAAAAAATATAAAAACAGCAGGTCAAAAATTATGAACAATGCCAATTGTCATACAAATGTTTGTCCTATTATATATATTCACAAAAGAAAAGTACCTAGTTTATGTATTATAGCCGTATTCCGGTACTCGTAACACAAGTATAATAAGCTTAGCTTGAGACCAGAGGATGTTGTGTGAAATGACCATGAATATTTATTTCTTATTATTTATTTAATGTTAGTAACGTTAGTATTATGTATGTTTATATAATGACATGACTTTAATCGTCCTATACATACCTACTCTGTGTTTGACAGTTCACTAACCTGTATTCACTTCACGAGAAGTAAACACCTATAAAATGTTTGTAGGTACGCACAACTAGCTTCGCGCCAAAATACTTATTTTCTTCCAACCCCATATGAGTTCCTCGCATTCTAGTTTATCTGAGTATCTTCAACCCACAAATTGCGGCGCTATAGTTGTTGCCTCGATATAAATCTTCTATTGAAAGAAGCCCCGTCGCCATTCATAGGATCTTTTCAACGCTTACAGGACAAACATACAGACGGCTGTATGCAAACACTCCTTGGC
The DNA here is from genome assembly GCA_916999025.1 of Orgyia antiqua. Taxonomy (NCBI): domain Eukaryota; kingdom Metazoa; phylum Arthropoda; class Insecta; order Lepidoptera; family Erebidae; genus Orgyia; species Orgyia antiqua. Next base: position 20,507,154 of record OU779869.1, read on the forward strand.
CTGAGATCAAAGCGCGATATCATACAGTTCCCGGTTTAATTTGGCGCCAACTGACAGGACACCATTTTGTCGCGATAATACGTATTTTTTTATTTGATGAGACATTAATTTTCACTATATAAAAGTCAACCATAAATTAATAATCAAGGAAACATTTGTAGTAATAGAAAGAATTGAATGTTATTTGAATTTAGAATTAATTGAGAAATAAAAAGTTTTTTTTTAATTGTGCATGGCAATAATGTTCTGCCACGCATTTGGTATCGATATTTCTTTTTCTTCAAAGAGTAGATAGGTACATAATCGCTTCCTTACGTAATCTGATATGTAAATTAAACTTTTTATAATGACACACCAAGACATTGCTTATTAAAGCATCAATAATTATCATATTTTCAGAATAAAATGGGATGGTAACATATCTTTGTATGTTACCATAAAATAAAGTGAAAAAACATATGTTACATTTTAGACTCCTATAACGAGACTTAAAAAATTGCCTCAATAACCTCGCTAAAGATTTCGACGAGGTCATCAACTATTTTTAACATATATTTTTATTTTCTCAGAAGCTCTAAGTAAAAATTATCGACAATATAAAATAATCGCATCACATAAAAATATAAGATTATGTTCGTTTTTTATCTGTATGTTGGCGATATGTTCAGAAAATGCTGACGTGTCGTTATTTACTGAGTACTGACAGTTCAGTGGTAAGCAATAATATAAAATTACCATAAGTTAGAGCGCATTATGTATAAGAACTCAATTTATACAGTAATCCAATACACCAGTATAAGTTATCTCGGCTGGATAGTGTTGCCATGATTTTGAATAACTATGAGACTAGTCCTAACACAAAAATAAAAAAATTCTATGACTATGAATTTTCTTAATTTAAAAATAAATTTTTCCAATTAAACTTTATTATTTCTATTTTTATTTTGATGTAAACATGCAATTTAACAAAAAGAATCAGTATTGGCTTTAATTTTCAGCATAACTTATGCTTACATGTTGTTGCTTTTAAATTATGTCAATTAAAAATTCGCTCTTATTACTTCGCTACGTATCTATCAATGTATAGTTATATTCGGTACGTATCTAAGTCACGAAATCTTTGAAAGTAAATTGCACTAACTTGCAGTAGTCGGATTGATCTGAAATTTTACACACATTTAAGGACCGATGACAATGCAATAATTTTAAAACAAATCGGGATTTTCAAGCGTGTTTTTTTAGTTTTTGATTTAAGCCAATTTTTATTCCTGTAACAGCTTAGGTATAGGAAAAATGGATTTACCACATTATTGACATTTTTGTCAAAAAAATGAGGATTAAAATCCTCATTTTTTTTTGACAAAAATGTCAAGAATGTGAATTTGAAGAGTCTAAAGATTTTTCAAAAAAGGGATTAAAAGATTTCTGCAGGGTCGGCGACGCGCGAGTGACACGTCTGGTGTTGCAAGCGTCCATAGTCTACGGTAACTCCTTACCATCAGGCAGGCCGTGAGCTTGTTTGCCACCTTAGTGGTATAAAAAAAATGTCATACAAATGTTTGTACTGCGTCTGGGTGTTTTTTTCTATGTATTATAAGTATGTATTTACAAAAGAAAAGTATTTTAAGTAGTATGTCCGTATTCTGGTACCCATAACACAAGCATATTATTATAAGCTTAGCTTGGGACCAGAGGACGTTGTGTGAAATGACCATGAATATTTATATAAAAAAAAAGATTAATAATCCTTATTTACTGATGCTTACATGTGTCCATTGTTTATGGTAATTATGATAAAATAGCGATTGTCAATCAAATATCAATAAAATAAAAACTAACGCCAAAACTGACATGAGTCACTAGCGCGAATAAATTTCGAATTTTGTGCATTTAGTCTCCATGGTCAAGGCCCGCGATTGAAGCTATGCAATAGCTTAAAAAAAAATTGGTTGTCTGTAAAGTCGGTTTACTGACGATAGTTGAACGTGACAAAGTTTCTTTCAAACAAAAACGTGCAAGCGAGACAAGTGATAGCGAGACGCTTGCACTTCAAGCCTTACATGGAACGCAACAGAGCGAGGTAACGCCGCATGAGTCATGTTTTTTCGTGCGTGCAGCCGGCTCTATCGAATTATAAGACGTTGTCACGTCAAAATAAAAAACATTTTGTGGACTGTTCTACAAAATGTACAGTGTTATTGTCACCATATTGTAGCCGGTCAGAATTGATGAGTAGTAGTGGTTGTGTCGGCCGTCAATCTTCATAATGACCACAGCGTTATTCGCTATCAATTGATGCTTATTTAGTTATTCACTAAATCAACGTTGAATGATTGCTATGTAATTATCTTACTGTACAATGTTCGATTATTATTCTTTTATATTAATATTAATGTACACTTACTAAAATAAATATTCAACCGACTTCATTTGCCTTTGAAAATTGAGGATTTACCTCGATTTCTCAGGAGATAATCATCAGATCCTGACTTGGTGATAATGGGAGCATACGGGAATCATCAAATAAAAAAGAATTATTAAAATCGCTTCTGGGTGAAGGTAAAAAATTATGAATAACAAACATAAAAAAAACATACAGACGAATTGAGAACCTCAAAAAAAATACACATAAGCGGACTGATTGAGTGACGTTATATCAATTATTTATGTATGCGCCTATGTTAGCTTATATCGTCAAAAGTAGGCAAGAGATTTTGATGCGGCGTTTTTTAAATTATAGAGTGGTTCAAAAGGATGGCTTTTTTGTATAATTTGTTAAGGTTTGGCTTCTAAATTCCAAGCATACGAAGTTGCGGACAACAGCTAGCATATCATAAATTGTGAATTAAAGAACTAAATGACCACATATAATTCAAAATATTTTCTATAAAATCCCAAAGTCATAGATAAAACGGATGTGACGACAGAATTGCGCGTGCGTTTCGCTTCCTGTCGCGTGCTCGCCAAAATGGCGGCCGCCTGCTTCCGGATAGAATCGGAAGTGACGCTAGAGGGTTCCTGGAGATTGCTAATGTTATAAATCATTGTTACGGATGCTGCGACATTGCGATTATTTAGATTTGCACCATCATTGTTGTGTACCTCTATTCTCTATGGTTTGCTATGGTCATTTTATGTGCATATCGAGAAATTAAGCAAACTAACAGCACTTAAGAGTAGACTAATAGAACGCCCCAGGTTTAATACCTAGACTCCTCATTCCTCAATACATCAAGATTATAAAGGTTCGCTGTCCATCTGTCAGTTTGTCACCAGGCTGTATCTCAGGAATGGTGATAGATACAGAGTTGGAACACAAATGATATAAGGTATGTCTGTAAATTGTAAAATCCGTTAACATTGGTGCCAATTCTATGTGCACAACTAAACTTAACTAAAAATGAAAACAACTATGGGTTATTTCGTTTTCGATTCCCGCCTCGGACATTCATTTGTGTGATGTTTATAAATATCATACAAATGTTTGTTCTGAGTCTGGTATGTATTCTATCCGTTTTCTGGTACCCATAACACAAGCATAATAAGCTTAGCTTGGGACCAGAGAACGTTGTGTGAAATGTCCATAAGTATTTATTATTATTATTTATTATTATTATTTTCCGTATTCCTTTATTTTCATATTTTACATATATTTTTTTAAAAGATTATACAAATAAGACATTCATACTGTATAAAAATAAAAAAGAAACACACAATAAATACACTAATTAAAAACACTCACACATTTATAATCTAATTAAAAAATATATAGAAAAATAGTGCACCACCGGCATCGAGTACAGGGACCAAGCTGTCGGTGGTCAGGGATCCAAAGACAGGAACCTCCTCACTATGAGAGCCGTATCGAGGAAGACTGCCTTCTGCATCAGACCCTTGACCCAACTGCCTAACGCGAGCCTCTCTAGATGTTGATCGAGGCTCTTGGCTATTAGTCCATTGACTGAGATGACTATCGGCACAATGATCGCCGAGTCCACATCCCACATGTCGACAATCTCGTGCGCTAAGTCTAGATATTTCATTTGTTTGTCTTTCTCAGCTTTCACGAGATTTTCGTCATGAGGAATGGTGACATCGATTATCATTGCGCGGCGTGCTGATCGATCTACCACCACGATATCAGGTCTATTAGCTACAATAGTCCTGTCCGTGATGATAGATCGATCCCAATACAATGTGATACGACCATTGACAATTACCGGCTCAGGTGTATACCTGTAGTACGGCACCACAGTTTCCACAAGGCCGTATCGCAGAGCAAGCTGCTGATGGATAATCCTGGCTACTAGGTTATGTATGTGCAAGTACTCGCCGTTAGCTAGACGCTAACAGCCGGAAACAATATGTCTGAGGGACTCATCTGGTTGGTGACAAACACGACAGATGTCAACAGTACCGTCCTTCAGAATATTTTTCCGGTAGTTGTTCGTCATGATAACTTCGTCAGCAATTGCACAGACAAAACCTTCGGTTTCCCCAACAAGGTCACCGAATCGCAGCCAGGTCACGGAAGATAACAAGTCAACATCAGGCCCGTGTAAGGCCCGATAAAATCTTCCGTGTAGCTCCTTGCTCTGCCATACCTCCAGGCGGTCCTTAGTGCTAAGTACCACAGGCTTACGCCAGTTTTCTTTAGCCAAGGTGAGCGGAGTGAGCCCGAGGTCCACTGCAACTACGTCTCGATGCATCTCCGTATCAGCGTGGATAAAATATTCCCTGAGGCTGCATATCTCCTTGATTAATTGTCTATTTTGTTGTGCACATTCATCTATACTAATATTATAAAGCGCGTTCAAACAAACAAATTTTTTGATTTGAAAAATTCTAACAGTGTTAGATATTATATATATTATATACTAGCTGTCCCGGCAAACGTTGTTTTGCCATACAATTCTGTGTAAAATTCAACAACAAAAAATTTCATCAAAATCGGTCCAGCCGTTTAGGAAGAGTTCAATTACAAACACACGTACAGAAGATTTATATATATAAAGATTTATCGAGGAAGGCTTTAGGCTATATAACATCACGCTACGACCGGTAGAAGCGAAGCAGTAGTGAAAAATGTTGCAAAAACGGGGAAAATTTTCTAAACTCCACGCGGACGGAGTCGCGGGCAACAGCTAGTTTATTTATATCTATAATAAAAAGTTTTTATAACAAGAAAGATCGGTTAACATTGCTGAATTGTGTTATCGACACTATTGAAATTCATTTTTTAATTAAGTTAAATTTATTTGTGAACGTAGAATTTGTACCATTATCTCTAAATTGTAAAATCCGTTAACAGTCTTAGCATTAGAATACCTGTTTTATCTGACACGGAACCCTAAAAATCGACATAATTATACCACCTATGGTTCTACTAAGAAAAATTATACAAATAATGGCAGAACTCCATAATTTGCTGTAGAGCCATGCATAGAGAATAATAGTAGTCGTTTGCAGAACATATCATAACTTGAAACAAAATATATTAGTTATGGTACACAGAACATGGTTGCGAAGCGAAAAAATCATCGCCTTTGTCTATGGAATGAGTGTGAGAATTATTTATTGGTTCTGTATGTATATTTATTTATTTATTTTATAATAAAAATGATGGATATTCTTATGCGTGGGTATTTGTGTGTGTGTATGTGTATAATGTTGAATTCAAACTTAAATGTAAAAATCAATTGCTGTTCGTTAGTCTCCGCTAAAACTCGAGAACGGCTGGCCCGATTTTGCTGGTTTTGGCCTTGAAATATTCCTGAAAGCCCAGAGAAGGATTAAACGATGAAAAAATATACGCGTACGGAGTAGCGGGCATATCAGCCAGTAATAAATAAATATTTGGTGTTTTTCCATAAGTTTATAAACAAATAATATTATTATGTTCTCTAAGACTTGTGCGGATCATTATTTCAAACAAAACCATTTTAAACAGATTTAGACGAGTCTTTAAAAAAAAAAGACATACCTATGTTCCTTAAATCTTTAAAACAGTATTATGTTTTAAGAATTAAACATTTACGGTCTTATTCATAATGACTTATCGGAGGTTTAAACGGAGATTTTATCGGAGAGATAATAAACGTTTTAGTGTAAAAAGACTATTACGAGTATGAATAACAAGTTTTGTCAATTTTCGCGAACCTATTTTAACGAACTTTTAAACCTTCGATAAGTCATTATGAATAAGACCATTAATGGTCCAGTAATTCATACTGAACCCTAATAACATCAAGTAATAAACCATAATAGCGTTATAATGACGGTCTAATAGATTGTGTTAGCACAAGTATATAATTAATTACAACAAGAACATGTCAGCCGTGAAACAATTACAAAAAATACATAACATACATTTTTATTGTGAAAAGGGGACAATTATATATTAACGGAAGACATAACTGTTAGTGTTTTATATGGGACAATTGAATTAATGAAATTTTACTTGTTTTAAGGTGTTACGGAAAAGTAAATTTTACAATGTGCACAACGTCTCAAAACCTGAACGTGAAACCATGTAAAATAAAATAAATAAATAAATAAATATTCATGGACATTTCACACAACGTCCTCTGGTCCCAAGCTAAGCTTATATGCTTGTGTTATGGGTACCAGAATACGGATATAATACATAAACTACTTTTTCTTTTGTAAATACATACTTATAATACATAGAGTAAACACCCTACTAACTACTTTTTACGGATTTAGACGCGTGTATTTGTTTTAAATTTTAGCCCGACGTTTTAAACAAATACACGCGTCTAATACCGTAAAATGTGGTTTTATTGAAACAAATAAGTCGCGCAAGCGTTAGAAAATATTCCTGAAACCATGTAGTTAAATAAAACTACTTTTAACAGATTTAGATGCGTGTATTTGTATCAATTTTTAGCTCGACGTTTCGGAGACTTTGCAGTCACAATGGTCACAGGTGAGACTTGAGACTTAAGACCATGGCAACTACAAAGTCTCTGAAACATCGGGCTAAAATTTGAAACAAATACACGCATCTTAATCCGTTAAAAGTAGTTTTATTTGACTACACGTTTCGAGGTTTTGGGACGGTGTACGCATGGTAAAATTTAATCCAATAATTTTTCTCTAACGCATCAAAAGAAGTAGTATTTTTCTCTGTACCTACCTCTGGAAGATATTTCATATTATTGTGTAATCTTTTAGAAGCTCTGATAAAAACCAGACCTGTACACAATTAATAATAAAATGATAACACGATACGGTAAAATTCAATAAAATCTCAATTAATAATCTCAATTGCAGGCCATTCCTTGAACAATACAATTAAAAAAGCAATGAAAAGGACATCCTGATTACCATAATTAAATCGACTGTACCACAGACTATATACCCCCATCACTCAAACTTTTTAATTGGCAGGATCTTAGTACTCCATTTTATGCACAGGAAATACACTATTCAGCCTCAAAAGATTGTTTTTAGGCTGGTAGCTTTTTTTTTCAACATTGGCTCTTTGGCTGTATGATATGACAGATTTATTGTCTGTGCCGATGGGTAGTCAAATTAGACGGATATATCAATCTCTGTTTTTGTGTGATTAAGCTCTTTTTGATACGACCGATGAATAGTGATGTAGTCGTTAGTCGATTTTACGAGTTTATTTTTCGGGATACGTATGTCACTTTTTAAGCGGTTGTTTGTGGAAATTAATTGAGCGTATTGAATGATGTGTTTGTTTATTTCAATTGTTTCAGCTGCATATATTACTTTGTTTGATGTACTTTATACTTTATTATGCATAGTTTTAAGCAATATTTAGTTTTTAAAGAAACCACTTAAGATAAAGAAGAAACCAACTCAAAGGTATTTTATTTTAGACCTAACTTTTGAAAAGCTTTTTTAATAAGAATATTGCGTATAAATAAATATAATTATAGGGATCATATTTGTAAAATTTTAAGTATAAACAGCAAAAGCAAATAGAAACACAGCACAAATACTTTTCAAAAAAGTTTTTGTGAACCTTATTTTACAGGCAACAATGTTAGTAAAATATTTCACTCACACATGTTAACAATTACAATAAAGATACACACATAGATACCACGCTAGGGTTGCCCCCTGCATGTTTGCACACGACATTGATCTGTTAGCACAGTTGATTGTCTATCGAAACTTTACAAAACTGACCGCTCGGAATCGGATTACGAGTTCGTTACGTACGTTTTTAGTGTTACTATTTGACCACTAGACGTACAAACAAATATTGTCAGATTGTTATCTGTTGTTTGTTATCCCTATCAATGGTCGGGTCTCAGTTAGTTACAGTTAACTTAATTTTGAACTTAATATGCCGATTGAGGTTATGCTAATGGAAACAATTTAGTTAGTGGAAATAAAGCAAATTTTCTTTAGTCTATAACAAACGTTTTTTTTCTTCTGCAGTTTCTTAATACCTCACAATTTTTAAAAACTTATGGTTCTATTTTCAAAAATAATGACAGAAAGCTGCCTGTGCCTATAAAAAAATGGTTCCATTTAATTTCGCGCCAATGGCAGGCCTAATAAAAGTTGGCTTAGAGACTAAAATAACTCTACTAGCGAGTTATAAAAAAATCTTTGATAGATGTTTTAAGAACTAAGCGCTGAGGATGTCGCAAAACTGGTTTCTGCCGTCAAGTTCTCAGTACTGTTTATAAACATTTATAGTCAAGACTGAGAGGCAGTAAAGTGTGGCAAATGTGCCTATAAATTGTAAACCTAGTGATACATTAAGTTTACAATGAGAGTTTTAAGTCAAGAATTTAGCTAGCTTTTGATTGTATAGTATAGTATTTAAATAGGGTCCGGTTTCAGTGTAAGCGATGTTTGTTTCAAAACATTATACAAAGTAGAATTCAGAATGGATTGTTTTGCAATTTTCAGAATAAGATAAATAAAGTGATTTTATTTGGATTAATATGATGTGCTTTTGTGACAGAATATTATCCCCACAGATTTACCAGTTGTAGTGTATATGGCTACATCATTCAGCCGGCTTGAAGCAACTTACCTATGTGTGTGTGAAAATGTATATATGAAGTACGATTTAGCCAGGCTAAAGTTACTTGTCCTCAATTTAAAACGTCAACCCACCATCTGGTATATCTGTAATTATCCCATAATATGGAATTTGCCATAAGAAATAATGATCATTGCCCCATAATGGTACCAATTCTAGGTGCTCACCTAAACTAAAAAACGAAAACAGCTATAGCGTATTTTAATTAATTGGCTATTAATTGTTCACATTTTTATTAATTAAAATCATTAGTCTATAATATACACATTTTCTGATAAACAAGTTCAGTTAACATTGCCGAATTCTGTTATTGACCCTATCAATTTTCGTTTTTTAGTTAAGTTACCATGGTGACTGCAAAGTCTCCAAAACGTCGGGCAAGTGTTAGAAAATAAATTAAGTTCCATTTTAGAAAGTATCGGTACCAATAGCAATATTTAGATATAAAAAAATACCGATCAAGTACCTACAAGTTGGACTCGCACATGAAAGGTACCGCACTGTTATTTTCATAAAATATTCGTCATAATCGACCCCCAATTAAAGGGATAAGGGCAGGAGAGTGACCATAATTATTATTTATTATCATTACTTGTTTTGCATAAACTGTGAAATTTCTAGCCATCATCGTTCACCCTGGTGACAAACGGATGGCCGGATGTATTCGTTACTGAGTAACGGGTACACCGTTCCGTCTTGTTACTCGCATGTTTCGTTACTGTTTTATTAAACACTGTTTCAATCACACTATGAACCACTGCGTTGTGTTGCGTTAATGCGTGTATCGAAACGTTTGTTGCTGATCGCCACATTTATTACTCGTGAGGCTGATCAGATCATTTATTCGTATAAGAGGATACCAAAATAGCTTCGTGCATTTTTCTACGTACGAAGTTTTCATTTTTTCTTTAGATTGAATGGCTGGAGCTCTAATTTTAAGTATATATTTTTTCAATATATAATCTAGGATCGCATAAACTCAGAAACGCGATTGAAAAAAGTTTTCTCGATGGAAAATCTTAGCGAAACAACCTCTCTCATTTTTTATTTTTTTTCATTTGTCGGTCTATTATCGCGTATTAACTAATGAAATAACTTTAAAAACATAAGTAACTATTATATATAGAAACACGTAATCCGGAATTAAAATATATTTAGTAGATTTTGAGTAAACAAAAAAAATATGCCTAATTCTTCATTTTCTATACCTACTAGCTGTGTAAATAGGTACATGTCGACGATAATATTGATGTAGGCCCTTAACCCGCGAATTAAGACGTACCTAATGGACAGTTACGTCTCAGTAACACGGATCCCTAACAAAATAAATAAATCTCTACTTATCCTTATCCTTACTAATTAATTAATTTATAACTGTGAAACCGAGTTGCTAACTGCACAAGACTTTTGACGAGTTTAAGTGTTAATGTGTGTAACCAAACCCTAGTGCGATTTAAAAAAAAAACTGTACAACGCCATAATAATATATCGAGTGACATAGTAACATTCTGTTAGTTAAGCTTCTATTTCTAAATTTCACGCGTACGAAGTCGCGGACAACAGCTAGTTATAATATAAAACCATATAAAACAAAGTCGTTATTTTTGTATCTATATCCCTATTTGAGTTTATATCTTCTAAACTACGCAACGGATTTTGATGCGGTTTATTTAATAGGTAGAGTGATTCAAGAGGATGGCATTTTTGCATAATTTGTTAAGATTTGGTTTCTAAGTTCTGCACGTACGAAGTTGCGGGCAACAGCTTGTAACTAATGTATTAAATACGCTGTAACTGAAGCCGCAAACTCCAGTAGTAGCTCAGGTAATCTTCATTTTATATCGCAGATCCATTTAATCGGTAGTTTACGTAAACTGTAGAGGTAATTCTCTTCAATATTCATGATCAATATATCAATCTGCATTGGATTCCATTACTTGCAGAAAGCATCATATATTTGTAACAGTAGAAATACTCTACTTCTCTCCTTCTATCCAACCCACTGTTGGGCACAGGACTCTTCCACTTTGGAAGGGTTTTTTCTACTGCGCCGCGCTGACCAGGCGTGTTGGCCCGGGTTTAGTTTCGAGTTTTACGTCTCTCACACTAGACGTTAACTGCATAATATATTGTTTGTATTTATAAATAGACGGGCGATCGCATAAGGTTTATATAACTGAATTAGAAGAGAATGATACCAATTCTAGGTACCTACATAGCTAAACTTAACTAAAAAATGAAAACGACTATGGTATTTTTTTTTTAATAAATAAATAAATATTCATGGGCAAATTTACACAACGTCCTCTGGTCCCAAGCTAAGCTTATATGCTTGTGTTATGGGTACCAGAATACTACATTATACTACTTTTCTTTTGTAAATACATACTTATAATATATAGAAACACCCAGACGCAGTTCAATCATTTTGTATGACAATTAGAAAAATCACATAAATGATTGTCCTGAGCGGGAATCGAACCCGGGACCTCTTGATTGGCAGTCCGTTACATAAACCACTCAACCACGAGGCCCGTCTATTTGTTATTTTAATTAATTATCTATTTCGTTGTGCACATTTTTATTAATTAAAATTATTAATAAATCAAATTATGATGGAAAAAGTGACTGCCGCAAGCGGGACCTCGGAATACCGTTCCGAAGCTCATCCAACTGAGCTTATTGCAGTCGTGCCTGCAACATTCAAATTAACCACCACATTTGTCACTCGATCGAGTTTATAAATTTTTACGTAAAATTATTAGTCTATAATATACAGATTTTCTAGTAAGTTCTCTTAACATTGCCGAATTGTTTTATTGACACTATCAATGTTCATTGTTTTGTTAAGTTTAATTGTGCACGTAGAATTGGCGCCAATAGCTACTACTTCGGTACGTAAAAAAGTTTGTCAAAAATTTAACCACAAAATGTAAACAGCAATCAATCACCGTATATTGACATTCTCAGTTACAAAGAAAAACTAGATTTACGCCCCAATACTATACAGACATGGAGTGAAATGGCCAGTCGAAAAACACGTTTATACGAGTCATTAAGGGCCATGTCATCTGCCAAACACATTACAGCTCCCACTGTAATTAAATGGAAAAAGAAATTTAGCTAAACAGAGCATAAAAGTAAAAGCAACAATAAAACCATAAGGGGTAGATATTGAGGGGTAAATTCACAAGATATTTGGATGTATCTTGCTGCAACGTCATTATGGCGTAACCGGAAACGACGCCAGGCGCCGCGGCGCGTGCGTTACAAATCACTACTTTACAACTTCCGTTTAGCTCATTCTCTAACCGTCGGTGCAAGAGAGCGGACGTGCGAAAAAACTCTGAAATCCTAATAATTTTTGGTCACGCTTGGCTTACGATGGGTAATACTTGTGTGATGATATTATGGAATATAATAATTTGTCTCATCTCCCCTAGTGAGGGGAATTACAATGGTATTCGCTATTAATTTTTTTTACTGGTCTTTATGGTAGATTAATTTTGACAAGGCGGGGATACTTTGACTTCTAGAGGCCTAGTAACTTTTAGAAACTAATTTTGTTGCAAAAATTATGTTTAGGTCCATAATTCTGTATGCGATGCAAAATATGACACCTTTTTAAATCTATACTAATATTATAAAGCTGAAGAGTTTGTTTGTTTGTTTGAACGCGCTAATCTCAGGAACCACTGGATTGCTTTCAAAAATTCTTTTACATAAATAGTGTATATTTACCGAGAAAAGCTATTAGCATTTACTATATAACATCACGTTGCGAACACCAGGAGCGAAGCCTCAGTGAATCCATCCATCCATCAACCTTTCTCAGTCCACTGCTGGACATAGGCCTCCCCCATAGAACGCCACAACGTGCGGTCTTGCGCTAACTGCATCCAGCGGCCCCCGGCGTATTTGACGATATCGTCGGTCCACCTTGTTGCGGGCCGCCCCACGCTGCGTCGTCCGGTTCGTGGTCGCCACTCGAGGACCTTCCGTCCCCAACGGTCATCAGATCGTCGAGCGATGTGGCCTGCCCATTGCCACTTCAGCGTGCTAACTCTTCGGGCTATGTCGTACACACCAGTCCTTCTACGGATCTCCGCATTCCGGATCTTATCACGTAGGGAAACACTGAGCATAGCCCTCTCCATAGCACGCTGCGCGACTCTGAGTTTTGTTATGAGGCCGACATTCAGTGAATAATATTGCTAAAACAGGGAAAATTTACTAAATTCCACGTGTATGAATTCGTGGGCAACAGCTAGTAAGCGTATAATTCTTTTCCCATTTTGATTCGATTGTTGATCATTTTCCCAGAGATTAATTGCGTCATTATAAATCGAACTATTTAGTGACATGTTATAACAATAAAAATACTTATATATAAGCCGCCTCGTTAAATGCCTTCAATATCTTACCGTAAAAAGACTAATTTACTTATAATTAGCCCAGCAATTCCCACGCAACTCCATACGATGTTAATTTATCACTTTAAAGATAATCGAATTACAACCGCCGTTGGTATCATAAAAAATACTGATGGCATCATAAAAAACCACTTCATATATCTAAAATTGTATTCAACAAACAAACTTAGTAATAAATTTTAAATGTATTAAATTACATCTCATGTGAATTGCAACTAGTCTAACTTGGTCCTTAGGAGTCCTTATTTTGACTGAATTTTGTACTAGAAGGGGCTAAATAAGGGGTATTATTATACTGGCATATGTTACCCCAAGCCACGTGTCTTGGTCACCCCTTTGCGAATCTGAAGCGTTTGTTCGTAACATTATAAATATTTGGATTTATACAGAATTCCTTTTACAAAGTGATTTACGAATGTAATTGTTGAATGTTTGTGATGACATCTTTGTTTGAAAATTTGACATTGGGGAAACTAACCTCTCTTCTTTGTTTCACTAAAATCGTTTTTTTATTTGTCTTTTCAAAAACAAAAATAATTTAGAAGTAACGAATAACTATTTTTATATTTTAATTTGGAATTTAAAAATAATCATTACTTATTATAAAACAAAATCCTTATTTTTGTATGTACTTATGTCCTTATGTGAGCTTATATCTTTAAAATTACGCAACGGATTGTCATGCAGTTCATAATAGTAGTAGAGTAGTTCAAGAGGACGGTTTTTTCGTATAATAATTTGTAAGATGGTCTCTAAATTTCAAGCGTACAAAGTTGGCAGCGATGGTATCAATTTTATGCACACAATAAACAAATAAATCAAATTAACAGTGGCAACAACACCATGCGGCAATGTTTACTGAACTTTCTTATTATAAAAATTATGTATATAGACTATCGATTTTAATTTCTATAAACTGGTACCTACAATAAAATAGCAAATAATAGATATATTGACATTATCAATTTTCACTTTTTAGTTTAGTTAAGTTTAGTTATGCATATAGAATTCGTACCATTAGCTAATCAATGCTAAAAAGGCACAACTCTTCTTCATTTTATTAATATTTTGGTATATTTTTAAACATAAAACAATTCAAAACTTTCTACAGTCAATATACTAGAAATAACATGATAAATGCATGTGCAGTAACATTTTTGTAAAAAAAAAACATATCCAATCACCTAAGTATGGGGAGATGGGGTGTGTGTACACCCCCTAACCTCACCCCCCAAGAACGAAGACATCACGCGAGTGAACATAATTCATTGATACTATCCTTCACCAAACTAATGTAAGTGAAAATAAGCAGTGATTGTTTTATACGGACAGCAGAAAAAATGTGTATAAATGTAATAAATATTCACGGACATTTCACACAACGACCTCTGGTCCCAGGTAAGCTTATTATGCTTGTGTTATGGGTACCAGAATACGGATATAATACATATACTACATTTCTTTTGTAAATACATACCTATAATACATAGTAAAAGGTGTTAGACAAATAAAGAAAAAGATAATTAATATATGCTTAAAAAAAACACTTTTAATCTACTTCAAAAAAAGAAGGTTCTCAATTCGTCTGCACATTTTTTTTATGTTTGTTACCTCATAACTTTTAACTGGGCGAAGCGATTTTAATGATTCTTTTTTTTTAAAGCTGGTCACTTCCGTGTGTTCCTGACCTGATCATTGGCACCAGATGAGGATGTTTAATAGCGTAACAATGTTTGGTCACTAGGGTGTGTTCTTAAGGAGTTCTTGTAGAATGCTTCTTTGATCGTTAAATAAAACCAACTTGTCATAATATGTCCAAATTACTTATATTGTTTTTAAAAATCTCTTTTCTTCCTTCGATTCTAGTTCTGAATGCTTATCAATGCCTATTTGATGCTCAATTAATGCTTATTCTAATGCTTATTCTAAAGCTTATCCAATAAATAAAATTAATATTTTATAAATTGTCACAAGTAATCAAACGATACCGCGACTTAAATTGAAATCTTACACGAGGTAAATTTAGTTTGACATTACAAAACATTACTCTGTGACGTGATTTCGAGCTTTAACAGAGGATCTGATGGTTATCTCCTAAGAAATCGAGGAATACCCTCAAATTTATAGGCATATGAAGCCGGTTCAACATTATTTTTTAAAATACATATTAAATAAACTACTTTTTTTACATGATAGTAAACAGTTTTTATTTTGCGATCTGTACCTCAATGGTGTGGTCACGGTGCGTGGAGATCACACAATACTGTAACCCCTGCGCATCAAAGATGTTTAACACTACTCTATAACATTCTCTATTCTATTTTCTTCAAGAATATACCAAGCAATGTTTTTATTTTAGAAATCTTATGATGATAAACACAAAAAATAGTTTTTGAAATGAGGTATTTACAAATTGTGGCCCGAAAAACTAAACTGAATAGGAAACGAACTAACAAATCAAATTATGGTGGAAAAAATTGACTGCCGCAAGCGGGACTTGTTGACTTGTCCCGCTTGCGGCAGTCAATTTTTCCACCATAATTTGATTGGTTAAGTAAGGCATACCATGTCAATTGCAAAATCAATAAATTACTTTAGGAAACGAACTAGTTTTTCGTAGCGTGTATATTATTTTAATGAATGGTCACTTTCTATTCATCCATCCACCAGCCTCTCTCTGTCCACTATTGGACATAGGCCTCCCCCATAGAACGCCACAACACGCGGTCCTGTGCCCAACGATTTTCAGTCCTACGAGCGATGTGGCCTGCCCATTTTGCTACTTCAGCGTGTTAACCTTTCGGGCTATGTCGGATACGCCCGTTCTCCTACGGATCTCCGTATTTTAGATTTCATCCCGTAAGGAAATACCGAGCATAGCCCTCTCCATAGCACGCTGTGCAACCTTGAGCTTATTTACGAGGCCGACATATACAGACCACGTCTTTGTTCCATATGTTATCGCTGGTGACATACAATGGTCACTTTATGCAGGTAAAACCCGCTATGCATAATTGGGTCGTATGAAAATCTGGGATATTAATTACAAAACCGAAACTGAAAATATTCCATTAAATGTAATCCTGGACTAATGCCGATAGTTGTTATGAAATATGAATATTAATTATTTTCTTAGTGTTTTCTATTAAGTTGTATAGTGTGGTGTGGGCAGTGAATGATACAGTAATCCCATAGCCGCCGGTGGCTGTAGCTAACTGCATCACATTATCACCTGTTTGTGGCACAGAGAATGGTGTGGAGACTTCTAATGTAATTACAACATTTATTTATTAGTATTAAGTTGTGTCCATCAATTTAGTAGATCAATCTATGCTAATATTATAAATCTGAAAGGTTTGTTTGTTTGAACGCGCTAATCTCACATCGTAACTTCTTACGCCTGGAATTTAGAAAATGTTTCTCGTTTTTGCAACATTTTTCACTAATGCTTCCCTCCTATTGGTAATAGCGTGATATAATATAGCCTTCCTTGATAAATGGACTATCGAACAATGAAAGAAGCTTTCAGTTTGAAACAGTAGTATTATCTTATATATAAAATTCACGTGTCACAGTCTCCGAAACGGCTTGACCAATTTTTATGAAATTTTACATACGTATTCAGTAAGTCTGAGAATCGGCCAACATCTATTTTTCAAACCTTTTTTTTTTAGTATGGCAAAACAACGTTTGCCAACGTTTACAACTAGTAATAATATATAAATGCTGTTTTTGTCCGGTCAGCAGCCATAGGTCCCATTTCAGCATAATGTCAAGTCTCAAAAGACTTGACACTGGTTTTCAAATGGGACCTTGGATATTATTAACATTCCGTTATATCCCTAGAACTAGCAAACAAGATTCCTCAATTAACATTTTATTTTTTCTAAATTCGACTCTACAAAACTTTGTTCTCTAATACAAATCTGAGGTTCCTGATATGAAACCTCATTATCGAGTTGGTTGCTCGTTTAAAAAGTATAAATAATGATGGTGGACACAAATTGACGTGTAATCATAGCTCTGCCATGATTAAAGTTAAATATAGAGATTATGGAACCACTATGGGTGGCGGCGGGTCAAAACTCGGGTTAGGCGTTTTACGATAAATCACCTTCATAAAATGTTAACAGACCACCAACTTTACATTGCTGTTATAAGATCTATACAAATATTATAAAGCTGAAGAAGTTTGTTTGTTTGAACGCGCTAATCTCAGGAAACAAAGGTCTGTTTGAATAAAATTTTTCAGGCGTCCTCTCCAAGCATTTCCACTTGTTAATATAATAATTACTAGCTGTTGCCCGCCACTTCGTACGCGTGAAATTAAGAAATCAAACCTTAACAAACAGAAGTTAACTACTCCGCTCGATAGATGGCATTGTACAATTTTTAAATCGCACTATGGTTTTTTCCACACATTAACACTTAAAGTCGTCAATATATTTACTGTGTCATCGTCTCGTTTTCACATTCATAAATTAGTAAGGATAAGGATTTTGCGAATGTAACTCTGTCTGTCACCTTTTTAAGCCAAAACTACCCTCCCTTTCTCTTTCTCTCCAGCCCATTAACGTCCTTGGGCACAGGCCTCCTTCCTTCACTTTGGCAGAGATTTTGGTATATAATGTTCTCAGCTAGAGGATGTTATCTGTGTACAATATTCTTTGGTTGGCTTTTACAGCACCCTGGGAAGGAATAGAGGTGGTGACACTTGTATTCTTAATCCGTCACCACACGGACATCAAAACTACGAAACTATACATACTTTTGTTTTAGATGGTTAGATATTGCGTTTGTGGAGATAGGTAAACCGACTTCAAAAAAGGAGGAGGTTCTCAATTCGTTATGTAATTTTTTTTTAATGTTTACCTCATAGCTTTTAACTGGGCGAAGCGATTTTAATAAATCTTTTTTATTTGAAAGCTGGTGTTTCCCGTGTGGTCTCAATGGTTCCAGCTCAGGATCTGATGGTTGTCTTCTGAGAAGTTGAGGAAAACCCTCAAAATTCAAAAGCTCATGGTTGAACTTTTATTTTAAGAATACTTATTAACTTATATACTTATTAACACATAGCCGGCTACACTTATACTAACTTTAGTCAGAATAACGTTTACATAAACAGATAGCTAATAGATCTTCCGTGTGGTGACGGATTAAGAATACAAGTGTCACCACCCCATCTCCTCCCAAGGGTGCTGTAAAAGCCAGCTAAGGGATATTGCACACAGATAACATCTTCTGTGAGAGACGGAAAGCTCGAAAATAAACCCTGTGCCAACATGCCTGGTCAGCGCGGCACAGTAGAACATTATTCCTCCCAAAGTGGAGGAGCCCCGTGCCCAACAGTGGGACGTAAATAGGCTGGAGAAGAGTTAGATAATACCAGAATAAAAACTTAATAACCTCTATTATTAGAGAAATTTAACAATCTTTTAAATATCTATCATATAGTTACGTTATAATTGCAATAGAAAATATACTTGTACATGGAATTACTGAGGACATTAAAATATCTAAGGGATTACGTAAAATGAGACATTACACGCATTACATAGTCGAAAGCAGTCACGAGCTGGCAATTTGATGGCAATCAATAGATTTATTGTAGGGTTTATATAATTTTGTTGATTTGTGAGACTAGTCTAGGTACCTATTTAATAGAGTCAAACTCTAGTTTAAATTTATTGTTTTTGTATTGGTTTATGTAACGGACTGCCGTTCACGAGGTCGCGGGTTGGATTCCTGCTCGGGACAATCATTTATGTGATCATGATAAATGTCATGCAAATGTGTGTTCTGCGTCTGGGTGTTTCCATGTATTATAAGTATGTATTTACAAAATACACCCATAACACAAGCATAAAAGCTTAGCTTGGGACCAGGGAACGTTGTGTGAAATGTACATGAATATTTATTTTATATAAAAGTCTAAAAAAATTATTTGAATTAAAAAACGAAAGAAATTCTAGGTATACTTATATTAAAAGATGTAGTCCAATAGTTGTGACGTTCGATGACAATACAGTCCGTTACATGAACCATTCAACCACGAAGCTTGTCATAGTTTTTAAATATTGTAAAAGTATATTTAGGACAGCAATGCCACATAGTTTTAGCTTTCCACAAATTCTTAGTAATCATAGTTACCCTAGTGATACCACCCACGGACACATAGCATCGTTGTTGGTCCTCATCAGTTCAAACACAATTATCAACCAAATATGACCACATCTTGTTTATTTCGCAACTCTATGGGAACACTTTTAAGAGAGCATGATACTAAATTATGCTCCATACAAAAATAAGGGCATCGTAGACCCCTGTTTTCTTCATGGATATTACCACCAGAGGAACGAATCGATAGAATCATAGATATACTCTTCATGTATATATAATACAGCGTAAATAAAAATTACTCGGAAAAATTTTTGCGAACAAATAAATGTTTTCTATGTATTATCATAAGTAATTATCTACAAAAAAGATATTTTGTTGTATATCCGTATCTTGTACCCATAACACAAGCATAGAAAAAAAGAAAAAAGTATAAAAAA
This sequence comes from Orgyia antiqua, assembly GCA_916999025.1. Taxonomy (NCBI): domain Eukaryota; kingdom Metazoa; phylum Arthropoda; class Insecta; order Lepidoptera; family Erebidae; genus Orgyia; species Orgyia antiqua. Next base: position 20,527,199 of record OU779869.1, read on the forward strand.
GGTCAGGAAATAAAATTAAAAAGTTAAAGAAGTTCTCCTCATTCCTTTACCCTTAACTTTATGGTCTAATACTGTCCTACTACTGTGCACGAGCCTCCTTCACTTCAGCAGTCTTTGGTCTACTTACCAGGCGTGTTGACATAGTGTTTAACTTTCAGCCCGTTCCTATTTCTATCTCGCAGAGGATGTTATCTGCTATGCTCTTACAGCACTCTGTGGAGGAAATGGGGTGGTGCCACTTTTATTCTTATTCCATTACCACACGTTGGCGACATGGGCTTTTGTTAATTATATGGATCGTGACTTTACAAACAAATATTTACATAAACAAATACTAATAAATCTCAGCTTCCGACAATACCAGTTTCTGAATACTTATTAATTCTTCGAACCTTTTTCAAATCATCTATAGTCTATGATACAAATAGTGTCGGCGCCACCCACAATATAGCTACAAGTGATGTTACCATAAACTATAATTATCACCAATGGTGCTTGTAAATTATGGGAATACGAGATCGAGGCGACTGCTAAATTTGTTGCCTTGTTAACGTTACTTAATATGGACATGCCTTTGTTCAAAATAACAAAAAAGAATTTTTTGTTTCTTCTCCCTACCTCCATACAAGAGGATTGGCTTCTCTTTGGATTTCTCACTAAAAGATTTTTTATTGGCTGTCAGTTACATTAACCTGTGTTTGTTTTAATTTTAATAGCTGTTAATCTTCGTAACTATAATGAATAAATAAATCAAAAGATTTCCTTTTTTCAGCATGTTAAGGTTTCACTATCGAGCATAAACCTCGGGAGGGTATAGGTATGTTTCATATTTGTTACGTTGACCAAATAACGTGTAGTTTTTCAGCGTATGAAAGAAAGAATGAAAGAAGAAGAAGAAAGAAAGAAAACATTTTTAGTTGTATAGTTTTATTTCGAGTTTTCTAATTTCTAATACGTAATATGCATATACTCGTATTTGATAGCCTGGCAAGTATTTTTAAATATTATGGCACAGCGCAGATATATTTATCTTAAAGAAAAGATCTTAGGTTAATTCATTATTGGAAAAATTTTTAGAACGTTGTAACAAATTGATTATTAAAACAATTTGTACCTACATTTGCTTCTTAGAGTCATTGAATCTGATAAAGAACCAATGCAAATTATTTATACTTATTCATATGAAACTATACTCTAAGTGGACTTAATGTTCTTGAGGTAATAATAAAGATCTATAAACTTAAATTATTTTTTGGTTTAAATTGAGATTCGGGTATTATTGTTTATATATCATTGGAACAAGTACTTAAACTTTAAAAGAGGATATGTATACCTGGTTAGAAAAATATCTCATTTGGTGATGACGTAGAAAATGACTATCAACACGTATAGACTTAGATTTTTTCAAAAACTACGATTATTATTATAGATATCTGATTGAAAAGTACATTATTTAGAAACTTATTGAGGCATATTTTGTTTTTACCTCTATACAACTTAATTGTCATATCCATACTAATCGATACTTAACAAAATTGGTCTCAGGTAAAAAAAAACATCCATTCTAAAAACCAACAAACAGAATATCACGGAGCTGCCTCGAGGAGCCCAAATTTAATCACACATATTATACAGTTATGACAGACACTCCGCCTTATATATAGTGTGTTCATAAAATGAAAGGATGTTTATGACTAGCTCTCGTTCGTGACTTCTTACGCATGGAACTCGCATGGAATGACAAGAATATAGCCTGTATTTCATATAACATCATCATCATTCATATAACAAAGAATATGTATTCTGTAAAGAATACCAGGTGGCTGGTCGAGATTGTTGCAAAACATTTTTGTTAGATGGCGTTGCACATCAAAAATGATGTGGACTCAATCGAGGAACATTGTGGTCAAATTGGTTACTAATGTAAATGAATTGGTCGCTATTGGAAAATATCACTTATTTAGTATTATTGCAAACAAAATTAAATGTAATAACTTATTGCTTAGTGGCGAATTTTATCAAGTTTAAGTCTATTGTTAATTTTTTGAGGTTATAACGTGCCATTGAGCGATCATTGTGACTCAATTAATTTACCGAACTTGGGCACCTGTTAGCACGACCGCAATAAGCTCAGTTGGCAGAGCTACGGAACGGTATTCCGAGGTCGTGGGTTCAAGTCCCGCTTGCAGTGATCACTTTTTCCACTACAATTTAATTTATTAAGAATATAGTCAGAGCAGTTCTAAAATTCATGACATTCAATGGTACCAATTCTACGTGCACGACGAAACATAACCTAACTAAAAAAAATCAAAATAACTATGCTGTATTTTGATTAATTACTACTGTTTCGTGGTGCACAGTTTTATTAATTTAAATTGTTAGTTTATAATATACAGATTTTCTATTAAAACAGTTCAGGTTCTTCTTCTTCTCCAGCCCATTTACGTCCCACTGTTGGGCACGGGCCTCGTTCACTTTGGGAGGGATTATGGTCTACTGTGCCGCGCTGACCAGGCGTGTTGACACAGGGTTTATTTTCGAGTTTTCCGTCTCTCTCACAAGATGTTATCTGTGTGCAATATCCTTCAGCTGACTTTTACAGCACCCTTGGGAGGAGATGGGGTGGTTACACTTGTATTCTTAATCCGTCACCACACGGACAAAAAAGTTAATAAAACGAGAATAAAAAGTTCAGCTAACATTTCTGAAAATGTTATTGACACTATCAATTTTCATTTTTTAGTTACCCATGTTATGTTTAGTTGAGCACTTAGAATCGGTACCAATATTGACAAAAGTTATAAATACACTTTAAACAAATATCACATGACTAATAATGTTATATTTATGATTTAAAAATGCTATACTTTAGTATTAGGTACGTGTTTGTAAAGACGCTTAGTCTGTAAATACGTAAACCTATGGTCTTATCCATAATGACTTATCGGAGGTTTAAACAATAACTTTATTGGAGAGATAATAAACATTTTATCGTAAAAAGACAATTATGAATAACAATTTTTGACAATTTGAGCAAACTGATTTTAGCGGACTTTAAAACCTTCGATAAGTCATTATGAATAAGACCAATGTATAAATGTTTATTTTATTGTAACATTTAAGTGCTTTTCCTTTTACTAAATTATGTTGTCAAGTGGTTGGCAATAAAGGTTTCAATTCAATATGTTCTTATAAGTAGATAAAGAAATTTCAAAATCAATAAAAATATCACTCTCAGAGCTTGTAGCTTCAATTAGTGATTAAAATTTTAAGAATTGACCACTACTTTTAAAGATTACCTTCACCATACATGTTACCAACTACAACCATTTTAACCGACGTAATAAATGGAGAAGGTTTCTTAATTCGATCGTATAATATATAATGCTTTTGTTATGTTTGTTAGCGGATAACTTCGTTATATTTTCTAACACTTGCGCGACTCATCTGTTTAAATAAAACTACTTTTTACGGATTTAGACGCTTATATATATATATATATATATATACTAGCTGACCCGGCAAACGTTGTTTTGCCATACTAAAAAAAAACAAGTTTGAAAAATAGATGTTGGCCGATTCTCAGACCTACTGAATACGTATGCAAAATTTGAGAAGAATCGGTCAAGCCGTTTCGGAGGAGTACGGTAACTAACACTGTGACACGTGAATTTTATATATAAGATAACTTCGTTCTTTATGAACTGATTTTAATGATGTTTTTTGTTGGAAAGTAGATACATATTTGGTATTTGCTCCCATGATAAGGAAATCAGGGTTTGATGATGGCAGAGAATACAGCAATAGTTGTTATTTTTTAGTTAAGTTTAGTTTAGTTGTGCACCTTGAATTGGTACTGTAAAGGTTGTGATCATTGAATATAACCTATACAATGATACAGGCCACTTAAGATTTGTTTTTAAAAAAGAAATAAAAAATTTAAAATTTGAAAATAAAAAGAATAGAATTGGGGAGATTAGAGATGTGAATAGGACATGAGGTGAGGATGTTGAAAAATGATTGTAAAATAGTTTTTCTTTATTATAAAAAATATAACAAGTTAATTAAATGTGTTTTAAATTATTATTACAAATGCAATGAAGCTTTACAAATGCAATGAAGCTTTACAAATGGTGGAGGCGCGCCGGGTATAGCGGCCCGATTGGTAAACCAGCTCCTACGCCCAGGGATGTGTTGACGAGCAAAGGGTCGACACAGGATAAATATTAATTATCAGAGAAGTAGCCGTATCTTTTTATTAAATTTTTATAAATTATTTATAACTAAGATGGAACTAGCCACGATAACTTTCGGTGGTTGCGCACAGGAGTGCCTAGATGAATTCGAAGAAATGTTTTACGCTTTAATAACTTTCAAGAGATGCTCGTCTGAAGAAGAAAAATTATCACTATTGCCCTCATTTTTAAGGGGTAACGCCTTACTTTTCTTCCGGGGCATTAAAGACACGTGCAAAAGCGTGCAGGAGGTATTTGATAGACTAAGGGAAGAGTTTCAAGAAGTAAATTACCAAGAATTGTTCTATAACGAAATAATTATTTGCATAATGATGTAAATTGGTTTAGTGATTCAATTAGATTAAGGTTATATAATATAGTGATAATTATAATTTACTAATATTGTTTTATTTTGGTGTGTTTCATATTGTTCGGGATCGGCGAGACTTCATATTGACGTCAGCATATTTGTACATAAGAAAGATGCAATGAAAAGGAACCACATCAAAAATTTAATTATTTTTTCATATTTATATTTTGAATGTTTAGTTAAAAATGTGAGATAAATATATTAACATAGTAATTGGATAGTGAGTATTTCGTACTAGATTATGATTATAGTATTAAGGTAGAGCGATTAATAGGTATAATAATGGGTTGTATTGAGTTATAATGTCGAAGGTAGTGGCTTGGTAGAGTTAGTTGGATGAGTCGTATCAACGGGTAATATCTTTGAATGCAACATGGTAAGGCCATAGGCTATTTGTCATGGAATCCTGTTTTGGGATATCACGCATTTTAGAGATAGAACTCATAAGATAGGATTTAGGAAAGTAGGTGCTAGAGTAAAGTATTTGTTCATTAGGAGAGAAATGTGAAAGGTTGAAAATTGAAAGAAGTTGTATTATAGTGAGAGGTTGCTGATAATATTTTTATTTTATTTATTGGGTAATAGTTAGATAATAATGATTAGCGAATAGTTTATAATTACTTAGATAATAGAATGATTGATTATTTAAAACGTTACTTGTGGTAGAAGAATGGTTGGTAAATTTATCTCACGAGAAGGAATTCTAAATGTGGAATAAATTGGTCATTCCCGAGCATTCAGGATTACTTAGTAGAAATTATACCTAAATAATTGAAAAGAAGGTTGAGTATTATCTGAGCATACTTTAAATTTTAATTTGATAATCTCTGGATTCTGTCAATTATAATGGTTTCTTATGTAAATTTTCTCATTAAGCTGGAAAGCTGTTAAATTAGCATATCTTTCGGATCTATGATGCTGACCTCATAATTGAAGCTCGATAGTTTTTATAAGAGCATTAATTGTTTGGTGATGAACATTTTTCTGATTGATTGTTGATGATATATGCTTTGTGTCTTGGTGTGATAGTTTTAAGGATGCCTTATCACTCTTGTTTATTATTGGATAAATCAATTTTAAAGATGAAGTAGTTTAATATTTTATGAAAAGAGTGATATGATATAAGGGCATCGTAGTTAGTGTGGTTCGGATAACTAAGATTAGAAAGGCAATTTTTGGTTGGTTTTTTGCTTTTCAAGTTTTTCGAAATGTATTGCTTCGAAAAGCTAGGTCCTAGCTGGATCTAATCTGGTTCATTCTAGTTTGTTATCATGCTTTCCAACCTTAGGTAGGGTGTCCAGTATTTTGTAACTTAGAAAAAAAAAAATTTTTTTTTTTGGAAAAAAAATTTTTTTTTTATCCTCTAAGGGGGGGAGAATGTAAAGGTTGTGATCATTGAATATAACCTATACAATGATACAGGCCACTTAAGATTTGTTTTTAAAAAAGAAATAAAAAATTTAAAATTTGAAAATAAAAAGAATAGAATTGGGGAGATTAGAGATGTGAATAGGACATGAGGTGAGGATGTTGAAAAATGATTGTAAAATAGTTTTTCTTTATTATAAAAAATATAACAAGTTAATTAAATGTGTTTTAAATTATTATTACAATTAATGTAAAGAATAAGTTTTACAGTACCATAAGCTCACATACGGATATACATACAATAACAACGATTTTGTTTTATAATAAATAAAGATATTGTAACTGTCTGTATGTGTATACGTTTAACCAATAATTTATAACACAGACTCGCCCTGTACAATTAGGTCCGTTCAGATTGTTGATTGCTTATAATATTGATGTTTCAATTTTATACTCATTTTTATGGCCATCGACCAACTGTGGGGGGTGACCACCCAAGACATGGTTTAAACTCTTCACACATACAAAAACATGTATATATCTATCCTTGTCTTTTTATACGGCGATAGATTCAAGATTGTCTGTCCTTTTCTAACTGATTTCGAAATTATGTTTTCTTTCTTTTTAACTGATTATGGCCAGTGAAGAAAGTTTTCGTGACGTGAAGTTATAAGCTGTTTGGTTGGTACTATGGGATGATTTAGTTGGTATTGCAATGACAGCTGTTTCCTTGCTTGTTTCCGATTGTCAAATTCAAAAGCACTTCTAAGTTAGGTTCACTGATTATCTAATAAAAAAAAACAATGTTAAAATAAATATTAAATTTAAAATAATTATTTTAAAATAAATATTAAATTTAAGTGATTAAGTAAAGTACATTTTAACGTAATTTTTTTTTATCTCTTTTTACTTTTTTTTTACAATATGCGTCCATATGTTCCAATGTGATATGTTGTGGTACTAGCTGTTGCATGCGACTCTATACGTCTGGAATTTAAATAGGTACCATACCCCGTTTTTGTAACACTTATCAGTAATACTTTACTCATAACCTAATAAGCTAGCCCTACATAAGGTAACTCTTCATACAGGGTATCAGTAGTTTAAGCATTGGGCTTATTTTCGGATCAGAGAACTTAATTTTATTTGAAAATACCCTAGAATATACAGTCTGTTATCTAAGTTAAAGGCTTCCAAATTAATTAGCTAATTATTCGGTTACACATTAATCTAAAGAATTTTAAGAGGCCTTTCTGACAAATTCGTTGTAGCATTTTTTAAATTTTGTTAAGAATGCCGTAAGGTCGGTACCCATTTTATTTTATTTTAAATCTTCGAGTTAAATAGTTCAAAAAAGAGGTGTTGCTCAAACTTGTTGAATACTGGCATACAAGAAAAGTAATAATTGCCAATGTGACAGCGGACGAAATAGACTGAAAAATAATAATCGTGTTGTTCCATATTTGAATGTCCCATAAATTTTGAATTGAAATTTGGAACAGTAGGTACGTTTTATTTTTCAGAAAAAAAGATGCTTAATTTATTTTTGGTGACTTGCTTTTTTATTATAAACATTGTTAAACAAAGGTGGGATTATTTTTTTGCCTTCTTTCTTTGTGGCTTTATCTTGAGACTATGCACATTAGATACTTACCTATATGATACCATGGGTATCGCCAGGGGCGAAATACTCTGCATGAGATTAAGAAGTCGCAATTTTTTCTTTTTATAGGAATTTGTCAAAGTATTTACGTTATCGCTATAAGAAGCCTGACTAAAATGTTTACGTCCAGTCGAGAATCAAAAAATGCATTCAGTAAACTAAAAGATGATTAAATGCAAAGTTTTTATTCATCATTCATGTAGTTTTCATTAAATTACCTCACTGGTAACAAACAAAAGTTAACCATCTACTTTATTACTTAGATACTTTCCTTTCCAAATAGTTTGAGTAACGGAAGATATAGTCGGAAGAACGGCGCCTACGCATCGTTTTATAAATCACCGCCATCTTTAAATCACCAGATTATCAGGTTATTAAAAAAACATAGAGCCCTTATGTTTGGCTACCATTGCCTTAACGCTCATTGATTTGACAACATAGAAAAAAAAAAACAATATAAAAAAGAATCTGACGTTTTAGAACAAACGTCAGATTGACAAGTCTGAGAAAAAGTATTGCCCACAGATGATGTAAAACGTCATGTTTTTTTTAAGTATCATGATACGATGTCGTTCGGAAACCAATTTAAAGTGATAGGTTATGAAATTGATACAAGTGTTATAGATAGGTTTGGTCAAAAGCCGATCAGCTACGAATAGATACAACTAATTATTTTTTGTTGTTAATATTATATTACCAATATTATGAAAATATCCTATTGGTTATAATATTTTTTGTAACAGAAATCAAATCTGGCGTTAGAAAAACACCATGTTAAGTAAGTTTAACCCTGTGGTTAAACCCCTACTCTATCTGACACATCAAATTTTCTTATAGACATGTAGATATCAAAAACTTTGTATCTATAACTTATGTACGCCTTTTACGAAAATTTCGCAGAATTTCCCTCAATCAGATATAATTTTAGTGCTATCTAGGTATGCTTGAGATATTTGATTATCTCACGGGAACAGCACATTTTTCTGGGACTCTCTTTCTCTCTGTAGCGCATCAACATTCCACTGTTGGACATGGGCCTCCTTTACTTTTGAAGGGATTAAGGGTCTACTGTGCCACGCTTCCGGGGCGAAAAGTCACCAAATTATCCTAAATGTCATCAATTATCCATTAGACGGTAACAGCGTGAAGGAGTAACAAAAATACATCCTACAATAAACTTACTCATTCAGAAAGAAAGAAAGAAAAAGTTTTATTTATAATATTAGTTAGATTTAATTATTTTATTCATGTAAGTAGTTTATTAAATGTTAAATCAAACACATGTATATCTAAAAATTGTCACAGATTTTATAGTTTGAGAGCTTTAAGCATCTAGTTTAGAATTGAATCGAAGATTAGAATATTCTTTGGACTCGTAGGAACCGTTGAAAACCAGCGCTCGGTACGGCATAATTCTAAACGTGTTCCCTTTTGGGTTTGGGGCAGCCGTGGAACATGCATACCATATTATGTATAATCTTTAGGGCATACGAACACAGACATACCGGATGTAGTGTCTATAACTACATCACTCAGCCGGCTTGAAGCCACTTACATATCTATGTGTGCGTGAAAATGTATCTATGTGTGTCTATGATACAGGTATAGCCGTCATGAAAAGTCATTATTCTATGAAGTACGATTTATTCAGGATAAAGTTACTTGTCCTTAATTTTAAACTTTACGTCAAACCATCATCTATTATATCTGTGCATAGAAAATGTTCAAAAATGTTATACTGTACTAGCTACAATTATCTCCGCTGTTTGCCAAATAAATTTATTTTTTTCTTTAAATCAAATTAGTAGAAAAAATGATCAATTACTTAAGTCAAATATAAAACAATGATAAATTAATGTAGAGTTTAAATAAGGCTACTTTTTACGGCTTTAGACGCGTATATTTGTTTTAAATTTTGGCCCGATGTTTCGGAGACTTTGCAGTCACCATAGTCACGCGTGAGACTGAGCTGTAATGTGTCTTCTTCGTAGAAGACACATTACAGCTCAGCCTCAAACTCTCAATCAAAACTACTTTTAGAGTAGTGCTCGTGTACTACTCTAAAAGTAGTTTTATTTGAACAAATGAGTCGCGGAAGTGTTAGAAAATATTAATGTAGATATCTTCTAATATATAAAATTCACGTGTCACAGTGTTAGTTACCGTACTCCTCCGAAACGGCTTGACCGATTCTTATGAAATTTTACATGCAGATTCAGTAGGTCTGAGAATCCGACAACATCTATTTTTCAAACCTCTCTCCCCCACTGACATTTGTATGGCAAAACAACGTTTGCCGGGTCAGCTAGTAATATATATACTTATCATAGTTTTAGATTATCAGAATTTAGTTTAATTATAATAATAATAAATATTCATGGACATTACACACAACGTTCTCTGGTCCCATGCTAAGCTTATTATGCTTGTGTTATGGGTACCAGAATACGGATATAAATACATAAACTATTTTTCTTTTGTAAATACATACTTATAATACATAGAAAACACCCAGACGTAGTACAAACATTTGTATGACATTTATGGATATCACACAAATGATTGTCCCAAGCGGGAAACGAACCCGCGACCTCGTGAACGACAGTCCATTACATGAACCACTACGCCTCGTGGCCGCCGAGCCCGTCAATAATATATAATATATAATTTCTAAAGTCATGTTGAATATTCATGTTAGCAGAATGCAATGTGATGCACACGGATGTCACGTACATGGGTGGTCTGTTAAATAGGAAGCTATAAGGTCAATTAGTAGTTGACAGAGACAATTGAAGACATAAACAGAGTTTATTGTGTGACTAACATTAACTACATACCAACGAAGGAGAATAAAAATAGAATTCTGCATGCAAATTGAATAGGTGTTTATTTGGTTTATAATGCCGCGTTGACCAAGCGTTCCTCGCTTCTCACAGAAGATGTTGACCTGTATATAATTTCCCTTAGCATATAGACTGCACTTGAGAGGAAATGGGGTTATGACGGATTAAGAATACAATTGTCATTTCTTTCTAGAGTGCTGTAATAGCCAGATAAGAGATATTGTACACAGATAACATATTCTGTGAGAGACGGAAAACATGAAAATAAACCCTGTGCTGTGGTCAGCGGGGCACAGTAGACCATAATCGTTCCCAAAGTGAGGAAGATCCATGACCAAAAGTGGCACGCTAATTCATCATTGCCCTGATCTTATCCCCTTGCCATTGCTCTTCTGTCTGACGTCAATTATGTAGTAAATGCTATTTCTTTTATATACTCTTTTGCACAATCCATCCATCGTTTCATTGGCCTTATTCTCTTTTTAATTGCAATCAATTTTATTGCAGAAAATAAAAAGTAATGCTTATAAGTCAATGGTACCGATTCTACATGCACAACTGAACTTAACTTATCTAAAAAAATGAAAGTTGATAGTGTCAGCAACACGATTCGGCAATGTTAACAGAACTTGTTTACTAGAAAATCTGTATATTATAGACTAACGATTTGAATTAAAATAAGCGTGTACCTTTTTCTTATACTACAAGGGTGACAAACAAGCTTACGGCTCGCCTGATGGTAAGCGATTACCGTAGCCTATGGACGTTTGCAACACCAGAGGAATACCTACCAAAATAGCCAATTATTCAAAATACACCAATAGTTTTTTTTAATTTTTTAGTTATGTTTAGTTGTGCATGGAGAATTGGTACCATTGTCCATCTTTAAATTTGCAACTATGCAATGATGTAATGTGTTTCAATTAACAAATACTTTATGAACATTAATTAAGAGTTTTGTTCGCCATTTTTGTACTCATTTTCAATTAGTGGGTTATAGTATGTCAATAATTTATTTATTGGAATACTTTATTGTACGTATATGAGAACACACGCGAGACACTCTGTGTGGTCTTATCCTATACATAATACTCAGTAGGTATAGCAAGTAAAGCCATTAACAGGGCTTAAAACTGGAAGTATTAAAAAACCACGCAAGTTTGTCTTTACAATATCCAAATAGTCAATGAAAAATACAAATAAAAATGTGAAATAAAAACTCCTACTTTTCTATTGTATAATTATATACTTATATAAAATGTACTATATATATAATATACTTATATAAAATGGAAACACCGAGATACAGAACAAATATTTGTATGACAAGAAAAAGAAATTGTTTGCGGTGATGAAACATTTTGTCTTAAGAGGATACCAAAATAGCTTCGTGTATTTTTCTACGTACGAAGTTTTCATTTTTTCTTTAGATTGAATGGCTAGAGCTCTAATTTTTAACTAATTTTTTTGTATATGTTTTTTCAATATATAATCTAGGATCGCATAAACTCAGAAACGCGATTGAAAAAAGTTTTCTCGATAGCGATCTTAGTGCAACAACCTCACTTATTTTTTATTTGTTTTATTTTTCGGTCTATTATCGCGTATTAACTAATGAAATAACTTAAAAAACATAAGTAACTATTATATATAGAAACACGTAAACCGGAATTAAAATATATTTAGTAGATTAAGAGGAAACAAAAAAAATACCAATAATTCTTCATTTTTTATACCTACTAGCTGTGTTAATAGGTACATGTCGACGATAATATTGATGTAGGCCCTTAACATTAATTTTAGCTGTAGTTAGTTATTTATGATCTTATTCCTCGGTGTGGACACGGATTAAATAATATAAGTGTCACCATCTCTTTTCCTTACCAGGGTGCTGTAATAGCAATGGTGTACATCAGGTGTAGCTGGCTGCTAAGCGATATTACACAAAGAAAATTTTCATTGTGAGATGGAAATCTCAAAAATAAACCCTGTGCTAACACGCATGGTAAGCGCGGCACTGTAGAACATAATCCCTTCCAAAGTGAAGGAGGCGTGTGCTCAACAGTGGGAAGTTTATGAGCTGGAGAGAGAGAGAGAGAAATAAATAATAAATAAATTTTCACGAACGGGAGGAAATGGGGATACTTCTTAATTCGTCACCACACAGACTCTCACAAACATATAAAAAAACATAGTGACTTAAATACGCACTCTATATTTCTTAGCTCTTGTTATTTTAACAGCCAAGTGTAAGTTCTCATAGTATAATACTCGAAACAGGTGTATATATTAATAATAGTAAGTAAGTAAGTTTGTAATAACAGAACACGATCTATGTATACTTATCATTCATTGGTAATGAGAAGTTTGACAGCTGTCAGTGTTTGTAGGTATAGGTACTCCTTTATTTTATATGTACCTTTAGAGACGTAAATTATATTGATTTTATGGAAGAAATTAAATAATCTATACTGTCTTTACTTATTATAAAACAAAATCGTTATTTTTGTATGTATGTCCCTATGTGAGCTTATATCTTCAAAAATACGCAACGGATTTTGATGCGGTCTTTTTAATAGGCAAAGTGGTTCAAGATTTTTAATAGATAGAATTTGTCAAGGTGAAGTTTCTAAATTCCATGCGTACGAAGTTGCGGGCAGCAGCTAGTCCTTACTAATTTATAAGTCCGAAATCCGGATGATGATGATGCAATAATAATTTTGACGAGCTTAAGTGTTAATGTGTGGAACGAAACGATAGCGCGATTTAAAAAACGTACAACGCCATCTATTGAGCAGAAGAGTAAACTTCTGTTTGTTGATTGATTTCTAAATTTCACGCGTACGAAGTCGCGGGCAACAGCTAGTAAGATTATAATGCTGAAGAGTTGGTTTGAACGCGCTAATCTCAGGAATCACTAGTCTGATTTCAACATTTCTTTCAGTGTTGGATAGTCCATTTATCGAGGCCGACTATATCATCATCATCATCATCATAACATTACGCCTTTTTCCCATGGGGGTAGGCAGAGACTATAGAGTGCCATCTGCTACGATCCAAACATACTTCCTTTGCTTCATCTTCTTTGGTTCTCTGCCTTGGCCTTGGCAGACTATATAACATCGCAATAGGAGTAAAGTGTTATCGACAAATGTTACGTAAATTTTCCAATTTTCCTAATTTTTTGCGCGAGCTACAGCTTTCATTCGTAGGCAACAACTTGTAATATTATACATGCAAAAGAACTGTCTGTAACACCTCCACGCCCAAACCACTAAATTCATTAAAATTTCTGAATGCTCGTTTACAACCTCAAATGGAATTAGCTTTCACACTCTCAGATTCTTAGATTTTTATCAAATATAGAAAAGTTGGTACCTACTTATTTATTGCCATTCCAACTGATGGTAAGCGGCAATGGAATCTAATATGGTAAGGCGTACCAAACATATAAGAAGCCTATTTACCATTTTTCGAACGTGTCTACATTGTAACTCTCGGGGAACAGCGACATCGTCAAATTATTTCAGCCTTTTGCAGTTCGTGGTAGGAAAAAAGGTAAGTTTAGTAGTCTCATTGATATGTCAGACAGACAAACAGCTTCCTCGTTTATATATAGACAGATTTAAAACCCAGAAATCACTAAAAATCAAAACTTATGTGGGTGGAACCAATCACTATAACAATTCTAAGGCAATACAATTCCGGTAATGTAACTGTACATTCCGCCGCTCGGAGCAATGCGGCTGTCAAAAGCCAATGTCGGGTACTGAACCACCCTACACCCCCTCTTTGGTGTCCACTCCACCGTCTAACTGGGTGTCCAACCCACTGACCGTCTCGAAGGAAATGTTACTTCGGAAACTCGAATTTATGGAATCTAAATCTATTTTTTAACATCTGTTTTCAGATCTCATATTAAAGTAATTTATTAATTTTGCAATTGACATACTATGCTTTTTACTTAATAAATCAAATTATGGTGGAAAAAGTGACTGCCGCAAGCGGGACTTGAACCCACGACCTCGGAATACCGTTCCGAAGCTCTTCCAACTGAGCTTATTGCGGTCGTGCCTGCAACATTCAAATTAACCACCAAATTTGTCACTCGAATGAGTTTATATATTTTTACGTACAATGCCATCTATCAAGATTGCTTTACAACATCTCGACCAACACTTTAGTATTCTTTACAGGCACGACCGCAATAAGCTCAGTTGGAAGAGCTTCGGAACGGTATTCCGAGGTCGTGGGTTCAAGTCCCGCTTGCAGCAGTCACTTTTTCCACCATAATTTGATTTATTAAGATCTCATATTGTTTCATTCAAGGGTAATGCACTTCACTGCTCCTCAAATTGATAATTTTTTTCTGTGTATTTATTTTATTATAACTAGGTACCACTTAATCACAGAAGATATATTTACTTATTTGCTCCAAAAATCTGCCATTTTGGGTTTTAAAATATATTTGGGAACACTGTGATAATTAAGAAGAATTAATCGATATCCAATATTGTCGAAATCTGTGCATCCATTTGGAAGATACACTAATATATTCTTTTCTAAAATTTAAAGCTGAAGTGTTTGTTTGTTTAAACAGGCTAATTTCTGGAAGGCTTTAGACTGTAAAATCATGTTGCGATCAATAGTTGCGAAGCATTAGTAAAAAATGTTGCAAAAACGGGGAAAATTATTACACGCATACGAAGTCGCGGGCAACAGCTAGTAGATAATACATGCAAGGCATTTACTTAAATACACACACACAAGATTTGCACGCACACACTTATCTATTCCTAGATAGAGTCAAGTAAAAAATAAAGACCAGTGAGATTAGTTCACAAAAAACTCACTTTATTTTGCGTACCAATGGTAAGATTTCCATCGGACATCCTAAGGTGTCATGGAGACGTCCTCTGCCCTCTATTTCAAGGTAGCCTCATACAGCCTCTTGGCCCTTCACAAGCATGCCCCGATTGCCTTAAGTGCTAACCCAACTTGAGATGCTGAGAGGACGAAATTAGCACTTGAAATTCTCGACTCTACGATATGAAATACTTGTGTTTCTTTGTCCTCAAGCTTCAAGGCATTTTTCGTTGGTTTATGCTTTTATGATTTTTGTAGAATATACCTGTTATCTTATATATAAAATTCCCGTGTCACAGTGTTAGTTACCGTACTCCTCCGAAACGGCTTGATCGATTTTTATGAAATTTTACATGCATATAAAGTAGGTCTGAGAATCGGCCAACATCTATTTTTCAAACTTTTTTTTTGTGTGGCAAAACAACGTTTGCCAGGACAGCTAGTATTCTATAGAATTTTATGGAAAAGTGAATATGTTTCACGAACGTTTCATACAACCGAATTGCAGTGAGATCTCTATTCCACAGGCGACAAATACTGATGTTAAGGTTATGAAGTAATTATTTTAATGTAAGTTTGGCCTAAGCTAATATTTATATTAGTAATCACAGTCAGTAATATATTTGTAACTAGCTATAGGCCGGAACTTTCTTGCGTGTGGAATTTAAAAACCAAACAAAAAACCATCCATTTTGAACCATTCTATCATTTGTAAAACTGGCATCAAAATCCGTTGTGTAATATTGAAGATACACGCTCACATAGGGTCATACATACATAAATAACGTCTTCATTTTATAATAAGTAAAGATGCAAGCAATTTGGAATAGAAAATGTGATAACAATCTCCTTGAGAGATTTTCGTCGATGAATAAATGCAGAACTATATTGATTTTCATGTATTTATCGTATCAATAGTCTATATGAGAGCCAATTATAGAGCCATCAAGCTCTTATTAGTCACCCTACAATACCCCCCCCCCCCTTTGCCCACTAAACCAACATGGCCGCGGAATTGTCACCTAACCACTAACAAACTTACTTTTACTTACAAACCATACCAAAAACAACTTTATTTTACACTAATAGAAGCTAATATAATTGAAAATCTATGTATTTTTAGCACCTTCAAGACTTATTCTTCAAACTAGCGTGCGATATAGCTCGTTTTCTTTTCGAAAATATTTGCTTTCTAAATCAAAACTTTATATTTTAGTGTGAAGGTTTATTTTTAAGTTATGTTTGTTTGTTAGTTTTGTTGTTAGAAGTATGTCGTGAAGGCGTGACATTGGCGCCCTAAAGGATTGTGAAATAATAGATGAAGGGTTGAATCAAGTGGTATACTTGTTAGGGTGGTTTATTATTAATACTGTAATGGCCGCGTACGACAAACTTTAAATTATACACCAGGAATAAACTGCTGCTTTGTTAAATGCTTTTAAAGTACACCTGTTAAATAAATATTTAGACCTATCTGTATTTAATATTATAAAGCTGAAGAGTTTGTTTGTTTGAACGCGCTAATCTCAGAAACTAATGGTTTGAATTGACTTGACAAACAACTTCTTTTTGTTGTTTGATATGTGTTAGATAGTCCATTTATCAAGAAACGCTCTTGACTATATAACATCACGCTGCGACTAATAGGAGCGCAGCATCAGTGAAAAATGTTGCAAAAACGAGGAAAATTTTCTAATTTCCAAGCGTACAAAGTCTTAGTTCGTAATAAAATTTTAGAAAATTGTCATGTGCCTGAAATTTATAACTTGAGCTACCTATTGGACATAACCAGAATTTTATAAAATTCTCTAACATTTGCGCGACTCATTCGTTTTAATAAAACCAAGTAGTGTCGTCTATGATCCTGTAACAACTGATCGTAGAGGACACTTTACAGCTCAGTCTCACCCTTGACCATGATGACTGCAAAGTCTCTGAAACGGACTAAAATTTAAAACAAATACACGTGCCCGAATCCGTAAACAGCGGTTTTATTTATGGGAACAGGGTTTCAATTCTTTGTTACATATCTTCTATGAGTCAAAAAGGCTTTAAAATTTGATGGATAGTGCTGAATCTCGTTTTTATTGGTATGCTCATGCTCTATGCTATATCTCCCTCTCTACAGCCCATTGACATCCTACTTTTGGGTACCAGCCTTCTCTACTTTGGGAGTGGTTATAGACCACAAGGCATGCTGACCAGGCATGTAAAAACAGGGTTTATTTTTTAGGTTTTGTTTATTCTCTCACAGAGAACGTTATCAGTGTAAAACGTTCTTTAGCTAGCACAGCACCTTGGGAAGGAAAAGGGTGGTGACACTTGTATTCTTAATCCGTCCACATGGTATAAAAATATAGAGTTTTTGTCGAAAACTCTGTTTCGAAAACAGGTTTTCTGACTAACAAGGAAATTTTGTTAATCGGTCACAGATAACATGCTAGAACTCGTAGATCAACCAATAAATAACACACATTGCTAATAGCTCACCAATAAGATATGAGCGGTGTATCAAAGACACAATGTCTGTGCAATTATTGATTAGTGATATCGTTAATTATAAATGATATTTCTAACTATATCATTAACATTATGATTTATTAGGAGCAGTGTGTATTCTACTTTTAGTAGGTATGTACCTAAAACAAGTAAGGTAAGGTAAGGTATAAAGTAAGGTAAGGTATGTACCTAAAACAAACCAATGTTGGTTTAATATCATTTGGGAAATCTACAATAGGCACCTACCTAAAACTAGAAACTGAAAATCACTTTGATTAATACGTCATTGATAGATAAGTACCGAATTAATAAAAGCGTGTTAAGAATTCGTCCGCATTTCTGTCATTGGGCAACATGCCCAAAAGACTGGCGGCAAATAAATAAAATGTGCTAGTGTTGAAAATAAATAAATAAATCTATGCCATGGTGTAATAAGGTAAAGTACTCTCAATTCTAGTGACACACTAGTTTTCCCAAATCACAGTCGTCGCTTTTTTAAGCAATAAAACAGGCATATCATTGAGAAGAAAAGGAGTGTTTTATTAGACTATGGTTTTTTTAAACTACAAACGTCACTTTTAGACGCTAAACAGCAGTTATGTTACTTAAAGAGAAGACCTGTTTGTCTCTCTCGCCAACACATTAACTTCCCACAACTTTGAGAAGGTTCATGGTCTACTACGCCGCGCTGATCAGACGTGTTGGCATTGGAATTTTTTTTTCGAGTTTTACGTCTCTTACAGAGAATGTTGTGAGTTCAATATATCTTAGTAGGCTTTTACAGCACCTCGGAAAGGAAGAGGGGAAGTGAAAAAAATGTATTTTTAATCCGTCACGACACGGAAGATTTTAAACTACCCTCTATCAAATCTTGGAGATTTCATGATGACTCATTCAATATCAAAGTTCTAAAGAAATAATTCAATATTATTACTATATTTTATACCAATATAGGTAGACATATAAATAAAAGATATAAAAAAAGTTATTACAGAATAACATAACAAGTATATCATAAGATATATCAAATATTAATACCAGGACATAACAAAATATACATTTTAGCGATGGCGAACTTCGGCCGGTCGAAATAAAAACAAAATGTGAACATAACCGAGCCACCTATAATAAGCCCATTGTTTTATACAAATACAATATTGCGTTTATAAATCGGGTAAGCCTTTAGGACAGAGAAATATGCAGAGAAGACACAAAATTTATCTAAAAAATATTCTAAAAATGCGTTCAGTTAAACTCACCCCGTTTGATTGACAGATACCCTTTTTAAAAATAAATTATTGCTCATAACTAATTACTTTTAACATACCTTTTATTTTGACCAAGGCAGTAGCCATCATTAATGTTTTAACTGTATGATGCACTTTAAAATCAATTGTTACGGACGAAAACGTCCATTTGGTTTATGAATATAACATACATAATTCTGAATTATATTGAAGGGTTCTTACAATAAAAAAAAAATTCTTATAATGCAAAAAATTTCAACTGAATGATGTACCTGACCAAGAATTTACATGAATGAGCGGTTGTCTCGGTATATTCATGTAATGAATTTGGCATATAGCAACATTGTTAGGAGTGTTCTGAGAATGAACGTAGAGGGAATCAAAGGTAGAGGAAGACCGAGGAAACGAAGGATGGATTGTCTTAGATAGATATGAAAGAAAGAGTGATTAATACAGAAATAACGACTGACAGAAGAGCATGAAGAAAAAGGCACGTTGCACCCACCTCAAATGAAGGCATAAGGATTTGGCAAAGATGATGATGATAAATAATTTGAACAAATAATAAAATGCTTAGTTCAAAAACTAAAAAACACACTTCAAATCGTAAATATTTTTTTTAATTATTGCATTGTCTTCGGTCCTTAATATGTGTGCAAAATATTAGATCTATCCGATAACTGCAAGTGAATATCACTTTCGAAGATACCGTTACATAGATTAATAGACTGATAGATACATACCGAACTTATAAAAGTGTGTTAAAAATAATGCGATATTCGACGCTGTTCTTAAAATATTTAGTGTTGACTAACAGCTCCACATCATTATTGTCCACATATTCGGCAATAAGAGGATCGTCCGCGCCGAGTGGCGCCAGTAGCCTCCATTTGTATTTATTTATTTATACCTTGTTCTTATTTATGTATTAATTCATGGTATACAGGTTAGATGTCCGTGTTGAGCACGAAAGTTTTAACACGATGTTTTGAATGAACTATCTTTGTAATTATAACTGCTGTTTCTGTCCTTTTTGTTATTGATAATAATGAATTTTTAATTATTAGATTCCTTTCCTTGCCAGCGCTTTAACTTTCCACTTTGAGAGAGTTTTTGGCCTACTATGCTTTACTAACCAGGTGTATTGGCATAGGGTTTAGTCAAAGTCAAATTATTTTTATTGTGAATAAATAATAATAATAAATAAATATTTATGGACATCTCACACAACGTCCTCTGGTCCCAAGCTAAGCTTATACGCTTGTGTTATGGGTACCAGAATACGTATAGAATACATAAACTACTTTTATTTTGTAAATACATACTTATTATACATAGTAAACACCCAGACGCAGAACAAACATTTGTATGAAATTTATAAACATCACACAAATGAATGTCCGCGGCGGGAATCGAACCCGCGACCTCGAGAACTGCAGACCGTTATAAAAACCACTAGACCACGAAGCCCGTCCCGAAATAGGTAGATAATAATTAGTGAAGAGTTTCCTATTTCTCATAGTTGATGTTCATTGCTCATACCTAATGGACACAGCACGAAAACAAGGCTTGTAGGCTAGAGCGGTCCTAGATTTGAGGCCTTGGGGGGGGAAAGGCCTAGAGGAAGACCACAAATGCGCTGAAAAGATGATGTTAAGAAGACTGCAGGGACGCGTTGGATGCAAATGGCACAAAGTCGAAAAGAATGGCAGAAAGTAAAAGAAGCCTTCACCAAATTGGTAGAAAATGCCTAAGAAGAAGAAGAGCTCTTGCAGCACTCTATCTGGGACATGGGGTGGTGACGCTTGTATTCCCTCATCGTATTATTTCCCTCACCGTACAAGTTAATAAACGACTGACTGCTAAAATCCTTGTTTCAGTGCTTATACGTCCAACTGCTGGGCGATATTAAAACCGTCTAGGTCTAACACCAGGGTTAGGCAGTTGCAAAGAGAACCTTTGGTCTTCCACAAACCGTTTTTGTCCAAAATATCTAAAATATTACCTTAATATCAATTTCTGAACATACCTTTTCCTATTTAACACGCTTTTCTATTAGCGTGGTTTGAATCTATCAATGTATTAATCTATGTAACGGAATCTTTGAAACTGATTTTCACTCACTGGTAGTTGTCGGATTGATCTAAATTTTGGCACACATATTAAAGACCAATGACAATGCAATAATATAAAAAAATATTCAGAATTTCTATGCGTCTTTTTTTACTTTCGAACTAAGCAAATAATTTATTACAAACCTAACCTTCTTATTCACTTTCTTCTTATTATCGATTAGGTCATAATGTCGAAGTCTTTAATTATTATAATCGTATCTTTAAAGAGAATATTTCTCACACTATCCTTACCCTTTAACTCCATATTCTTGTAATTATATCTTATACGATACAGTCAATTAGCGTCGACCACACATGCGTATCGCGATACAGGGATCAACTATCGAGTATGCGAATACGTGCCGTGCGGAGCTAATGTGTGGCGGGAATATATACGAATATTGGTTTAAAATTTAGATAAATACGTTTTTCACAATTGTATTACTTAAATACGTTTGCTATAGAATTACGACTTATTTTAAATTGAAAAAAATGATTAAATTGAAAATTGAAATTGAATACATTATTGGGAGATGCGGATGTTGACCTGTGACGTCACGCAAATGTTTAAGAAAATTTTTGGAATCTATTACATATAGGCTACTTTTGATCCCAAAAGAATGCAATGTTCTCGTGGGGTAAAAAACGAAGAGAATTTTTATCCTTTTACCGCGGGTAACACGCCGGACACAGCTACTAAATAAAATATTGAAAACAGCTGTTAAAAGCAGAATAATTTCACTTATGATTTTCTCATATTTTTCATTCTACTTAAATTCTTATTATTTGTATTTCCGCCTTTTATAATCTTGCAGATGTTTATGTACCTACCTATAGGCAGTTACCGTCTGTGCAGTCACCACACAATCATTACTTTTATCTTGTCTATGAACACTAAAACACATCGTTTGAAATACTCATTAACAATTTCCGTTTGTCAAATTAAATCATAAATTTTAACTTGATTGGATGCAGGTGCCTTCTATATAAGAAACTGTTACCCGCGACTCCGTCCACGTGGAATTTAGAAAATTTGCAACAGTTTTCACTACTGCTTCGCTTCTACTGGTTGTAGCGTGATGTTAAATAACCTAAAGCCTTCCTCGATAAATGCCCTATCTAACACTGAAAGAATTATTCAAATCCGCCCAGTGGTTCCTGAGATTAGCTCGTTGAAACAAACAAACAAACTCTTCAGCTTTACAATATTAGAATAGATTAAAAATTGCTGTCATGTAAATACAAATAAATAGCCTTATGTGTAATAGAACATTGATTATTTTCCGTTATCCTATTATTAGAGAAAGTTTTCTAGTTTAAATACTGAACAATGTTAGACGATGAGGCCAATTCCGATACGTGAAAAACTTAGCAGATATTAACTAAGTAAGTTAGACTCCCTCCATGTGGTGGATTAAGTCGTGGACGGATTAAGAATACAAGTGTCACCACCCCATCTCCTCCCAAGGGTGCTGTGAAAGTTAGCTAAGGGATATTGCACACAGATAACATTTTCTGTGAGAGACGGAAAACTCGAAAATAAACCCTGTGCCAACATGCCTGGTCAGCGTGGTACAGTAGACCATAATCCCTCCCACAGTGGAGGAGGCCCGTGCCCAACAGTGGGACGTAAATGGGCTGGAGAAGAAGTTAGACTCCCACACCTAGAGATCGTTATATAAGTTATCATATTTTTGTTTTATCCTTGTTATCGTTCCTAAGAAACAGCTTGGTGACAGACGAACGGACAGACAGTAAAGTTTCTGTAATAGGAACTCTGAGAAAACTGAAAAAATGTTAAGAAATAAACACACATGATATTAGCACCGCTTATTACCACAAACATGGCGTGGTCACGCCACAAGCGCACTGAGGCGCGTCGTGTTTGTAGACGCCGACAAAGACGCCGCCCGCGTCTCAATACACGTGGATGCTGTACCAGGAATGAGATGAAACTTGGAAGCTGGAGAGTTCCTGATAAATACTCCCGATATAAACACCAATTACCACTAGTTGTTGCCCCCGACTTGAACTGGTATTTCAAGTCACTAAAAACCTAATATCTTTACTTATTATACTTAACTAGCTGTTACCCGCGCCTTCGTACGGTTGAAATTTAGAAATTAAACTTTAACAAACAAAAGTTTTGCCATATTACTCGATAGATGGCGTTGTACAGTTCATTTAAATCGCGCTATGGTTTGGTTACACACATTATTACTTAAGCTCGTCAAGATTATTTTTATCAATTCAGATTTTCGCATTTATAAATTAGTAAGGATAAGGATATAAAACAAAGTCGCTATTTTTGTATATATCTACGTGAGCTTATATCTTCAAAACTATGCAACGATTTTTATTAGGCATGAGATATACCTGCGATATTCTATACCCGGTCTCAAAGGTATGGGTAATTGGGTATGGCCGTATACCCAGTACTAAAACCCAGTATTAAAATACCTATAGGTATTTTCAAACCTGGTCTAGAGGTTTCCTTTTAGAAACTCGATTGAACGACGTTTGGAACATTTAGATGAGAGTTTTTGAATGAACACCAAACCTTCCAAAAATTATTTTGGAAGGTTTGGTGTTCATTCAAAAATTCAAAAAACTGGTCCGATTTTGCTTTACAGATTATAAAATCTGTAAAGCAAAATCGGACCAGTACATAAAGGACTGTCAACTAAGAGTTTAGTGATAAATATGATAAAAATATATTTATTTAACGGTCGAGATGCAGACACCACAAAAAAAAGACAAAACGATTAAAAAAAAAGTACAATCAGAAACAAACTAAAATTAAAATATTACAATTAGTGACTTACACACTCATATACATCAATACTGTTGTGAAAATAATTAATCAAAAAAAAAATTTGTAGGTAACGCTTATTTAAAATACTGGTAGCTGGCCTAGATCGTTATCCACAAAAGTCAGCAAGATCTCTTCGGCAGTACAACACTAGCCGGTCTAGATCTTTACTCAAAAGAGTAAACAAGATCCCTACAGCACTCCAATAGCTGGTCTAGATCGTTACCCACAGAAGTAGGTAAGATCCCTACAGCACAAAACAAATAAGATATAATCTTCACACAACAGTACGTAATTATAGATGTACATTCAGACCCGTAAAGGCGCCGTACTCAGTACTGTCATACGATTTAGTTTGGCGTTTATCTCGGCAGTACATTTGTACCTATCGGGTACGGACCGGGTTTCTGCTATACATACCCAATCTGCATACTGGTATACTCATACTGGGTATTTATACCTGTACCAGTATATACGTGTCATCCCAAATTTTTATGGTTTTTTTTTAAATGATAGAGTGTTTCACGAGGTTTGCTTTTTAGGCTCCTCCCGTTGGGTTGGGTAGATATTATAGAGAGCAATCTGCTTTATTTTATTTTCATTTCCCTCCCAAAGAAGAGGAAGCCCGAGCCGAAGAGTGTACCGTAATTGGCATTGTTCATATTTATAGAGTTTCTGATCATGATCCATTAGTTTTTTCTAAAAAATTGCTATATTAACGATTAGTTTTCAAAAAAAGCAAATGCTCTCTATTTGCCCTTGAAATAAAGGACTTAAATATTAATGCGTTTTCAGGGATATGCTACTGTGTGGCGGAGTTGAAATTGGTCTATTATATCAACTTGGCAACTTTGAAAAGATGTAGTGCAATCTATCTTAAGTCTATCAGGAAAAGACAATACACAGATTGCGTACAACGATGACGTCGCAACATGTAAATATTTCAATAATATTGAAATTAGTTGCTTAAAATAGTCTTTATATTCTAAAAAAAAATATAAAAACAGCAGGTCAAAAGTTATGAACAATCCCAATTGAGCTGGAGAGTGAGAAAAAGGCCATAATTATAACAAGACAAGTTTGTTATTGATAAGGGACAGTCACAGACTATCTACATCAGTCTATCTTTCTCTTTCTCCAAAGTATCAACGTCCCACTGCTGGGCACGGGCCTCCTCTACTTTAGTAAGGATTTCGGTCCATTATGCCGCGCTGACCAGGAGTGTTGTCACAGGGTTTGTTTTCGAATTGTCTTTCTCTCACATTACAAAATGCTTAGCTGACTTTTACAGCACCCTGGGAAAGAAATGGGGTGGTGTATTCTTAATCCGTCACCACACGTACAGACTACACCAGTGACTACAGCAGTCAGAATGTCAATTATAATTCCTAAACTGTGATGTGTGATCACAAAATTATGATTGGAGCGTCGGGGACGGCGCCATTCTTAGAAGCTTATCCTTAATTTAATTTTGGACATAAAATTTATCGGCACCAAATTTTAGATAGCTTTTAATTATATTTTATCTTATCATCTATAAATGTTTATTATTTTAGGATAGCTACTTAGCCAATAGGGTTGCCACTATATGTAAATTTTCATTCTTTTATCAATTTTAGAAATCATTAATAAATTCACCTTCTTGTAAAACATACTGCAATATTTTATGCATAATACTATTAAAAATTTCAACATACACAAATATATGGCTACTTTACTTAGCCGGCTTGAAGCCACTTACATAATTTATGTGTGCGTGAAAATGTATCTATACGTGTCTATGATAACGGCTATACGTCATACGAAATGCCATTATTTTATGAAGTACGAATTAGCTAAGCTAAAGCTGCTTGTCCTCAATTTTAAACGTCTACCCACCATTTGGTATAATATGTGTGTCAACATAATTATGTTACGGCAGTAAGGTAAGTAGCGGCAACATTTTTAAGGAACATTTCAGCTAGATTAACAATCTAATTGTAGTCTTACAGTCTAGTGTGGGCTTGGTTTTCCTACCATCCTACTTTCCTACCGTCTCCACAACGGATGTGATCTGTCCAGACTGTGTTTTGTTAAAGCATCCAATTTCTACATTTCCGTGGCGTGTATTTTTCCCCAACTGAAACTTTTTTTCTAATTCCCTTGTAAGACTCCAGTAATAATCTCTACAGAACGAAAAAATTATATTATACACATTCGTTAAGAATATTTCTAGCTTTTTCTTGTAGTGACAACCCTGTAGTGTCGGGTGGTCCACCACTGACGCGGCACTAGGCATCCCGCTGAGCTGTGCATACAAACTTCACTATAAAATAACTCATACACCGCCCCGTCAACGGTATCTGATGAAATCGAAAGTATTTGGGAAATTACTTCTTTATGAGAATGTGAATTTTTCATTTTTTGATAAATACTCTGTGGTCATGATCAATGAGGACCCCAAGGCTTTTTTTTTATTAAATACCAAGACAGGAATTGTATTTATTGAATTCATCAGCTGCAATGACTGCCTTTATTGCGCCGCCTACGTACACTGATGAAAAAATATATGTACTTATCAGAACAATCTTTAACGAAATGAAAATTTTTCCCGAAAATGGCGGGCCTAGTTAATTAGTGTAAAGAAGGCACTGACATGTGACCTCAGCGCACAGCAAATTGAATCGTGGTCCATTAAAAAAAATAAACAGCGGAACGTTGGCGCCAACTCGCCGCGATGCTCTTTATTTGAATGTCTGCTGTTCTTTGAGTTCATTTCTTGTTCTTTTTTTAAAAGTGGAATGTTCTCGCGTGTTCGCGGGTCGCTTCTAGCTATTTCGACATTTTGTCATGTTCGATTGTCTTTTTTTTGTTTGATGTCTTGTCACAAATTTTTGGAATAGAGATCAAACTAAAGGTACCTAACAAATACTAGACGGAACTGGAGTATCTCCGCAGAACTATTAACTTTAAAGAGACTTATATATTTTTTTAGTTACTTTAACCAAGGAAATGCTTTCAAAGAGTACCTACATACGTATTAAATTTAAATTTTTATAAGCTATGCCAAAAATAAAAATGATTTCCTATATCTATCTATGCAGCAGAAGGCTAAAAAAGTATTTTAGACGAGATATTTAATATTGTTTGAGAAATGTTAATCACAAATATAAATTCTAGGTGGCCATCTAACCAACCTACAGCTTATTAAGCAAACAGTCAACGTAATCAAATAAGTAACTCAACCAAACGGAAAGACTGTCTTTTAGTTGTAAGTGCTACATACGGTGATTTATATTTTTTCTTTACATTTTACCTGAACGCAATTGCAGATGAAACCCAGTAGACGCAATGCTTTGACAATTGCCCATAGGTGATCCGACGATTTAATAATTGTCCCGCCTGGCAAATGTAGAGTGCATTCTGCCAATTTTTTTTCTTTTTTGCTAGGCTTATGTCAATCCAATACAGCTTAATGAGTCGGCAACTTTACTTTGCGTTTAGTTTCCGCACCGTTTAGTTAGACTCATGCGTTTTGGAGCTATGCAATTTCTTCAGGTAGCATTTTAACAAATGGCCAACTGAGGATTAAAATTAAACGACTATTTAAACATTTATGAGATTTTATTCAGTCTATTGACATTTTAAATGGCATTGTTGACTTATTTCGGCTCTGAATGTAAAATAATAAAGCTCATCTAATTTGGCTCTAAGTTAAATAGACCATGTTGCAATGTGCTGTGTGCAACGACACGGTCAGTTTATATCTAAGAGTGAAAAATATTTTACCAAAATACTTATTCGAATTGGAATTTCGGATGAAAATATGGGTAAGTAGGTACTACTCACAGAATTTTACTGAAATTGGACTGACAAGAATGCCAGGGTATGCTTTAGTAGTAAGCCACAGTGTCTTAAATACCTAGCCATTACTAGCCATTTAAAACTAGATTAATTTAATAATAGGTACTTTCATTGGTTTTAACACAAGCCAACCAAAACCAGTCTAAAAATATTTCCATCGAAAATTTCTACCGAACTCACAATCCGAAACTAGTTGCCTTTCAAATGACAAATTAATCTCTTGAAAGTCGAACTTATTTTTTTTTTTCAAATGTTTTTCGGAGGCAACGGCTCGTAACGAATTGAAGTGACATTTCGGTAGTTTAGTAAAGCGGCGTCCATTTTGTTTTGCGGGGAACGGATAGGTTACTATAATTCGCTTTGTCGTTTAGTGAAAAGACATGACAGCGGTGTACACTCTTAATTTGATTTAGAAGATCAATTTCCGGTTTTAAAATTAATTAACTATTATTTTTTCATGATTGATGAAAGAAAATATCTATCGAAAATGTTAACTGGAATGATTACTTTGAAGAGATTCTGCCGTAGATTTTGTGGTTAATTCTGATAGCCAAACAGGTTTAAGATTATTGTGGAGAAATAGAATTGGATTTTTATTTAAAAGACAGTCAAAATACCTTCTTGAGACTACAAAACACAAAGATGGATAGGTACGAGATGAGCGTATGTTATGATTAAGAAAGAAAGAAAATGCGTTTATTTTGGTTTACTCTACAAAATATTTTACAGATACATAATTTATAATCTCTACTAGCTGTTGCCCGCAACTTCGTATGCAGAATTAAAAACCAAACTTTAAAATAATCTGCTTAGTTTAAAAACTAAAAAACACGCTTGAAAATCCTGAATATTTTTTTAAATAATTGCTTTGTCATCGATACTTAATATGTGTGCAAAATTTCAGATAAATCCGACATTGATAGATACCTACCGTGCGTGATAAGCGTGTTAATAAGAAGCGATCCGGATTCGTAGTAGGTACCGAGTCACTATTCTAGTTATATTAATAATTCTATGCTACCTACTTACAAAAAAGTTGACAGTTTGTGTTGTCAGAGACATAAGTTTCTGTTGTTACAATCGTAGTATACAATTAAGATATTTTTATCTGATTCGATAAACTAAGCGTTTTTATGTGAAATTATGTGATTGTATATGAAAGGCATACGTAAAAACACAATTATCTTGGTGAGTCTGCTCATATACAATTAAACTATTACGTGTATGATTAAATATACAAGTGTGGTCATAGTGATACTTCAACATGCTATTCTAGTAATTCTGAACAAGGAAATGGGATTATTCTTTTAAATTATTGCATTGTCATCGGTCCTTGTTAGGTGTGCAAAATTTCAGATCAATCAGTCTACTGCAAGTGGCTGAAAATCACTTTCAAAGATTCCGTTACACAGATTAATACATTGATAGATACATACCAAACTTATAAAAGCGTGTTAAAAATATACAAAAAAGCTATCCTCTTGAACCACTCTATCTATTAAAAGAAACCGCATCAAAATCCGTTGCGTAGTTTGGAAGATATAAGCTTACATAGATACATACAAAAATAACGACTTTGTAATATAAAATGTAATAATTATATACCTAAATACTTTTATGTAGATGTTTAAGAGAGTAGGAAGAGGCTTTTCTCTTCTCCCTTTATTTCAAACTATTAAAACTAAGTAGTGACTAAATTACTTAAATAAACCTTGGCTTAAATAACTAACGTGTTAAAAGCGTTTATTGTTGGTGTCAAAAATTGGCTATGAGGGCAAACAGACACATTTAATCAAAAGCAATCCCAATTTTAACGTACAATAAATTTTCTAAAATACATATAACCAGAAACATCAGAATTACAAGCTTCTCCACTGTCTGTTTGACGTCAGCGAAGGCCCTTTTAACACAGTCCCTGCCTGTGTGGGAAATTATCCGGAAAATAGCCGGGATGCGCAACGTGTAGGTGTAATAACCTCCTTTCACCCACCCGACCAAAAAGGTTTGAGTGAGCTAGCCAGTATGTTGAATGTTCATGCCATTTATATTTAGAAAAAAATATGTCGTAGCTGTTCTATTTTTAAATGTAGAACACAATTTAAAATTTTATGTTCGCTTGTTTGTTTTTATTTTTAATGAGACTAAACATTGTTAAGGCAAATCCCAAACAGATTCATATTTAAATACTTTTTGGAAAGCTCTTTAAAGTGAAAAAGCAAATGAAATATTAATTTTGTCTAAAGTAGCCACTAGCGTTTTCTAATTTTAGTACGCCATTTTTGTGGATTATTATACAGATTATTATTTTATTTTTTTACATAATCTTTAGGCATAGGCTATTGTAAATACAATACGTATATAGGAACATGATTAAATTTCGTAATAAAAAAACAATCAAAACAATAGAATGTACTTACCAAATAATATAAAAAGCAAATAATAACCAAGGATTTCGTTCAGAACAGTACCTGTAAGCGCTATCTTGGAAGTTTAGGGGGGGTTTTAGTGGGTGGGGGTTGTAGGAGGTGATTCTGTGAAGGTGAAGAGATAATTCCTCTTAACTGTATAGCTGGATAAGGGTAACACGTTAAATAAAAGTGGATTTAGCTGTGATATATTGGGAACAGGCTGATACTTTGGAAGCTTTTTTTAAATATTTTTTTTTATTATTCATTTTGGTTCAGATGGATTGTTTTGTCTATGAATGGTATTTCTGAATGGATAAACTGTGTTTATCAATTTAACTAGCTGACCCGGCAAATATTGTTTTGCCATACAAATGTCATGGGTGGACAACCCTTATCACTTAGGGGTATGAAAAATAGAATATAATGAAAAATATTATTCTATGAAGAACGATTACGATATGACGTATAGCCTGTTATCATAGACACACACTGAAACATATTTCACGCACACATAGATATGTAAGTGGCTTCAAGCCTACTAAGTGATATTTCACCTAACATATTTCATTTTCAGAAGCAATTGTTTTAATTTTTTCATAAACCATGAAAATAGCGGAAGATGCTCCGACATAACTTTTAACTAAGTAACAAAGTTTGAAAGTGTACGGATGTTAACAATTATGGCGACCAGTCACCAACTTGTTCTCTTAATAACTTGTGAAATATTAACTTAACTTTTTGTTGGAACACTTTATAAGACGCAGTAACTGTTTGTTAAAAGTTTCTTTTATAAAGTTTTGTGAATACTTTGTAACTAATTATGTAGTTGTCCGTGTGGTAACGGGCTAAGAATACAAGTGTCACCACCCCATCTCCTCACCAGAGTGCTGTAAAAGCCAGCTAAAGGATATTTTACACAGATGACAACCTGACGTCAGGTTCTCTGGACCACCGTTTTTTCGCATTTTCTCGAATTTTATCGAGGTACTAAAAATTTGAAGTGAGGTACCAAATGGTACTAGCAAGGTACAAAATTTTAGTATATATCAAACACTACATTTCTATGTTGGTCCAGACAACCTGACGTTCACATGACATCTTCTGTAAGAGACGGAAAATTCGAAAGTAAGCCCTGTGCCTAAAAACCTGGTCGGCGCGGCACAGTAGACCAATAATCCCTCCCAAAGTGGAGGAGGCCCGTTCCCAACAGTGGGACGTAAGTGGGCTGGGGAGAGAGGAGAGAGAATTATGTAGTTGAAAAAAAAAGGACAGGAAAATGATGATGATGACTATTTGTTGTGATAGCATCAACTGATATACAAAGATTTACCAGTTTGTTATGTATGCACTTTCCTCGTATATTGCAACAGCAAGTGGAGCATCTACAACCAGGGGCTCGAGTCTGCTATTGCAATGTTCTCTTAATGATCAGTCACTGATTGCATAATGGCGAATTTTATCAAGTTTGGTGTCATAATGACGCCATTATGACGCTATTATGTCGCCATAATGCGTCATTATGACAAAAAATTAATAGTATACTCCCTACTAATTAATAGTAATATTACTACCAAAAACTACTTCATAATCTTAGAAGCTTTAACCTAGCTTCAAAGATTATGAAGTAGTTTTTATAACTGTAAAAAAATACCTTATGTAACCTATCTTAATCAAGTCGAAGTCAAAGTCAAAAATTTTTATTTCAATTTGATTGAATTTCAATTTGGCATGTTTTACAAGCTCTTTTGAAACGTCAGAAACTAGGTGTCTGTTCCAAACGCGAATCCTATGGAGCAGAACAGACAAGAAACTCCATGGATTTTTTTTTTCATTTCAGTCCATTTTTCAAGATTACTGGGATGCTACCGGATAGTGGGTAAGCGTACATATACTATGAAATTTTAAACTCTATAATATCACCGGTCCCGTTTGACCTTTTAGTATGGAACCTTAAAAACCAGTTATCACTTGCAGTTTTAAGTATACACAATGCTCATATTCACTAGTGCCCTGCGACTGCTAACCTCTTATCTGTAAAGTAGAGTGTCACAAAGAAGTTATCTAAAAGTACCTACTCAGAATTCTCCCAATAACTGACCACCCTGAAGTTCGCATATCGAACAAAGCGAACTTGCACATTGTACATAGATTATTTAAAACAGTCTTTGCAGATTAGACAATCTATACTTCTATACCAACTAACAATTTTATTATTATAAAGCTGAAGAGTTTGTTTGTTTGCTCTGCTACCAATAGGAGTGAAGTATTAGCGAAGATGTTGCAAAAATGGGGAATTTTGTAAATTTTACGCGTACGAAGTAGCAGGTGACAGCTAGTTTTTGATAAAAAAGTTAAAAATAATTCTTAAATATAGAAGTGTAAGGTCATTGTGTTGTTTAGAAGACAATACACTTATGGTCTTATTAATAATCACTTATCGGAGGTTTAAAAATTCCCTAAAATAGGTTCGCGAAAATTGTCAAAACTTGTTATTCATAATTTGTTAGTCTGTCTGATAAAATCTCCGTTTAAACCTCCGATAAGTCATTTTGAATAAGACCGTTTATGATTAAATCATTTTTTTTTTACTTTGTATTTGACACATTATTTTGGAAAAACTATTTCATCGATACCTAAGGTAAAAAACTAGTAATATCTGGTTTTCCTTTTTTTTTTAATCAAATATTGTATTTTTTGGTTCCAAATGCCATAAAAATGAACAAAAGCTAATAAAAAACTTATAAATTTTCATCAAAATCAAAATACAAAAATAAAACTTTTTACCTATAAGCACTTCTTATACAAAACGGCAAATTTTCTGCCTCTCACGTATCTATGACATACACATACATGTATATTATGGTTACACACACATATAAAGTTGGGGGGAAGTTGGGGGGTCTCCGCTGACCCGTGGCGCTGCCTCAGATTGTTACGGCCAAAGAAACACTCGCTGAGAACAGAACAATAGAGTCGCTATTGCAATTTAGCACTACATTTTTTTATTAAATCGGTAAAAACCACGCGAAGTTTTAACAAATAGTAATTAATGTTTTGTTTTTGTAAAATAGCCTCAAATGTTAAAATTACAAACACCATATTTATAGCAATCGAAAATAATAATATTACCTATGTGTATAGTTTTGTTTTTGTTAGTGCAAGATCAAAGTCAAAGTCAATTTTTTTTATTTCAAGTTGGCATGTTTTACAAGCTCTTTTGAAACGTCAGAAACTAGGTGTCTGTTTCAAACGCGAATCCTATGGAGAAGAAGAGACAAGAAACACCATGGACTTTTTTTTTCATTTTTTCAATTTTTTTTAATAATATTATACATAGTTGAATCAGGGGTATGAGAATGATGCCGATCAGTACTATCACGACTAACTAAAACTAACTTAATAATAAAATAGCCTTGTTGGAGCAAATCGACCAGTCCCAGCAGAAGGCACCCGTTCACCAGTATAACGCACACATCAGCCCCGCACAGCTCGACCATTTTGTAGGGAACCGTGCGACCCGACGTGCAACGCTACCAATTTCGAGACATTTGTGTGAGCATGACGAGATGAGATGTTTTGGAACCACGTTCTTATACGTCACCAATTAAATAAATATAGAATGGCCAATCTAAATCTACAGTCGTTATTGTTCATCCCCTATAAAACAGAATGGGATAATTTTCCGATTTGTAGAAAACATTAACGAGACCGTTAAGTGGTATTACAGTGGAAGATATTGTGACACTTGTATCCATACTAATATTATAAAACTGAAGAGTTTGTTTGTTTGAATCTCAAGAACTTCTGGTTCAAATTGAAGAATCCTTTTACTGTTGGATTACACATTTATTGAGGAAGGCTATAGGCTAATAAAAGCCAAGCAATACTGGAAATGTTGCAATGTACGAAGTCGCGGGCAACAGTTAGTTCTCTATAATCTATCATAACAAAGCTAGCAACGAAAAAAATTATCGTGGCAAGTCATCTCCATACCATTTTGTCCCACACAGTACACATTCAAAAGGATCACGAGTTCCTTGTGCTGGGCGCACCCACGCCACTTTCATACCATGGCTTATTTTATATTTTCATTTATATAATCCTGTAGTTTTACTACGATAACTACACTTGGCCTATTTTAAACACAATATTATTAACAAGCTGTTGTCCGCGACTTCAAACGCGTGAAATTAGAAAATTTTACCCGTTTTTGCAACGTTTTTCATTGATGCTTCGCTGCTATTGGTCGCAGCGTGACGTTATAATAATATAGCCTATACCCTTCCTCGATAAATGTGCTATCCAACACTAAAAGAATTTTTCAAATCGGTCCAGTGGTTCCTGAGATTAGCGCGTTCAAACAAATAAACAAACAAATTCTTCAGCTTTATAATATTAAGTATAGACTAATTTGATGTGTTTTAAGTAGGTATATAATAACATGTGTAAGAAAATTTAATAACTGTATTATGTAAAAAGGCGTATTATAAAATTTCTGATTATATTAAAGATGATAAGATAAAGCTTGGGAGTAGGTTGCTCTGGAGCAATACATATTCTATATTATAAAGTTTAATTACCATTGTAAGTACTTATAATTGACATTTAATTAAAAAAAATATTGATTTGCTTAAAAGCTCTGCTGAGTTTCTTACGCCGGTTCTTCTCAGCACATTGCGTCCTGAACCGGCGCTAGGGAAAAAAAATTGGACATATCATAAGCACATAATTTTTCAGAAAAATTGTGTCTACTTGATTAAATGATTTTTCATTTCATTTCATTTCATACTAGCTGTTGCCCGCGGCCTCATGCATGTGAAATTTAGAAAATATTCCCCGTTTTTACATCATGTTTTACTAATGCTTCGCTCCTATTGGTCGCAGCGTGATGTTATATAACCTATAGCCTTTCTCGATAAATGTACTATCCAACACTGAAAGAATTTTTCAAATCGGACGATATATAAACGAATACTGGTATAATGTATTCTGGTTTTTAGTACGGTAAATACTTATACATTTTCACGCACACATACCTATTTATTGTTGTAGCATCAACAGTGTCACCATATCCATCTCCTCTATCTATTGCACGTAGATAACATCCTCTGTGAGAGACGGAAAACTCGAAAATAAACTCTGTGCCAACACACCTGGTCAGCGCGGCACAGTAGACCATATTCTCTGCAAAGTGGAGGAAGCCCGTCTCCAACAGTTGTAGTCCATTTATCGAGAAAGGCTATAAGGTATATAACATTACGCTGCAACTAATAGGAGCGAAGCATCAGTGAAAAATATTGCAAAAACGGGAAATTTTTTACTAAATTCTATTCGTACGAAGTAGCTGGCGATGGCTAGTATTTGATATACCTAAGTATCAACTAAAATGTTTATATACTTATACATTTTTGTTGACACAATAACAGATTAAGAAGCCATATATACACATAATCTTGTTTCAATGTTATTATTCCCCACACTATCTTCGTACACATAATGGTACCAATCTACTTTCACAACTAAAATAAACTTAAAAAATTAAAACAACTATGGCGTATTTTTGATTAATTGGCTATTACATTGTGCACAATTTTATTAATTAAAACCGTTGGTCTATAATATGCTGGGCAACAAAAGGGCTGGATAAAAGACGAATGCAGGTTGCGGAGATGCGAATGTTGAGATGGATGTGTGGCGTCACGTGAATGGATAAAATAAGGAATGAATATATTAGAGGAAGTCTGAAAGTGATGCCAGTGACTGAAAAATTAAACAATTAGTGGATGTCCTGGTATGGGCATGTCATGAGACGAGAGGAAAGTTATGTCGTTAGGAGAGTTCTGCGTATAAATGTGGAAGGAAAAAAGTCTAGAGAAAGAGCTAAGAAAAGATGGATGGACTGTGTGAAAGAGGACATGAAAGAAAGAGGAGGTGACACAGACATGACGGCTAATAGAAAACTATGGAAGAAAGAGACATGTTGCGGCGACCCCAAGTAATGGGATAAGGGCAGGAGGATGACGGTTTATAATATACAGATTTTCTATATTAAGAAAGTTTTGTAGTTAACATTGCACATTTAATTTTTTAGTTAAGAGGATACCAAAATAGCTTCGTGCATTTTTCTATGTACGAAGTTTTCATTGTTTCTTTAGATTGAATGGCTAGAGCTCTAATTTTTAAGTATATGTTTTTTCAATATATGATCTAAGATCGCATGAACTCAGAAACGCGATTGAAAAAAGTTTTCTCGATAGAAAATCTTGGCGAAACAACCTCTCAAATTTTTTATTTTTTTCATTTGTCGGTCTATTATCGCGTATTAACTAATGAAATAACTTTAAAAACATAGGTAACTATTATGTATAGAAACACGTGGATCAGAATTAAAATATATTTAGTAGATTTTGAGTAAATAGGAAAAGTATTCCTAATTCTTCATTTTCTGTGCCTACTGGCTGTGGTAATATGTTGTACGTGTCGGCGATGATATACGATAATATTGATGTAGGCCCTTAAGTTTCGATGTGCACGTAGAATCGGTACTAGGTAATTTCTAAAATTTATGAAAGCAAGTACCTACGTTATCTTATTTCATATACATAAGTTGTAAAGTTTTAGGGTTTTATGTCCGTGTACATGTACTACTTAATTTCAGAAATCTTATTTTTGTTAATTAAGAAAACTACTTATTAAGATAACATCCTCCGTGAGAGATGGAAAGCTCTAAAATAAACCCTGTGCCAACATGCCTGGTCCCTCCCAAAATGGAGGAGGTCCGTGCCCAACAGTGGGACGTGAAAGGGCTGAAGAGAGAGAATATAGTCTTTATGTAAGCTTATATCTTTTAAACTACGCAACGGATTTTGATGACGTTTTTATAGTGGATAAGTATAATTTGTTTAGTATTTTAGGGGAGACGGGGCGCTCAATAACGATATACGCGGGTGAAACTGCTGGTATTAGCTAGTAATATAATAAGACTAAAATAAAATGTTCAAATAAGCAAATAGTTATTTTAAGCTATTATTCATAAATATATGTCGTCTTCCGATTCAGTATAGAGGAGACAGAGGCGCTACTAGAGGCGCCTGCAGCCAGCGTCACAGATAAGCGCCTCACAACAAATTATAGCACCCCTAACATTGGCTTACGGTGTAGTAGTGGAGCATAACAATATATTAAAAGCAAATAAAGACAAAGAAATAACTTTCATAATAAAGGCACTCGGGAAGAATCTTGCCTTTAAGTTATTATAGTCTACATCTAGACCCTACAACAATCTTTACATATTATAACATAAAGTTGATATATTTGTATGCATGTCCCCATGTGAGCTTATATCTTTAAAAGTACACAACGGATTAAGATGTAGTTTTTTTAATAGATAGCGTGGTTCAAGAGAGTGACCTATTTGTAAATTTTGTTAAGATTTAGTTTCTAGATTCCACGCGTATGAAGTAGCGGGCAACAGCTACTGTAAAATAATATTGAAAAAATAAATAGAAAAAAAATCCATAATGTTTCTTGTCCGTTTTTCTGCATAGGATTCGTGTTTGAAACACTTGAAATTCTGAGGTTTCAAAAGAGCTTGTATAATGAAATGCCAACTTGTAACAAATTTTTTTGACTTTGACTTTGAAATGAGATAACTATAAGCAACAAAACATTTAAATCATAGATTAATACAATTTATATTTACGAATAACTCCAATACTGCACTGCGAGCTTCGAGAGGGTGTTGGGGTCGAGTCCTCCTCCGGGCCATTTGTCAGTGACAGGACGTCGCGCGAGGGTGCCCAAAGGAGGGGGTAGGAGAGGGCACAGGACTCCTACCTCCTTCCTCCCACATTCCTACGAGCTTGCGGCTTCAGCACGCGACTGTACCAACGTGTTGGCCTTAAATTACTGACAATGGGCTTAAATTAAACTAAATGTTCACTCTATTATAAATAGAAGTCTGGCTGAGAAATTAACTGTTTAATTTTAATCTGAAAGCAGATAATGAACTATAGAAAAGTTGTACGGAATTTGCTAAAGAGGATTTGAAAAAAATGGCCGTAATATGTGACCTTGAGGTATGACAGAAGAGTGTGGTAGAAAAAGACATGTTACACCAACGTCAAGTAAGCAAGATATCAAAGAATATCTCGGTTAGGTTCACTCTGATGAAGTACCTACCTACGTAGGTTTTGTTCTAGTTTAGAACAGATTTTAAAATAATACCCTTTTTAAGCGAAATTAAAAAAAAATATGCCAAAGTCCAAGAAAATATAGAAGAATTGTTTGAAAGAGTATATGAAGTTAGAGTAAAAATTAAGGAATAACTTTTAATAGAGGAGTCTGTAGGGAAAAACTTTCTCCCTCCAGACTCTCTCCAATTCTTCTATCTTTTTTGGCACTGCCTTGTAATTCCTTGACCGTGTTCCCAACCGTACGCAATCAAGGAATGAATAATGATGATGATATCAGAACTTATATTGATCTAACTACAAAATACTGTAACATAGAGAGGTTTCCTAACTAATAGGATTACAACACTCCTTGTAATATTTAGTTACAAAATTGTTACGACCCAGGTCACCATGTTAAGTGGATTTTACTAACAAGTTAAGCGCGCGCTTTTAATAACTTATTATTTTAGTTATGTTATAATCAGACATTTATGGCTTCGGGCTTTTGTCCTATTTCGTGGCTTTTCCGTGATGGTCCTTATGTAAGATCAGGAATATTTTAGCTATAAACAAAAAAGTAAAATACTCTGGGAGAGGACCCCTGAGTAAATCCTACTCCGTCTACTCCGATGTCATCAGCTATTGCCTTCAAAAGGTTCAATTACCTACGAAGTTCTTTCAACTGTGGGTAATATATGATCAGATCTATAAGTATAAATGAGGCTAAAAAAGAGTGTTTAAACCGTAGCGCTCTATAGTATCTGCCTACATCCATAGGAAAAAGGCGTGATGTTATGATGATGATGGCGTTCTTCTTTTTTGCCATTCAAAGACTTGTTCTATGATGAGTGTACATTTTTAGTTTTATTCTTGTTTTATTACTTAGGTATACCTTTTTCTATTTACATACATGGAAATTTCACATAACGTCCTCTGGTCCCAAGCTAAGCTTATATGCTGTATATGTGTTATGGGTATCAGAATACGGATAGGTAGACTACATATACTACTTTTCTTTTGTAAATACATACTTATAATACATAGAAACCCAGACGCAGTACAAACTTTTGTATGACATATATAAATTTCACACAAATGATTGTCCCGTGCAAGAATCGAACCCACGACCTCGTGAACGGCAGTCCGTTACATGAACCACTAGACCACGAAGCCCGTCATATGTTTTATATGCAAGGTTTTGGCTTTAAACATGAAAATTTACTTCCAAAACCTAAATAACAAAGTAAAATTCCATGAGTTTCATATAAGTCACCATTGGTCTCCGGATAAAGGGCCATCACAAAGCCGGGTGGCTTTCCCCGGGGATCAATTTCAGAGGGGGGTGTAATCGCCTTAGTGGACTTTAGTGTCGTTATGTGGTCACTATGAATGTGTGGGTGAGGACCTAAGTGTGGGTTTTCACACGAATTATGAGCCTTCTAGAATCGTTTGGTTATGGGTAGTGGTTTGTTTACTATAGGACTAGATATTGCCGCGCGAAATTTGGAATTTGTTTTCCCATTTTTGCATTACTTTTCTCTGATGCTTCGCTCTTATTGGTTGAAGCGTGATGTTATATAGCCTATAGCCTTACTCGATAAATGTACCTACTATCTACAATTGAAAGAATTTTTCAAATCGGGTCACTAGTTAGTGAGATTAGCGCGTTCAAACAAACAAACTCTCTAACTTTATAATTATTATTATAGGTAATGTACATGTTCTGAGTGTTATAGAACATAAATTCATACATCAGATAGTGGGTACCCGTTCAATCTTGACAGACACGTAAATTTAGCCTAGTTAAATCGAAATTTCATAGACTAATGATGTTTCATATGACGTAGGTATAGCCTGCAACAGAGACACACATATTTTACAAACACATCTTTACTTTTTTTGTGAGTTTGAGTCAACTCAGAATATATAAATATGTGACCTGCTAACACTCGCTTTTATGGGATCGATGATGTCGACCCAGGTTTCGAGCATATGCGATGCTCATCATCAGGACGAACGCCATCGATTTTTTTTTAAATTCCAAGTGTACGAAGTTTTTAACAGCTATGCTATATAGGTATATTCTTATATATAAAATTCACGTGTCACAGTGTTAGTTACCGTACTCCTCCGAAACGGCTTGACCGATTCTTCTCAAATTTTGCATACATATTCAGTAGGTCTGAGAATCGGCCAACATCTATTTTTCAAACTTTTTTTTTTTTAGTATGGCAAAACAACGTTTGCCGGGTCAGCTAGTGTATATATATATCTAAGCGTAGTTGTCAAAGCACAACTTGTGGCACGACAGCCGCGACTAATCGCACGATCAGTCTCATATCTAGTACATTCATCTGTCAGACGGGCACTGTTCCGCCTTGCTCTCGCCAGCTCACACACAGAGATAAATTTAAACTATTTAGTAACTTATTCTATTTAATAGAGGTTTTAAATGTTTAATGGTCTTATTCATAATGACTTATCGGAGGTTTCAACGAAGATTTTATCGGAGAGATAATAAACGTTTTAGCCTAAAAAGACTATCATGAATAACAAGTTTTGTCAATTTTCGCGAACCAGCGAACTTTTAAACCTCCGATTATGAATAAGACAATAAGCATTTAGAAAATACACTTATTGATCTCATTTCAATGTTCACAAAGTCATTTAATCCCACCCAAATTAAGCATTAGGCTTGTGTTAGGTATAGTATATAGGTCCCTAGTTATCACATAGGTAAGATAAGACATTTATTTATTTTTAAAAATGTTTACAATTGCACTACCTAGGTATATTATTATGTATGCCTAGGTGGTTTAGTTTGTCGTGTACATTTTACCCAACAGCTCAAGCCTAATGCTGAATTTGGGACTAGATAACGTTGTGAACATTGAAATTCTATATATAAGTCTATTTTCAAAATTCTCAAGTAGCTTCCTCCTCCAGCCCATTTACGTCCCACTGTTGGGCACGGGCCTCCTCCACTTTGGGAGGGATTATGGTCTACTGTGCCGCGCTGACCAGGCGTGTTGGCACACGGTTTATTTTCGAGTTTTCCGTCTCTCACAGATGATGTTATCTGTGTACAATATCCCTTAGCTGGCTTTTACAGCACCCTGGGAAGGAAATGGGATGATGACATTTGTATTCTTAATCCGTCACCACACGGACGTCGTTATACACATTCACAGTAATTAAAATTGTTATTCTATATTACCTACACCGTTTTTACAATAAGAAAGTTCAGTTACAATTGCCGAATTGTGTTACTAAAACAATCAAATTTCATTTTTAGTTAAGTTTAGTTCTGCACGC
The DNA here is from genome assembly GCA_916999025.1 of Orgyia antiqua. Taxonomy (NCBI): domain Eukaryota; kingdom Metazoa; phylum Arthropoda; class Insecta; order Lepidoptera; family Erebidae; genus Orgyia; species Orgyia antiqua. The sequence continues at coordinate 20,568,959 of OU779869.1, forward strand.
AGAATCGGTACCATTATACCTAAGTAGGTATAGATTAGTTAGTATACTGTCTACAAATAGTCAGTTCTAAGAAGTTTGAATGTTATAAATCTTACTATATCAAGCTCCTATATCAGTCTCATGCCTCGTGTTACGCGGAACTCTTGAAATAGATATATTAAAATGATTGTACCTATTAACTTTCTTATTATATTGAATTTACTCCACTAAAACTAATATTACCTAGGTATAAGTATATATACTGATATTATGAACCTGAAGACTTTGTTTTCTTGTTTGTTTCAATATAAGTCAACGCTGAGAATATAAGTCAAAAGATTAATCCCGATACCAAATTATGCTCCATACAAAAGTATGGGTATCGTACTTCCGTATTTTCTTCGCGAAAGTTAAACCGATTTTAATAGTTTTTGAAGAGAATTTCAAAAGAGTATATCTATGCTTCTATAACTTTCTTTTTTTCAAAACATAATAACTAAAAGAAATATGACGATCCGAAAAACCCACTTTTTTCGGTTTTCTTTAGATAAAGTTGCAGCGCCTATCACACAAATTTGGTAAAGTTTTACCACAAAAGAAAGTGATAGGAGCATAGATATACTCTTTATCTATAATATAACGTAACAACTATTAAAATCGGTTAAACTTTCGCGAAATAAAAACGGAAGTACGAAACATCTTTTTTCAAAGAATTTGTAGGTAAAATCCGCTTCATCTATATCTGTCCCTTTCAGCGACGCGCTCGGAAATAGGGATAGCAATACCTAAGGCAAATACCTAAATGAGGAGTACAGTACCCTCTTAAAGGTAGGCAAAGGTGTTTATTCTACAGGCACAACCAAAATTAACTAAAAATAAAAATTGGTATGGTCATCAACACAATTGGGATTGTTCATTATTTTTGACCTACTGTTTTTATATTCTTTTCAGAAAATATAGACTATTTTAAGCAACTAATTTCAATATTATTGAAATATTCACCATACAGAATTTTTTAAAAATTCTTGAAGATATTACTTTAAATGTTGTGACGTCATCGTTTTACGCAATCTGTGTATAGACTTTTCTTGATAGACTTAATACAGATTGCACTTTATCTTTTCAAAGTTGACAAGTTGATATAATAGACCAATTTCAACTCCACTTCAGAGTACCTAGTATATCCCTAAAAACGTCTTAATATTTTAAGTCCTTCATTTCAAGGGCAAATAGAGATCATTTGCTTTTTTGGAAAAATAATCGTTAATATAGCAAATTTTCCGAAAAAAACTAATGGATCATGATCAGAAACTATTCCCCGAAATGGTTTTCGAATTAAGAGTTTAAAAAAAATATGAACAATGCCCATTCGGCGATATTAACTGAATTGTCCGATTATAAAAATTGTACTAAAAGATACAATTTTTATACTAACGATTTAATTTTTTAATTAATAAATGTGTACAATAAATAAATAGCTATTTGGCTAATTAATCAAAATACGCTATAGTTCTTTTTTAGGGTTCCGTACCCAAAGGGTAAAAACGGGACCCTATTACTGAGACTTCGCTGTCCGTCCGTCCGTCCGTCCGTCTGTCACCAGGCTGTATCTCAAGAACGGTGATAGCTACAGAGTTGAAATTTTCACAGATGATGTATTTCTATTGCCGCTATAACAACAAATACTAAAAATAAAATAAAATAAATATATAAGCTCCCATACAACAAACATGATTTTTTTACCGTTTCTTGCTCGATACTAATAACGTTGCCTTATGTTGCATAGATAATGGTACGGAACCCTTCGTGCGCGAGTCCGACTCGCACTTGACCAATTTTATTTTTTAGTTAAGTTGAGTTCTGCACGTAGAATTGCATAGACATTCGGTCTTATTCATAATGACTTATCGGAGGTTTAAATGGAGATTTTATCAGAGAGATAATAAACGTTTTAGCGTAAAAAGACTACTACGAATAACAAGTTTTGACAATTTTTGCGAATCTATTTTAGCGAACTTTTAAACCTCCGATAATTCATTATGAATAAGACCATTAGTACCTACTTATATAGGTATATTGATAGGTACCATAATCCATAGACTTCCGTCTGCTAGGATCTAAACATATTTTCTTTGCCTAATTTTGAATAAAAACATTTAAAATAAGAACAAAAAGTACAATACAATCAATAACAAAAATGTTATGAACACTTGTGTTTTTTTTTATTTGAATGTTATCTTTATTAATCAACACATAACGAGTGGTGAAAGTGTTTTAACCAATCAGAGCCTTGCATTATGACCCTTCACACTGTAGGCGCGAAACACGACACCTTAACATAGCTTAATGTTAAAAAGAAATAAATAAATACATATTTGTATTAAAATTTACATTTTCCCTGTAAAGAAATAGAGTTGAAATTTCATTATGAATTGAGGTGTGAAAATTGACGCCTTTAACAGAACTATAACCTAAAATATAGAGACACTGTAATCTTATAGAAATTTATGTCTTATACATTGTGAATAAAGGTGAAATTGCAATGTAGACTTAGGTGTGAAAATTCACGCCTATACAGCACTATGATCAGAAATTGAGAAACTTTAATGTGATAATCATAGGGGTGGAATTTCTTTGGCAATATAACGTATTGTTTAATAAAACATACTTTTTTATAGAAAATTATGTCGTGTGTGCTTTATGTAAAGTCTATATTTGTGTGTGTTTAAAGGTGTTAAATTTAACACCTAGGAAGCTATTTGCGGATTCAAAGATAGTTTCCTATTGGTCAATTCAACCGTGTGGTAATGGATTAGGAATATAAGATTAGTGTCGCCACCTGAAAAACATAAAACTGGCATCAGTCAGTGTGGTTATAAATTATGTATTATTCTTATTATAGGTACCTACATTATATATCGGTACCAACATTGGTAGGTACCAATTCTACGTGCATAACTAAACTTAACTAAAAATGATAATTGATACTGTCAATAGCACAAATCGGCAATGTTAACTGAACTTTGTTTTTTACGGAAAAAAATGGATTTCGTGTTGTAATTTGTTCCAAATAAAGTGGAGATATTTCAAAGCTCAGTAGGTACCTACCTATAGGAAAAAGTTATAGCTAAGCTATCTCTAATCTCTGGAAATATAAATACATAATGGGGTGATAATTAAATTGAAAATTAAAAAAACCAATGACATTATTCTTGAGTGTATCTATCTTTCTATGAACTAGGTAGGTACCTATTCAAATGATTAACATAAAAAAAAATGATACATATAATTTCTATAAATAGACAAAAGTCATATTTCAAATTTCGAACTTAATCAAAATGACAAAAACACAAGTTACCAACATTACCGACCTCCATCAGTTTTCCCGCCGCAACGTTCCGCGCCATTGGCCGTGAATATTTTTTTTTTTAATTTTCTACAACATGTCGTCATAGTGGCATCGGATGTCTATTTCCTATCGTTTTACATCGTCGACTAGTGACATGGGGTATTGTCGTATAACATAAGTATCTATTACAACCTAACAAGAGTTTTTTTTAAAGTACCTGCTACCGTCGGCATCGGCGTTACGACAATGTTAAACATTATTACAAAACGTGGACTAAGTTTAAGCCACAGTTTAAGCCTGGTTTTTAAACACTTCAATTGCGCATTTCAAGCAGATTTTTCTCAAATCCTAGATCTAACAACGACCTTAGTCTTAAACCGACGCCAAACTAGTGTCAGAGCGGGTCTAACTATCCAATTCCTCGTAAATAAATTTTGTTAAACCTGGGTTTAACGTTGAGCCGCGTTTTGTAATAAGGGGGCATAAGTTCATGTTTAAATTATTGTATCTAGATAAACGAAATGGGTGATCATTTAGGCTCCAATGACTTTCCAAACATTACCTTTCGATAATTTAAGTAGTTATAGGTACAATAATATTGTCAAGGGCTAAAAGGGCACTGTTGTCGTTGATACATCTAGAAGTTTTTCTTTAAAAATGCTGCCTACAGTATCGTCAGAAGTAAAATATTTATCTAGGTAAGTGTGTGCAAAATACCTAAATAAAGAAAAGTATAGTAGTAAAAGTAAGTATAATATAAAAAGAAAAGTAGTATAATGTACCTATTCTATACGTATTCTGGTATCTATCCGTAACACAAGCATATAAGCTTAGCTTGGGACCAGAGGACGTTGCGTGAAACGTAAAAAACAAAATACTATTATTATAAAGCTAAAGAGTTTGTTTGTTTGTTTAAACGCGCAAATCTCAGTCACTACTGGTTTGAATTGAAAATCTCTTTTTGTGTTGGATAGTCCATTTATCGAGCCTATAGCCTTCCGGAAGCATTAGTGAAAAATGTCGCAAAAGCTGGGATTTTTTTTAAATTCCACGCGATTGAAGCCGCGGGAGGCAACTACATACATACTCGTACATACTCTAAAACAGGGTTCTTGGCCTGTAAGTATCTTAAAAACTAATCAAAAGATACAATATTTAAATCAAGTTTTAAACAAGTTTCGGGTTTTAAACATTTAAATAATTGGTCAAGTGCGAGTCGGACTCGCGCACGAAGGGTTCCGTACCATTATCTATGCAATATAAGGCAACGTTATTAGTATCGAGCAAGAAACGGTAAAAAAATCATGTTTGTTGTATGGGAGCCCCCCTTAAATATTTATTTTATTTTATTTTTAGTATTTGTTGTTATAGCGGCAATAGAAATACATCATCTGTGAAAATTTCAACTGTCTAGCTATCACCGTTCTTGAGATACTGGGTACGGAACCCTAAAAATCATGTTTGTTGTATGGGAGCCCCCCTTAAATATTTATTTTATTTTATTTTTAGTATTTGTTGTTATAGCGGCAATAGAAATACATCATCTGTGAAAATTTCAACTCTCTAGCTATCACCGTTCTTGAGATACAGCCTGGTGACAGACGGACGGACGGACGGACGGACGGACGGACGGACGGACGGACGGACGGACAGCGAAGTCTCAGTAATAGGGTCCCGTTTTTACCCTTTGGGTACGGAACCCTAAAAAGTACCTATTTGTTAAAAATCTTAAAAGTTTGTATTTAGCAACTTATTTTTATACAGCTGATATAATACACAGATACCTATACCAGATGTAGTGTTGAAGTAACTAGCGTGTTTTTATTAAATTGTGTGTATTTGAGATTGTTCATAATGTTTGACCTACCGTTTTATATTTTTTTGTTAGAAAATATAGACTATTTTAAGCAACTAATTTCAATATTATTAAAATATTCACTATATAGAATTTATAAAATACTTATAGATATTATTTTAAATGTTGTGACGTCATCGTTGAATGCAATCTGTGTATTGCCTTTTCCTGTTAGACTTACCTATTACCTTGATTGCAATACATCTTATCAAAGTTGCCAAGTTGATATAATAGACCAATTTCAACTCCACCTCAGAGTAGTATATCCCTAAGAACACCTTCATGTTTTAAGTCCTTCATTTCAAGGGCAAATAGAGATCATTCAAGGGCAAATAGAGACGGGCTTCGTGGCGTAGTGGTTCATGTACTAGACTGCCGTTCACAAGGTCACGGGTTCGATGCCCGCTTGGGACAATCATTTGTGTGATATTCATAATGTCATACAAATGTTTGAACTACGTCTGGGTGTTTTCTATGTAATATAGTATGTATTTATAAAAGAAAAGTATATAACACAAGCATATAAGCTTAGCTTGGGACCAGAGGACGTTGTCTGAAATGTCCATGAATATTTATTTATTTATTATCATTTGCTTTTTTGAAAAAATATACGTTAATTTATCAAATTTTCCGAAAAAAACTAAGGAGGAGGAGGAGGAATTAAACTTGACTAAAAAGTGCTAATTGATACGGTCAATAACATAATTCGGCAACGTTAACAAAACATTTTCATAAAAAATCTATAGGTATATTATAGACTAACGATTTCACTTAATAAAAATGTGCACAACGAATTGTGCCAATTAATCAAAATACGCCATAGTTGTTTTCATTTTTAACACGCTTTTATTAATTAGTTCGGCACGTACCTATCTTTGTAACGGAATCTTTGAAAGTAATTTTCACCCACTTACTGTAGTCGGATCGATATGAAATTTTTCACACATAAGTACCGAGGAGAATGCAATAATGAAATGCAATAAAAAAATTCAGTATTTTTAAGCGTGTTTTTTTAGTTTTAGAACTAAATAGATTGTTTAGTTCAGTTAAGTTTAGTTGTGCACATAGAATTGGTACAAAAAAAGCTTTTGATATTAATACAGTGATTGTATATGAGTCGGTGCGTCTTGTTTAAAATAATGTATCGTTCAGTCTGGACGCGCCGCTCGCTGCGGTCTAGGCGCCGCGCGACGTGAGCGCATAGAAACACCACAGACTCGACATTGGTTCTACATTTATGAATTCATAAAATTTTCTTCGATTACAAACGGGCTGATTCGAGCCATAGACAGACCCCAGACTACACAATTCTTTGGAATTAAGTGGCGGTGTTGCATTTTTTATTTATTACACCACGTTACCACTTTGATCTAAAATATACTTGTCTAATTATCAGTGGCGTAGCTACCAAGGGGCTAGGCAGGGCCCTCAAGCTCAAGCGGCCATCGAATCCTTACCAGAAATTTTGATCAAACTGAAATAGCTTTTTTTAGCATTTTAAAAATATTTATATATTTCATATTTTTATTTGATAAAACGTAGTCAGTTTACATAGGAGAGGGGCCCCATTTTTTAATTTTCCTCTAGGCCCTGGGTTACCTAGCTACGCCACTGCTAATTATACCAACACGTTTCCCGCGACTTCGTACGCGTAGAATTCAGAAAATTTTCGCTGCTGATTAGCTCTTATTGGTCGCAGCGTGATGTTTATAGCCTATAACTCTCCTCGATAAATTTACTATTTAACACATAAAGAATTTTTTAAATCAGATCAGCGGTTTCTGAGATTAGCGCGTTATACGTATATTTACTTCCTCACTTAGATATGTATCAAACCCTATTGTAAATAAAAGCAAGTAGGTATGTTATAATTCATATTATACTCAAGTTTAAGTAAATAATTGCAATATAAAAGCTATTCCCTATAGAAATAAAATCAATAACTTCTCCACGTTAGTGTCCCGCGGCTTGGGTGGCGCCGTCCGCTATAAAATTCGGACAGCGGCGCGGAATCCCACAGATTCCAAGTTAATATTAATTGTCGATCGACTAACCTCAACACTCGCCTCCCTTCCTCACCTCCCACTACACCTTCAAACACCTACCACCCCGCCACCCATGGCAGCAATGGGAAAAGTTAATTTTTATTCTGATTTTGAATATGACAGTTATTTTTTGAGGTTGGTAGTAGATTGGTATCGCTACATTGTAGCAAGTATCAACCTACGACGTAGTAAGTTTGTATTTTTTATTTTATTTTATTAAATGGTATTTTATTTTCTAATAAAAATTTAAAACAAATATACGCGTCTAAATCCGTAAAAGGTGGTTTTATTTAAATGGTATATTAATTAGGTATATTTCTTACATACTAGAAACCTACCTAGGTACTTATGATAAATAAATAAATATTCATGAACATTACACAACGTCCTCTGGTCCTAAACTATGATTATTTGCTTGTTATGGGTACCAGAATACGGATATACTACATAAAAGACTTTTTTCTATTGTATGTAGGTACACACTTATCTTCTAATATATAAAATTCTCGTGTCACAATGTTCGTTCCCATACTCCTCCGAAACGGCTTGACCGATTTTTATGAAATTTTATATGCATATTTAGTAAGTCTGAGAATCAGCTAAGTATCTATTTTGCAAACCTCTAAGTGATAAGGGTTGTCCACCCTTAACATTCTTTCAAAACAATGTTTGTCGGGTCAGCTGGTAATCTTACATAATAAACACCCAGACACAGTACAAAACATTTGTATGACAATTATAAATATCACACAAATGATTGTCCCGAACGGGAATCGTACCTGCAACCTCGTGAACGGCAGTCCGCTAATGCATGAACGACTAGACCACGAGGCCCGAAATAAAACCTTTTCTTTTGTAGATAACACCAAGACTTTTTACCTATAAATGGTGGCCTAATTGTGCTCTCAACATAGGTATGCCAAAATAAAAAAAAAGAAGCTACTTAAATAAAACCTCAAAAATACACATGTTTATTTATTTATTTATTCTTTATTGTACACCATACATATTACTATCTTAAAAATTTACTTATACAAAAAAAATCAAGTACAATGGGCGGCCTTATCGCTTAAAGCGATATTTCTTCTAGGCAACCTGAGCATGGATATTATTAAGGAGTAAGTGGTAGCTGTAGTATACCTTTATACCTAATATACACTACTGAATACTATACTAACAATAAACATACACATATACTTTTTATATACACATACAATTACATAATAGATAAATTTAATAGGTATTAAAATGAAAATAATAAATAAGTTTTAATGGTACATGTTGTAACATAAACTAATAAACCGCAATATTAAGTTGAATAGGTACAGCAGACAGCACCAAAAGCTTATAATTTATGACACAATGATGGCATTCAATGCTATGTTCCCATCAAAAACCGTTACTTTTAGGCACTGAGTGGCCACCACTAATTTTACCGGTAATTTACGATATTTTCACGAGTTAAGTAACGGGTCTCTTTTATAACACAAAAGACTTAAATAGACGTTAATGTTATTTGATTTAGAGTTGCCTACCGGTATGAAAGTACGATAATTCTGTCTTCTTCAGGGCTGGTAAAAGAGAGATATCACGAAATAACGGAAAATTATTTTTGAATTCAGTTAAGGGCCTACATCAATATTATCGTCGACATGTACCTTTTAACACAGCTAGTAGGTATAGAAAATGAAGAATTAGGGATATTTTTTTTTTGTTTACTCAAAATCTACTAAATATATTTTAATTCCGGTTTACGTGTTTCTATATATAATAGTTACTTATGTTTTGAAAATTATTTCATTAGTTAATACGCGATAATAGACCGACAAATAAATAAAATAAAAAATAAGAGAGGTTATTTCGCTAAGATTTTCTATCGAGAAAACTTTTTTCAATCGCGTTTCTGAGTTTATGCGATCCTAGATAATATATTGAAAAAAAAATTACTTAAAAATTAGAGCTCCAGCCATTCAATCTAAAGAAAAAATGAAAACTTCGTACGTAGAAAAATGCACGAAGCTATTTTGGTATCCTCTTCATACTAAAATCACAGATTTATCTACAATAAAGTGTTAATTAGTGACAATTGGCGTCTGTATTGGCAAATACGCAATAAAAATTTTAGATATTTTATTATTATTACTTTTTACATTTTATTATTACCTCTTATTGTTGATAAATGAAATAGCGTTTTTACCACAGATATTCCAGATGGTGGGTTTGCGTTTAAAATTGAGGACAAATAACTTTAGCTTCATTTGACGTACCTATAACCTGTATCATAGACACACATAGACACATTTTCACGCACACATAGATATGTAAGTAGCTTCAAGCCGGCTGAGTGATGTAGCCTTAGGTACTACATTTCCTATATCTATGGTTTTTACTAAGTTCCCTACTTGAGTTATAGGTACCCTGTGTTTGAGGTACGTACCTTCAAACGTAGACAAAACATAGGTACTTACTAAACTCAATTATGCAATAATAAATCACTAAAATTAAATATGGAAAATTATAAAACAGGTTATATTTATACATTAACCTAGAGGCACAATTTTAATACGAAATACAAGCATCGCATGACAAAGTAACATTTCGTACAACCCTAAAGTACAAGTACCTACGGACTCCTTAGCTGCCCGCAAAATTATAGTAAAATCATATAATTACGGCCACAGTTGTAATTCCCACTTGCGGTCACCACTTCCTTCCCTATTGTTCGCTTTTCTGTTCAAAACTTGAAACAGGATGCGTTGAGCATTCGAATTTTAATCGATTTCTATATTTTGACAGTTGTGGTCGATACGTCACTTTTTTATGAAATTCGTTTTTTTGGCGGGAATCGCCATGTTTTGTTTCTTTTTTTTGTAAAGAGTTTTTATGTTAGACTCGTAAAAAAGGATTTTGTTAATAATTATTTCTAAGTGTTTCTGTATCTAGAAGATACATGAGCGATTTTAATTAACAAATTAAATTAAAGCGAAATTAATTACCACTCGTGCTAATTACCTACTTAAATTCTATTTGCTAAGAAAAAGCTAATAGCCAAATTATGTCTAAAAATAAATTTAATGACACACAACACAACTAAATGAAACTATACTAATAAAACGTGCTAAAACTAATTTTGATAGATATATTTAAGACATTTTTGTTTTTATCTAATTGAAATAATAGGTTAAACTATAGGTTTTGAATTCCAAAGGTTCCGTTTGAATACCTACGCAACTCTAAAAATGTTTATTAAATAAACTTACAAGTAGGTACATTTTCCCACGGCCCATTAGAACTGAATGTGGGTATTAAGTATAAACACTATTGCCATAAGTGAAATCGACAACATCCTTACAAAAAGTGGTTTCTTAAGCAGCTACAGTTAATACGCGCTATACCTTCAATTGTCCGTGACTAACTGGCCTTGTTTCTCTTGTAATTATGCTAGAATACATATGACTATTACTTAATAATTACACGCTATATTTAGAATTGGCAACATTGGCTCATTTGTTTCATGCATGTGCTATACATGCATATGCATATGCCTAGTTCTAAGAAAAAAATAGGTAAACATTTCTCTTCCTCTACAAAATTTCAAAATTGGAACCACGAAGTATAGATACAAGGAGTCCGAACGTAATGTTGAACGAATGGTCTCAATATAAGGGACAGATTTTTGCCGGTAGAGTGCGCCATTTTTCAAGAAGTACTCGTTTGAACTATTGACACTTGTGGAAAAAAATATTCTGAGAAACGTGGATATAAATATAAGTTTTAGGAAATTTTTCGAGTGCTATAAACCCAACAATACAGAGAAGGTCAAGAGATATTCTGATATTCTATACTAGCTTCGGTACGTCCTGAATACTTGCGCAGCCAGTGGCAGAAAATAGAACTATTATCTGGGTTGATTATTGTGTACACGAAATATTATGGAAAAGCCTATACCGTTCGGACTCCTTGTATCTATACTTCGTGATTGGAACCTAAGATTAGAACATAAATATTGTAGAGTAGAGAGAAAATCACTAAATTCGTTTTGTTTCTTTTTATCCTAAGTTAATCTGTTTTCTTTCATCTTAAAAAAATGCAAAAGTGATAAAAATCCACGGAATAGATATACTGACTTTAACGTTAAAATCACATATTTCGACCTTATCTATCAAATTCTTTGAAATTGATATCAATTTAAATGAAATATAATGAAGTCATTGTTTCTCAACTTACATAATGTATAAAATGACAGTAAAATTTACATATCTAAATGTAAGTTATGTTTAATTAATTGGTTGTAATAAATTAACATACCTACCATTCAATGATTATAATAATTTTATCAAAATATAATTAGTTAAAAGCATGCATTTAAATATTAAACCAAATACATAAATTGTAGTTTATTTTTCACTATCAGTCTATGAATGGCGCACTGTTGGGCACAGGCTTTATTCACTTTAAAAGAGTATTTAATCTAACACAGATAAAACAAATGATTTGTTGACGTTTAAAATTGAGGACAAGTAACTTAACAAGTAACTGTAGTCTGACTATTATTTAATTATTTATTTATTAATTTGTTATCACAATACAGCTAAATATTATTACAGGTTAACCCTAATGCAATAGCGTAGCCAAATACATTTGTTAAATATTAATTAAATTAACACAATATTTATAATGATTACCACTTTAACTAAATGGGAGGTACCTACCTAGGTACTTCATAGAATAATGACGTTTAATATGACATAATAGTCTGTATCATAGACGTATCGATAGTGTCATTATTTATTGGTATTTGATTATTTAAAAACCTTGTACATAAAATGGTTTGACTTCAAATTAAAGTATACAACATAGTGTATTTCGTTGCACACATTTGTATTTACGTATAATAAAATAATTCAGTAAAAATTACCGAATGTTGACACTATCTATTTTAATTTTTTAGTTAAGTTTAGTTGTGCTTGTAGAATTGGTACCTACACTTACCGTTACATAGGTATGTATATATTTTTTAAATGACGTGCATCGAACACAAAAATGGCGGCATTTATTTTAGAATGAAATATGTAATCCAGCGATGGAATGTAACGTTCCTTCATAGTTGAATATTTTTAGATTTCTGAGAGAAACTATGTAACGGCCATGTAAGTAAATATTTCATTTTTTTCAACCTATGTACATATGAAATCGCGCCATAAACAAACCACTAGGTAAGCATTGGCTGACGTAGGTATTACAATATTATAGCTAGATACCTACATATAAAGAACACTACCTGTCGCTTTAATAAGTATGTTATGTATTATATGTATGTATGTGCAGTATGTATGTTTATGTAAATTGTTTTACCTCTATATTTAAATATATTTATACATATTTTATTTAGTAATGTAATGTAAGTTGGTTTTTAAGTTTTAGGTACGCCACAATGTACCCTCTCTTAAATTCAATCGACTCCATTTCACGGTTGTCTGTAAGAGATTGCAATATTTGCGATAAGACCGCCTTTTGTACCTAATATAAGAATGTTATTAATATTTGTAAGTTATTTTCTGGCGTACAATAAAGAGTTTTCATTCATTCATATATTAGGTGTTAGCTGCGCCCCGCAGTTTCTCTTACGCACGTAGGTACTTGACCCACAAAGGTCACGGGCAGTCACTACGGGTGAATATTTGGTGTACCATACCGTGTCTTCAATTAGATACATTAATTGTGAAAATCAACTCTAAACGTTGTGTAGTTTATGTACAAAAAGAAATATAAAAATATGTAATAAATAAACACAGGCTGTATGCGTTGAAAACCATTGTAATTTAAAAAAAATTGGACAATACACACGTATTAAGTGACGACAGATGGTAAATTCAAAATTCGATTTTCAAAATCTGGGTTGTCAACGTAAAAAAAAATATAATAATAGGTTGGTAGAGGTAGCATGTTGCCAGTCTTATTAATTTACAATGAGTTACGTTGACAAACCACAATGATAGCTTTACTTTTATGTAGATGAAGAATGATTTGTGGGTTAGTAATGTTATTTATTATCGCTTCAATATAAAATATTAAATGGATTGATGATAAACGGTTTCATAACCTAGATTGTAACAAAATAAAAAAAAAACATCGTAGTTAGGTACATATTTTTGACTCCTAAACTCAAAGGAACTTATTTTTTAGATGTGTAAGCTTTTAATTATAAAACAAAGTTGTAATTTTTGTATGTACGTCCCTATGTGAGCTAACGGATAAAACGAAACTATGCAACGGATTTTGATGCGGTTTTTTTAATAGATCGAGTGGTTCAAGAGGATGGCTTTTATATATATTTTTTTTAAATCCAGGCGTACGAAGTTGCGGGTACCAGTAAGTTTATCTACCTATATAAATTATCTAGGTAAGAACCTATCTATAGGTATACAGGTGTTGATAAATCAATCATCATCATTAAATCAGCCTACTGCAGTCCAGTGCAGGCTAGAAATAGCCCTGTTACAATTCGCACCATAATACATGGTATTCCTCCTTGCGCATACAGTTCGAGCCTGCAACCTTCTTCACGTTCGCCTAGCAGGGGACAACCTACCTAATGCTTGCCGAGTCGCAAGATACGGACAATAGGTCTCAAGCTCACAACCTAGCACCGACTACCTCTGCTTACCTATTTAATTAGGCATCAATAATCGTATCTGGCTGCCGCATTAATAGGCTACCAGGCTAGAAGGGCTGAAAAATCCAGAAAAGGTTTCCTAAAATTTTTCTTTTCTTTGGGCTTGAGACATTTTGAAAAAAGGCCTCTCTAAACCAAGCTACTTCGTTATAAAGATAGTATCCGGATGTAGTTATGTCGTAAATAGATGTATCTATTTACGGCCATTTTCAATAACTAATCTACTACGAGTATAAAGGATAGGTAGATTGTAATCGTTGTTAAGCTATTGCATAGCTTCTATCGCGGACCTTGAGCGTGGATACCGAATCCAGAAATTCCGTAACGTAAATAATGTAATGAAAAAAAACCTTACATTATCGGCGCTATTGCGCATGCGTAATCGGCGTAAAACGCGGCGCGTAGGCGCAGTAACGCCGTTTTGTGACTCATGTCAGTTTCGGCAGATTGACATTTGATTGACAATCGCTATTTTATCATAATTACCATAAACAATGGAGATCTTTAGCTTATGGTCTTTAGATTCTTGCATAAATAAAATAAATAAATAATTATAAATGCATAAGTTGATAAAAAATGCTATGCAATAGCTTTACCGCGGCAGTCCCCGAGTGCCTCACGTCTTTTTTTGACAGTATTTTTATCTCATTTCAAATTTTCAATAGAGAATGCTGACATCAGTAGCTTATTAATATGCAAAGGGAAAATGTTTAGATTAGTCTGACTACAGAAAGAATCAAGGAAAGACAAAACATTAAAAATAGCCGTTAATCACTTATGACTACCAATCGTCTCAATTCTGCATGCACAACTAAAATCAACTAAATAATCTCATTAGTTCAAAAACTAAAAAATACGCTTGAAAATCCTGAATGTTTTTTTTAAATTATTGCATTGTCAACGGTTTTTGATATATATTATGTACAAAATTTCAGATCAATCCAACTAACTACTGCAAGTGGGTTAAAATAACTTTCAAAGATTCCGTTACATAGATTAATACATTGATAGATGAACATTCCGAAGTTATTTATGTAAGCGTGCTAATAATAATTAAAAATGAAAATTTATAGTGTCAATAACACAATTCGGCAACGTTAACAGAACATTTTTATTAGAAAATCTGTATATTATAGTCTACCTAACAATAATACTTTACTTAGTACTTTACTTAATAAAAATGTGTACAACCAAATAGCTTATTAATCAAAATACGCCATACCTACTCGTAGTTGTTTTCATTGTTTAGTTAAGTTATGTTTAGTTGTGCACTTAGAATTGGTACCAGTGTGAGATCTTATTTACTAAGGTATTTATATTACAGATTTGTTCACACAAATATATTCAAACGCATATCTATTTCAATGGCGGTTGCGTTTCCGTTGGGTTGCCACGGTGAAGTGTCAAATTACCCCTAATTATCTGCCAGCGAGGGACCGGAACGGACGCCGGCTGCCATCGACAATTGAATTATTTTTTTTTAGAATTACGCTTAAATACAGTGCGCAATGGAATTTGATGAATGAAATTATTTTTTGTTGTCTATTAAATTTCACTATTTGCATAATTTTCTATGACTATTAGGTATGTGTTTGAAGATAAGATTTTTAGGTTATAGTTTTCACCTAATTTTTTTTATCTTGTGACTATGTTAATAGCTTGTTTTTTTATGCCTAATATAATTGTATATTGCAGTTATCAACATATTTATGTTTACGTTAATTTTTATGTTTGTCAATATGTTCGTGAAGGGATAGGCTGAATATCGTGGAACTAGTGAGAATTATTGATTTGATTTGTTAAATTGGCAAGGTTTTCCAATCCCTACAAGGTGTCGTTACATTTAAGACATTTCGTATCTACTTACCTATTAACATTTTTACTACAACAACTTTTGGAATCAGTAGGCTTTCAATCCCTAAGAGGGTGTTTTATTAAAGTCGCTACTAGGTAGGTAGGTACCTATCTAACTATGTCTATCGCTACGCTATCGAAGTGAAATATGTATCTATGTGTGTCTATGATACATACCTACAGGCTATACGTCATATGAAACATTAAGTACGATTTAGCCATGCTAAATTTACGTGACGTCGAGATTGAACAAGTAGGTACCTGCCCACTACCTGCTAAATCTGTAGATAGGTAAAACTCAGTATCTAGGTCTTATATAGGTATCTATGCTTCTATCACTTTCTTTTTTTTTCAAAACATACTAAAAGAAAAATACTAAAAGAAAAATGACGATCCAGAAATACCGTGTTTTTTTTCGGTTTTCTTCAGATGAATTTGCAGTGACATTCACATGAATTTGGTATGATTTTACCAAAAAATAAAAATAAAAGCGTAGATATAAGTATTATTCATCTATAGTATGGCTATGGCGTAAATAAATGGTACAATTTTCGCGAAGATAACAGCGGACTACGAAACGTCTGTTTTATTTCCAAGAATTTCAATTATGTATATAGGTAAGGAAATAGGGAAAGCAAGACCTAAGGCAAATACCTAAATTGGGGCTGTAGTCACCTCATAAGGATGAATTTAATAAAATCTATTTCATTTTAGATATTAAGATCTAAACGCCTACATAGGTAACTGATTATAACTATATTGATAGGTACCTACCTGATTAACACACAGACACTGAAAATGACACAATTTACATTCTCTAGGTTTGAAGTAACATAAGGGGACTTATATGCTTAGTTAACAAGAATAACTATTTAAATGAACAGCTTCCCAATAAACCTACTAACATGACAAGACCTCCCTATGCCGAAATCAAAAGAAAGTAAAAAAAAATGGCAAAGAAAATTTATTCAGCCATCAAACGTAGATATAAAATAAATCCACGATATTAACGATAACAATACAGTGCGCAGTGCACAAAGATCTATAGATCATTTTAGCTCGATCCCTATTAGCTTGGATCGAAAACGCCCCGCCTCGGTCGAAGCCCACTGACCATTAATTGGAGGTAAAAATCGTTCTAGAAACGCCCATAATACTTCTATCTCCCTCACATTTATGTAAAAACATGTATCTATCTCGTTTACGTCGGTGTTGTCAAGCGCTGCGCGTCTTATTTCTTTTATGCGCAGACGCAGCACAGACGTCACAATGCAAAGCTTCTACAGAAAAATACGAACTTTGTAAGCTTTTATTTTTATCTGTGCAATATTTGTGTAGTTTTTTTTTTCATTCTGGCAACATCTAATTTGAAAGTAAGTTCGCGACAGCGAAAACTGTTTTTAGAGAGAATGAAACTTTTTTTTTTATTTTGATCAAATTTAAATGACAATGTTGTAGAAATCTGAACCACTCCAGTTTGATCTGAAAAATGTAGTTTAGATATTTTAAAGATTTTTATTTTGTCTTGTGGGTGGCATAGTTTAGATAGGTATCTTATTAGCTTGTTTTGTTAAACTTGTGCTAATTGTTTAATAATTATTTACACTGTCTATGTTTTTTAGTAAATAAATCTACTTAGGAAATACCTGTAATATTCCAAGAAATATTTTTGAAGGTCCATATCTATTAGCTATCATAATAGTTTTTTGGCTTTAGAAAATTTTACCTGGAATTTAGCAGATAAATAAGTAGATTCATATTTAAATTATGTTAATAACTATTTAAAAACATCCATACATAATTTTTAACTTAAACCTGGATCGTTTTTCAATACAAAATTAGTTTTTCTCTCTACTCGCTAATAGATGGCGCTGTATCCAAATTTTGTTGTTCAATAATGTGATCGTAAGTCGATTACAATATTTATCAATGGTACAATAGGTATCAAATCTATACTAACATTAAAAAGCTGAAGAGTTTGTTTGTTTGTTTGAACGCGCTAATCATAGGAACAACTGGTCTGAATTGAAAAATTATTTCAGTGTTGGATAGTAAATTTATCAAGGAACGCTATAGGCTATATAACATCACGCTATAACCAATAGAAGCGCGGCATTAGTGTAAAATTTTGCAAAACAAGGAATTTTTTTTAAATTCCTCGCATATGAAGGCACAGGTACACCTAGTAAATAAATAAAACAGTAACAAATAAAAGATGAGAAAAACTACAGTACAATATTATTTATCTAAGTATCAGTAGTATATCTCAAAGGAACATGTTTTATAAAAGCATTGAGGACATTTCAAGTACTCCGAGGCCTCAGTATGTGACTACGGCACGCACTGATAGCCTCAAATAGGACTCAAGGGCCTGGAGGGAGGCACATTCGTTTGTGAGTCGCCACTTTATATGACTAGTGTGTGTTTCTTGTATTATGTTTATACATAATTATTAAATAAGTTGATACTAGCTGTTTTCTGTGACTTCGTACGGCTAAAATTTTAAATCATTAAATCATTAAAATCTTATGGTTCGACATACAGGCCATTACTTTCGAAGATTACTCCCCTACATCTACACATTCATCAGCTCTTCTGCGTTCAAACACTACGCGCGGTCTTGCGCTAATATGATAACTAGGTACCTAGACCAGATGCTCTCCCAAAATGGAGAAAGCCTGTGCCCAACAGTGGGACATTAATAGGTTAAGGAGGAGGAGGTTATATAACAAAAGGACATAATCTGAGAAAAAAGCAAATAGGCTAGCAACACTAAGTTAGGTATATAATTTAAGAAAAATTTAGAATCATGAAAATTTTCCCCGTTTTCGTAACATTTTTCACTGATGCTTTGCTCCTATTAGTCGCAGCGTGATGTTATATATTAATGTGTTTTCCTCGATAAATTTACTATCTAACATTGAAGGAATTTTTCAAATCGGACCAGTGGTTCCTGAGATTAGTGCGTATATAATATCAGTATAGATAAAAAAATGTTTTTTCCATTCTTAAGACATAAAAACTTTAATATTACAATATTAAAACCATTTGCGATACCAAATCGGGTTGATATGATTAAGCTAACTTATAACTAAACATTGGCTTAGTAAATATAAGCTCTATATATTAGATATTATGTTTGTTGTTAAGTGAATAAACAAGTTGGCAATATGGCCACCCGCGCGCCAAGAAATGTGTAAGCATGATAAAATTGGATTTCAATGCAATATGCGTTTTAAATTAGAAATATAGCGGTGTTAAATATAATTAGAGTTAACGGATATTATATAGGTACCTACCTACTACTTGTTGCCCGCGGTTCCGTAGATACCTACACATGGAGTTTAGAAAAATTTCCACGTCTTTGCAACATTTTTCACTAATGCTTCGCTCCTATTGGTAGCAGCGTGATGTTCTATAGCCTTATTCATTCATTCACAGGGTTTATTTTCGAGTTTTCCGTCTCTAACAGAGAATGTTATCTGTGTGCAATATCCCTTAGCTGACTTTTACAGCACCCTTGGGAGGAGATGGGGTGGTGACACTTGTATTCTTAATCCGTCACCACATAGAGAATTAAACTAATACTAGCCAATGTCAGATTAAGCCACCATTTATAACAAATTCTATAAAACCCTTGCTTTATCGGCAATGCCTTATCTTTGATTCGAGGTTAGCAGTACCTAATGAAATTATTGGACGAGGCATTTTGGCGTAGCATTTAATTTTGCTAGGTACCTACTACTATCTAAATAGGTACAATAAAGTTTTATTTTTGCACCTAATTGACTTGCTATGCTTTATTCTATTATCTTTAGACCCTGGACCCTTGGCTCCTTCTCTACGCCCATGGGTGTTACATGTACATCACTTCTCTTGAGAACCTTAGCAATAAACAGCTTGACTAGTTAACTCCCAGCCGAGACACACTATGATAATTATAATTATTAATAAATACTTCAAAGACTACTTAACATGTACCTACTTACTATGGTTTAATCACTGCGAAGCGTTTATTTATCAAGTATTTAGGACTAAGGTCATTTTTATATTTAATGGTAGGTTTAGACAGCGTATAACATATTTACTGTTTTTGTGACCATTGCAAAACGCAGACAAACATAACGGTGCCTATTTTGCGTGCACGACTTAACTAATAGCTGATAATCTCAATAACACAATTCGGCAATGTTAGTTGAAATTTATTATAAGATAAGTTGCTTAGTTCAAAAACTAAAAAAAAAACGCTTAAAACTCCTAAATATTTTTTAAAATTATTGCATTGTCATCGGTCCATAACATGTGTGCAAAATTTCAGATCAAGCCGACCACTGTAAGTGTGTTATAATTACTTTCAAAGAATCCGTTACATAGATCATTGATAGATACCTATCGAACATTGATAGATACCTATCGAACATATATATAAGCGTCTTAAAAATCGGTATATTATAAACACATTTTTTAGTTAAATTAACTTTAGTCGGGCATGGTAATTGGTACCATTATCGAATAGGTAGGTACATGAATTATTCTTAGAAATATCAAAACTATCTAAGTACTTACGCAAGAAACATCAAACACAGCCTTGTCCATCTCACTAGTAACACATCAATTTAGTAAAAAATACTAACAATTAAATCCATTGTTACTTCATATCAACAACTAAATAACTTCATCAGACTAATTATCCATATTTTTTCATAAATAAAGAAAAAAAAATCATGGCACGCGAGCCCCAGTGCCGTACTAAATCGATCGATTCATTGTAATTACGATGTTCGCTTTTTTACTATAGATATAATAATAAATACTTTGGTTACGTCACTACCGTTGATTGGTTGTAAAAACAGGGTTTTTAAGTTATAAAATAGGCAATTTGTTTAATACTTGTTTTATTGATGAAGTTAATTTATATTTAGTCTGTATAATTCTTGGCGCCAAACTTTTACTGTAGGCATGTATATACCAGATGTAGTGTCTGTGGTATCGATTCTAAGTGAAGAAAAACTTAACAAAAAGATGAATTTTGTTAGTGTCGATAACATAATTCGGCAATATTAACTGAACTTTCTTGTTATAAAAGCTGTTTATTAAAGACTAAAGATTTTAAATAACATCAATGTGCGCAAGAAAATAGCCAAATAATCAAAATACAGCATTAGGTAACTGTTTTCATTTTTTAGTTAAGTTTAATTGTGCACATAGAATTGGTATCTATGGCTACATCACGGAGTCGGCTTGAAACCACCTACATAATTATGTGTGCGTGAAAATATATCTATGTGTGTCTATGATACAGGCTATACGTCATATGAAACGTTATTATTATATAAAGTACGATTTAGCCAGGCTAAAGTTACCTACTTGTCCTCAATTTTAAAAGGTTAACCCACCACCGCTGTAAACGGGCTGTACATTTCCCAATATAACACTGGTCTCCAAGATACAGGACTAACCTAGTTTGGAGATCAGGCGAACCATGTTGTTGTCACCCATAGTTTACTCAGTAATATATAAATTAAAATTATGTACCTACCTAATTATTTTTTGTAATCTGAGTTGTATCAATAAATTATATTATTATTATTATTATAATTTTTTAAACTTTTCTGTTTCTCCCTTTTATAAAGGGGTAATTTCTACAGTCTTGTGCGGGCCTTAACCAAGCGCAAGAGCTGGGGCTGTTTGATCTAAAGAGAGAAATTTTCTAACAATTCTGCATGTGTTCAGAATTACTGCTTTTTGTAGAAGGATATATGTTAGTGAATGGACGTCTAGTAGTGTCAGGCTTGTGTGTAGAGTTTGAGGAATGACTCCTGTGGATGATAGAACGATGGGTACAGTTTTAACTGAATTAACTCTCCATTGGGACTTAAGTTCTATGGCTAGGTCTGTGTGTTTGCTTAATTTCTCTGTATAAGTAGTTGATAGGTTATGTGTGTTGGGGATAGCTATGTCTATTAGGTATACTATTTTTTGTTTTTTGTCGTGTAGTGTTATATCCGGTCGGTTGTGATGTACTGTTTTATCTGTCAATATTGTTCTGTCCCAATAGAGTTTGTAGTCAGGTGTATCTAATATGGTTTGTGGTGAGTATTTATAGTAGGCTACTTTTTCTGTAATAAGTTTATATTTGTATGCTAGATTCTGGTGAATTATAGCTGCTACCTGGTCGTGTCGATGCTTATAGTCAGTTTGAACTATTGCTCTACATGCTCCAGTAATATGCTGAATCGTTTCTGAGGATCCCTTGCATTTCCTGCATAAGTCGTCGGTTGAATTTGCTGACTTTATTATATGTTTCCTGTAATTTCTGGTTTCAATCACCTGGTCTTGTATAGCAAGCATAAACCCTTCTGTCTCAGGAAATAGCTCTCCACGCCTTAGCCATTCGTTCGACGCAATTTTGTCGACGATAGGTTGGTTCAGGTCGTGCAGATGCCGTCCATGTAGTGTTTTTTGACTCCATTCAGTTAATTTACTCTGTTTATCTGTTTGTGCTTCGTTTCTTTGTTTCATTTTATCAATTAAATTAAGAGGTGTAAGTTTTTTGTCAGTCTGTACTATTGCGTTATGTAAAAAAGAACTTTCAGCTTTGTTATGAAAATATGAGCAAAGATTAGTTATTTGTTTATTATGAAAGTTTAGAATATCAATTATTCCTCTACCTCCTTCTCCTCGGGGCAGTGTTAGTCTTTGTATACAAGATCTGGGGTGATGTTTTCTGTGACGTGTCATTGTGGTATTAATAATTCGTTGCAAGGATTTTAGCTCGGTTTGCCCCCAGTTAATTATGCCAAAAGAATATGTCAAAATGGGTATCGCGTATGTGTTTATAGCTTTGCAAGTGTTTTTAGAATAGAGCTGACTTCTTAATATTGTGTTTAATCTGTTTTTAAATTGTTGAGTTAAAGTGTTTTTTATATCTTTATGTAGAATTTGTTGAGACTGAAAATAACCTAAGTACTTATATAATTCGTTATCTGTTAAGGCTTCAATAAGTTCTCCACTTTGCATTTGATATTGGTGTTCATAATGTCTTCCTTTCTTTATTGAGTTAATTTTACATTTCTCACTTCCAAACTGCATACTAATGTCCTGTGAGAAATTTTCAGTGATTTCAGCAAGTTGTTGTAGTTCCTGTTCTGTTGATGCATATAGTTTTATGTCGTCCATATATAAAAGATGTGATAATTTATATGACGAATTATTTTCTCCGGTGTTTGCATCGGGAGCTTGGCAAGTCAGATTGTATCCTATATTGGATGAATTCAGCAGATTTGAGAGTGGATTTAGTGCCAGGCAGAACCAAAGCGGGCTTAGTGCGTCGCCTTGAAAAATACCTCTTTGTATTTTAATGCGATCTGATGTAAATGAGTTACTATCTGTAGTTAGTCTAAGTCTCGTTGTCCATTTTGTCATTATATTTTTGAGAAAAGATGTAATTTGAGGATTTATGTGATAAATGTCTAAAATTTGTAGTAACCAGGTATGAGGGACGAAATCGAAAGCCTTCTTGTAGTCTATGTACATTGAATATAAGTCTGATTTTTTTCGTTCAGTCTGCTTAAGTATTATGGAGTCAATTGTAAGTTGTTCCTTACAGCCCTGACTATATTTACGACAGCCCTTCTGTTGTTCTGCTAGAATGTTGTTTTTGTCTATGTGGTTGTAAATCAATCTCGACAAACAGGATGTTATTATTTTATAAATGGTTTGTAAGCAAGTTATTGGTCTGTATTTTGATGGGTTGGATAAGTTGTTGGTGTCTTTTGGGAGCATATACGTAGTTCCCGTGGTAATATAGTCTGGCAGTGTGTTCGGGTGCTGAATAAAATTATTTATATAATTGTACATATATGGATGAATATAACTGAATCTTTTGTACCAGAAGTTGTGAATGTTATCTGATCCTGGAGATTTCCAATTGTGAAGGCTTTTAATAACATCATGGAAGATATCAAGGGGTATGTTTTCGAAGGCCATAGTATCTGTATCTAAGTATCTATTTTGTTCTTCTTGTATCCAAACCGCTTCTTGGTTGTGGTATACAGGGTTTTCCCAAATGTCAGCCCAAAAGTTACGAAAGTCGTTTGGTTGTGGAGTGTAATTAAGTATATTGTGTGTAGATGTTTCGGTAATGTGGGAAGATTCTAGGTTGTGATAAGCATCTGGACTGTTGGAATCGTTACCAGTAGTTTTTAAATTTCGGTAAAATTGTTTTTCATTTGATGTGAAAATTTTGTTCTGTAATTTTCGTAATGAACAAACCTTGTATCTATTCAATCGGTTACTAGTAGTTGATAGTTTTTGTTTTAAGGTATCCAAGAATTCCGAGAGTTGATTATTTGGGGGTTCGTGTGTAGCATGGACTTTATGAGAATTTAGAATATGCTTTATGTGTTTAACTAATTTGATGCCTCTATTGCCTCTAATGTATTGTGTTAACCGACCTATTTCTGCTCTTAACATTTGTATTCTTTTTTCTAATCTTATTTGCCATTTTGCTTTATATGTCTTCCGTCTGTAATTATTGGTAGCTATTGTAGTTATGTTTATTTTGGTTCCGTTGTTCTTGGCTGTGGTCCACGCTGCACAGTACAGTACAGTTTGGAATGTCATAAATTCTGTATCATTATTAATGAATTTGGGTAGGATATTATTATTTATGTAGCTTATTATCTTCTCTAATTTTTTTGAAGGTTTTTGTTTTGGAATATATGTTCTCTGCATAGGTTCAATGTTTTTGAAATAGTTATATGCTTCTTCAAAACTTCTTTCGATTTCTTGCGCTTTAGATAAATCATTTTGGTTGTGTGATTGAGGATTTGTATTATCTCGGTGACTATTATTATTTTCGGAAGCAAATTCTGGTTGTGGAGGGGCCAAAGTTGCGCTGGCGCAAGCTTGAATTTCACGGCTTGACGATGTAGCTTGTAGATTTAGTTCTCTTGCTACTTCGTCCCTGATGGTCTGCAATCTTTCCTCATTTAAATATCTGTTGTGTATTATAAGACGTCTCTGATCAGCTACTCTTTGCTCTGTGATGTGTTTTAGGTGTGGGAATGTGGCAATAAATGACTGGTGTAGTGGTGTTCTGTATGCTGATATATTTCTTTCTAATAGTGTTATTTTGTAATATGCTCGCATTATAGCCTCATTGTGAATTCTAGTCCAATTCATTCGCTTGTTGTTCGTGTTGTTACAAGTATTTTTCTGTGTAATGCTATTATGTGTGATTGAGGACTGTGTATTATTTATGGTAGTGTCTAATGTATTGGTATGATTATTGGAAGTTTCTATAATATGAGTCTGTGAATTAAATTGAATATTGTTTATTTCTGCTTCTACTTCCCTATATATACGATCTATATCTGTTTGTGCTAGTAGTTTTTTGTTAACTATTGCTCTTCTCTGGTCGCCAACTCTTTGACGGCTGATTGTGTTCATTTCGGGAAAGTTTTCAATAAATTTGATATGAAGTGATGGTAAATGACCATTGATATCAGTTTCCATTAAGGTAAGCTGTAGATATGTGCGTAAAATATATTCATTCATAGCTTTACTCCATTTCTTACGCATTTTAATGCTACTGGTGGTGGGTGCTCGGTTATCGACTGAATTAGTCTCCTGCACAACATCCTCCTGTAGAATACTACTAGATATTGATGACGAGTGGGATAGAGAACAATGATATGAATTAGTTGATGATGCAGATGGTATATGAGTGACTGATGATGATGAATTATGGTGATGATGTTCTGCAACAGTTTGAGACTGGGCAGATGTTACAGATTGCGATACGTTGTCCCCCCCAGAATACTTGGGACAGCCCGAGCATGACTGCTCGGAGCGGGATTCTCCGGTGTGGTTGACTTCGGTACCCGCCTGGGGTAATTTATATCCACTTCTTAATCGCATCGCAGTTGTATACTATTGCTCCGTTGGTCTTTAGTGAGTCACTAGCTAAAAGCTGCTAAAGTCCGCCCCACACGTAGTCACAGGTGTTCGGACTGGACGTAGAGTTAGATTTGTGTTGCACACAGATAACATCCTCTGTGAGAGACGGAAAACTCGGAAATAAACCCTGTGCCAATACGCCTGGCCACCGCGGCACAGAAGACTATAATCCCTCCCAAAGTGGAGGAGGCCCGTGCCCAACAGTGAAAATTAGAATATTTGTTAGTAGAACAAAAAGAAATTTTTTATAGTACTAATTGACGGGCCTCGTGGTGTAGTGGTTCTGGTAACGGACTGCCGATCAAGAGGTCGCGGGTTCGATTCCCGCTCGGGACAATCATTTGTGTGATTTTTCTAATTGTCATACAAATGTTTGTACTGCGTCTGGGTGTTCCTATGTATTATAAGTATGTATTTACAAAAAAAAAAGTAGTATATGTATTCTATCCGTATTCTGGTACCCATAACACAAGCATATATAAGCTTAGCTTGGGACCAGAGGACGTTGTGTGAAATGTCCATGAATATTATTATTATTATTTATTATTATTATTAATGTAGTACAAGTGATAAAGAATATTTCAAATGGGACCAGATGCAGCGGTTCTCGAGATTAGCGCGTTCAAACAAACAGAACTCTTCAGCTTTATAATATTACTAACTATTGCTCGCGTCTTCGTACTGGTGGAATTCCTACTTACTTGACACTTATCGTCACATTTTGGACAATTCACATAATATCTTTAAAAAATTTAGCCTATGTATTATTCTGATGTATATGCTACATTATTGGAAAGTTTCATTAAAATCCATTCAGTAGTTTTTACGTGAAGAAGTAACAAACATATAATAATAAATAATATATTCATGGACATTTCACACAACGTCCTCTAGTCCCAAGATATAAATATGCTTGTGTTATGGGTACCAGAATACGGATAGAATGCATACCTATACTACTTTTCTTTTGTAAACATACTTATAATACATAGAAACACCCAGAGGCAATACAAACATTTGAATGACAATTATAAATATCACACAAATGATTGTCCTAAGCGGGAATCGAAACTGCGACCTTGTGAACCTTGTACTAATATAATAAAGCTGAAGAGTTTGTTTGTTTGAACGCTCTAATCTCAGGAACCATTGATTTGGTCCAATTTTGAAAAATTCTTACAGTGTAGGATAGTACCTACATTTATCGAGAAAGACTATGGGCTACATAACATCACGCTGCGACTTATAGGAGACAAGCATCAGTGAAAAAAGTTGCAAAAACGGGGAAACTCTTCTAAATTCCACGCGTACGAAGTCGCGAGCAACAGCTGTTTTATAATATTATAGAAAACACCAATTTGTCTGACAATTATAACTATCACGCATTGATTTATTAATTTTTGCAATTGACTTGCTATGCTTTTACTTAATAAACTAATTATAGTGGAAAAATTGGTCAAGTGCGAGTCGGACTCGCGCACGAAGGGTTCCGTACCATTATCTATGCAACATAAGGCACGTTATTAGTATCGAGCAAGAAACGGTAAAAAAATCATGTTTGTTGTATGGCAGCCCCCCTAAAATATATATTTTATTTTATTTTTTGTATTTGTTGTTATAGCGGCAATAGAAATACATCATTTGTGAAAATTTCAACTCTCTAGCTATCACCGTTCTTGAGATACAGCCTGGTGGCAGACGGACGGACGGACGGACGGACGGACAGCGAAGTCTCAGTAATAGGGTCCCGTTTTTGCCCTTTGGGTACGGAACCCTAAAAATGATAACCATGAACGGGACTTGAACCTACGACCTCGGAATACCGTTCCCTTGCTCTCCCATCTGAGCTATCATGGTTCCCGCATATGTTTACCAAATCTTAGTTTATTTATCAGACATTGAACTCGAGACCTCGTAAACGGCAGTCCGTTACATGAACCACTAGACTAGACCACGAAGCCCGTCAAACGTAAACATCCATAATCACAAACTTTCACATTTATGGTATTAGTAGGGTTGTATAGAAGTACAGATAGATGATTTAAAATTCCCTTCGCTCCAAAACCACTCGATTTCACAATACTTATTGGTAACCAAAATATATCTCGATATTAAATGCGGACTCCCCTCAAATCTTATAATAGAATTATCTCAATAACTTGAGAAACACACCGCCACCCTCATCGGTCGATAACAACCCTGTCACAATGAACGCGTCTAATATATTCGTGGCAATCGTTTAAGATGTTTGTAATATTGGTGTGACAAGGTTCTTTAAAATTGGAGTTCTTTAGAGAAATACAAACAAGTAAATTTTCTATTTACACGTAGACTAGCGGGTTTAAAATAAAACCCTAATAAATTATACAAAAAAAAAGGCACAAGACAGCGCGTTGCGGTGTTCTATGGGCAAGGCCTGTGTCCAGCGGTGGACGGAGAAAGGTTGATGGATGGATGTATAAAATAAAGTCGTTAATTCTGTAGGAATGTCTTTCTTTCTCCAGCCTATTAACGTCCCACTGTTGGACACGGGCCTCCTTTATTAGAGGGAGTATAATAAATAAATAAATATTCATGGACATTTTACACAACGTCCTCTGGTCCCAAGTTAAGCTTATATGCTTGTGTTATGGGTACCAGAATACGGATATACTACATAAACTAATTTTCTTTTGTAAATATATACTTATAATACATAGAAAACACCCAGACAACACATTTATAGAACCCTAATATGTACAGACATTATTGTTATACAATAACTATTTAATAAAACATGAATTCTGAAATAATTTATTGAATAATGCTGTTCTTTTCAATGGAAATAAATAATTAATTAAGAGCGACAATGACAATAATTAATTTTGTAAGTAACTAACTGAGATCCGCGACTTCATACGACTTAAGACACAATTAACTAACATTAAAATATTGACCGTCATTAATTTACGTAATTAATAAAATGTGGTGACGTATTAAGAATACAAGTGTCACCACCGCATTTCCTACTCAGGGTGCTGTTAGACCCAGCTGAGGATATATGCAGTTTACGTCTACTATGAGAGACGAAAAACTCGAAACTAAACCCTGTGCTTACACGCCTGTGCCTCAAGTACCGTATTTCAATGGTCTCACAATGGCATCACAATGAAACATTATAACCTCAAAAAATTAACAATAGACTACCAAACTTGATAAAATTCGCCACTAAGCAATCAGTTATTGCATTTTTTTTGCAATAACAATAAATAACTAATTGTTTAGTGGCGAATTTTATCAAGTTTGGTAGTCTATTGTTAATTTTTTGAGGTTCTAATGTGTCATTGTGATGCCATTGTGAGACCATTGACATACGAGACTTGAGGCACTGGTCAGCGTGTCACAGTAGACCATAATCTCTTTCAAAGTGGAGGAGGCCCGTGCCCAACTGTGGGACGTTAATGGGCTGGAGAGATGAATTCATTAACAACAATTATAAGACAGCAGTTAGACATGTCGTAT
Organism: Orgyia antiqua; assembly: GCA_916999025.1. Taxonomy (NCBI): domain Eukaryota; kingdom Metazoa; phylum Arthropoda; class Insecta; order Lepidoptera; family Erebidae; genus Orgyia; species Orgyia antiqua. Next base: position 20,598,181 of record OU779869.1, read on the forward strand.
TGTATGTAAATATCTACTGCTGGGAACGGGCCGCCTCCATTTTGAATGATTAACAGTAAGGTTAAATACAATTGATATTATTGATTAAAAACAATTAGCAAAGGGACCAAGGTTAAGGATATAAAATAAAAAGTCAAAGAATTAAAATGGAAATGGTCTGGATCTATAATTGGAAATAAAATTGAAAAGTAGGCCAAAGAAGTCACAGATATAAACGGAGAGGTATAGGAAGATTACCGGAGATGGGAAGATGATATCAAAAAAGTAGCAAGGTCAACATGGACAAGAAAACCAAAAGATAGATCGTTATGGAGACCACTTGGGAGACCTATGCTGGAAAACAAGACAATCAAGAAACCGGTGCCTAACACAACCAACTTTGATTTTTATATTATTCGAAATTAATATCTAAAACGAAATTGAAATGTAATAGTATGGAAGTGAATGTTGGCCCGTTAAGAAGAAGGACGAAAAAGGCTTGCATGTGGCAGCGATGAGAATGTTAAGATGGATGTGTGGAGTGACTAGATTGGACAAAATACGAAACGAGTATATAAGAGGAAGCATGAAGGTGGCACCTGTAGTAGAGAAGTTGAAAGGGAACCGGCTGTCCCGGTATGGGCACGTAATGAGAAGGGATGAAGGGCATTTAAGCAAAAAGGTGATAAATATGAATGTTGATGGTCGGGAAAGAAGAAGAAGACCAAAGAAAAGATGGAAGGACTGTGTGAAAGACGATATGAAAGAAAAAAGAGTTGCTTAGAATAATTATGACGGATGATAGGAGAGGCTGGAAGGAAAAAACGTGCTGCACAGACCACAAATAACTTGGGATAAGAGCAGGAAGCAGAAGATTTGAAATTCCAGCCATACAGAAGCAACAAAGCAACTATATTACTACGGAACGACAAGAAGAAGAATCGGAACGTACTTAATGATATTTAAAATAATTCAGTAAGATCATTATTCCCGACGCGAAGCTTAAGGGTTGTTAAACTGATACCGTCGCACTTTCACAAATTATTACCATTTCTTTCATTATACCCACTTGTTATGGTTAGCCAATGTTTTAACGACCCTTAACACAAGCAAATAAGCTTAGCTTGGGACCAGAGGACGTTTTTTCAAATGGTCGTGAATATTTCTTAATTTTTTTCTCCAGCCCTTTAATGTCCCAATGCTGGGCGCGGGTCTTTCGACTTTGGGAGGGATTAAGGTCTACTGTTTAGTTTCGAGCTTTTCGTTTCTCACAGTAGACGTTAACTATTATGATATTGTTCTATAGCTGGCTCTTACAGCACCCTGGGAAAGAAATGGGGTGGTGAAACTTGTAGGTATTCTTAATCCGTCACCACACGAACCAGTTATATCCCACACTTCTTATGGTAGCAAATGTTTTAACGATCTTTGTGTACTATAATAAGCTTAAATTGGGACCAGATAACGTTGTTTGAAATGTCCATCGATATTTATTTATTTTAGTAAAAAACTCGTAAAAAATCCTGGTGTGAACTTAAAATAGTTGATGGCTACTCACCACCAGATGGCATATAAACTATTTAAAGTAAATAATCTACAGCTCAATATTTTAATAGTATAGAATTATAATAACGAGCCTTGTGGTTGAGTGGTTTATGTAACGGACTGTCGATCAAGAGGTCGCGGGTTCGATTCCCGCTCGGGACAATCATTTGTGTGATTTTTATAATGGTCATACAAATGTTTGTACTGCGTCTGGGTGTTTCTATGCATTATAAGTATGTATTTACAAAAGAAAAGTAGTTTAAGTATTGTATCCGTATTCCGGTACCCATAACACAAGCATAGAAATATAGCTTACTTTGGGACCAGAGGACGTTGTGTGAAATATCAAAAAGAACAAAAAAAAATATATTGTGCCTCGTGGTGCAGTGATTAGTTTATGGGATAACATTCCGAGTTTGATACACAAATTCCGACACAAAGGACAATTTTATTTATTTTAGTGATAAACACAATAACCGACATCATTGCAATTAGTTAACTGTTAACTATTTGCAATGATGTCGGAATGTTATATAAAGTGTTCGTGAAAATGTATTTGTTATTTATTTATTTTATCTACATTATTGTGTACTTTTCTATACTAAACACAACCTCGGAATACCGTTCCGAAGCTCTTCCAACTGAGCTTATTGCGGTCGTGCTAGCAACATTCAAATTAACCACCACATTTGCCACTCGAATGAGTTTATATATTTTTACGTACGTTTACGTATTTTTTTTTTACGTATTATTTACGTATTATGTACGTACGAGTTTATATATTTTCAAGTCCCGCTTGCGGCAGTCACTTTTTCCACCATAATTTGATTTATTAAGTAAAAAGCATAGCATGTCAATTGCAAAATTAATAAATTACTTTAGTAAATACGTTGTTGATCATAATTTAAAAAAATCTGGATGTGTTTTTGTAGTGGTTTTATTGGGACACGAGAGAGACGACGAGAGACAAGTCAGACAGACAGCTCTCCAAGTCTTCCTGGAGCGCCAGAGGTTTCCTGTTTTGGACTCTCTCTGACGCCCCGACAAGTGTTAATGTGTGTAAACAAACCATAGCGCGATTTAAAAAAACTGTGCAACGCCATCTATCGAGTGATATAGTAAACTTTTGTTTGTTAAGGTTTGATTTATAAATTTTACGCAGAAGAAGTCGCGGGCTACAGCTAGTATATTATAATACTCTGAAGTCTGATTTCATAGATAAGCGCCTATGTAACATTTTAAGACCTGTTTCTGATCTATCACAGTATAATTGCAGCACTTGTCACCTAATAATAATTTTCTTAGTTCAAAAACAAAAAAAAACACGCTTGAAAATCCTGAATATATTTTAAAAGAATTGAATTGTCATCGGTCCTTGTTATTTAGGTATCTATTCAAAATTTCAAATCAATCCGACTGTTGCAAGTGGGTGAAAATCGCGTTCAAAGATTCCGTTACATAGATTAATACATTGATAGATACATACTGAACTTATAAAAGCGTGTTAAAAACGCTACGAGATTGACATAGGTATAAATAAAATATTCTAAAACGCATGTCGTTCTGTAGAACCCGGCTTATTACCTAGTACCTACCTAGGTACCTATTATCAGACTAAGGTACCTACTTACGTACCTATACGTATATGTAGATATTTTCTATCTCGGTATTGTCGTAGATACAATTTTTTTAATGAATTACTCATTTTGAAGGTGAAATATTTACATACAAATGACTTTAATGTGAACATTTTAAATTAAGATAAAAATGTTTGGCGGTGCTTCAAATAAAACTAGCAAACATGAGTATCTTCGTTACGGTTGATAAACACAACAATAAACAACAGTTTTCTATGAAACATCTCTGTAGGTATTATCTAAGTGGATAGAAGTAGTCAATATCGCGCGCCATCTCGAGCGGCAACGTACAAAGATAGTTCAATTGATGAACGGAGGTATGAGCGTGGCTCGTAGCGTGTCGCGGGCGGCGCGGCGGTAGCGAGAGCGGGCGCATTAAGTAGATTAGAGGAGCGAGGTGTGGTAGTGGCGGACACCTCGCCGCGACGAAAAAACAACGCGGCGCCTGAGCGGGGCGTAGACCGCGCCCCTCGGAGCTATTGGGCGTAGCGCGGGGTGAGGGCGGGCCGCGGCGGGCGGGGGACGGTGTCGCGAGCGGCGCCGCCGGCGGCCAGTCGTTTGACGCGTGCCGCGCGAGCGGGTGTCGCCGCAGTCCGTGCGAGTCGCCGATGGAGTGACGTGAGCGATTCCTCAGCCAGTGCCGTGGAGCGCGCGCCGTGGGCCCCCGGCGGCGCGGGCATGCGCTTCGAGGGCGCCGAGCGGTTCCACCCGCTGCTGGCGCCGCGCCCCAGCGACTTCTCGGTGTCGGCGCTGCTGACGGCCGGCGCGCTGCCCCCGCCGCCTTACTTGCCGGCCGCGCTCGCCGCCGCCGCCGCGCTCTCAGCCCCGTGCCCGCTGCTCAAGCCGCCGCCGCCACCCTACGCACCGCTACCCCCAGACGACGACGGTGTCGTCGATGACCCCAAAGTCACTCTCGAGGGCAAAGACCTCTGGGAGAAATTCCACAAGCTGGGCACCGAGATGGTGATCACCAAAAGTGGCAGGTCAGTACGACGACATGACCTGTGTACCTACTCGCTCTAGTGTCGTGTGTTTGTGTGTGATATGATGTACCTATCCCGTGATAACAGTCCGCCGTGGTCGGTAAGTGAACCGCCCGTCCCTAGTCTTGTTTACAAAAACATACGTCTACAAACTTTGGTAAAGTTTTACAACGCGGCTTTGTACAGAAATCTTAATGAGAATGAATTTACGTTGAAATTATTTGTTAGCTATTCGGCTCCCGAGTCACGCCATTACGTCACATAACTTAAATACTAAACTAAAATTATTTCGAAAGAAGCTAATTACATTTTTTTGTGAAGAAACTAGTTATGTGTGTCACAATACATGTCACATTATTAAAATGTTATTCGCTTACTGAATAGCTTGCATTTTAACAAAAAAAATGTGAACATTTTTGTTTTTTTTTTTTACAATAATTTCACATTTCTCTCGTTAGCGATGACATGCGACGCAGGGATTGCCCTCATATAGGCGTATTTTTTCGCTAAAAACTATTCCGTCGGTACGTGTCGGTGCTTTAATTACACCCAACAGCTTGACGTGGGTTTAATTGTTTTATTTAACAATTTGTTCAAAATATTCACAATAAAAATATGAAGAATAACTTAACACAATCGATAGTCATTGAACAAAAGTAGGTTTAACGAATTTTAACGAATTGATAAATACTTACCTATCTTAGTAGAGTCTTTAACATAAAGAGGTTTTTTTATAAACGCCAATAAAAGTTGTGATTCAAACTTATCTTAATGAGTTAACCTAAATAAACATAAAACGAGTTTATTTAATTCAAAAAGAGACGGACGACTTTGATGATTTATTATTCAAAAGAACATTTATTTACTAATTTGTCAATATAAAATTTAGTGTCACAGTGTTTATCACCGAAACGGATTGACCGTTTCTTATAAAATTTTGTGTCATATTTAGGACATTGGTAACTATTATATTTAGGAGATCTGAGAATAGGATTTGAACAATCTTTCATACCTAAATGAAGCAGCTAGACAGCTTTACTTATTATAAATCAAAATCGTTGTGTTTGTAAGTACCTATGTCCCTAAGTGAGTTAATAACTTCAAAATTACGGAACGGATTTTGATGCGGTTTTTTTAATAGATAGGAATTATAGAAAAAAGCCACTCGTGAACCACTCACGAGTGGCTTTTGTTCTATAATTCCTTAAGGTTTGATTACTAAATTTGACGCGTACGAAGTTGCGGGCAACAGCTAGTATTATATTATACTAACATATTTAGTTATTTCAAAACCTAGGTTTTTCTAACACGCTTATATTAATTCGGAATGTATCTATCAAGGTATTAATCTATGTAACGGAATCTTTGAAAGTGATTTTCACCCACTTGCAGTAGTCGGATTGATCTGAAATTTTGCACATTTAACAAGGAGCGATTTCAATGCAATAATTTAACATTCAGGATTTTCAAGCGAGTTTTTTAGTTTTTGAACTAAGTAGATTATTATTTTCTCTTCTCACCCCCTTACCCTATAAGGGTGGCCCTTTTTACTGGGGCCCAACTCGAGACAGATCTATACTATCTTATACTAATATTATAAAGCTGAAGAGTTTGTTTGTTTGGTTTGAAACTACTGGTCCGATTTGAAAATTTCTTTTTTTGTTGGTTAGTCCATTTATGGGGGAAGGCTTTAGGCTATATAACATCACGCTGTGATCAATAGGACCGAAGGAGTAGTGAAAAATGTTGCAAAAGCGAGGAAAATTTTCTAAAATTACTAAAACAATTAGTATAGAATAAAAATAATAACATATAAGTTATTATTTTTATGCTTTATTCAGTTTAGGTATAAATGTGTACAACGAAATAGCCCATAAATCAAGATATACCATAGTTAGTTGTTTTCATTGAAGTTAAGTTTTAGACGCATCAAAATTGGCCTCATAATTTAGCTTGTATTTTTTAGTAACTAGTGAGGTCAATCAATTTTAGAGCCTATTCTATACAAATAATCAAATATTTTCTCTTTATAGTAACAACTAACTACATACATCCGTAAATATTTACTTATAATCCATCCCAGAATTCGAAATGTTATTTGACAGTTACTAATGTCAAACTTGAAAATATTGCTGCCACATTTTTGGCAATAGTGCTGGCCAACCGTAATTATTTTATACCGGTTATTACCGATTATTCGAACCGACCAGAAATGTCGTACTAGCTATTGCCTGCGAAGTCGTACGTGGGTGAAATTGGGAATCACTGCTTTGTATAATAACATAAAGTAAAATAAACAACGCTTCAAAAACAAACAAGGTTAAAAATTCGCCATTTTACGGTTAGTCATTATTTGATTCTCGTTGCACTGTTCTATGATTCTGGCGACTATAGCACCGTGCTGAACTCTAGTAAGGTTATTAGTTATTTGTTCGCGTGAGTGAGTTTGTACGCGTATATCTCAGAAATAAAGTAATACACAGGGTTGCACTGGTCGTATGAACCCGTAAAAATAGTTAACTTTAAATAATTTACAAAATTATATAAATCTGCTAAAGATTTACGTATATCTTTATTATATTATCTGTGCGTATAGTTTTTTGTTTAATAACGGTTGGAGGACATAACCATTTTAAAAGTGTAATTACCTAGCAACACAGTAAACGTCAGATAACATTTGGAACTCTGGGATAAGCTATAGTTAAAAGCCTATAAAACACGCCCTAAAAATTCTGAATAGGTACTTTTTATATTATTGGACGCATTTTATATTATTTGGACGCATTTTATATTATTTATGTTGAAACTTCCGCTGTAATGATAGATAATAATAATAATAATAAATAATAATAAATATTCTTGGACATTTCACACAACGTCCTCTGGTCCCATGCTAAGCTTATATTGCTTGTGTTATGGGTACCAGAATACGGATAGAATACATATACTACTTTTCTTTTGTAAATACATACTTATAATACATAGTAAACACCCAGACGCAGTACAAACATTTGTATGACAATTAAAAACATCACACAAATGATTGTCCTAACCGGGGATCGAACCCGAAACCTCATGATTGGCAGTCCGTTATATGAACCACTCCACCACGAGGCCCGTCAATTAATAATATTGCATTGTCATCGTTCCTTGTTAGGTATGAAAAATTTCAGATTAATCCGACTACATCAAGTGGGTGAAAATCACTTTCAAAGATTCCGTTACATTGATTAATATATTGATAGATACGTACCGGATTAATAAAAGCGGATATTTGTGATATTTTTTGTACACATTTTCATTCAATAAAAATCAGATTTAACAATGTCGTGTGAAATTATAGCATGTTACTTATATGCGTAAAGTTTTATGTTATTATGTTGGCTGTATATGTACCAAGCTCTACATTTAGTAACAAACATGTAATAAAACATTGTGACACGCAAATCGTTGTTTACTACAATATCTATATTTCATACATATTGCATTTAAGGGCCTACATCAATATTATCGTCGACATGTACATATTAACACAGCTAGTAGGTATAGAAAATGAAGAATTAGGGCTATTTTTTTTGTTTACTCAAAATCTACTAAATATATTTTAATTCTGATTTACGTGTTTCTATATTTATATATAGAAACACGTAAATCAGAATTAAAATATATTTAGTAGATTTTGAGTATCGCGTATTAACTAATGAAATAACTTTAAAAACATAAGTAACTATTATTAGTTACTTATGTTTTTAAAGTTATTTCATTAGTTAATACGCGATAATAGACCGACAAATGAAAAAAATACAAAATTAGAGAGGTTGTTTCGCAAGATTTTCTATCGAGAAAACTTTTTTCAATCGCGTTTCTTAGTTTATGCGATCCTAGATCATATATTGAAAAAACATATACCTACTTAAAAATTAGAGCTCTAGCCATTCAATCTTAAGAAACAATGAAAACTTCGTACATAGAAAAATGCACGAAGCTATTTTGGTATCCTCTTAATACAAGTCGTTCTATATTTATACAAGTCGTAGCTCGTGACTTCATACGCGTAAAATTAGAAAAATTTCCCCGTTTTGACAACATTTTTCACTAATGCTTCGCTCCTATTATTCGCTGCGTGATGTTATGTTGCCTGCTGTCCACGATAAAAGTACTATCCGACGAAAAAAAAATTTTTTAATTCGTACCAGTAGTTCCTGAGATTAGCGCGTTCAAACAGACAAACTTCAGCTTTATAATCTTAGTAGGTATAGATACTAGCAGTGGCCCGCAATTTCTTACGCTTATAATATGGAAAATAAAAATATATCTTAACAAATTATACCAAAATATCATCCTTATAGACCAAAAATTCCTTTTGACCGCAACTCCTTACGCGTAGAGCTTAGAAAATTACACATAAAAGCGTTTTTTCCTTGAATAACTCCATCGAATATTATAAATGAGTATAATAATAATAATTAAATATTCACGGACATTTCACACAACGTCCTCTGGTCCCAAGCTAAGCTTATTATGCTTGTGTTATGGGTACCAGAATACGGATAGAATACATAAACTACTTTTCTTTTGTAAATACATACTTATAATACATAGAAAACACCCAGACGTAGTACAAACATTTGTAAGTATTTATGAATATCACACAAATGATTGTCCCAAGCGGGAATCGAACCCGCGACCTTGAGAACGGCAGTCCAGTACATCAACCACTACGCCACGAAGCCCGTCAATATTATTAAATGGTAACAACCTGAGGATAGCTCAAAGCTCAGTCCCATCCGTGACCATAGTGATTGAAAAGTCTACGAAACGTCGGGCGAATATTTATAAGAAATATACCCAATAAATTAAATTGTAGTGAAAAAGTAATCACCACAAGCGGTAGGTACTGAACCTACGACCTCGGAATACCGTTCCGTGCGGTAATCACTTTTTCCACTATATTTTAATTTATTAAGTAAAAGCATAGCAAGTCAATTGCAAAATTGATAAATAACTTTAGATATATACCCGTCTAAATCCGTAAAAAGTAGTTTAATTTCGATACTGACTAATATATACAAAAAAACCGCATTATAATCCGTTGCATAGTTTAAAAGAAGCTTACATAGGGACATACAGAAAAGAATTAATATAATACTAGCTGTTGCCTACAACATCGTACGCGTCAAATTATAAAAATAAAAATAAAAACATAACAAATTAAAATTATACAAAAAAGCCATCCTCATGAACCAATCTATCTATAAAAGAAAACCGCATCAAAATTCATAGCGTAGTTTTAAAGATATAAGCTCACATAGGGACCTACATTATCCGTGTGGTGATGGACTAAGAATACAAGTGTCACCACCCCATCTCCTCCCTAGGGTGCTGTAAAAGTCAGCTAAGGGATATTTTACACAGATAACATCCTCTGTGAGAGATGGAAAACTCGAAAGTAAACCCTGTGGAAACACCCCTGGTCAGCGCGGCACAGTAGACCATGATCCCCCCCATAGTGGTGGAGGCCCGTACCCAGCGGTGGGACGTTACATACATACAAAAACATGGACGTGGACATACATACAAAAATAGCGACTTTGTTTTATAATATGTAAGTAACGATAAGTAAGTAAAGATTTTGCTCCTAAATATGGGTGAATTTATGAGGTGTAACTAGTTTATTAATTAAATAGTTAATGGCGACGTGTGCACGCGCATATCGTCTATTTCGAGCCTCCAAATATCAAAATAAAATTACACATAACCAATCTAAAAGATTCACCGTAAAATCGGTTCGTTTTAATTATTCGGTTTTCGCTTAAACTTGGTCAAATTATTAGAATCCTACTACTAACTGTTGAAATTTGGAAATTATTCCCCGTTTTTGCAACATTTTTCACTGATGCTTCACTCATATTGGGTACAGTGTGATGTTATATAGCCTATAGCCTTCCCCGATAAATGTATTATCCAACACTGTAAGTGTTTTTCAAATCGAACCAGTGGTTCTAGAGTTTAGCGCTCTTCACAACTCTTCAGCTTTATAAGTATAGAAGTAGAGATTTTTTTTGCGATGCATAATATTTAAATTGCCTGCATCCTCATTTTAAATCTATGTAAAATAAACGTAGGTATGTCAAATGTCAATGAACTAATAATTATGTTATTACTAGCTGACCCGGCAAACGTTGTTTTGCCATACTAAAAAAAAAAGTTTGATAAATAGATGTTGGCCGATTCTCAGACCTACTGAATATGTATGCAAAATTTGAGAAGAATCGGTCAAGCCGTTTCGGAGGAGTACGGTAACTAACACTGTGACACGTGAATTTTATATATAAGATTTATTAAAATGTATACAATCATATATGTCAGTCTTGTATTTACTTAATATATAATTAATTAAATAATATCTATTAGAAACTTTTGGCTGAAAGAATATGGTCCTGTTCTTTAAAACTTTTTTTTTTCAAAAGTAAATAAATAATAACATGGCGGGCCCATTTTCATTTTAACTATGGTACATAACTGCATCTAAGAAAAACAGGGCCTAAATAGTTCCAAAATCACTTTTTATTTTCGTTATATATTTCTTTTTTGTTTTTCTGTAACTAGCATGACCCTATAAACACTTCATGGAGGTCAGCTGCAACGCCCATATATGGATGTACACGTTATTGGGAATTGTCGTATTTTTAACACGCTTAAATATTAGTTCGGAACGTATCTATCAATGTATTAATCTATGTAACGGAATTTTTGAAAGTGATTTTCACCCACTTGCAATAATCGGATTGATCTGAAATTTTGCATACCTAACAAGTCGGTACAACAATAATTAAAAAAATATTCACGATTTCCAAGCGTGTTTTTTTGTTTTAGAACTAAGTTAATTATTATATCATAGTAGCTGCTGCCCGTGGGTTCGTACGTGTGGAATTTAGAAAATTTTCCCCGTTTTTGCAACATTTTTCATTGCTGCTTCGCTCTTATTGGTCGCAGCGTTATTTTATATAGCCTATAGCATACCTGGATAAATGTACTATCCAACACTGAAAGAATTTTTTAAATCGGCCTATTGGTTCCTGAGATTAGCGCGTTCAAACAAACAAACAAACCCTTCAGCTTTATAATATTTACATATGTAATATTTTACTCTATTAAGACGGGACGATACCAAATTATGCTCCATACAAAAGTATGGGTATCGTACTTCCGTTTTTCTTCGCGAAAGTTAAACCGATTTTAATAGTTTTTTAAACTTATATTAAAGATATATAGTATATCTATGTTTCTATCACTTTCTTTTTTTCAAAAGATAATAACGAAAAGAAATATGACGATCCGAAAAACCCACTTTTTTCGGTTTTCTTTAGATAAAGTTGCAGCGTCTATCACACAAATTTGGTAAAGCTTTACCAAAAAAGAAAGTGATAGAAGCATAGATATACTCTTTATCTATAATATAACGCAACAACTATTAAAAACTGTTTAACTTTCGTGAAAAAAAAAACGGAAGTACGAAACGTCTTTTTTCAAAGAATTTGTAGGTAAAATCCGCTTCATCTATATTTGTCCCTTTCAGCGCGGCGCTCGGAAATTGGGATAGCAATACCTAAGGCAAATACCTAAATGAGGAGTACAGTACCCTCTTAAGACACATTTTGTGGTTTGGAACTTTGAAGAATGCTTTAACAGCCATATTTGCATCGTATTTCATAACTAGAACATATTAAAATAAAAAAATATAACCTTTTTTTCTAAATATTGTTACAATTGGGTAACTACGCGAGAACACAAACTTACATAGAGACAATCCAATTTAAAAAAGAAATCAACTTGTCTATGGAAACAGAACTACACCCTTTATTTCCGAATGACACCAAACATACTTTTAAAGTGAGACATAAAAAGGAAAACACGGAAAGGAAAGGGTAACACTTCAAAACATCAAAGAGTAAAATACATTTGGGAAAAGTTTCCGAATTCTGCATTAAAAGTGAACGGACATTTTTTGTGAGGCGCCCGTCGTCGCACCCCTGAAACCTTTGAAAGAGGAATGGCCAGAAACTCTCCCTCAAGTCTCACATTTTTTTTCTTTTTACAAGGGAAAAACTTTCTTGTAAATCAATTCGATTTTTAAATAAAGAATTTATTGGTAGATATTTTGATTATAATTTTTCTGTACGTATCTATAAGGTGTTCCCTTGCCGAGTCATGGTAAAGCTCAAGGGACCATCATGGCCCGGCAAGGCAAGAGGAGATAAGAAAAAAAAATCTATAAGGTGTTAGAATAGCAAAATTTATAGTCGTTAAATTCCTTTAAAGTAGTAGTGTTTCTTTTGTCTCCTATATGTATATGCTTTTGGCATTTAAAAAAAAAGATTCAATACTAATCTGTGCATGTAATACAGTGAATGCATAAAGATGTTCTTCATAGACAAATATCTTAAACCTAGACTCGGGTATATTTAGTAACATTAAAAAGGAAATGTTCACTTTAAAAAAAATTATCTCCGCCATAATTTTTTCTTCTAGACAGGCACTGTTCTATTTTCAATTTCTTTTTCTGAAACTAATCTAAATATCTTAAAACCGTTTTTTTCTTGTTATTTTAAAACCTTATATTAAAATAAGAAACAAAACGGTTTTTAAATATTTAGAAGAGTTTTGCACTGTTTCTGGTTAGGTATATACTTGAGTTTAAGCGGCAAGAGTTAGAGAAAAGTTCAAATAAAAAAATATAGACATTCTTTAAATAATTAATTTAAAACTATATTATATTACTTTAATAATCGAAGCCGAAAGAAATAACCCATATCAGATCTCTTTAACATACAAAAAAAACGGAAGCAAGCACCTCATGCACATATAATTACTATAGACAAACTATGTAGGTAACGTTTTATCATAAATTCAATGTCATTACAAGTGGCCTGTCATGTCAAAAATGACATGTTACGGCCATAGACTCATATTTGATTAGATGACGTGTTTTTTAGGGTTCCGTACCCAAAGGGTAAAAACGGGACCCTATTACTGAGACTTCACCGTCCGTCCGTCCGTCCGTCCATCCGTCCGTCCGTCCGTCCGTCCGTCTGTCACCAGGCTGTATCTCAAGAACGGTGATAGCTAGAGAGTTGAAATTTTCACAGATGATGTATTTCTATTGCCGCTATAACAACAAATACTAAAAATAAAATAAAATAAATATTTAAGGGGGGCTCCCATACAACAAACATGATTTTTTTACCGTTTCTTGCTCGATACTAATAACGTTGCCTTATGTTGCATAGATAATGGTACGGAACCCTTTGTGCGCGAGTCCGACTCGCACTTGACCAATTTTTTTTTATTATATATGGATAATACTTGGCGGTTTTTTATCAAGCTGCTTATTTTTTTTAATTGAGGTGTAATTTCATAGCCTTTTACGAGGGTAAATAAAACACTAGAGGTAGTATATTATTAGCGGCCAGTGCTAATTTCGTTGTCTGATATAGTATTGTAGATTACTTGTCACCACTATATTTTCTTAAAAGTATAAATAAAATATAAATATATTCGCAAAGTGACCAAGCTCTATAAATAGAAATAAAAAAACTATATTTTCTTCAATTACATAAAGCATTGTTAACTGTGTTAGGTAGTAAAGTAATTTATTAATTTTGCAATTGACATGCTATGCTTTTTACTTAATACCTTAATCAAATTATCTTAATCAAACTCGAATGAGTTTATATATACATATTTTTTTATTTTTATATTTCAACCCATTTGTATTCTGTAAAGAATACTAAAGTGTTGGTCGAGATATTGTAAAGCAATCTTGATAGATGGCATTGTACGTAAAAATATATAAACTCATTCGAGTGACAAATGTGGTGGTTAATTTGAATGTTGCAGGCACAACCGCAATAAGCTCAGTAGGAAGAGCTTCGGAACGGTATTCCGAGGTCGTGGGTTCAAGTCCCGCTTGCGGCAGTCACTTTTTCCACCATAATTTGATGTGTTAGGTAGCTTAGTTATGTAATGAATGAATAGTGTGTCTAAGGGGTCTCACCGGGTTGAAGCCACATAAATATCCATGTGTGTGTGAAATATGTTTCTATGTGATATACAGGTCTTACGTGTTAAGGGCCTACATCAATATTATTCAATATCATCGCCGACACGTACATATTAACACAGCCAGTAGGCACAGAAAATGAAGAATTAGGGATACTTTTCCTATTTACTCAAAATCTACTAAATATATTTTAATTCTGATTTACGTGTTTCTATATATAATAGTTACTTATGTTTTTAAAGTTATTTTATTAGTTAATACGCGATAATAGACCGACAAATGAAAAAAATAAAAAATTAGAGAGGTTTCTTCGCTAAGATTTTCTATCGAGAAAACTTTTTTCAATCGTGTTTCTGAGTTGATGCGATCCTAGATCATATATTGAAAAAACATATACTTAAAAATTAGAGCTCTAGCCATTCAATCTAAAGAAACAATGAAAACTTCGTACGTAGAAAAATGCACGAAGCTATTTTGGTATCCTCTTAATAGTATATTTAAGGGCCTACATCAATATTATCGTATATCATCGCCGACACGTACATATTAACACAGCCAGTAGGCACAGAAAATGAAGAATTAGGGATACTTTTCCTATTTACTCAAAATCTACTAAATTTATTTTAATTCTGATTTACGTGTTTCTGTACATAATAGTTACCTATGTTTTTAAAGTTATTTCATTAGTTAATACGCGATAATAGACCGACAAATGAAAAAAATAAAAAATTAGAGAGGTTGTTTCGCCTAGATTTTCTATCGAGAAAACTTTTTTCAATCGCGTTTCTGAGTTTATGCGATCCTAGATCATATATTGAAAAAACATATACTTAAAAATTAGAGCTCTAGCCATTCAATCTAAAGAAACAATGAAAACTTCGTACATAGAAAAATGCACGAAGCTATTTTGGTATCCTCTTAACACTATTAATCACTGACAACACACACCCTACTCATGTCTACAATGCTTTTTATAAGACGTCACGAGAGATTCCAGGTAGTCCTGAACGTGGAAGGAAACCGGCTCTTCAAGCTGAGCCTGACTATATCAATAAAAAATTTTCCCGACAATTCTGTACTCCAAAAGATATATGTCAATTTTAAATTCTAATTTGTGTACCTATTCTAGGATATCGTGACAAACAACACAAAGTCCTAAAATAGGTTTTATTTGAGTAGCCTACATCTGTGATTCTATATTTACAGATCAAAAGCTGGCACACTGATAAACTGAACATTTACTTTTATTTAAGTAACGCAAATGAAGCTGGAGCATAAGACACCTTATCATTTTATACTCTAATATTCCGTTGTAAATAAATCTTGATCACGTCAACTGTAAATTAATACTTGATCGTTATTTTGTATTTCGAATTGTAATTGACGTGTCGCCATTTTGAATGACCGTTACAAATTAAGAACGAATGTTTTATTACAAGAACATTCAAATGTTTACTTTATGGCTGTTCGAATTATACCTACACTAAGTTAATATTGCGGTTATACTCACGTTTGTATTTTTTTTGTATTTATATACACAGACTAGCTGTTGCCCGCGACTTCGAACGCGTGGAATTTAGAAAATTTTCCCTTTTTTTGGAACATTTTTAATTGCTGCTTCGCTCCTATTGTACAGCGTGATGTTATATAGTCTTCCTCTAGAAACGTACTATCTTATCGTAACACTGAAAGATTTAAATAAAACTACTTTTTACGGATATATTTGTTTTAAATTTAAAACAAATATACGCGTCTAAATCCGTAAAAAGTAGTTTTATTAAACAAATGAGTCGCGCAAGTGTTAGAAAATATATTAAAAGTTTTTTTTTTAAATCTGTCAGATCAATATATGACGTGTACACATTAGTGAGACTACTCTAGCTAGAGTATCACTACAGTCTACGTAGATAAGCTTTGCTAATCTCGTTCTAATGATCTCTACGAGTACGTCGAAATTAGAGTATAGATTAGATTAGTCTCGAAGCTATCTTGTAACAGTTAAGTTTAGTTGTGCATGTAGTATTGGCACTATTGATTTTAAATTGCGCAATAATACACCACCCTACAAATAAACCTTTCACGCAGCGCACGCAATAGAAGTCCTCAAGTATGGATAATTTTCCCCGTTTTTGCAATATTTTTTAATAATGTTTCCCTCCTATTGGTCGGAATGTGATGTTGCATAGCCTTCCTTGATAAATGGACTATCCGAAGCAAAAATATTTTTTCAATTCGAAACAATAGTTCTTGGGATTAGCGCGTTCAAACATTTTTTTATAATAATAATCATTTATTTAGCTTTAAATTCATATACAGGTTTACACCACAATTATACAATGACACGGTTGAACACTGGTACCCAATTTAAGATCTAACTTCTGTTAGAACATACAAACTCCTTAGCTCTTTAATATTCTATTTTTTTTTCATAAAAACATTTATATATAAAAGTTTGCAGTGCAAATGCGACTTATTTTCTGCACTACGTTAACCATCTATCTCATGAAATGGAGATATTCTTGTGATTTATATCATAACTAGCTGTTGCCCGCGACCCCGTCGCGTGGAATTTAGAAAATTTTCCCCGTTTTTGCAACATTTTTAACTACTGCTTCGCTTCTACTGGTCGTAGCGTGATGTTATTTAATCTAAAGCCTTCCTCAATAAATGCCCTATCTAACACTGAAAGAATTTTTTCAAAAACCAGCTGTTCCTGAGATTAGTGCGTTTAAACAAACAAACATACAAACTCTTCCGCTTTATAATATTAGTATACATTATTATAAATGCATAATAAAGGTGTAGGTATCAATTTTAACATACGCCATCATCATCATCATAACACCACGCCATGGGGGTAGGCAGAGACTATAGACCGCCATCTGCTACGATCCAAACATTCTTCCTTGACTTCATCCACCCTCATACATCTTCATCATCGGTTGTGACCATTTTGAAGTATACCGGCAATGACATCGGAGTATATTTTTCTCGGCTTCTCATAGCGTTCCGTATTGTGTATGAAATTTTAGACTTATACTGTCTTATAAAATTTTTTTTTTAAATATCGTTATTTTATTATGCTATTTTCGTTACGGAATTTCTGGATATAGTCTCCACGCTCAAGCTAATTTTTTTATTATCTTCTAAAATTAAAGAGGTAGGTAATTCTTACCTACTCTATATTATACACTTCTAATTATTGTACTTTATCAAATTAACTTCCATCACAATTAATATAATAATTCTAAGACATTGTAATGTGTATAACCGTATAAACAGTTATTTTATAAATTTCACAGTATTAAACTTTAAAAATTTCTAATCTAACTGCGCCCAAAAGAAATACAAAAATCAACATACAAAATCCCACATTTTTATAATTAAAAAGTAGTTTTCAAGCGATGATATGATACAGTATATATTTTTATGTATTTTATATGCAAAATAATTCAATTATGTCACGATAATATCTTTTACTTACAACTGTTAATGAAGACTGTCTTACTAATTCACTAACACCTGGACACCGTACTCGTTCTAGCTTTAAAAATAATTAGTTACACTAGATTTTAAACACGAATGAAAATTTTATATCCATCTCTCTCACTTTTATTTACAAATCATATTTTAGAAAGAGACGGGTTACGGAAACGGATTTATTCTTTTTAATATTTTGAATTTAGAACAATTAAATATACGTTACAGTATAATTATTTTAAATTAATTATTGTTGGTTTAGACGCACTAATCATTAGCGTGAGTTAGAAATTATTGTAGCTAAGCAAATTTTGTCTTGCTGATTTTTTTTTAATTATCTAGCAGTTTAGAAAAGTATTAATTATTACATTTCGCTAATGTAGAGACTACTTTTAAAGCTTATTTTCAAAGTGTGAATGAGAGAGCTAGAGCGTTTTATGCTCTTATGCCATTTCATTATCGTTTTATACAAAAATAAATGAAAATTGAAATGCCTCTATTATAGCTTATTAGATTTAACGCTAATTAGAGACTATATTGTAAGCTTAAAGCTTCTTTGGGTAAGTGTCATTTAGATGGCGACCCACGCGTTTCATGTTCTTATTCCATTTTATGTTTAAAAAAAAAAAATTTATAGCCAGATAACAAATAACTGACAAAAGGAAGATTTGACCTGATGGTCTTAATAACCAGGTCATAAAAACCTCCAAAATAATAATATTATAGGCATCTAAATTTTTATTCCTTTTTTGAAAGAGCCCTATAAATAAATTCTTAGTCTGTCATCAGACAATTTATATATAACAAATGCTAATTACTTTAACATAAATAAAAGATTAATTTGTGTTGTCAATTAAATTACATTCATTGACACGTGATAACGCATATCTTGTTATGTTTACATCGTCGAGGCGACAAGATGGCCGCCATTTGCAATTTGTTCTAGTTTATTCTGTCTAGGGAAATATTTTTAAAGTCTGTGTTTATATGTGCGTTATTTATTTCTTTAGTTTGTATTTAGAGCTCTTAGTTATGTTTCATTTTGGTTTTAAATAACAAATCTCTCTCCAGCCCATAAACGACCCACTGTTGGGCACAGGCCTCCTCCACTTCGGGAGAGATTATGGTCTGCTGTGTCGCGCTGACCAGGCGCGTTGGCACAGGGCTTAGTTTCGAGTTTTACGTCTCTTACAGTAGATATTACCTAATTACTTATATTGTCCCTTAGTTTACAGCACACTGGGAAAGAAATGGGGTGATGACACTTGTATTCTTAATCCGTTACAACACGGACCATTTTAACAAATAATCAGCTCTAATTAATCGTGAGTGCTTATTATAAAACAAAGTCGTTATTTTTGTATGTATGTCCCTATGTGAGCTTATATCTTTAAAACTACACAACGGATTTTGATGCGGTTTCAACTTACTTAAGAGCAGGTAAAATTTGTTTCAGATTAGACAATATTCGTCATATATACATAACAAATAAACCTAATAATATTAAAATGTATACCTACTTAACGTTGCTAATGAATACGGCAGGGTACATAGAGACAAAACAAAACGTTGCTAATGAAAATATTTGAATTTTCTTTTTAATTATTATATTTACGTCGGTCGTTGATAAATGTGCAAAATTGCAAATAAAATCGGCATTAAAAAAAGGGGTAAAAATTACAGTCGAAGATTTCGTAAATAGATACGAAGGAAGCTGATAAAAAAGTTTTATAATAGTTACATATTAATTAATTGCAACTTATGACTTAAATAAGAAACAATAACAAAGTGGTTGCTAGGTGCCATTGTAAATGCACTTCAGTGGGAATAGGTAATGCGTCGCGTTTGTGGAGTTAGCTAGGTAGGTTACTAGGTACGCCTTACCACTGTGTTATGCGCTTATAATAGAATGAAGAAATAGACTTAGTTTGTAGCATCAGTAAAGTTATTCAGTAATTTACCTACTACAAAGCCTATAAACTTAGTTGTTTATGGTTGAAAATGTGAATAAAAAAAGTTGAATCATACACAACGTAATATTATTGTTCTCGCCGATTTATTTTTAGTAAACGTATAGTTTTTCAACATGTTTCACTAAAGCTTCGCTCTTATTTGTAGCAGCGTGATGTTATATAGGCTATAGTCTTCCTTGATAAATGGATTATCCAACACAAACATATTTTTTTCTATTTGAACCAACAGTTCCTGAGGTTAACTTCTCAAACACACAAACAAACTCTTCAGCTTTATAATATTAGTATGAATTCGCCCTATCCCTATCATCACCTTATACGTAAGTAAGCATTATATTTTTGCACGCACGCCAACACAAACAAGAAAAAGCTTTTAAAAAAAAAGGTAGTTATTTTTTTATCAAGGCAAATGCTTATGAATGCGTGTAAAACCTGTTTTCTCTATTGCTGTCAATATTTATTATCATTGGCAACACTAACTGCATTTTTTATTACAAGCTTTATTTATTTTTTCAACACTTCCCGTGGCAGTGGCACTGTTTTCCCGCGTTAGTTTTTTTTGCTATCTTATCGCTAGCAGTTTGATGTTAAATATTTCCTTATAAAATTATGCTGTTTAAATTACGATAGCGTGTTTTAATGGAACGATGTGATAAAAATTATAGCAATATTACATTTAAATTATTCTTATGTGTGAATAATGGGTAATTTTTATCTGTGATTATTAGGCTTACGTTGCTGTAACTAAATTAATAAAAAGGAGGTAAAAACGATTACAATCAGAGGTTATATTGTACGAAAAAGGAAATATGGTCATAAAAAATATTATACATAGGTATTCTCTATCCTTTTATAGTTTTCCCTATCCATACGAGATACTAATAATAATCATTATGTTATCGGTTTATTTTGAATCGGTAACTAACTATATGTAATGATTTTTAGTCTTATTCATAATGACTTATCGGAAGTTAAAAAGTTCGCTAAAATCGGTTCGCGAAAATTGTCAAAACTTGTTATTCATAATAGTCTTTTTACGCTAAAACGTTTATTATCTCTCCGATAAAATCTCCGTTTAAACCTTCGATAAGTCATTATGAATAAGACCAATATTTATAGGGCTTCATTCATGATTTCATTTAAAACTGCCGTCCAGTGTGGATAAAATATTCTTAATTTTATTAAAAATTGCACCTTACCTTAAACTTCACATAACTTAAAAACGAAAATTGATAGTTACGAGTATATTAACAATTCGGATAATATGTTAATTGAACTTTCATTAAAATAAACCAAAGTTATAGATTAACGCTTTCAATTAACGAAATGGCCAAATAAACTACACCATAGTTGTTTTTATTTTTCAGTTAAGTTTAGTTGAGCACGTAGAATTGATACCATTGTGTATTTAATTTAGGTAGAGGCAGAGGGTTAGGTAGAGAGTTCACACACAGGGTAGCGTAGCTTTGGTAGCTAGCTAGGGTCTAGAATATCGCCTGAGAAGTTGATAATTTTGGACAAAACAAATGTATTGATGTATAGATAACGTTTGTGACCAGTTAAATTCAAGCTAAGTTTATGTTTAAATATAGAATTTAAAATAAATTCGCAGACATAATAAAAAATTATTTTGGATCGCAATAAATCTTATTTTACTAACTAAACTCATTCCGCCTTATTACAAAACGTGGACTAAGTTTAAGCCACAGTTTAAGCCTGGCTTTTTAAACACTTCAATTGCGCATTTCAAGCAGATTTTTCTCAAATCCTAGATCTAACAACGACCTTAGTCTTAAACCGACGCCAAACTAGTGTCAGAGCTTACATAGTCAATTGAAATGTATTTCAGTTCGCGTGTGTGGAATGTAATGTAAATAGAGTTAAGTACTTATAGTGAATTGTAATGTCACTTGATAATGGTTATTATATTGAAGAATGTGATAAACTTCTTTTTTTAAATTAGCTAACGGCTGAAGTTGAATTTAGGATATCAAATTATATTTTGTCATGCATGATATATATTTTAACCGACTTCAAAAAAGGAGGATGTTCTCAATTCGTCTGTATGTTTATTTTTTGTTTGTTACCTCATAACTTTTAACTGGGCGAAGCGATTTTAATTATTCTATTTTTACACGCTTTATATTAGCTTCACTTGTATGTTTGTTTGTATGTTTGTTTGTTTGTATGTTTGTTTGTTTGTATGTTTGTATGTTTGTAACCGACTCCTTTGGACGCTATTTTGACCCACTTTAAACGTTCAGATTCTATTCAAATTTTGCACACCTGTCAAAGACCGATGACAATGCAATAATTCGATTAAATAAAGCGTGTTTTTTAGTTTTTTTAAACTATTATTATTATTTAAAAGATAGTAGTTCCCGTGTGCACCAAGTCAGGACCTGATCTCTTGAGAAATCGAGAAAAACCCTCAAATTTCAAAAGCTCATGAAGTTGGTAGAACTTTTCAAAAATACTCTAATAAATAGTAAGTAATAGTAATAAGTAGTAGTAAGTATAATAGTAGTGTAGTAAGTGAATCAGATATCTAGTAAGTGTAGTAAATCTGTAGTAATATATGTAATAGGTTCCAATTGATTTTTCTTTTTTCATTTGGGCAACTCAATTCGAGTGTTACCATTTTATATTACGAACTCTTTTGTTTCAAAATTATTTTAATAGTTTAAAAAAACTAAAAATACGCTTTATATAGAAAACCCAACTAAAAAAATAGAAAAAAAGAGTTTCACTGGAAATGCGCGCATGCGTAGTTCGCGTACTAGCCCTCTCTCTTACTCTCATGCAAACTGCAAAGGATCCGGAAAGAGATTAATGAATCCTGGCGAATCTAACCACGATAATCGGATATTTTAATCGAATTATTGCATTGTCATCGGTCTTTGACAGGTGTGCAAAATTTGAATAGAATCTGACCGTTTAAAGTGGGTCAAAATAGCGTCCAAAGGAGTCGGTTACAAACATACAAACATACAAGTGAAGCTAATATAAAGCGTGTAAAAAGAATTTGGGATACTTAGGAAATGGTAGATAGTAGTTTTGAAAAAAAAAAAGACTACATATTAAGCATCTTTTCTTGTTTCTTTTTCTGTTTGGTATGGCTTTTTTTTTTTTTTTTTCTTTCCCTCCGTCCATTTAAGATGGTATGGCTTTAATACTTTACAAATCGTTACAAGACACGATACTGTCAAAAATGTTTTTTTTGAATCTGTGTTTCCATATTCTTAAAATTAAATTCGTCGGAAAAGTAGAATTATTATTATTTCAGATTTTCATGAATTTTAATATTTAAATACCTTTGTCATTACGCATATAATACGCAGAATATTTCTGAAAATCAATTACATTTAACATGATTATGCGCTTTAAAATTCCCCATTGGGATAGATAAGTGAAACGGCAAAGTTTCTGTCCGCGCCCTTAAACCTCTGTACTGTGACCATACTGTGACTATTTTGAAGGAATTAACTTTTTTATAAATATAATTTTTAACGTGCTTTTTTAGCTTCGTTCAAATGTAGATAGATATGAACGAAGCTAATGTATAAATCTAAGTATGTAATGGAAAAACTATTTTCACCCACTTGCATTAGTCGGATTGATCTGAAATTTTGCACATTTAATAATGACCGGTGACAATACAATAATTTAATATATCGAGATTTTCAATCTACTTTTTCAGCTAAGCATATAACTATGCAGCTTTTCGACCCTATTTGTCTTTCGTATTAGTTCTGGAGAAACATCAAATTATCAATAATGTTAGCATACATTTAAACTAACTAGATTTCAAAAGACAAAACAGGACCCTGTTGTTGAGACTTCGGTGTCCATCCGTCTGTTACCAGACTGTATATGTTAAACGGTGATAGTTTGAAAGCAGAATCGACAGTTTATGTACTTATATCAGTTCATCCTTTAACCTACTCATCACCATCATTCTCCTGTCCCTTATCCCTTTATATAGGGTTGGAAATATGATGATTATCCTAATCCTAACTAATTTTTAAATGTGAAAACGAGTTGATGAGACAATAAAAATTTTGACGAGCTTAAGTGTTAAGGGCCTACATCAATATTATCGTATATCATCGCCGACACGTACATATTAACACAGCCAGTAGGCACAGAAAATGAAGAATTAGGGATACTTTTCCTATTTACTCAAAATCTACTAAATATATTTTAATTCTGATTTACGTGTTTCTATATATAATAGTTACTTATGTTTTTAAAGTTATTTCATTAGTTAATACGCGATAATAGACCGACAAATGAAAAAAATAAAAATTTTGAGAGGTTGTTTCGCCAAGATTTTCTATCGAGAAAACTTTTTTCAATCGTGTTTCTGAGTTGATGCGATCCTAGATCATATATTGAAAAAACATATACTTAAAAATTAGAGCTCTAGCCATTCAATCTAAAGAAACAATGAAAACTTCGTACATAGAAAAATGCACGAAGCTATTTTGGTATCGTCTTAATGTGTGGAACGAAACTATAGCGCGATTTAAAAAAAACTGAACAACGCCATATATCGAGTGTATATAGTAAACTTCTGTTTGTTAAGGTTTGATTTTTAATTTTCACGCGAACGAAGTCGCGGGCAACAGCTAGTAGTAGGATAATAACAGTACAGAGCCTTTCGCGTGTGAGTACAATTCGGACTTGACCGGTTTTAAATGGTATTGTCCGTATTTTATTGTAATGTGTGGACACACTATTGTAGAGGGTTTGAGTGGTTAGGGGACGCGATCACACGAAGCTCTTTCGTTAATTACCACCGCACAAATCTGTCTACATTAATAGATACTCACTAGATACCTATCTAATCATTATTAACACCTAACCAGGAGGCCCGTGCCCAATTTCTTATTCCTTCCTGCTCTTCAACCCATTAATGTTTCACAGCTGGGCACGGGCTCCCTCCACTTTAGGAGGGACTATGGTCAACTGTGCCGCGCTGACCAGGCGTATTGGCACGAGACTCAGATTTATATTGTCCCTTAGCTGGCTCTTACAGCACCCTGGGGAAGAAATAGGGTGGTGAAACATGTATTCTTAATCCGTCATTAGCCGAACCCGGGTCCAACAGTGGGACGTAATAGGCCGGAGAAAGGTAGGTAGCAAGAAGTTTAGTTGTGGAACGAATTTAGTACTTTTAGCCATTGAATATTTATAAAATAGATATTTTCTGACGGGCCTGGTGGTCATATGTTGGTTGGTCATGGATTACGACGTCGCAGGTTCGATTCCCGCACGGGATAATCATTTGTGTGATAATTATAATTGTTTCGTGGGTACTGTGTCTGGTTGTTTCTATGTATTTTATGTATGTATTTACAAAAGAAAAGTAGTATATGTATTCTATCCATATTCTTGTATCCATAACACAAGCATATTAGCTTAGCTTGGGACCAGAGGAGGTTGTTTGAAATGTTTATGAATATTTATTTATTTATTTCATTTCTTTTAGATAACAATCTTTGGTCCAAATTAAAGCATAAAACCCAATAAAATATGTTATTGAACCACTTGCTATCTCAAAAATATACTAAACATGTTATCAACAAATAATTATATGTGTATGTATGTAACAGCTGCTTGTTCGTCGCACACGCTAGCCTTATTAGGAACATCACGAACATGCATAAACTAAAACAAACATATTTATGTAACAGATAATGTTATCTTATGGTTTCCGCTTATCTATACATATAATAAATCTGTAGAAAAATATTTTTTGTACATTGAATATATTTTCCAAAAACATAGTCAGACGGTTAAAGGACAACCAACAGAACCCATTTCCAGCATTTTTTAAATTTTTGTCTGTTTGTCTGTTTAGATGTTTGTCTGTGCACGCATCACGTAAAATGCACAACACTTATAAATATAAATGTTATACATAAAAATTTTACACAACTCAAGGTATTACTTAGTCTTTGTTTCATTGCAATCGGTCCACTCAATCAAGAGATATTTACATAATAAGAAATTTCTCAATTAGTTACTTGCAACGCCATCTAGCGGCAAAAAAATAATCAAAAAATTTCTTGGGTCGATCGAAAACAATCGATCCACGCGAACGGAGTCGTGGGCACAGCTATATTTAATAGAATTATTATATTATTTTTATTTCTTTATTTTCTCTATGAGCGAACTAATTTATCCAATTATGTATTTATTGTATGTCCCATCCCTAATGGTTTCTTCGACTCTGATGACCTTGTACGCGGTTTTTTTCTTTTTGTATTCCTTTCTCCGCCTTGCCCTGCCGGGCCATGATGGTGCCTTGAGCTTTACCATGACGAACTTGTACGCGTGTAGGGGTCATATGTTTTTTGCCGACTTAAAAAAAGCAGGGGGTTCTCAATTCATCTGTATGTTATTTTTATTTAATATTTGTTACCTCATAACTTTTATCTGGGCGAACCGATTTTAATGATTCTTTGTTTATTTGAAAGCTGGTGGTTCTCGTGTGGTCTTATTGGCACCAGGTCAATATTTGATGGTTATCTCTTGAGAAAACGATGAAAACTCTCAAATTTTAAAGGCACATGAAGTCGGTTGAACGATTTCTTTAAAATACCTACTCAATTATTTATAAAATAATGCAAGAACTTTTCATAAATAATGTTTGGGAAGGAAAAGTAGGATAGCAAACAAAATAATAATACGGAAGACATCTGAAGGACCTAAGCCAACAAAATGTCGACAAGATAGCGTCGAACAAATGGCTTAGCAATGGAGACCTATTTCCTGAAACCGAGGGATTCATTATGGCTATCCAGGACCAAGTTGTTGAAACTCGTAACTATAGAAAGCACATTATGAAGATTCCTTTGACCATAGACATTTGTAGAAGATGTAACAGCGCAACTGAAACCATACAACACATCACAGGTGCTTGTAAAACTATTGTCCAGACAGACTACAAACACAGACACGATCAAATAGCCAATATCATTCATCAAAAGTTAGCATTTAAGTACAACCTAATTAGCAGCCTCTGGACACCATACTATAAATATACACCCGAACCCGTACTAGATAATCACACCCACAAACTTTACTTCGACCGAGCAATTCTAACTGATAGAACTATACACTACAATAGACCAGACATTACTCTCTTGGATAAAGTAAATAAAAGCGCCTTACTCATTGACATAGCTGTGCCTAATTCACATAATTTGCAAAATACAATATCTAAAAAACTCTCTAAATACACAGACCTAAAAATCGAAATAGCACGTCTGTGGAACTTACGCAACATCACTATAATACCTATTGTTATATCGACCACAGGAATCATTCCCACTGAACTACATCAATCAATAAGTACTCTAGACCTTCCACCGAATATATACCAAACCTTACAGAAAGCAGCTATTTTAAATACATGTAGAATAGTTAGAAAATTCTTGCAGTCGGAATATGACTCACACACAAACACAAATCCTACAACTTACAATATAACTACACACCAATAAATCACACAGACAACTATATAGTCTTATTCTTGGTTAACACTTGGCTTCGGCCCGTGTTCTCCTTAAAAACCGGCAAAAGCCGAGATACAAAAAGTATATAAAAACATAATAATAATAATAAATATTCATAGACATTTTACACAACGTCCTCTGGTCCCAAGCTAAGCTTATTATGCTTGTGTTATGGGTACCAGAATACGGATATAATACATAAACTACCTTTCTTTTGTAAATACATACTTATAATACATAGTAAACACCCAGACGCAGTACAAACATTTGTATGACAATTAAAAACATCACACAAATGATTGTCCTGACCGGGAATCGAACCCGAGACCTCATGATCAGCAGTCCGTTATATAAACTACTCCACCACGAGGCCTGTCAAATGTCCGGGATTTTGCAAATTTTTTATGGTAGCCCTATTTAGAGCCAAAACTAAAGACAAATTATATAAGTACATAGTTATTGTTAGATTTTGAAATTAGAACTCACCACCAGTAAGTACTTTAATTTTTTTTTTAATTTATAATTCTTACAGACTAAGTATGTTTAGTTTATACAGGCAGTATAAACTAAACATAGTCTGTAAGACAGACTACACATGTCATTCGTTGTTCACCCTACTTTGTTAGAGGAGCCCCCTATAGTTTTAAAACGCTACTAATTAGACCTGTGCCAATATAAATCGTGCTAGTGAAACTCGTCTTTAGACATACGAGTAGGTACCGATTCTTAGTACACAACTAAACTTAGCTAAAAAATGAAAATTGATATTGTCATATATATATATTGATATTGTATATTGCACAATAAGGCTACTAAACTTTTTATAATGAAAACTGTGCATTACATACTAACGATTTTAATCTAATATATAAAATTCACGTGTCACAGTGTTAGTTACCGTACTCCTCCAAAACGGCTAGACCGATTCTTCTCAAATTTTGCATACATATTCAGTAGGTCTGAGAATCGGCCAACATCTATTTCTCGAACTTTTTTTTTTAGTATGGCAAAACAACGTTTGCCGGGTCAGCTAGTCTTATATATAAAATTCACGTGTCACGGTGCTAGTTACCGTACTCCTCCGAAACGGCTTGACCGATTTTTATGAAATTTTACATGCATATTCAGTAGGTCTGAGAATCGGCCAACATCTATTTTTCAAGCCTTTTTTTTAGTATGGCAAGACAACGTTTGCCGGGACAGCTAGTTATAATATATGAATGTGTACAAAAAACTAGGAAGTAATAGATATTGACACTGTCAATTTTCATTTTTTAGTTAAATTTGGTTGTACACGTAGAATTGGCACCATAGATCATCCATCCATCAGCCTTTCTCCCTCTGCTGCTTGACATAGAATTCTCCCATAGACCGCCACAACACACATATAATAACAACAAACTTCTTTAAAATTTATTTACTATACCTAAAAATTAAAAAAAGAATTTTTTTTTTAATACATTGACATTTTACACAACGTCCTCTGGTCCCAAGCTAAGCTTATATGCTTGTGTTATGGGTGCCAGAATACGGATAGAATACATATACTACTTTTCTTTTGTAAATACATACTTACATAGAAACATCCAGACGCAGTACAAACATTTTTATGACAATTAGAAAAACTGGTCAAGTGCGAGTCGTACCATTATCTATGCAACATAAGGCACGTTATTAATAAATGAGCAAACAACACACACAATACTTAATTAATCACGTTTGTTGTATGAGAGCAAGAAACGGTAAAAAAATCATGTTTGTTGTATGGGAGCCCCCCTTAAATATTTATTTTATTTTATTTTTAGTATTTCTTGTTATAGCGGCAATAGAAATACATCATCTGTGAAAATTTCAACTCTCTGGCTATCACCGTTCTTGAGATACAGCCTGGTGACAGACGGACGGACGGACGGACAGCGAAGTCTCAGTAATAGGGTCCCGTTTTTACCCTCTGGGTACGGAACCCTAAAAAGCACACAAATGATTGTCCCGAGCGTGAAACGAACCCGCGACCTCTTGATCGGCAGTCCGTTACATAAACCACTCAACCATGGGGCTCGTCAAATTTATGAAACGTACCAAAAGGAAAAACGGCACGCTATTACTGAGATTTCGCTGTCAGTCCATCTGTCACCAGGCTGCATTTCTGAAACGGTGATAGCTAGCGAGCTGATTCACAATTTATGTATCTTAGTTGATGCTATAACAACCAATACTAATCATCATTTTTCTGCCCTTATCCCGTTATTTAGAGTCCGGAATGTGACCTTTATATTATGTTAATAAAAGAAACCTTCGTGTGTGGGACCAACTCGCACTTGACCGGTTTCTTCCCTCCCACAAGAAGTGATTACTTCAAAACTTCAACATTAAAAAAAATAGAATTGATCATGGCAATGCTCTAATCGAGTTTGACCAAAAAGAAGAAAAAAGACTTCAACATTTGTATGTGTCACCTACGTTTATGTCCACAAGTTTATAAACACAAGAAAAAGCTAAGCCATTGATTAAATCAAAAATGAAAACGATTAATGCTTTTAATTACAACGCCATTAAAGAGCCTTAACCCACAATTTACTAACAATACGAAAATTTGAAAAAGGAATAAGAATTTAACTCGCCTCGTTTAGGGGTGTCCCTTAAAATTTGGGCACTTTACTTCCGGAAACCGAGGGGTTGGCTTGATGATTGACTCCGTCGAGTGTACTTGGGAATTGTCACAATATCTTTTTCAATATTTTCAAGAGTTTTGATTCTCAAGATGTCAATACAAAGCGTAAGAATTACAATGCAGTGGTTTAACAATACTTTAGGAAGATGTTTTTCTTTTTATGTAAAAACGTTAAAATTAGATTTTAAATGATTACGTAAATGTAAGCTACTTGTTCAATGGCTAAATCAATCAGTCTGCTTGAAGTCACTTACATATTTATGTGTGCTTGAAAATGTATATAATGTGTGTCTATGATACAGGCTATACGTCATTTGAAACGTAATTATTTTATGAAGTACGATTTAGCCAGGCTAAAGTTACTTGTCCTTATTTTTAAACGTTAACCCAACCTCTGTTATATCTGTGAGTCTACTATGCCGCACTGATCAGGCACGTTGGCACAGGGTTTGTTTGCAAGTTTACCATCAGCTCTCATAAAGAATGTTATCTGTTTACTTTAGCTAGCTTTTACAGCACCTTGGGTAGGAAATGGGGTGGTGACACTTTATTCTTAATGTGTCACTACAAAGACATATAGCATAGTTTAATATGCTGACAATATGCTGAAATGGGACCTATTGCTGCTGCCACGGGTATGGTATACTTATGTAGATAGTCTTATTAAATGTAATATCTTACCTATATGTTTTCATGTTTATTTAAGTATATTGTATGTGTTGGTTTAGCGGTAATAAAAAATATTTCTTTCTTTCTTTCTTTCTAATATGGGCGCTGTCGAAATTACTCCAAGTCTTTTTTAGAATATAAATAATTATTGATTTCGTTGGCTTGAATTGAATTGAATATAATTGAATTGATTAAAATTTATGAATATTATCTACTTAGGTATTTGTCAGCATAAACTCTTTCAAGGGATTCATAGTCTAATAGGATTTATTTTCACTGAGGGCTCTCATGGTTGGCTCATTGGTATCTTCGAAATAGGGTCTGAAGCTCGCAGCCTGGATTAGAATAAAAAAAATTGTTTTCCTATTAAGCAATACAATATTTTTGATCAACATAATATAACACTTTTCTTATTTACTTGGTATTATCAATAAAGACATCACGACGCAATTTTGGCGCCACCCAAATTGACAGTTCTCTCTTTATTTTTTTTAGAGCCGCTCGATTTGCGTTTCATTATAACCTCTATACCAAAGACAACACTTCTTTATTTAAAAAAAGAACTGCTACAGATAACATAGATACGATTTACCAACGTGACCCTAAGAAACTAATATAATTTTATCAATGGCGTCTTTCTGTCTATCTTTTGACCTTTGAGGTCACAATGGATCCTTTCATGATCCGCAAAGAAGTCTTTGAGTCCTAATCAGTAAGATATTGTCTCTTAAAGTGCCGTAAAGTTATATGATTTATTTTATATAGATAACGATTGAGACATTTAAATGTTTGTGGTGGCGTCTAAGATATGAATAGTCGATTGTTTTTGAACGCACTCTTGACTCCTTTGGATTGTCTATGATTCTTTTGTGGAGGTATTGATACGTAAGTAACACTACAATAACTCACGAAGTAATTTAATCATAATTTATTAGATAAAATTTTAAAAGCCATTAATTAATATGTTTCTTGGATTAGACCTGACAAGTTTCACAAACACGTTACAGACACAGACTTGGTACAGTATTCTGTAAAAACAGTTTAACCGAATTATTTTCATACTAAATCTCTTATCGCATTTTCAAAAACGTGGAGAGTGATTTTACTTTTTCATAGCATTTTATCAGTTTTTTTGCAGTTTTTTATTTTGATATACTGAGATATACCTAGTTAGTAACTTCTATATATGTTCTTCTAGCTGGCTAAAGACTATTCTGTAGACATAGAAAAAAAATTCTTTTCTTAAACTTTTTATGTAATTCTAAATTTGAAATTGAATAATGTAATGACGGATGTAATCACGTTCCCGCCAAAAACCATCAGATTGCATTTTCTGTCAAATGTTAAGCGTTGTTCTTTTTTAGGGTTCCGTACCCAAAGGGTAAAAACGGGACCCTATTACTGAGACTTCGCTGTCCGTCCGTCCGTCCGTCCGTCCGTCCGTCCGTCCGTCCGTCCGTCCGTCCGTCCGTCCGTCCGTCCGTCCGTCCGTCTGTCACCAGGCTGTATCTCAAGAACGGTGATAGCTAGAGAGTTGAAATTTTCACAGATGATGTATTTCTATTGCCGCTATAACAACAAATACTAAAAATAAAATAAAATAAATATTTAAGGGGGGCTCCCATACAACAAACATGATTTTTAGGGTTTCGTACCCAGTATCTCAAGAACGGTGATAGCTACACAGTTGAAATTTTCACAGATGATGTATTTCTATTGCCGCTATAACAACAAATACTAAAAATAAAATAAAATAAATATTTAAGGGGGGCTCCCATACAACAAACATGATTTTTAGGGTTCCGTACGCAGTATCTCAAGAACGGTGATAGCTAGACAGTTGAAATTTTCACAGATGATGTATTTCTATTGCCGCTATAACAACAAACACTAAAAATAAAATAAAATAAATATTTAAGGGGGGCTCCCATACAACAAACATGATTTTTTTACCGTTTCTTGCTCGATACTAATAACGTTGCCTTATGTTGCATAGATAATGGTACGGAACCCTTCGTGCGCGAGTCCGACTCGCACTTGACCAATTATTTAAACGTTTCTCAGAATCCAAACAAATCAAAGGTATTATTTAAAAAGGTTTTGCAGTTTTATGATGTTGATTCATGCATAATTTAGTCTTAATTAGTTTATTTGTTTATTACCGTTAAATTCTATAATGGCATGAATGTTGCTAGAGGAAAAAATAAAGTGATTTATTTTTAAATTTATATCGATGCACTTTTTTATTATGAGTGTTTAATAAAAAATTATTGACTATGGTGTCAATTTTGATTGCAAAGCTAAGAGAAACGAAATTAAAATATAAATAGCGCTTATAACATTTATTTATTTAATTGTTTTTTTACCCATAGATGTCTGGATAAATAATATGTTTAAATCTAGATAGAGATTTTAGCCATATTTCGTTTTATTTTAGTTTAGTTCAATTATTGGTTATCATTGGCACCAATTCTGTTATACAAACTAAACTTTTCGTGACTCATCAATATTTAATGTTCTCTAACAATTGCGCGATTTTTAATAAAACAAATTTGTCTAATGTTGATAAACCCCGTAACCACTGATCACAGAGGACATCTTACAGCTCAGTATTATTCGTGATCATGGCGGACTGAAAAGTCTCCGAAACGTCGGGCTAAAATTTAAATGAAATATACGCGTCCATATCCTTAATAATCTACTTAGTTTAAAAACAAAAAACACGCTTAAAAATCCTGATTCTTTTTCTAAATAATTGCGTTGTCATCGGTCCTTAATATGTGAGCCAAATTTTTGATCAATCCGACTACTGCAAATGGGTTAAAATCACTTTCAAAGATTCGTTTACACAGATTAATACATTGATAGATACGTACCGAACTATATAAGAAATAAGCGTGTTAAAAAGCGGTTTTATTTAGATACTTATAGCATACCTCTTTATAAAAACGCACAAAGTCAAAAAACGCAGCTTGTAGTGCAATATAAAATAATATAAAACTTAATGATCGTACTTAATATGTGTTCACAATGTTAATTACTAAATAATTATCACAAAAAACCCTTTAAACATATTTCCGGTGTCTCAGTAGGGCTCTTTAAAAAATTAACCCTTTTCTTAGTAATATTTATCGTATCTATGATAGGCCGTTACATGTATTGTAAAAAAAAACCGGCTAAGTACGAGTTACATTCGAATTCGAAGGGTTCGTTATTAGATATCTATACTTATAATTTAATATTATAAAGCTGAAGAGTTTGTTTGTTTGTTTGAACGCACTAATCTCAGAAACCACTTTTCCCATTTCAAAAATTATTTCAATGTTAGATAGTACATTTATCTAGGAAGGCTATAGGCTATATAACATCACGCTGCGATCAATAGGAGCGAAGTAATAGTGAAAAATGTTATATTTATAAACAAAAAAAATCGACTCATTTGTATTAATGCAATTTAAAAATTTTTAAATAAATCTTTTTACGGAATTAGACGTGTGTCTAAATTCATAATTAAAACATGCGTCTGAATCCGTAAAAAGTACAAAGGACTAACAGAAGCGTAGTAATTATAATAAAAATTTGTAAAAAAAAATTCTAATTTTTTTTTACACTTGCGCATCACCTTTGTTTCAATAACATTTAAACAAATGAAGTCTAACCGCCTTATTCATAATGACTTATCGGAGGTTTAAAAGTTCGCGTCTTTTTACTCTAAAACGTTTATTATCTCACCGATAAAATCTCCATATAGACCTCCGATAAGTCATTATAAATAAGACCGTAAATCCGTAAAATTTAGTTTTATTTAAAAAAAATCTAAATTTCACACGTACAAAGTCACGGGACATGTTATATTCGTCACACCGGCCCCAAATAATGGGATTGGAGCAGGAGAATGACTATGGTGAGTATTTGTTTTTATAGGATCAACTTATTTACATAAACTGTGAAATTTTTAGTTCTCTAGCTATCACCATTAAAGAGATAAAGCCTTGTGATAGACGAACGGGCGTACGGGGAGAAAAGTCTCAATTGTAAGGTCCACCAAGGAGAATATCAATCTTAAGAGGATACCAAAATAGCTTCGTGCATTTTTCTATGTACGAAGTTTTCATTGTTTCTTTAGATTGAATGGCTAGAGCTCTAATTTTTAAGTATATGTTTTTTCAATATATGATCTAGGATCGCATAAACTCAGAAACGCGATTGAAAAAAGTTTTCTCGATAGAAAATCTTAGCGAAACAACCTCTCTAATTTTTTATTTTTTTCATTTGTCGGTCTATTATCGCGTATTAACTAATGAAATAACTTTAAAAACATAAGTAACTATTATATATAGAAACACGTAAATCAGAATTAAAATATATTTAGTAGATTTTGAGTAAATAGGAAAAGTATCCCTAATTCTACATTTTCTGTGCCTACTGGCTGTGTTAATATGTACGTGTCGGCGATGATATACGATAATATTGATGTAGGCCTTTAAACAATATTATAAAGGAGGTCATATAATAATCGTCTACTTAATTAAGTCTTATTTTAAATAATGGTTGGTTGACAGTTGTCATTACTTGTAAGGGATTTTCTAAAAGTAACAAAATGATTTGTGAATATTTGATAATCCTTACTAATTTATAAATGAGAAATCCGGATGACGACAAAATAAAGATTTTGACGAGCTTAACAGCCGTATTTACAAACGTTACTGTGAGGTCTCGTAGTAGATAGGTAGGTAGTCTCTCGTAGGTCTCTCTCTATAGTAGGCATGGACGCACAGGGGTAGCAAAATCATTTCACAAACAATACTTAAGTGGTGAAGCGCACTATGCGTTTGTTAAACTGAACTAAGTTTTGTCTATGAATACAAAGGCTCGATGATCGGAACGCACTGGGAAGTGTTACCCTTTGCACAGTGCATCAACACTTAAGTACTTACTTATGTAAATATTGTTTGTGAATACGGGTGTAAGTGATAATGTAGGTAACGAAACTATAGCGCGATTTAAAAAACGGTACAACGCCATCTATCGAGTGTTATTGTAAACTTCTGTTTGTTAAGGTTTGATGTTAAAATTTCACGCGTACGAAGTCGCGGGCAACAGCTAGTTGATAATAAATGTACAGAATGTTATTGGAAGATAGCTAGTATTATTTATTTGATCACTAGCTTACCGTTTCGTTTGCCTTTTGCTATGGACCCCTAAAAACCTTTACATTCCTGAGTAATTAGAAAGAGGTAGATAATATGCATCAAATTACATACGTTAAAACTATCTAATACAAATTAGATGATAAATTTTAAACCAAGGGTTGTGTATTTGGGGGTTTAATCCGCCTTGAATCAATGTGACAGACTTTCTACATATTTAGTGAATTCTTTTTTAAAGTCCATAAAAAATTAAGTAAATTGAAATTCCTATGACCTAAATTCTAGCTAATCCATTGTACCTACATCCTATTAAATCATGTTGATAAACTCCGCTCAAATTTTATTAATATCTTAAAGATATATATGTACAGCTGCACAGTTTAAAAATAAACAATTAAAATATGTAAATAAATACAAGTTTACAAACTCATTTATGAAAAATGTGACTTAAAAAGGTTGTTATAACATTATTAAAATAATATTTTCATTATAACTAGCAACAAAAAACAAAAAAACGCGGCTTCTATAAAAAAACAATGTTCTAATTTTAAAAATCTAAGAATCATAAATAACACCGCAGACATGGAGTCTCCAAGAACTACTAACAATTGCAAATGAACTAGGAAGTATAATAGAATCAGGCGAAAATTAAATATTCTAATAACGTATAGTTTGTTGAAACGGGCACAATCTGAAATAATTCTGGTTAGATATACGAGGCGTCGATTGCCGAACATTAGATGTTCGTGATTTGAATTATTTTGATTTTAGAACAATTGTGCCGACTTGACCCGGACTTTGCCTTAAGAATTAACAGGAAAAATACTATTTTGCCATAGACATAGTCATAGACACAGAACAAAAATACTGGACAGGTCCTCGTACTTGTCCAGTATTTTTGTTCTATGGTATCTATAATTAATATTATAAATCTGAAGAGTTCAAACAAAAAACAATTGTTTGAACGTACTATAAGTAAGTGTATCTCAGAAACTACTGGTCCGATTTGATAAAATATTTCAATGTTGGATAGTATCGGGGAAGGCTGTAGGCTATTTAGCATCGTGCTGCCCCTAATAGGAGTGAAGTATTAATGAAAAATGTTGCAAAAACGGGAACGCGCGGTTTCGTACGCGCGAAACAGCTAGTCATATTAATATTCGTCATACAGTCATATTCATGTCGTCTAATGGTACCATCAAGTTACACTGAGAACTTTTGTTGTTTGGGAGCCCCCTTAAAAATAGAATTCTGGTTTTTAGTACCTATTTATTGTCATTACATCCCTGTAATTTTTTAGGGATGATATACGTCTGTTTTTAGTCGGTATGACAAATATATTATGATGATAACGGTATAGAACCCTGTGTGTGCGTGTCCTACTCATACTTGACCGTTTTTAAGAATTATGCACGTCATATTTATTAGTCTATGATCACTAGTCAGATGTATGCAGGTGTATCTGATAGTTATTTGTCTATGCTGCTATCAACTAACAAATATCTTCATATTTTCAAATATCGATTTATGAACGGAAGTGTTATGTCTGACCTACAGGGACATAGATAATAAAACCATACTTTTAACCCAAATTACATTTAAACATTATTTAAATTAAAAAATATACCAATATTGTGTCCATAACTCATAATTCATAACCTAGGACAATTAAATAAATTAAAAAGTTAAAAAGTGCCCTCGCGGTGCATATTAAACAGGATGTTAAATGTTGAAATAAAAAAGGCGGAAAGACATGGCTGATGCTAATGTCATACCTAATCTACATTGAAATAATTGTCTATGATACATAAAAAAAACTTATCTTTTAAATTAAGTACCTATATGCATTTGTTTTTGTGGGGAATCTTTTATGCGGGATTCAGATTTAAAATTCGAAGGCCGAACATATTGATAGAGAAAAAAAAATTTTAACGGCCTATATTAGTGCAGTAAAAGAGAACTAACTATTCGTTTATTTTTTTATTAAATTAACATTTTAGTGTTTTCTATGATTTCTTTAACTGATGTTTATCAAAAAAGGTATTTCTTATATTATGTAGATGTAATTTAGTTTTTTAAAGACGAATTAGGTTTATTAATATAGGTGATGAAAAATAACCTTTCTTTTAATTTTCACTAGAAAAATTGACCTGGGTCAACATCATCGATCCTATAAAAGTGAGTGTTAGCCGATAACACATAAATATTTTTAAGAAGACTCAAACTCACGAAAATTTCAATACTAAAATAGAAAAATTGATTTCGCACGTGATCCATTCCGTTTAAAACTCACTTATATGTACCGTAAACATATTAATTGGACTTGATCATCACCCACTAGTGCTACATGTTTACAAATGTTTAACTCGTGAGTGGAATTTATTACTTTATTTGTATTTTTCTCATAAACTGCCAGATCGTTTTGTATTCATGTCATTGTCGTCCAGTTTCCCATCTCGCATTATTACGTGGAATGAAACGTTACAAATTTTGAGAAACGGAACTTTGATTTTTAAATTTGCAATATTTCAAGGATTTCTCATAAAATGAAACAAAATTAATTGTTTTAACGTGAATTTATTGTCTAGGTTTTAACCACAGTCGAATATGTAATAAGTTAGATTTAATTCCTGCTATAATTTTAATACTATAGCTTAAACTGTGATATTGGCGTCGACTGTGATATTAGTATCGACTGTGATATTGACATCGACAGTGATATTGGGATAGACTGTGATATTAACATCGAACGGTAGCAGGTTCTCTGTATGGTGTCGGATTAAGAATACAAGTGTCACCCCATCTCCTACCAAGGGTGCTGTAAATGTCAGCTAAGGGATTTTAATTTTAAGGGAATTGCACACAGTTAAAATTCTCTGTGAGAGACGGAAACCTTGAAAATAAACCCTGTGCCAACATGCCTGGTCAGCGCAGCACAGTAGACCATAATCCCTCCTAATGTGGAGGAGGCCCGTGCCCAATAGTGGGACGTAAATGGGCTGGAGAAGGAGAAGGTAGCAGAAAGCGCTCTATAGTCCCTACCGAACTCCACTGGAAAAAGAAGTAAGGATACAATAATGATGATCGGCAATGACTGCAGCTGCTGCAGCTGAACACGCTAAAAATAGCTATGTTATAAAATATCAAATTTTATAGTAGTTACACTTGAACTTGGCTTGACACGCTTCCGCGATATATGAGCTAAAGTAATAACACTAAATATCACTAAATAACAAAATAGAAAATATCACTTGTAGGAAATAGTCTCAAATTTGGAGATTTTTGTACTATTTTCGAAGGGGAATTTCAATCACCTACTCTGTCCCTGGCTTATTATCATTTCTATCATTATTATCACACATTCTATCATTATTATTACATAATTTAAATCGTATAACGAAACGTAAAAAAAAGTATCTTCTTTAGTTATCTTTATTCTTTACTTATTATAACACAAAACCGTTATTTTTGTATGTATATTGTTTATCCCTATGTGAGCTTATAATATCTTCAAAGCTACGCAACAGATTTTGATGCGGTTTTCTTTAATAGATAGAGTTGTTCAAGAAGATGGCTTATTTATATTGTAATTTGTTAAGGTTTCATTTCTAAATTCCACGCGTACGTTTGTTGTGGGCAATAGTTAGTTACCTATAAAATCTAATCCTAATCTAAATACAACTTACTGCGAAATGTTTATAAAACATTTTCCACATTTAAAAACAAGTTTCATGAACTCAACTGTTAACAAGCCATACCTACACGAGCAGTGAATGCGGGTCGACACAACTTTTTATACTTATTAGTTTGTTGTCAAAACTAATTTCTTGTGTTATATCTTTAACAATAAGTTTCTATAACTCCTTTCCTTTTTTAGGGTTCCGTACCCAAAGGGTAAAAACGGGACCCTATTACTGAGACTTCGCTGTCCGTCCGTCCGTCCGTCCGTCCGTCCGTCCGTCTGTCACCAGGCTGTATCTCAAGAACGGTGATAGCTAGAGAGTTGAAATTTTCACAGATGATATATTTCTATTGCCGCTATAACAACAAATACTAAAAATAAAATAAAATAAATATTTAAGGGGGGCTCCCATACAACAAACATGATTTTTTTACCGTTTCTTGCTCGATACTAATAACGTTGCCTTATGTTGCATAGATAATGGTACGGAACCCTTCGTGCGCGAGTCCGACTCGCACTTGACCAATTATTTTATAATTAAACAAATTTAAAAAAAAAGTAAAAGTGAAATAGAAACTTTTTGTTAAAGATATATGTATATAGGTATTCATGGTAAAAAAAATACATTACATTAAATAATAATACATTACAGCAATAGAAACTATGAAGGTTTATGTGTCGCTGTAGTCACTCCCAAACTTTTTGGTAGGTAGGATTTATTAATCATAGATTATTTAATAAAATTCAATGATTAATAATATTTTGTCAAATACTGAAGTACCTCTAAAACAGTCACAGCTGTTAAAATTTATCTCGTATTTCTCTCTATCTGTTTTAAAGTGTTTTTCGGGATCCTCCTTATTTCCCTCCTGAGAGAGATGGTACATTTGGATTAATCTAAGTCCGTGATATTAGTGTTCTCAACATAAATTTAGTACCTTCATTTGTATCTAATTAGCAATAAAAGGATCCACCTAACGGAATCTTTGAAAGTGATTTTCATCCACTTACAGTAATTGGATTGATCTAAAATGCACACTTCTAAGGATGGAAGGTGATCACATTTACTCTTCAAAGAGCGAAGGAATTAAAGAAGTTGCGGAAGCTGATCAAGTCATCAACATAGCCTCTGGTCATCAATCATAATTATATACGACCTTCAGTAAATGAAGAGTCTGACCAGAAAGAAAAAGGATCGGTGACAATGAAACAATATAACAAGATATCTATGATTTTTCGACCGACTCACATTTACTTTGTTAATATGAATGAGTTAGCAAAGTAAGTGTGGGTCATATGTGGTCATTTGGCATACATTTGTTGTTCTATTAAACCATTTTACGCACCATTTTGTACACATTTATCATCTCTTTTTATAATATTCCTTTCCTTTTTTTCCGAGGCGCTATTGTATTGAACACTAAAAGACATCAGGCTGTATTCGCGTCTGGATGGCGCCGTCGAAAATTCTCTGACGGTCGCGATCCCGCGATATCGGCCCGGCATGTATTATGTATAACAAATGGGAGACATCCAAAATAAAGCATATAGAACAGGAGCGTTTACATTCGGCCCTGAATTCGACTCCACGTGGACACATTCCCGACATTTCGTCGTAAGCAAGCCGCCATCTTTGTTTTTTTATTTTTTTCTCTACATACGGCTCGCGTCGCCAATTTTTAAAATCTTTTCTACTGAACTATCATAGTACAGGCTGATTTTGTGTTCGAATTTCAAATTTTAGAGTATATTCGTACATAGTTGACGATATTGATCCAAATTCGTTTATTGAATTTTATTTTTGTAGGAACTAAATGGCTACTACTATTACTATTTTAAGCATACTCTATTTTAAATTTTTTTTTACATTATTTACTTTTAGCGGTGACTATTTGATGCGTAAAGTCTATTGTGAAAACCTAATGCAAAAATAAATTGATAAATATGTTACTCAATTGTTATCGGCTATGGTAAACCGTAATATTTAACCAACTTCAAAAAAGGAGGACGTTCTCAATTCGTTTGTATGTTTCTTTTTTGTGTTTGTTACGTCATAACTTTTATTCTTTTTTATTTGAAAGCTGGTAGTTTCCGTTGGCACCAGGTCAGGATCTGATGTTTATCTCCTGAGAACTCGAGGAAAATCCTCAAATTTTAAAGGCAGATGAAGTCTGTTGAACTCTTTTTTTTTTAAATACTCAATGATAATTTGAAGATATTATATTTATAATGAATATAAAAATGTGAAGTAACTTTAAGTAGTAGGTAATAAACTTTTTGCACTAAGTATTCAAAGTAATTGTAATTCAAATCACGACGTTTTTATGGACCCATAATACTATGTTTCTTTTTAACGCAAACGAATACAAAAACCGCTTCAAGTCATCGTACCCACGGTCATAAAAGTTAAACTAAAATAGACAGATCTCTTTTCTATATGATTCACAAATCAGCATACTCTAATAATGTCAAATTATAAAGTCGATTTGTAAAATCGTAAATCTTAGTCTGTGTACACAGTACACACTATCGAAATTTGAAAAACGAATACTGTTTGCATGTGCGAGCCCCGAAAGAATTTTGAAAATCGTTTTATTTTTGGATACTATGTGCGCTATTTATTATACGCGCGATAATATAATAAAATTATGTTCTCTTTTCAGCCCATTAAGTAATCTCCGAAAGTAAGGGTCTGATCTTAAAAAAATCCATGATAAGAAGCTGCTGACTAAAAGTGTGCTATATAGGCCATAATAACATGAAGTCTACGGATTTGAAATTCCACGGGTACCGTGGAATTCAGAAAATTTGCGCCCGTTTTTGCAACATTTTTTACTTATGCTTAGCTCCTATTGATCGTAGCGTGATGTTATATAGCTGATAGTTTTCCTGAATAAATGTGCAATCCAGTATCCAATACTGACATCATTTTTCAAGTAATAATAGATAATAAATATTCATATGCTTGTGTAATGGGTACTAGAATACGAATATACTACATATAATACTTTTCTTTTGTAAATACATACAATATGCTTATAATACATAAAAACACCCAGACGCAGAACAAATATTTGTTTGACATTTATAAACATCACACAAATGATTGTCCCGTACGGGAATCGAACCCGCGACCTCGTGAAATAGAAACAGCGGTTTCTGAGATTAGCCCGTTCAAGCAAATAAACAAACTCTTTAGCTTTATTATGTTAGTATAGATGTATACAAGACTACGCTTACGCGTTAAATTCGTAAAGCCTGTCACGTGTGTACAGTTCCCACCGTAAGTTTGTAAGTACACAGATCACGTAATTAGATCATGGGATGTGTTTTGTTAATTGTTATTGTTAATTAATTGTTACAATTGTTACGTGATGTCTATAGATTTTGTACAGGGTTGCCTCAGCTGTTGCACTCAGTCGGCTTGAAGCCACTTACATATCTATGTGTGCGTGAAAATGTATCCATGTGTGTGAAAATGTATCCATGTGTGTCTATGATACAGGCTCTACGTCATATGAAACGTTATATTCGTCTTATATATAAAATTCACGTGTCACAGTGTTAGTTACCGTACTCCTCCGAAACGGCTTGACCGATTTTTACGAAAATTTACATGCGTATTCAGTAGGTCTGAGAATCGGCCAACATCTATTTTTCAAACCTTTTTTTTTAGTATGAAAAAACAACGTTTGCCGGGACAGCTAGTTATTCTATAAAGTACGATTTAGTCAGGCTAAAGTTACTTACACATCTAAACTTAACTTAACTAAAAAATTAAAGCAACTATGGCGTATTTTCATTAATTGGCTATTTCGCGGTGTACAATAAATGTGTGTATATTAAGAGGATACCAAAATAGCTTCGTGCATTTTTCTACGTACGAAGTTTTCATCGT
Source organism: Orgyia antiqua (assembly GCA_916999025.1). Lineage (NCBI taxonomy): Eukaryota > Metazoa > Arthropoda > Insecta > Lepidoptera > Erebidae > Orgyia > Orgyia antiqua. The sequence goes on from OU779869.1 coordinate 20,641,437, forward strand.
TTCTTTAGATTGAATGGCTAGAGCTCTAATTTTTAAGTATATGTTTTTTCAATATATGATCTAGGATCGCATAAACTCAGAAACGCGATTGAAAAAAGTTTTCTCGATAGAAAATCTTAGCGAAACAACCTCTCTCATTTTTTATTTTTTTCATTTGTCGGTTTATTATCGCGTATTAACTAATGAAATAACTTTAAAAACATAAGTAACTATTATAATATAGAAACACGTAAATCAGAATTAAAATATATTTAGTAGATTTTGAGTAAACAAAAAAAATATCCCTAATTCTTCATTTTCTATACCTACTAGCTGTGTTAATATGTACATGTCGACGATAATATTGATGTAGGCCCTTAATTAAAATTGTTACTCTATAATACACAAAGAAAGTTCAGTTATCATTGCCTGTTATTGACACTATCAATTTTCATTTTTTGTTAAGTTTAGTTTAGTGGTGCACGTAGAATCGGTACCAATGTCACCTTCGGTTAAATCGTTGTCATCGTAACGCCACACAAATTGGTAATGCACCTGGCGGCCATGTTAGTGACGTCATAGTGACGTATAGATGAGAATATTACATTTTGTTAGCTCTACTTTTTCTTTGCTGATGACGTCACAAGGGCGTTAATTTGACAAGGTTCCAGCGCATTACCAATTTGCGTGGCTTATACCTTAAAGCCTTCTCATTGCCAAATCAACATGCTAATTTTTCCAGATATGCTAGATAAACGTCTTATTACCGAGTTCCAGAATATTAACCAAAATGCTGGCAACCCTAGCTATTAACCGACTAATCTTACTCGATTCCTTTCGAAAACATAATCGATTACAGTTGTTTTAAGTAATTTTGTCACGTTTTATGTAAGCTAGTTAGATTTATTGAGCTGCTGTTTCACTTTTAATTATGCAAATTGCAAGGCGATACACGTTACGATTAACTACCTTAATCTTGCTTTTAAATACAACATTTTCTAGGAAAATAAGGTAAATGGCCACCAAAGCATTGATTAACCGAAAACTGGTGTAATATTAATTAACAAAAATTCAGAGTATTGCAAATAAATTAAAGTTTAAGCAGAACTATTAACTAACTACTATTTAACATCGACTGGCCTCATGGTCTAGCGGTCGATAAGTTCTGATTGATCTTGATTGTAGATTTTTTTTTTTTTTTTGGCACCGGTTGGTAACCTTGGCCACATCCAAAATTTGGGAAAGGAATTAAACAAAAATATGAAACGAAAATTTGGAATAAGGAAAAGATCAGGAGAGTACATACATTATATTTTCATATTTATAAATATAAGATCACATTTTTTTTTTATTTTTTTTTTTAATTATTTTTAATATTATTAATAAAAATATCTTACAAGCTAATAATGAAATTAGAATAGTATATATATATCTTATATTACAGTTTAATATTATTTTGTACAATAAAAGAATCTAGAATTGATTGTAGATATAAATAGATTTACCAGATGTATTGTCTATGGCTACATCACTCAGTTGGCTTGAACCCCCTTATTCTTCTTTCTTCCTTAGACCCTTCCGTATATACTGTTCTCGTTTCTTTTATTTTAAGTAATAATATTCAACTGTAATATTAATGTATATATTTGTATGTAATAATTTAGTTTTTATTGTTACACATATTTGTTATTATTAATGTGTACATAATATTGAAATAGATTTTTTTATAATATGTAATTATAAATATTTACTTTCCTACTTTTCTGATCCGTTATGTTTTCCAAATTTACGTTCCTTTCGTTACATTATTCCTTTCCCTAATTTTTAATATGGCTAAAGTTTATAACCAGAGCCAAAAAAAACCCCTTATATATATCTCTGCGCGTCTATGCTACAGACTATACGTTATATTAAATGTCATTATTCACTATGGAATATGGCAATACTCAAACCGAGTTGTCCAAAAAAATGAAAAAAATAAACGTCATTATTCTATGAAGCATGATTTTGCTAGACTAAAGTTACTTGTCCTCGATTTTAAACGTCAACCCATAATTTATTATATCTGTGGTATCAATTAGATATCTACTGTTAGTTATCTATAAGTTATTTCATTAACGTTAAACAAAATTAACCCTCAACTTTACCTTTATCAAGTAAAACTACAAAAGAAACACATTCTAAAAACTTATCTATATTTGGTTAAAATTTAATTATATTAATCTTTGTATTAACAAACAGACATTGATTAATTGAAATTTTAAGTATTTGAAAGAAAATTAGGTTATAATATTTCAATACACTGATAAATACATACACATAATTTCATATATATGTATGATAATAAATGCGTTTGTAAGGAAATCTAATCACCATTTAATTCTACTATCTCTAAGTTTCGTGTATTTCACAGCTGTCATGGCGACCGATAGGTAAAAAACCGGTCAAGTGTTTCTTAGACTCACAATAGAAGGGTTTCGTACCGCTATTATTATCAGAATAACATAATAAGGGTATGAAAATGAAGATGGTGATAAATATTTGTTGTTGTAGCATCAATTAGCATTGTTCATATTTTTTTAAAACTCTTAATTCAAAAACCATTTCGGGGAATAGAGTTTCTGATCATGATCCATTAGTTTTTTTCGGTAAATTTGCTATATTAACGATTATTTATCCAAAAAAGCAAATGATCTCTATTTGCCCTTGAAATGAAGGACTTAAAATATTAAGGCGTTCTGAGGGATATACTACTTGAAATTGGAGTTGAAATTGGTCTATTATATCAACTTGGCAACTTTGAAAAGATGTATTGCAATCTGTCTTAAGTCTATCAGGAAAAGGCAATACACAGATTGCGTACAACGATGACGTCACAACATTTAAAATAATATCCATACCTAAGTATTTTTTTAAATTCTATATAAATAAATAAATATTCATGGACATTTCACACAACGTCCTCTGGTCCCAAGCTAAGCTTATATGCTTGTGTTATGGATATTAGAATACGGATATAATACATTTACTACTTTTCTTTTGTAAATACATACTTATAATACATAGTAAACACTATAAAAATATAGTGAATATTTGAATAATATTGAAATTAGTTGCTTAAAATAGTCTAATTTTCTAAAAAAAATATATAAATAGCAGGTTAAAAATTATGAACAATGCCAATTGATATACATAAACTGTGAAATTTTCAGATTTCTAGCTATCACCGTTCCAGAGATACAGCCTCTTGAAAGACGGGCGGCCCCGAAGTCTAACAAGGTTTTACTTTTTGTCACGGAACCCTGATTATGATTAAGTAATAATGGTGCTTTTAACACTGTGCTATTTAATTCTAAACCACTTTAAACTCTACGTATGTTTCATTTAATATTTATTATTTTGGTAGATACTTACTGTAATTTACGCATGAATATTAATTGATCTATAAGTATCTATTAAATTAGTAGTTTTAAAAAGTTACATAAATAAATGGCAGTCATAGAGACAGGCCCTACCTGCGCATGCGCAAGTCATTACCATGTCGGCGACGCAAATACGTAAGATTTTCTCTACTACAAATTGTTTATCGTGGCTTTCTTATTTCATTAACACAAATAATATATCAGATGGAGGATGACGATTAAAATTGAGGACAAGTAACTTTAGCCTGGCTAAATCGTACTTCATAGAATAATGACGTTTCATATGACGTATAGCCTGTATCATAGACACACATAAATAGATACATATTTCACGCACACAGACATGTAAGTAGCTTTAAAAAGCCAGTTGAGTGATGTATATAGCCGTATATAGTGGTATATTTGAAGGATAGCCAGACACATCGACGGACACAGATGTGATCTTATTCTATAAGAGTCTCTTGTTATCATAAAAATCTATAATTAAAAACTAAATAATGCCAATTCTATTCTAACGGCCAATAGTATCACAGCAGTAGGTAAACTGCATAAAAAAAATAAAAGTCAAAAATGTCCACACTCAAACTATTCATAAAGAAACATTCGTCAAAAGACGTTATCGGTGCTTACAAATAAGCCCATTTTAAAAACAAATAACTCAAACGTTATTATAACGCATTTCAAGACTATCATTATTCATTTCTTATCATAATAATCTTGAAAACGCCTCTGCGACTGCGACATGACGGGGACATGTTGATTTTTTGTAGTACAGACTAATCGTCACTTGTCGCCGATCAAAGGACCGCCTAAAGTTTATTCCAAAAAAAAAGCAACCAATGTTGCCACGTTATTGATGTTATGAATTTGAATCTTGTTCGATTGCTATGTTTTTTTTATTGTATTAAAAACTTAACGCTTGTTAACTTTTAGTAAAATTGGTTAATTTGATATGACAAGAACTTGATTTTTAACACTTATCGAAATGTAGTTGTTCATTGGTAAAGTTATACTGAATTCATTAATAAATAAATATTATGTTCATTTACATTGATTTGATCTAGATATATATTAAAAAGAAACGCATGAAGCTTTGTTTTTAGAGCTTCTTACGAGAGCTTCTAACAGAATAATGTTACTCTCTTAAAGCTAGAAACTGTTATACTTACTTAATTAAACAAAATGTTTTTTCGTCAGACAGACACCAAAGAATTAGCACAAAAATTAGGTATTCAAGGCGCCAATAATTACAAATTCTCAAAATTTATTCACCTTTTTGTTACCTTTGAATTTTAATGTAAAATCCTAACTTAGGAAACCTTCAGTTAGATTTAGTCAAGATAGGAACGTCACCAATAAAAGGGTGTTAAGATCCTAGTTTCAACTAAAAAAGAAAAAAATTAATCATATATGTGATCTGTGTGTGGTAATTTAAAAAAAAATCCACTAATACTGGTCAAACTTGGAAGACCACGCACCACCACGTTTGACCGGGAAGTCCACAGGCAGGTGCTTACCAAGTTTTTGTTCGCTCCGTCCGGTGCAACTCGTCCATATTAATTAGTCCGCTGTAATTAAGCTCATTTCAACTTTTTGTCGGTAACGGGGTAAATAGGACTATACTCGTACAATATGATAATGTTTTCTTTCACCTTTGTGATTTTTATATATAGGTGCTCCATATATGGACCCCATCCGTCCGTATATCGTATACCTACTAGCTGTTGCCAGCGACATCGTACGGATGGAATTTAGAAAATTTTTCCTGTTTGTGTTTTTCTGTCACAGCGTGATGTCCACGATAAATTTACTATCCAACACTGAAAGAAATTTTCAAATTGGACCAGCTGTTCTTGGGCCATTAGTACGTTTAAACAAACAAACAAACTCTTCAGCTTTATAATATTGACATAGATTTTTATGGAGCTATTATTAAAGACCAGTTGAACGGAATACTTAGTTTTGCATACCTACTTATCAAAGGCTCTCAAATCTCTTTTAGTGCCTTTGCCAAGTAAAAAAAAAAAAGAAAACCGTCTCTAAGTTAGTCTATGAACTAACAGCTGGCTGTTTGGAGTATACGTTATGCGATAGTTCATTAATTTAAAAAATACTGAGTAATAAACCATCGGTATTCCAAATTCGAAAACTAGATAGTCGATATAAAACCTCATTATTAGAATTGTACGCGGCGGCCCACCCGGTAGATGGCGCCACCGTACAACGTTACAAACTACAACCGTTTATCTACATCTCAAAGCTATAGAGTCGCCTGATATAAATCTTTTTAGTAGAAAAATGTTGATTACATACAAAGATTTGTAATTATTAGACGATCAATTTGTATGTATATATTTTAACGATTTCTTTTATGTAGTAAAGCAGATGTATGCATAATAAATGTTATCTGCGTAAATTTTTGGGTTCCGTAAAGGAAAAACGGGACCCTTTTATTAAGACTCCGCTGTCCATCCGTCTGTCTCCAGACTGTTTCTTATGAACTATGATAGTACTGACAGCTAATTGAAACATTAAATACTAAAAACCAGAATACAATACACATTGAAGTTGAGGTAATATAACAAACGTTTTCATTTTAATTTGATGATATCTTTACACGACACGATTTTGAAGGTGTTGGTGCCAATTCTACTAAATTTAACTAAAAAATGAAGAACTAAATTTAACTAAAAATGAAACCAACTATGGTGTATTTTGATTAATTGGCTACTTCATCAACTCATTCTTCTACTTCATTCAATAAGTACACAGTTTTTATAATAAGAAAGTTCATTAAACATTAAATAAACTAAATTATAGTGGAAAAAATGATAACCATGAGCGGGACTTGAACCCACGACCTCGGATTACCGTTCCGTTGCTCTCCCACCTGCGGCCGTATTATGAGCTCTTATTCCCAGGCCGTTTACGCCGTGAATGGAACTGCCCGGCAAATTCGTAATATGAACATAACTCCCAGCCATCCAGTTCGCTAAAACAGTCATAGATTAATATGTTTATAGAGAAGGTACAACTAAAAGTTTAAGTACTAACTAAAATTTTTCAACTAAATGTTTTATGTTTACCATAATACATAATTTAGTCAGGCAGTGTACGGCTTGCCTGGAACTTGCATGATTTTTAAAAAGCTCATAATACGCCCGCTGATCTATCATGGTTCCCGCATATGTTTACCAAATCTTTCACTACATTCTTCTCAATGTGAGTTAAACATCGTGCGATGTTTTGTGTACAACGCCATCTCATTGACTACACATGTATTTCTACATTAATTTATTAATATTTGCAATTGACTTGCTATGCTTTTACTAAATAAACTAAATTATAGCGCTAGCTCAGATGGGAGAGCAACGGAACGGTATTCCGAGGTCGTGGATTCAAGTCCCGCTCATGGTTATAATTTTTTTTCCACTATAATTTAGTTTATTTAGTAAAAGCATAGCAAGACAATTGCAAATATTAATAAATTAATGTTCATTAAACATTGTCGAATTGTGTTATTTGACTCTACCAATTTTCATTTTAGTTAAGTTTGGTTGTGCATGTAGAATTTGTAGATTATGTTCTGACTAGCTGTTGCCCGCGACTCTTTGACATATTTTCCTGTTTCCGCAACATTTTTCACTGATGCTTCGGTCCTATTAGTCGCAGCATAATGTTATAAGTATAGCCTTCCTCGATAAATGGACTTCTTAACACCGAACGAATTTTTCAAATCGGAACAGTGGTTCCTGAGATTAGCGCATTTAAACTAACAAACTGTTCAGCTTTATAATATTTGTATAGATGATAACGCTGCAGAACTTGGTCCTCGATCCGAACTCATACTTAGTCGGTTTTAATTATAAATATATTTGTAGGTAGATAGACATATTTTTATATCAAAGTTTATTGTAAAAAGGAAATATTAACACTGTGGGGGTCATAACGGATACAGTTCTATAGATGTTATCATATTTTACTTCAACGATGCATACCTGTGTTTGTATTATATTTAATTTAAAAAAAAAAAAACAGTTTGTCTATTAAAGGCTGCTAATTATACTCTTAATGTGCTTAATTCTTTATATCATGGTACATCTCGTGTATTCGATTTCAGCCCGAAGTTTCGGAGACTTTTTAGTCACCATGGTCACGACAAAACTGAGCTGTAAGATGTCCTCTGTTATCAGTTGTAATAAACTTAAACATGCCACGTCGGCCTAAATTTAAAATAAATAAAATTGTCTATTGCCGTAAAGAAGGTTTTATTTGAGTAAACTAATAGTGTTAAGTTATTTTTTATTTCATTAATATAAATAAACTTAATAACACCTTTGTGCCCATAATTTGCATAATTAGAATTTTTCTTCGTAATATTGTTTGTAACCTTAATCAACGAGTAAAGAATAAAAACATTACAATATAAATAATCTATAAAGCATACCATAAAATCCGCTAATACTTTATTAAAGGAATAGGATGGTATGCAAGAACTAGTCTTAGCCTAGATAACAAGAGATGGCAAGGAAAATTTTTACCTGATAAGTACATAATACTACAGCAATTAAAGTAAAATAAAAAATTGTGGGTATATTATATTAAGGTTTTTTTTTGTTTCGACGTAATCTTTTGTCATAATATATTAAGGTACATAAATCCATGGAAAAAAGTTTTAAAAAAGAACATGTCATTTAAAAAAAAAAACAATAAAAGAATTTGAAATAGATTGGTATGTACATTAACCTCCGGTAATACCTAACACAATAAAAAAAAATTATTTAAAAATAGAACACGCTAATTATAAAAAAAAAACACGCAAATTAAAACGAAATAAAAATTTACATTTAAATTACCGGCTACTCTATACCTTTCTGAAGTTCATCAAAGCTACCGTCTCGATAAACGGATGAAAGAAAGAGATGACATCGCTTTTTGTTAAACATTATTTACGAGCTTTTTTACCTCTGACCATACCGACTTTTGTCTTAAATCACAAGCCATTACATGGCCCGCTTTAATATAATGCTTAGCTTTTATGGGACACCTTTAGATTACTCTGTGGTTCTTTTTATTTATTTTTATTTAGTACGTTCTACGTTTAAAATTTTATGCCACTATCAAAGATGCTCTTTGTTATAGGTATCTATCATTTTTGTTGATTATGTATAGACCGCTTTTTCGAGTAATTTTATTTAAAAAAATTGATCTATTTCATTTAAATTCCACATACAACCTTCTTAGGTTCTAACTACAAGAAAAACAATTAAAAATATTGCAAAAAAATCTAAACAAGCAAGTGCGCGCTTTATGTGTCTTATGAGTGTTATGAGAGAATCGAACTTCGATCTCTTTATTGGTATCTCTCGCCACGATTCTTAGTAATTGTACCCATGTCACAAACATTATGCTTAGTTTTGGATCAGATATTTTACCTTGTATTTATAATCTTCATAATGGATATACACAGACATACCAGATGTAGTGTCTATGGCTACATCACTCAGTTGGCTTGAAGCCACATAACTATGTGTGCATGAAAATGTATCTATGTGTGTCTATGATACAAGCTATTCGTCATATTATGAAACGTCATTATTCAATGAAGTACGATTTAGCCAGGCTAAAGTTACTTGTCCTTAATTTCAGTCGTCAACCCACCATCTGGTATAATATCTGTGTGCATATATCGATAAAACAAAAGCACAGTACAAATGAAAGTATTTTCAAGTTAAAATGAGCTCTTATTGTAACGTGTCAGCGTAGAAATTCCATAATTATATTTTATTAATTATCCAGAAGTCGGATGGTGTACGGTGTCGGAATTCCTCTTATCTTTATAGTCAATCGCACGTTTACGCGTTCATCTAGCGAACGTACTTCGTGCTAACACAACGATCAAAAATAACTAGATGTGACAATGAAATATACTGTACTGTAATATTCTCTAACACTTGCACGACTTATTCGTTTAAATTAAACCAGTTTTCACGCTTTTGTTTTAGACGAAATTAAAATCAAATGTTGGTAAAACTTTGTAACAAGTGATCGTAGATGACACTTTACAGCTCACTCACCCGTGACCATGGTAACTGCAAAGTCTCTGAAACATCGGGTTAAAATTTAAAATAAACTAGCTGGCCCGGCAAACGTTGTTTTGCCATAAGTACCAAAAAAAAGAAAAAAAATTAATAAAAAAAATAATGAACTATAAACCTCACGGAGCCCGAGACCTTTCCAACGAATGCAAAACCGTGGAAATCGGTTCGTGCGTTCGTGAGTTATAGCGTCAGGAAGGAAAATCCGACTTATTTTTATATAGTAGATATACGCGTCTAAATCCGTATAAAGTGATTTTACCTATATACTGTATTGGTTTATATAAAAATCTATTTTAATTAGTGTAGATAAAACTCGAGAATCGCTGGCTGGCCCCAAATTATACCAAATAACGCCAAACAATAGGATATGGGCAGGAAAATTAGGATTATGAGTATTTGTTGTTGTAGAATCAACTGATACACTTAACCTGTGAAATTTTCAGATCACCGTTCCAGATATACAGTTTGGTGACAGACCAGTACCTTCTGGTACGGAACCGTAAAAACTAAAAAAAATAGTAATTTACTAATTTTGCTATTACGTGCTATGCTTTTACTCAATAAATTAAATTATAGTGGAAAAAAAATCTAATTTAATTTGATTTATAACTAAAAAACACTTTTTAAAATCTTTAATATTTCATCAGTCAACATTGATCAGTCCTTTATACTATTGACAGCTATAAATGAATCCAACAATATTTCTTAATCACTTCCATAATAAATAAATCAGTGTGACACCATTACGTTTCACAAATACATTATGTTCGAGTATTTTAATTTGGCCGCGAGTTTTTAATATTAAATACATTAACACGTGTTTCAACCACCTTGTATGTTAATTCGTCGCCATTTTGTTTTTAAAAACATCACCTGGTTCTATTGTTTTTAAATTTAAATTGATACTTTATCTATAAAAGTATCAAGTTTACACTCATGTCATAATAATTATAACGCTGTTTATGAGTTTTAGTTTATAATAAGCTTTGAATCTTTTTCCGTATGCATGAGATGACTTTGTTTTTGTTTTGAATACTCTGTGCGATATACAGGCTGGAGAGGTTACATGATGTGACAACACGCCCGGTTAGCGACGCCTGGTAGATCATAATTTCTCTCAAAGTAAAGGAGGCTTATTAGTAGGATGTTAGTGGGCTGAAGAGGAAGGAAACAAGACACACTTCCTTGGCTTCATTTACATTCATACATCAGGCTATACATCCCTTCAAGACAGTTGTGTGTGCTACTTTTTATACCAAATTATATAAATAATTTTCATAGGTACAAAATCAAGCTATTTTATTGGGAACAAGAAAAAGAGCGCGAACCTTTTTTAGGGTTCCGTTACAAGAGGTACCAACAATGGGACCCTATTACTAAGCCTTCTCTGTCCGTACTAATATTATAAATGCGAAAGTAACTCTGTCTGTCTGTCTGTTACGCTTTCCCGCTTAAACCTCTCAACCGATTTTAATGAAATTTGGCACAGACAATCTTTAGACCCTGACAAAGGACATAGGCTACCTTTTATTGCGAAAAAAAGGGATGAAAAGTTTTCTCAATTTCACGCGGACTGAGTCGCGGGTAATAGCTAGTAATAAATAATAATTAATAAATATTCATGGACATTATACATAACGTCTTCTGGTCTCAAGTTAAGCTTATATGCTTGTGTTATGGGTATCAGAATATAATACATAGAAACATCCAGACGCAGTACAAACATTTGTATGACAATTATAAATATGACACAAATTATTGTTCCGAGCGGGAATCGAACCCGCGACCTCGTGATCGGAAAAAAAAAATTATGTCGAATATATTATGATAATAACGGTCGGAACCTTCTATGTACGGGCCCAACTCGAACTTGACCGGACTTTTTTGATTTCGCAGCGCAAGGTCAAACGTCATCTGTCACTTCTTAAATTCACTGGACAGTATAAAATGCTGGACCGGAATTTATTGATTTAGACATCTTATAATTCGACCTGTTACTACGGTAGCGAAATATCATCCAAATCTCTTTTTATTTGTCCGTAAACATGCCGTTGTTGGACATGGACCTTCTTCACAATACTATTGATTTATTTTTATTATTTAGTATCCTCTGGTCCTAAATTACGCTTTATTATTATGCTTTTGATATGGGTACCAGATTGAGGATATAATACCATACTTATACCATACCATTTAATACCATACCATAGGCTTTTTTCCGTCCACAGCCTTATCATTACCAGTAAAAGTAGGTATTATTTATACTTAATATTGAAGCTGAAGAGTTTGTTTGTTTGAACGCGATAATCTCAAGAATCGCTTTGGTCTGATTTGAAAAATTCTTTCAGTTTTGTGTAGTACATTTATCGAGGAAGACTGTAGACTCTATAACATCACGCTGCGACAAATAAGAGCGAAGCATCAGTGAAAAATGTTGCATAAACAGGAAAATTTTCCAAATTCGATGCGTAAAAAGTCGCAAACAACAGCTTGTAAACTATAATAGAATAAAATAAAGTAGATACCGTTCTATAACAATAAAATTTTCAATAAATACAGTACATAATAACGTGTTATGAACTAACACTGTCAAATGACTGTCAATTGATTGACAGTGGCTGTAATTTACCATTAAGTAACAGCAATAGAATTAGTAGCTCTTTGCTGACAGCATGCAACTCAATATTTTATTAACAAAACGGTAATTTTATTATCATATAAATATTTTTAATACTTACCATGTTTAATACTACGTTATCTGATACTTAATTAAGCATTGTGGTATTCTGTATTACAGTTAACATAAAATTTTAGTATTTGCACGCCTTATTCCCATGGGTGTAGGCAGGGACTATAGAGCGCCATCAGCTAAGATCTAAACACACTTAGATGGCTCCACTTTCATCCAAAGACATACCAGATAGCCTGGATAAATCGTATTTCATAGAATAAGGACGTTTTATATGACATATAGCCTGTATCATAGACACACATAGATACATTTTCACGCATAAATAGATATGTAAGTGGCTTCAAACCGACTGAGTGATATATCCATAGACTATACATCATCATCCTCCTGTCCTTATCCCATTATTTGGGGTCGGCGCAACATGTCTTTTTCTTCCATAGTTTTCTATCAGCCGTCATGTCTGTGTTAACTCCCCTTTCTTTCATGTCCTCGTTCACACAGTCCATCCATCTTTTCTTAGGTTTTCCCCTAGACTTATATATACTTAGCCATAGACTATAAATCTGGTATATTATAAATCACTTTCATTAGCTAATAAAGTGTTAAATAACTTGCTTAGTTCAAAAACTAAAAAACACGCTTGAAAATCCTGATAATCTTTTTAAATAATTGCATTGTCATTGGTCCTTGATATGTACGCAAAATTTTAAATCAATCCGACTATCGCAAGTGGGTGAAAATCGCGTTGAAAGATTCCGTTACATAGATTAATACATTGATAGATACATACCGAACTTATAAAAGGGTGTTAAAAACTTAGATCTATTGCATATTCAATGGTACCAATTCTACGTAAAACTTAACTAAAAAATGAAAACAACTATGGTGTATTTTGATTACTCGGCTATTTCGTTGTGCACATTTTTAGGGTTCCGTACCCAAAGGGTAAAAACGGGACCCTATTACTGAGACTTCGCTGTCCGTCTGTCCATCCGTCCGTCCGTCCCTCCGTCCGTCCCTCCGTCCGTCCGTCCGTCCGTCTGTCACCAGGCTGTATCTCAAGAACGGTGATAGCTAGACAGTTGAAATTTTCACAGATGATGTATTTCTATTGCCGCTATAACAACAAATACTAAAAATAAAATTAAATAAAGATTTAAGGGGGGCTCCCATACAACAAACATGATTTTTTTTATCGTTTCTTGCTCGATACTAATAACGTTGCCTTATGTTGCATAGATAATGGTACGGAACCCTTCGTGCGCGAGTCCGACTCGCACTTGACCAATTTTTATTAATTTAAATCGTTAGTCATATACAGATTTTCTAATAAAAAGTTCAGCTAATATTTTAACGTTGTCGAATTGTGTTATAATCACTATCAGTTTTCATATTTTAGTTATGTTTAGTTGTGCACGTAGAATCGGTACCAATATCATATTTCTTGTCGGTTTGCAAGCACAACTATTGTATACGGTTACAATTGTGAAACACTAGCGGTAACGCTCGGTTATAAAATAGACACTTCCCGCCTCCTGAAATTTTAGCGTGATGGTATCTATACCCCTAAACTTTAATTAAAAAGTAAGTACTTCCCTTCTCCAGCCCATTTACGTCCCACTGTTGGGCACGGGCCTCCTCCAGTTTAGGAGGGATTATGGTCTACTGTGCCGCGCTGATCAAGCGTGTTGGCACAGGGTTTCTTTTCGAGTTTTCCGTCTCTCACAGAAGATGTTATCTGTGTGCAATATCCCTTAGCTGACTTTCACAGCACCTTAGGGAGGAGATGGGGTGGTGACACTTGTATTCTTTATCCGTCACCACACGGAGGAATAGTACTTAAGAGGACACAGTAGCAAAAAATGCTCCATACAAAAATATGGTCTTCGTACTCCACTATTTTCTTCGTGGATATTGCCTCTAGAGCTGTGTTTCCCAATTAGTGGTACGCGTACCCCCAGGGGTACGTGAAGTTACATCAAGGGGTACGTGCAATAAAAACAATAACAATATCCAACTTAAACTTCATCTTACTTATTTTATTTATTTCTCACCAGCTGTACCCCGTGGTGTTACCCGCAGTTTAAGTAGCCTATCTGTAAAACCAGGGTGAAAACTACTTGTATCCCAAATTTTATCAAAATTGGTCCAGGCGTTTGTGCGTGAAGAAGTAACAAACACACACACACAAACTTTCGCGTTTATAGTATTAGTGTAATTGCTACACAATAAGAGGTACGCAGGTTTGAGGTCTTTTTTGAAGTGGTACGCAGCAGAAACTAATTGGGAGCCACTGCTCTAGAGCAACGAATTTTTCTCACAGTATCTTGGTCTTATATACACCCAGACGCAGTATAAACATTTGTATGACAGTTGTAAATATCACATAAATGATTGTCCTGCGAAATCAAAACCGCAACCTCGTGAACGGCAGTCCGTCACATAAACCACTAGACCACGCGGCTCGTTAAAAACAATGGAACTATGACAACAAATATGACTCATAGAATCAATAAAGTCAAAGAAACGATAAAAAGACACTTGTAGACAAACCTGTTTATCGATATTACCATAAATTATCATCGATTTGGTTACACATGTCGTCATAGAATATAATGATATCGATAAATGAACTATTTATTAGGTGTCAATTACTTTAATTGATGACATCAGATTAAGAAGGTGCAATGATATACAAGTCTAATCTTTTTAGGAAATGTTACAAGTCCCATTATTGAGCAACTCCTCTTTCATTGGCCACGGGCTAATATTGACGCTGATCAAGCGTGTTGGCATAATGTAGAGATTTTCGTCTCTCACAGATGTTAATACAATTTCTTTTGTCCTCCCTAAGCTGTCTGGTAAAGTGCCCTGAAGAAGAAATAAAGAGGCAGCACTTCTAAAGCTCAGATCTTTCTCATATCAGAAATAGAAATGGGAGGACAGTAAATTATATTATTAAGAGTCTTCTGTGAATGAATTTTGAAACAATTAGTTTTTGAATTTTAATTTTACCTAATAAATAAAAGAAAAAAAAATTCACGATAGAGGAAATCTATGAAACATAACCGACACTTAGGTATACAACAGAAGTGACATCTAGCCTACTTCATACCATATTTTACGACAAATTTTTGCTGATGAAATAAAGTTTTAAGCCGGTATCCATCCTCATAATCTTATATCAACGGCTGCTTTTACTATCTCGGCGTAATATGGTTACACCATACACGTAAATAAAATGGATTAACTAAAAACAGAATCTAAAGCAAATAAAAAGTAAAACACCGTAAGCGGACATAGCTACTCAGATCTCAAAATTCACATCAAGTTACATCTAAAGTCAGATAAAACAGTGACCATATTATCCATCTCTCTTTTTTATGTGAATTAGAAAGGGAGGTAATATTGGCAAAATAATATTGTGTATGCTAGTCAGGTGTTTGTGAGCCACAACATCCATCAAGGTGTGCTGATTGAAGTGTTGTTCACGTCTAGTTTATAAATAAGAAGTTAATGAGCCTGATTATCCTCATTCGATAAGGATGCTGGGGTCTTTGGTGCAACTTTATTGATGATCTCATTCAGTGCTGGTTTGCATCTTGGCATATTTATCAATCTGTTTTAATGCAAGTATCTGGCAAACATTATTCTTAGGGTATATCAAAGAAAATTACCAATATTTTAATGATTTCTCCTTTGTCATATTATCATACCAAGAAATTACAATACCTATATTTTATTACAATTACGGATCATATCACACACATACATGCGAATTTTTTTTATTTTATTTGTATCATTGTTCTTGTGTGCATCGTTTTACCTTACAGCATTTACCTAGCGACGGAAGAAACCCAAGTGCTATAGCTTAAGCTTCATTTCCAGACAAATGTTTCCACAAATGAAGTTCCGCGTCTCTGGTTTGGACGCGAAGGCCAAATACATCCTTCTACTGGACATCGTCGCAGCAGACGACTACAGATATAAATTTCATAACAGGTAGACGCACATTCATTGCCTGCCGGAATACAATATCATTCACGTCTTCACCTATAAGCTTGTCAATGTAAAACAAACAATTTGGTTTCACAAAGACACCGAATTGTACGTACCTTTATTGATATCACCGTTGATTGGAGATCCTCATTCCATAGTGTTCCGTTAAACTGTTCTCATTTAGCTTGTGATTATCCCCACGCAATGCACTAGTTCACATCAAAAACCGTTTTCGAAGTCTTCGTTAATTATAAAATACACAATTTGTACACAAACGCGCTCAATTTAAGGGCAACGACATTGCGACAACTGGATACCGACAATCCACCGACGATTAAGGATTCAGCTCGCATCGAATGGGTAATATCATTAAAATATCTTTGTCTCAAAACTCGCAGTGATGATGTAAAAAGCCGAACCGACACCAGAGGTGAGAAATACCGACGCGACTCTTAGTGCCCTCCCAAATTATCCGAAATTGGGATTAAACTTGCGGCAACTATCTTCTTGGGAGATCTTGAGACCAAAAATATGTGAACAGTGTTCCGGGTGTCTTGTTCATCCCTAACCGGTGCATCTCTAATCGATAATCGTCGTATTTGATCTTACATTGTTTGATTCATGATGACAAGAATTGATAAGGTTCGTTCGACTGGCTCATGTTGATCGACATCGGTATTAAATCGACGCAGGTTTGGCAACTTCGAGATGTAGCCGATAAACTTCGATTTAATATCCGTTAATTAATACGACCAGAGCATTCCTGTCGAAAATGCGACTGTGAGTCAGCCATAAACCGATACAAACGCCGACAAAGGCAGCCGCCTAGCGCCGTTAATATGGTAATTAATTATTACAAATCTCTTGTACATAAATTACTTACCAATTACATGATATGTTTCTAAACGAGATTCAGACAACTTTTTTATTTTTGTGTTGAAGTATGCGCGTTCTCGTGTTGCATTGCATTTGATCACGTGCGGTGGTTACGATGTTTTGGACACCGCAAAACCGTACAATGGATGTCTTCCATGTTTGGCAGTAGCGGAAACATGACTTTTTTGTCATGAATACCTCGTAACACCTTTTCGTGACCGCTCATTAGAACAATATAACAAAAAGTTATTTTTTATTTGCGGTCTAAAATTCGTACTTATTACCAACAATATTAAATGTACAAAATTCATTACACGCGGTGCAAGATCACAAGCTAAACAATCATTTATTATTACATAAAGTCGCGATATAAAAAGTGAAACTAGTCCAACGAGATGTCTCACAATCGACATGATGTCAAATCGTTGTCGCATAAGAACAAGTCCCCAACCCATGTTTTTCTCTCGTATTGCTTGCAGACGTATGTTTCCTGCCTACAAAGTTCGCGTTTCTGGTCTTGATAAAAAAGCAAAATACATTTTGCTAATGGACATCGTAGCTGCCGACGATTGCAGATACAAATTCCACAACAGGTATAGAATAAAGAGATGGAATTAAATTAAAATAAGAAAATAGTATACAGGGCAGGATAGTTGATCTTATTTTAATGTAATTCGTTGATAAACATGAGAGGCAAGAAGCATGCGTTTGGTTGCGTAGGTATATGTGGCACTGAGGATCTGCGTTGCAAACGACCTTAGGCTCTATCTAAATACAATTTAGTCATAAGTTGATTATTTTGTGGTGAATTTTAAGATTCCATTTTGATTGAATCGAATTAATAAATTTTTCTCGCTAACTGTACTTTCGGCACACGTGATTTGCACGCAGATCTTTTCTTTCACATTCTTTATCAGTACCTAGTGTATTAGTTAGCTATCAGCATGTTGTTCACCATCATTATGTATTTAGTATGCATGTTTACCGCTTTCTAATCGAATGAGACGTAATTGCTTCAATAAAATACATTTCGCCACAATTACTGATGATTTCTTAATACCAATAATCAATCAATTATAACAATATTGAAACAAAGTTTCTCAATTTAATGAACAATTAAAGAACCATGTCAATCGCAGTCCTACTTTCCCACTTTAAATTGAAGAATTTTTTGATTGATGTAATTGGTCTATTATATTAATTAGAAGGTTTTCCCTTACGTTGGTCGTTTGTTTTCAAAGTCGGTGGATGGTCGCCGGGAAGGCGGATCCTGAGATGCCGAAGAGAATGTACATCCACCCAGACTCACCTTCAACGGGTGAGCAGTGGATGCAGAAGGTTGTCTCCTTCCACAAACTGAAGTTGACGAACAACATTAGTGACAAGCACGGTTTCGTGAGTATCTACTTTTATTACAGCTGAAGGAACATGAAGGGGGAATTAACAAACCTATCTTGACTAATTAGCTCTTTAAATTATCGCGATATTTGTCAAAATCAAGATAATAATCAACAATGGAGACTCCTCCAACTATAAGATTCCGACATCAAATCCAGCGTGTAATCTCAAAAGGTTGTGTAGTTCAACCTTCACTGTTCCAGAGGCTAACAATAGTTTCCACATTATGCGCCTTTTGATCGTAACGAACAATCAATTACACACGAAAATTGTTATCAACAATAGTATTATTATCGCATCCGAAAAGTAGCAGCGGCAAACAGCGGCCATTTTTTTGTGGCTTGAACAAAAACTTTATAATGTGGGTGATATTATAATTAAAATGAGGTTGGGTTGGACCCCTGGGGGTGTCTGCGGGGGCCTTTTGTCCGTGTTACGGTTATTATGGCTATTTACATTGGGTGCCCATCATCTTGCCTAAGTTCAATAGATTATCGCTCGTTTGAGAGGGCCCTTGTGTTCAACGTTACCAAATGTTTTAAGAAATTATGTGTTTTTATAGTGTGTTGATAGGTTCTTGTTTGTGTGACAGACCAACAATATATTATATTTTAGGATCCACTTTTTCATTATTATAATTTTTTTAAGATTGTTTTTAAGATATTCTGTATTACTTAAACGAGTGTCAGTGTAAAATAGTATGACGCTTTGAAAAGTCAAATGAACTCCTTGCCAACTATAATTTATTTTAAGGCAATTTACCTTTTTCAAATAAAAGCCACCCGAACGAAACACAATTCGAATTAAAGAGAAAAAAAAATAGTGTAGGTACAAGAAAACGCTACTGTCTAAAAAGTCGGGCTCTTTTAGTAACTTACACTTGACCGTTTACACAACCACGATCCAATCATAGATAACACGACTGTTTTTTTTAATTCGCTGTATAGAGGCGCTTATTTTTTTTTTATTCTTTTTTCTGTCAGGCCCTTTGTCTTTGACGAGGGACGACGGTAATTGAAATAACGACGGTCTCAGAATGGTATGTGTAGAATTTTGACAACAGCTGACTACGGAATGGAGTGATAAATATTTTTGTATTTTTCATCTGTCGGTTACCAATGTGGGTATTTAAATTATATTTAAAAAGTAAACGTATTTTCGATGCGAATAAATAATAATTATACATGCAGTCCTTCTATGCAAATTATTTTTATTTCTTATCTTCTATATAAAATTCACGTGTCACAGTGTTAGTTACCGTACTCCTCCGAAACGGCTTGACCGATTTTTATGAAATTTTACATGCATATTCAGTAGGTCTGAGAATCGGACAACATCTATTTTTCAAACACCTCCCCCCCCCCACTGACATTTGTATGGCAAAATAACGTTTGCCGGGTCAGCTAGTATGTATATAAAAATCAATTGCTGTTCGTTAGTATCGCTAAAAATCGAAAAAGGCTGGGGTGATTTTGGTCTTGAAATATTCGTGAAAGTCCAGGGAAGGTTTAAATGGTGACAAAACATATGGGGATCTTAATTCCACGCCTATAGAGTAGCGGGCATCAGCTAGTAGTTAATAAACTCTTAATACCTATTATCACTTTTCAACCCTTTACAACCTTAATTTTGCATTAAAAAGTATCAAATCTCCTCACTCAGGCTCTAGATTACCCGTGTACAAAATTTTATTAAAATTGTTTCAGTAGTTTTAGCGTGAAAGTGCGACAGACAGTTACTGTCTCGTTTAAAATGTTAGTAAGGATTATTTAATTCAATTCCCGCGTAAATTAGTCAAAGGTCTATCTACGAACATATTTTACATACTTTTCCAAAGCTAATATGTACATAATCACTTGATTACCAATTCACATACATACATATTTATGAACTATTACGATTAAGATATCATAAATTATTTTCATAAATAATTCATTGCTGTTTACCACATTACAAAGTTATAATCTACTCTTCCTTATACTGAGTCAATTATTATAATTATTGTAATATCAATTTTTTCGAAATACAAAGTTAACATTGTAAATTTTAGCACTCAAAAAAAATCTTTCAACAGCTTGACATGATAGATGTCTTTTTTTTAATTTTTTTTAATTTGTCTTTTTCATAATGATTATGATTTTTTTCTACCTACTTACTGTCGTTTCTGATGTTTTACGTACATTTTGCAAAATCAATAGGTAGATATGTACATAAAGATGCGGTTGTCAACGCTTTACCAGTTTATAAACAATAAAGTGCTGATTAAATCCACAAATCGCATTTTAGGTAGAACAAATTTTTTCCACCGTATCAACACCACCACAAAATTACAATACAATACAATCAATGTAATTACCAAGACTATAACATTAAACTTCTTTCCTTTCCTTAAGTTAAATCATAAATCACGAACAACGGTATATTTCTTTGCTCATTTTTAATTAAGTATCCGTCATTTGACAGATCGTATCTCTAGCCGCCATTAAAAATTAAAAACAAACGCATATGCAGAGGTCATGAATCAAACAGCCAGTTGGATATATTGGCGGCAATCGAGATTATTTACAACACCCTTATTTTTATAGTGTAGCGTTCTGATTGTAGAAATTCTTGCAATTTTATCGAGTAATTGTCTAAGTAATCTTTATATTTTATTATTTTAATGGTATAAATTCAATAATTATTTAATCGATTCTTTAATACCATCGAAATATTATATTACAGATTTTATTGTATAGAATTTAAAAATGTCGCCGAAATATCTCAATCTTGCGGTTATGTGGTTTTAGTATTTAGCTTCTGTAAACAATACACTTGCTGACGATTGTCAAAAAATCCTTAATAATACAAAAATTTTATTTTAAATGTTATAAGATTAAGAAACTAAGCAGATTCCTTTAGGGGTAATATCACAGATAATATTCAGTTAGGTAACTGTAGACGGAAAACTAGAAACTAAACCGTAAGCCAAGAATCCTGGTCGGCATGCCGTAGTAAACCAAATACTTTCCTGAAGTAGACGAGGGCCATGCCTAACATATAGGCTATAGGCGTTGATAGGCTGAGCAGAATAGCTGACAAAAAGATACGAGATAGATTTTCAAAATAAAAAATTTCAATAGGATCTAACCAATCAAAATATAATTTACGTAATAAAAATAAATCTTTATGTCCATTCCTTTTAGCAAAGCTTTAATTCAAGACGCTTTTAGTTTTACTAACATCGTCATGTGTAATAGGTCCCTTATGTTGGATTTTATAGTGCTGTTAACACTGTCTGTAGCGTGGCGGGTTTTAATCACTTATATCGACTTTGAAGTCGCAAAAAGCGTTTAATTGTATTATTGCCGATGCCTTTTATCAATCACTTTAGTTTAATGTGTATTGCGGTCATTAATTATGCGAAATAATATATCAATCTGGAGTTGAATTGTTTTAGTTCCCAAAGATAAGTAAAAAGGGTATATGAATTTTATAACGCTTATCTAGTGGATATTTGATGAGTTTGATGACTGATGTTTTATTATTGGTTAATAAAAAAATAAAAATAAAAAAAAATCTTTTTCAGACTTGTAATGGTTGTAGATATTACATAACGTTAACTAGACTATCTGTGTGCTAAATGTAACTTAAATAGGTTCAGTGGTTTTGGAGAGAAAGAGTGACAGACAGACATTTACTTTTGCATTTATAATATTAGTAAGGATAGATACTTTAATAAATGGTACAATAAAATACTGTGTTTGGTATTTTCTTCCCGGTGAAATGAATTTGGTTAAAGCTACCATTCACGATACAGGTGCAGATCAGCCTACATTGGCTACATTATAAAGCAAAAATAATGTTATATTTTATTAAAAAATAAATGGTTCTTCGGTTTTGAACCCGCTACGACAGTAACAATAGTTCGTTACATAGTCGCTACACTACGAAGCCTAGAGCAGACTAATCCTTCTTAAGCGCTTCTTAAAGTCTGTATAAAAAGACTAGTCTGAAAATAATGATATCAAAACATCTTGATATATTACAAAACGTAAGTAGGGGGCTTATTTTGTACGCCATTGATAAACGACGTATAGTCAAAGATCGAGGCAGTTTTAATACGTCAATACGATGCTCCTGTTTTTTGTTGCAAATATATCAATTGTGTACCGGATTTAATTTTTCAAGCGTTAAATTTGCTTCAAGTAGCTCTTCGGCAGATGTGTGTTAAATGTTTTTTTGGATTTATGAGATACCTTTGCCTCAAAACATCGATACTCGCGGCAAAATTTTTAAATTTCGTTCAATTTCATTTTTCTTCTAGGCTGATTATAGGATACCTTTGCCACAAAACAATCGAAGCTTTTAGAAAAATATTTAAAAAAAAATTAATTTCGAATCTGTTTTTAGGGTTCCGTACCCAAAGGGTAAAAACGGGACCCTATTACTGAGACTTCGCTGTCCGTCCGTCCGTCTGTCACCAGGCTGTATCTCAAGAACGGTGATAGCTAGACAGTTGAAATTTTCACAGATGATGTATTTCTATTGCCGCTATAACAACAAATACTAAAAATAAAATAAAATAAATATTTAAGGGGGGCTCCCATACAACAAACATGATTCTTTTACCGTTTCTTGCTCGATACTAATAACGTTGCCTTATGTTGCATAGATAATGGTACGGAACCCTTCGTGCGCGAGTCCGACTCGCACTTGACCAATTATTTAATTAAATCTTTTTTTTATTTTTGTTTGCCTCTAGTCGGTTTTACCTTCGGTTACCATTAGACTGAGAAGTTCTCACGAAAATAAGTAGGTACTAAATAATTGTTATTAAAAATGTCTAAACTACAGTTTTTTCTCCAACCCATTAATGTCCCACTGTTAGGCACGTTTCCTCTCTTGGAGGGACTATTGATCTACTATGCCGCGATGAACGGGCGTGTTGGCACATGGTTTTTTTTAAGTTTTCCGTCTCTCACAGAGGATGTTTTCTGCGTACAACATCCCTAACTAGCTCTTACAGCACCCTGGGTAGGAAACGACAGTAGTTTTAAAATATTAAATACCTACTGTTGAAATTAGTACCTAATTAAATATTTTATACAGAACTTTGGTATGACATTATAACCAAAAAAAAAACATACAGACGAATTGAGAAACTCCTCCATTTTTAAATTCGGTTAATAATATGAGAAATATGTCTGAGAGCCTCGATCTATATACACAATGTTACGTCCACAAAGCGGCCGGGTGATCACTGAAGCTGCAAAGGGCATATGCTCAGTAATTTATATACAGTTATTGATCAAAAGATGTCCTTTAGTAGTCAGCGAGGCGATGTTTGCAGACCCGTTGAATTGTTCGCTAAGGGTGATAAAATCTTATAAGGGGCCATCTTAACGCTCCGATAGTATTCTACTAGATTAATTATCATATTATTGGTGGTTTTAAGTGGAACCCTTTCTACTTGACACTTAAATGGTTCTGTGGTGTATAGGTATTTGTACACAGATATAGCAGATGGTGAGTTGACGTTTAAAATTATTAGGAGGCTTAATCGTCTTCATAGAAAAATGACATTTCATATGACGTATAGCCTATATCTTAGACACACATAGATCCATGTTTACGCACACATATATATGTAAGTGGCTTCAAACCGACTGCGTGATGTAGCCTCCTGCTCTTATCCCCTTACCATAGATCACGGGATCCGCTGACATGGTAGTTACAATGCTATTTCTTAGAAAGTTGTATACGTTATTTGAGGTGTGTCGGTACAATCTTTTGCAAAAACCCGCTCTAACTTAATTACGTCTGGCGCCACATTTGATTTTAAGTTAATTAAAATCATAAAATTTAAAAAAACGCTATAAAAAGATACCTTTTACGTTTTGATTGGAATATATGTTACATATCTTTTATATTTCAATTAAAATGTGTGGGCTGATGTCAACATAAAATTACGCCTTTGAACTTGGGTGTAGATAGAGACTATAGAACGCCATTTGCTACATGCTAAACTTACATAACTGCTTGATTGTTTCATTTAAACTCATATATGTAGATCTATTTATACCTACCTACTTGAAAAATTGTTATGATTGCAATTATTATAAACTGACGAGCCTCGTGAGTGGTTTATGTAACGGACTGCCGATCAAGAGGTTGCGGGTTCGATTCCCGCTCGGGACAATCATTTGTGTGATTTTTCTGAGACCAGATGGGACCAGAGGACGTTGTGTGAAATGTCCATGTATATTTATTATTATCATAAAAATACTAGTTAATGGTAGGTACCAATTCTACATACACAACTAAACTTAACTAAAAAATTAAAACATCTGTGACGTATTTTGATTAATTCGCTATTTCGTTGTGCACATTTTTAATCATTCATATCGTTATGGTCTTATTTATAATGACTTATCGGACGTTTAAAAGGAGATTTTAGCTGAGAGATAATAAACGTTTTAGCGTAAAAAGACTATTTCGACAATTTTCGCGAACCGATTTTAGCGAACTTTTAAACCTCCGATAAGTCATTATGAATAAGACCTAAGTCTATAACATACGTTTTTTCTGATAAAAAAGTTCTGTTAATATTGTCAAATTCTGTGACACTGTCAATTTTCATTTTTTAGTTAAGTTTAATTGTGCACGTACATTTTTATTATTTTTTTTTATTTAACGTCCTCTGGTCCAACATGAATCTTGGCCACATAAAAATTAATAAACCGTAAATATATTAATAAACACAATATACATAAAATGTAGCGACACCTCGTATGTTAAAAGATAATGCCCTTTAGCCTCCAGAGCGTGACAAACAGATACACATAAGTAAAATACATACTTACACTATAATAACTAAGTTATTAAGTTAAAAGAAACTAGAGAGGGTGAAAAATTAGTCAAGTGCGATAATGACTTGCTTTACCTGAGTTCCGTATAAAAAAATTAACAGAAAACGTCAATAGTGCCAATCTTGATGTTGATGACAAATGTTTGTACTGCGTCTGGGTGATTACTATGTATTATAAGTATGTATTTACAAAAGAAAAGTAGTTTATGTATTATATCCGTATTCTGGTATCCATAACACAAGCATAATAAGCTTAGCTCGGGACCAGAGAACGTTGTGTGAAATGTCTATGAATAATAAAAAAAAATGTACTAAGAAAACAGCGTAGTACGTTATCCATACATTTGTATGAAGCATGGTTAACTATAGAGCCTACCTGTCTTAATCCTTCGATAAACGAAAAAATATTACTAAAATTTATCTAAAATCAAGAATTGGACTAATGGAACTTATATTATAAGTCTAATGGTAACAGTATTACATTTCCGTCTGTCCATTTGTCATGTGACCCCAGTGTGGGTCATACAATAATGTACACACAGCCGTTTTATAAAACGATACGTGTGCACATTCCCTTATGTTTTAGTAACATTTTTAGGGCTGTCGCGGTAAGATTTTTTTGTTATTTTACTTAAAAAAAATTTGTTTTATTAGCACGCTTAATAAGTTTGGTATGTAACTATCAATGTATTAATCTGTGTAACGGAATCTTTGAAAGCGATTTGCAGCCACTTGCAGTAGACGGATTGATCTGAAATTTTGCACACCTAACAAGGACCGATGACAATGCAATAATTTAAAAGAATAATCCCATTTCCTTGAATTACTATAATTCCTCAGAATTACTAGAATAGCATGTTGAAGTATCACTATGACCACACTTGTATTTTTAATTATACACGTAATAGTTTAATTGTATATGAGTAGACTCACCAAGATTATTGTGTTTCTACGTATGGCTTTCATATACAATCAGATAATTTCACATAAAAACGCTTTGTTTATAGAATTAAGTAAAAATACCATAATTGTTTACTTGTGTTTAATAAGATTGTGCAACAGAAACTTATGTCGCTGACAACATGAACTGTCAATGTTTTGTAAGTAGGTAGCATAGAATTGAGTATTGATGACAATGCAATCATTAAAAAATATTCAGGATATTTAAGCGTGTTTTTTAGTTTTTAAACTAAGTAGATTATTGACTTAGAGATAAAGTTTTGGAGTTTAAATTATGAAAAAGTACTTACTAAAGTTTTATTTCGTCAATGTTGTTTTCGAAAAGAACTTTTAGTAAAATCTTAAATACTAAATGAGTAAATTTTACACAAGGTCAAATGGTCCCGAAGGCAAATACCACTCAAAATGACATTTTATTCCTCAATTAATTGCTGCAAAAATAAGCGATCAATGATTTCAGCATAGTGACGTAAGGTAAATTAGTGTTTTTGATATTTCAAAAACACTAATTTCCTACTTGATATGTTATAAATGTGAAAGTTTGTGATTATGGATCTTTGTTACTCTTTCACGCAAAAACTACTGAATGGATTTTAATGAAACAGTACAATAATGTAGTTTATATATATATCAGGATAACACTTAGGCTACAATTTATAAAGATATTGTGTGAATTGTCCATAATGTGACGATAAGTAAATAAATAATAATAAATATTCATGGACATTTCACACAACGTCCTCTGCTCCCAAGCTTAGCTTATATAAGCTTGTGTTATGGGTACCAGAATACGGATAGACTACGTATACTATTTTTCTTTTGTAAATACATACTTATATTACATAGAAACGCCCAGACGCAGTACAAACATTTGTATGACAGTTAGAAAAATCACGCAAATGATTGTCCCGAGCGGGAATCGAACCCTCTTGATCGGCAGTCCGTTACATGAACCACTCAACCACGAGGCTCGTCGAAGTGTCAAGTAAGTAGGAATTCAACGGGTACGAAGATTCAGACAACAGCCAGTTTTTAATATTTTAGTAGAATGTGTTGTTTGACAACCCTAGCCGTATTAGCTTGGGATTAGGGCTTCAATGACGTAATCGATAGTCTAGTGATATAATCCAGGGTGAAACACTGCGGTCATACACACAGACATATAAACAACTATACAGACCTATTATTATGATAATATTTGACGAGTTCCGAAAACTTTTGATGTTATTATTTGGTTTTTAAGCTATTGCATAGCTTCTATCGCGGGCCTAAAGCGTGGAGACGGAATCCACAAAATTCGAAATTTATATTCCGTAGGCAACGGAAATAGCGTAAAAAAACCCTACACATCGTCGCTATTGCGCATGCTTATTGACATTTCATTGACAATCGCTATTTTATCATAATTACCATAAACAATGGACAGATGTAAGCATCAGTAAAAAAGGATTATTAATCTTATTTTAGTTTATGGTATTTAGATTCTTGCATAAATAAAATAAATAAATAATTATAATTGCATAAGTTGATAAAAAATACTATGCAATAGCTTTACCGCGGCAGTCCCCGAGTGCCACACGTCTTTTTTTAACACGCTTTTATAAGTTCGGTATGTATTAATCTATGTAACGGAATCTTTGTGGTCTCTGAATGTCGGCTTCATAACAAAAAACAAATGTATTAACATTGTAGAACATAAAACTGAAATATAAGTATGATGAAAACTATGAATTTCTTTCATGTAAGTCTTACAAACAAATATCTAAGGTGTATCAAACATGTGCAGTTCCCACTGAATTTGATACTGTGCTAATGTTTGCCGGATCAGACAGTGCAAATACAATGGTTACGGCACTTCAGTACACACCACTACTATTAAAACTCACTTTATTCTCACTTAAACAACAACAAAGCTTTTTCACAACTCACTTTATTCTCACATAAACGACAAGTCAGCTTTTTCTGCATATGTTAAAAACGTAATCAACAGTAGCTTTCATAGTGCCTATAATCAGTTATGACCTATATTTTACTAACTTTTGCCCGCGACTTCGTACGCGTGGAATTTAGAGCACAGCAGAATAAAATGGATGATTCTCCCCATTTTTGCGACATTTTTTCGTTCATGCTTCGCTCCTATTGGTCGCAGCGTGGTGTTATATAGCCTATAGCCTTCCTCGATAAATGGACTATCCAATACAAAAATAAATTCTCAGTTCCAACCAGTTGTTCCTGAGATTAGCGTGTTCAAACAATTAAACTCTTCAACTTTATAATATACTAGCCCGAGACTCCGTCCGCGTGGAATTTAGGAAATTTTTCCCGTTTTTGCAACATTTTTCACTACAGCTTCGCTTCTACTGGTCGTGGCGTGATGCCCGTGAGCCTAAAGCCCTACTCGATAAATGCCCTATCTAACACTGAAAGAATTTTTCAATAGATTAGTGTTTATTTAATTCTATACATCTATGTGCTAAAAAGTTCGTGTCTGAGGCATTAAGGCTTCCACTGATAATATTTCAAAACATCAAATTATTAACTTCAATTTATATTTATTCCATCCGCCTTTGGCTGTTAAGTATATCCATGTACAGAGAAGAGGACAATAAAAACACATTTAAAAACTAAAAGCTTATGAATTTTATAATTTTATTTGTTAATATAATACGGTAAAGTGTTTAATAAATAAAACTTATATAAATAAAAACAAAACTTTGATGGTGCGTAATCAAAATATTAAATGAATGTTTAAAATTGCACTAATTACTAAAAATTTGTATGTTAATTGTATCAAAACAAGATAGTGTGAGATATATTATCTTTAATGTATTGTTCTGCTTATACCAACGTTTATTATAAACCTCAATTTGAATTAATTATGATATGAACGGTGCACAATTTGAGGTTTAATTTTATATTAAAGAGTATAAAATAATTTATTTTTTTATAAATTTAAGCATAAAGTTGTAATAAAGTAAAGAATAAATGAATATTCTCGAAATTTTTTAAATAAAATGAAGAAATACACTGAATTTAAGTAATTTTAACTATACACATACTGTCAAAGCACAAACTGGAAAACTTGTTGCAGTAAGTTTAAACAAAAAACTTAATAGTTAAAATTACTTAAATTCGTTATATTTCTTTATTTTATTTAATACTAGCTGTTGCCCTCGACTCCGTCCGCGTAGAATTTAGGAAATTTTCCCCGTTTTTGCAACATTTTTAACTACTGCTTGAGTGAGAGTATTATAAACGTAAGAGTAAACAAATATAATCAGAATGAACGAACTGCTAAGCTATCAGGAGTTACACGTGTTATTGTGAGTCAACCATAAAATATAGATATATGCTGTTTCGGGATATTTTTTAGACAATTTTATGTAGAATATTTCCGTCATACATGATTTCTATGTAATTTTAACCATTAAGGCTGCACACGCGACGGAAGCTTAAAAAATGGAGCACCTTTTTCCGTTTTCCCAACATTTCCCTTCACTACTCTGCTCCTATTGATTGTAGCGTGATGAAAAGTATACTATAACCTGCCCAGGAGTATGAAGAATAATTGTACCAAGTTTCGTTAAAATCTGTCGAGTAGTTTTTGTTTCTATAAGAAACCTACAGACGGACAGACAGACAGACAGACAGACAGAAAAAATTTTACTGATCGCATTTTTGGCATCAGTATCGATCACTAATCATCCCCTGATAGTTATTTTGAAAATATATTTCATGTACAGAATTGATCTCTCTACAGATTTATTATAAGTATAGATTTTCAAGATCTCGGGTCATGGTAATACCTGAGTGACTACCATGGCCCGGCCAAAGGGCGAGGAGGAACACACGCATTAAAAATGAACTTATATTTTATAACTTCTATTAACAACATCGAGAACCACTAGTAGGGCGTTATTAATCTATTTGCAGGCCAGTATTTACCGAAGACCCTTCTTGTTACAAAAACCGACAGTTGATACTTAGCTCTGTTTTCACCAAACTATCTGTGTCAATATTTGAGTTTCGCACTTGACGAACTTTTAACTAGTAGGGGATATTATCAATTATATAGATAACTAGCTATGCCCTTCAGTTTTGCCTACGTTTTATAAGAAATTTTATAAAATTTTCTCTCAGTAAACCATCTTTGTACTTCAAGTAATAATTTCTTCGTACGCGCCAAAAGAATATAAAGTTTAATTATAGATAGATTTAATTATAGAATTATCTCTCTCTCCCTCCGGCTCGTTTAAGTCCCACTGTTGGGCACGGACCCCTCCACTTTGAGAGGGTATTTAGTCTACTATGCCACACTGACCAGACGTATAGGCACAGAGTTGAATTTAAAATTTTCCGTCTCTCACAGAGGACATCACACTCAGAACTCTAGTTTTTTATTCCAAAGCTGTCTTTTACCGTACCCTTGTGAGGAAATGGAATGGTAACACTTGTCTTCAAAATTTGTTACCACATACCTATATGAAAACTAGCAGATCATCTTCTTGCACGTGGTATTTAGAAATTTTTCCTCATTTTTCACTGATGCTTCGCTCTTATTGATCGTAGCGTGATGTTATATAGCCTATAGCTTTCCTCGATAACTGTACCTACTGTCCAACACTAAAAGAATTTTTCTAATCAGACTAGTGGTTCCTGAGATTAGCGCGTTCAAACAAACAAACTCACAAGCTTTATAATATTACTAGCTGTAGCCAGCGACTACGTCCGCGTGGAATTTAGAAAATTTTCCCCGTTTTTCAACATTTTTCACTACTGCTTCACTTCTACTGGTGGTAGCGTGATGTTATATAGCCTTAAGCCTTTCTCGATAAATGCCCTATCTAAGTCTGTAAAAATTTTTTAAATCGGCCCAGTGGTTCCTGAGATTAGCGCGTTCAAACTAACAAACAAACTCTTCAGCTTTATAATATTTAAGCTTATCATAATATTAGTAAAGATTAAGTATAGATTGCAATATAACCAGTAGTTTTGATATATATTTGTGTGTCTAAAATTGTCATACGCACCAAAATTTATTATTAACGCGTATGTGTGATCATTTACCGTAAATAATAGAAATGGTGGCAGCATGAGTAGGGTTGCCAACTGTACAAACTTAATAAAAATAAATTACTATTTAATATTTTCTGACACTTGCGCGACTCATTTGCATAAATAAAACTACTTTTTACGGATTTAGACGCGTATATTTGTTTTAATTTTACCCCGACGTTTCGGAGACTTTGCAGTCACCATGGTCACGGGTGAGACTGAGCTGTAATGTGTCTTCTACGTTCAGTTATTACAGGGTTTACCCTTGTTTGTCTGTTCTAAGGTTTACTCACATTCGATTTTAATTTTACATTGACCATAAAGATAGACTTTTACCATAAACTATATCATATTACATTGTGCTCAGACTACATAACAGACTACATAAGTCTCCGAAATGTCGGGCTAAAATTAAAACAAATATAGGTACGCGTCTAAATCAGTAAAAAGTAGTTTTATTTATGTAAATTACTATTTATCAAAATTTAATATCTTTCTTGTCTCTTAAAGATTCTAGTGATATCTTTAATAAATTGTATTAAGAAAATATTTTTAACACACTTTTATTAGCTCGTTACGTATCTATCAATGTATTAATTAACGTAACGCAATTCATTGAAAGCATTTTTCAATCACTTGCAGCAGTCGAATTGATATGAAATTTTGAACACATAATAAGAACCGATGACAATGCAATAATTTAAAAAAACTAATCAGGATCTTCAAGCGAGGTTTTTAATTTTTGTGCTAATTTATATAAGCTAGACATGAAATTATTTTAATAAAAAAGTTCTGTTAACATTGCCGAATTGTGAAAATCAATTTTTTGGTTAAGTTTAGTTGTGCACTTAGAATCGATACCGCTGTCCATCAAAACCGCTTTTTGCTTACTAATTTATTATACCTACTTATCTGATTGACAACCCTAGATGTGCGTGACTAATTCTGTTTTTAACAACACCTATTCGTTACCTCTGTTCTCGGTAGTGACGAAATAACACTATATTATAAAAGAAACCACGAATTTGCTTAATGCAATGAAAAAAATATACCGGCATTAATTAGTCGAGCACTCACTATCGGATTGTACTAATATTATTCCGTAATAGAAAGGAATTTAATCTGGCAAGTATTTTTTGTATAAGAGACGGAGAACTCCTAATACTCTCCCAATATCTTAAAACTCGTTTTGTGTTCCGACATGACACACATGCAAATAAACTGAGAACATCTGAAGATCTCAGATGGAATGTTCTGAAGCATAGGTAGTACCAACTTTTATAGCAAATCCTTTACTGTGGAAGCTATATTACTATGGAACAATCTACCTATACAAATTCGACAAGCACAGTCTCTCTCTAATTTTAAGCTTTAATTATTATCTATCGTTATAATAGTGTTTATGTAATCTGTATCTTAGTATTTATAAAGAGTGTATGTATATTATATAGTAGTTTTTACTTATTTATTAGTGTGTATTTATTTGCAGTATGTATATGTGTTTTTTTTTTGTTTTATGCATTTGTTCATATTTTTCAATATAATTTATATATAACGTAGAATACACCAACAACCTCTGCAATGTCTATTCTAGATTCTATCCATTATACGGTTGCCTGGAACGAATCACATTAGTGATAAGGCCGCCTTTTGTACAATAGCTTTTAAGACTGTATTTTTAAAATTCTGTGTAAAATTGGTGTTTGTGCAAATAAAGAGTTATCTATCTAATAAATCAAATTATGGCGGAGCCCTCACCGCTAAAATCCTTTGAGATCTCCTCAAGAGGGATTTGTTATGAGTGGTGAGGGCATCCACCCAGATTGGGGCACCGTAGAGTGCCATAGACCTTATTATCCCGCTATACAGTTTGCGGCAGACCGATCTAGGGCCACCTGTATTGGGCAGAAGCCTACCAAGGGCTGAGGGAGCGTTTATGAGCTTAGGGGCTAACTGAGTAAAGTGATGCTTGAAGTTCCATCGGCCATCTATGTGCAGACCCAGATTCTTCATATGAGCCCGTACAGGTACTGCGGAATCTTTGATTGTTATGCTGCTGCCTCTTGGCGGTCCTCGGCGGCGGCCGTGGAATAAAACTGCTTCCGTTTTGCTTGCAGAAACCTTCAGCCCCAGCATTCCTATTCGCTCTATAACGAGCGCTACTCCTACCTCTGCCAGGCGGGCTGCTGCTGCATAGTTCTCCCCCCTCGCCGTGATTAGTGTGTCGGCTTGAAGCCACTTACATATCCATGTGTGCGTGAAAATGCATCATAAAAAACATCATTATTCTATGAAGTACGATTTAGCCACATGGAGACTAGAAGAAAGGAGGAATATATCAGTATATTAAAAAGTGTCCGCTGAAAGTTAGCAAATTAAGGTGGCGCTCTTTTTAAAATTTTTCCACTTGCTACTGCAAGTGGAAAAATTTTAAAAAGAGCGCCACAAATTATTAGAAAGGAAAGAAAAACTTCCGCTTTGTTACAGCGCAGTTTTTTAATTATTGTCTTATATAGACAAACATGACTATGAAATAAATTTATATTAATTATTATTATAATCATACGGTGTTTTTAAGTACCCCAAATATTTGTAAATAGCAAATAGAAAATAGTACTAAAGAATTACCGCAACAGTAGCACACTTCACTCTGCTTATAACTGCTACATTCATATCATTTCCACTTGCTACACTAGCGCTATTTCGGTGAGTGTTATTTGCTGTTTACAAGTGGACACTTTTTGGACTGATCCCCCATACAAGATATTCCTCCATTCTTCTAGTCTCCATGTTTAGCCACGTAAAAGTTACTTGTCTTCGCTTTTGAACGTTAACCGACCATCTGGTATAGGTACCTGTGCTTAAAAAGTTATTTAAGTTAAACATCAAGTTGCTACATTCTGTATTTACAAGTTCTTTACGCAATACTTATTAATATTAAAAAGATAGAATAACATTGACAAAAATCGTAAACACCATTTACATCCGGCAAACAACATATTATAAGTCGGAACAAAGATACTAACAATTTTTATTGGCACTATCAGAGGTATTGAATACGAATAAATAATTCAACATAAGAATTCAGTGGCATATCGCGTGAGTAACGTGTGCGTGAGCCGCCATCTTGTTTTACGAAAATTGGAGGCAAAATTGAGAAAACAACACTTCTATGTACCACAGATTATAAAATGTGCACGGCATTGATGCATTCAGCCAATGTGTGATAACATTAAAAAAAGAAAAATGTTTTATAAAGAAAGACAAAAAAGAAAGATTAATTTTATAGGCGTGATTGTACGAAAATTTTTAAGTAAATGAAATAGATTTTATTGCAATCGCTAACTTTGCAAATTAATGTGTCTATTAAATTCTTTGTGCTTTAGTTATTTTTATGCAAATCCTTTTTGTTTTTGAAGTTAACAAAGTATTTTAAATATAACAACCAAAAAAGTATATTTTAATGAGGCTATAAAAATTTTACGATTGACTATCTGTGACTTTATTTAAAAATAAACTTTATTATAAGCTGATAAAAGATAATTTGCTAGGAAATATACAAAATATGCCGAAATCAAGTAATTTAGGGATGAGGGCAGGAAACTGAATAAAATACCTAGCTGCAGTAGAAACTTATTAGAGCTTGGTGACGGACGGACAGCGAAGTCTCAGTAATAAGCTCCCCAGGGTAACAAAAAGTACGCTGGTTTCACATTTTGGTACGAAGCCCTAAACATAGGCTCAATATTAAAGTACTAAGTAAATTACAATATTATAATATTTAATTATTTTCGTTAAAACTAAAAAAAAATTATAAAATTAAAAAAAAGATATTTAGTTTAATACATTAAATAGATAGTTAATTATTTAATCTGTTCGATTTTATTAAACATATTGAAACCTTGAAATAAATAAATACAAAAAAGAGATTTAAGTATATCTTCAGAACAGATCACCTTACTTAACTCTATTCTTAGATGCCTAAAACGCAACTAAGTTCTACCAAACATTTCCCCATAGCAAAATTTTCAAACAGCTATAATTTAAGAAAATTCATTGGAACATTCTTACTGCAACACCTGAACCGTAAATAAAAAAAGGTGAAATAAAAAGCCACAGAACTTAGAAAACACTCAAAAGTTCGCTTTTATTTTTACGTTTATTGACAATAAAAACGTCAGCAGAACATAGTTTACAAAATTCGGGGTTCACAATTCAAGAAATAGCACCGTGTGACAATAAAAAGTCAAATACAAGTGGCATTAGACTGAATCCATTGAGATGGCACTGTGGCACGCATCTATAACAAATCACCAGTTTGAAAAGAACTGCCTCACCTTTTTGTTTACTAACTAAATTGGTATTGCCTACTATTCACTCCCTGTCTCTCTCTCTCTCTCTCTCTCTCTCTCTCTAGCCCAGTAACATACCACTGTTGGGCTACTTATTCACTTTGGAAGGGACTATAGTCTACTGACCAGGCGTGTTGGCTTAGGTAGGTACCTATATCACTATTACTGGGTAATCAATAATTCTGTTTAGGTATTAAGTATATATTTATTCCTATCTCTCTCTCTCTCTCTCTCTCTCTCTCTCTCTCTTCAGCCAATTAATGTCTCGCTATTGGACATAGGCGCCGTTCACTTTAGTATGTTTTTGGTCCACTACCCCACGCTGACCAGGCGTATGAGCAAAGGGTGTTTTTCTCTCAGAGAATAAAATCTCTGTGTACAATAGCTTTAAAAGGGCGTTTTAAAAGCCAGCCAAGGGATTGCTAGCTTTTAAGGCGCCCTGGGTAAGAAAAGGGGTGGTATTCTTGATTCGTCACCACACGGCCAAAATTGGTATTACTGGGTAATAAATAATTCTGTTTTAGGTATTAAGTATTGTCCGTTCCTACCTATCTCTTTCTCTCCAGCCCACTAACAGACTCTGTTGGACTCAAGCCCCTTCACTATAGAATGTATTTTGGTCTACTAAGCGGCGTTGACCAGGCGTGGGTTTATATTCTCTCAAAGTGTGTTCAATCTCTCTTTGTGTTCAATATCCCTTAGCTGGCTCTTACAGCACCCTAGGAAAGGAATTGTGACATTTATATTCTTAATCCGTCACCATACGGTCTCCACAAGGCTCTATACTGCAACATAATAATATGAGTTCTTCTAACACTGGTCGTGATATTCCACTATCTATTGAGAGGGGTGGGGGGGACCAAATCACCTATTATTAAAGGGGTGACAAACTAACGGTGTTTACGTGTTGTCTTTTTATGTGTTGTGTTTGAATAGTGGTCTGATGTGTAATTTAGGTGTAAAAATATTTTACGAATATAGTAAGAAAGTGATCGGTGAACGAAAACTAAGTAATTACCAATTACTTAGTTTTCGTTCCCAATTACATTCAAAATTAGTTATTATTGAATAAATTACAAGTAAGTATGATGAAAACATGATTATAAAAATTCAAATATATACTGTAAAGAGCATAAAAAAATTAGGTCTTTTTTTTTTGTTTTGGCGAATTAGGTTTGAGTATTGCCATATCAGGTCTTCTAGGCCGAAGAGATTTTTTTTAAATTAAAAACGTCAAACGTTAATATTTTTTGCTGACACATGTTTTTAAAAAGAATCGGCTAAGACAATTACATCATTATGCCACGATATTTTATTCGCCTATCTTCGGAATACATACTTTAACAGCTAAATATCAAATAAACTAACCTAACTGAATAGAATATATATGTATCGATGAAAGGAATGTAAGGTAAATATATTCAAGTTTCCCTTGTAAATGTTGGAGTAAAGGAATCATTGGGGACGTGTGGGGACGCTCATCAGGGAAATATATATAGTCACTTGACATGCTCTACGAATATTTAAAGTTCACATGTACTGAATATTGTATTGCGTATGTTAAAAGAAAAAAATAACTGATGATCAAAGATGTCTTTTTTTGGCTTTTTAAGAAGAATCAAAGGGTTGTTTATGTAGTTAATGGAATTTGTGGTATAGCAGTAATTTTGATTCTTGTCGTGTAGAAGTCTTGTCCGCGGAAGACATAAAAACCGACCGAGGGAAGCAGTTAGGAATTTCGAAAAATTTACCAGTTTTTGCAACATTTTTCACTTATACTTCGCTCATATTAGTCGCAACGTGATGTTATATAGCCTATAACTATAACCCTTTTTCGATAAATGTACTATCCAACACTGAAAGAATTTTTCAAATCGGACCGGAGTTGTTCCAGAGATTAACGCACTCAAACAAACAAACTCTTCAGCTTTATAATATTAGTATAGATATTGACAAAATCAAGTTTAATAAATTAAATTATGGTGGAAAAAGTAATTGCCGCAAGCGGGACATAGAGAATCACTTTTTCCATTAAGTAAAGCATAGCATGTCAATTGCAAAATCAATAAAATACTTTAGTAAAATCAAGTTTAATTCTTTAGTTAAATATGGTTTAGTTGTGCACGAAGAATCGGTACCAATGTCTTGAAAACGTTTGTCGGATTAATGCAAGTCTGTTAAGCAATTCAGAACCGAAAATTTAGTACTTTAAGCATAAGTTTTTACCTCTAAAACTATGCGTCTTATAAAAACAAACATTCTTTCGTGTGTAATAAATCAAACGTAACCTTGTTTATGTCAAGAGCCAGTATGAACTATGACACATGGTAACACCATCAATTGTCGCCATATTTGCATGAAGAATCCATCAGAACTGTCAGTTATGATACAATGCGCACCCATGGTACTGATATCGAATAGTTTTATCAAAGACATGTAAATACACCCTTAATAAAATATATTTTTGGTAATGAATTAAGGTGACTTCATTTCCTGATACCTATAAATAAATAAATATTCATAGATATTTCAAACACTTTACACAACGTCCTTCGGTCCCAAGCCAAGCTTATTTGTTTGTGTTATAGGTACCAGAATACGGATATAATACAGTTACTTTTCTTTTGTAAATACATACTTAAACTACATAGAAAACACTCAGACGCAGTACAAACATTTGTGTGACATTTATAAATATCACACAAATGGCGTAAACGGCAGTATTTACTCTTGATAACATCTAAAATTATAAAGCTGAAGAGTTTGTTTATTTGAACGCGCGAATCTCGGGGACTACTGGTTCGAATTGAAAAGTTCTTTTTAAAAGATCTTTGTGAGCGCCAGAAATCTCAAAAGTAAACCCTATGCCAACACGCCTGGTCAGCGCAGCACAGTAGAACATAATGTCTCCCAAAATGAAGAAGCCACGTTGGGAGAGATTAAGCCTGTGCCTGCGATGTGAAACATTAATAGGCTGGAAAGAAAGAGAAAGCTCTGAACATGGTTATAGATCCTACACACTTGAATCTTTTGAAGGACACCATTGATGACATCATAGTACGTAATTCTTTGTTGATATTCAGTCTTTGTCGATTCCAACACGTCTTGGAAGCTCGGTACACTCGTAAATATTCATTATTATTTGCTTTTTATACCTATTTGTTTGTTTTCCCCTTTATACGAACTCAGGAATGTCTTAATTTTCTCATTTTTTCTTTTTTATTTGAAAACATTTTTATTCTATCTTGTCTATTCTCCGACATAGGGTTGGCCCTCACACCTGCTCGACGAGACGTGAAAACGTCAATTTTATATTTCTCGCATTCTTTCTCGGGAGTGTATTTGATATTCACTGTTATTTTATTAGGGTTGTCACGTAGGTAAAACTTATATTTTTATTTATTTATTTAAACTTTATGCACATAAGACGTGCAATGGCGGACTCAATGCGTTAGGCATTATTTATCAGCCAACCAAGTGTTTACGTTGTTTTCTATTTTGAACATCGTTAGTAATATTGTTTTTGTAACAAAAATTAAATACAGAAAGATTTTACTAAATTTCTTGCCTTATAGAAAATTCTTTGGCTTATTGTGTGCAATTTTAACGTAGTTAACATGTGCAAGTCCCGTAGTAGCACAGTTGGCAGAGCAACGGAACGGTATTCCGAGGTAGTGGGTTCAAGTTCCGCTCATGGTGATTATTTCTCTTCTGCACAGCAAGTCAATTGCAAAAATTATAAGCTATTAAGTGCAATTTGTTTAATTTAATGCATTTCTTACTTTTAATTATGTTTTTACTATTAATATACCGAATGTCGACGATGTTGGTTTAGATTTAATCAAATAATGTTGGCTACAGACATACCAGATGGTGGGTTGACGTTTAAAATTGAGGACAAGTAACTTTAGCCTGGATAAATCGTACTTCATAGAATAATTACGTTTCATATGACGTATAGCCTGTATCATAGACACACATAGATACATTTTCACGCACACATCTATACTAATATTATAAAGCGAAAGTGTTGTTTGTTTGTTTAAACGCGCTAATCTCAGGAACCACTAGACCGATTTGAAAAATTCTTTTAGAGTTGGATAGGGCATTTATCGAGGAAGGCTATAGGCTATAAAACATCACGCTACGACCAGTGGAAAGCAGTAGTTAAAAATGTTGCATAAATGGGAAAAATTTACTAAATTCCACGCGACGGGGTCGCGGGCAACAGCTAGTAGATATATAAGTGGCTCCAAGCCGACTGAGTGATGTAGCCATAGAAACTACATCTGGTAAATCTATGATGTTGGCAATGTAATACATACCTATCTACTGAATAAATATAACCACGATTCATTTGAGGGCATCGTAGTGAATAATAAAATAAAGTGGCTACTTACAGTGCCATCTAGAGCTTGACATTACCAACGACACTAGACTTGCTCAAACAAATGATAAATAACAGTGATTTTTTTTAAGTACTTCAGTTAGAGGAAGACCTAAGTAAAGATGGATGAAATATGTGAATGAGGACATGAAAGAAAGATGAGTTAACACAGATATGACGACCGACAGAAGAATAAGGAAGAGTAAAACATTTTAGTATTGAAATTTTAGAGGCTTTGTCATTTTAAAAATATTTATATATGGTACCGGCTAACACTCACTGTTATGGGATCTACTCGTATAATATCGACCCAGGTTTCGAGTTGGTATATCCGATGCTGATCAAGATAAGAATCGGATATGCTCGCAACCAAGGTCGATATCATCGATCCCATGTTAGCCGGTAACATATATAAATTTTCTAAGAGAAAAACATGTTGTGTCGTCCCTAAATATAATGGGATATAGGTAGGAGAATTATCCCTTAACAGTGAGTGTTAGCCAGTAACATACACAATATTTCTAATATGTGTATTATGTTTATTTTAATAGTGTTATTAGGTAGTGGCAACCCTAAGTAATAAATATATCGCAAGTCAAAAAGAAGTACTTGTGCGTGACACTGCGTGGAATATGAGAGCGCGAATATTTTGTATATTTTACTTATTTCAAATATCTACACACTTCTAATATTAATATTGTTTCTTTTTATTTATTTTTTTTGTATTTTTTTTCCTTTTACCTTCCGCCTCCTACTTTTCCACAGCCTAATAAACGTCCCAATGTTGGGCACGAGCCTCCTCTTCGGGAGGGCATTTGACCTACTGTGCCGCGTTTACCAGTTGTGATGGCATTGGGTTTAGTTTCGCGTTTTCCGTTTTTACAGTAGACGTTATTTGCTTATAATATCCCTTAGTTGGGTTTTACAGCACCTTGGGGAGGCGATGGGGAAGTAAACATATCCAGTCACCACACGGATGTCTATACTTCTATACTAATATTATAAAGCTGAAGATTTTGTTTGTTTGAACACGCTAATCTCAGGAACAACTGTGGTTCGAATAGATAAATTATTTTTAAGAAAGAATCATTTATTTGTTACAACATGTGTACAATATGATGTAAATATAAGAGAACAGGTTCAACATGTTCTGTCCGATTATAGACGTAAAAATTAAAAACATAAGAGTGAGAATATAAAATTAATAATACACTCGCAAAGCATACATAGGTACATGACATAATGTGTCGGATACCATCCTATCGGAGCTAGTACTCTAGCTCAATAACTATAAACGCTGTTGAAATCGCGGGCAAAAAAGTTAAAGAGTTTATTTGTTTGAATGCGGTAATCTCACAAACCACTGCGCACTGGTCCAATTTGATAAAGTTCTTTCAAAGTTTTATTTACATTTATCAACGAAAGCTATAGGCTATATAACATCACGCTGTGATCAATAGGACCAAATATCTGTGAAAGATGTTGCAAAAACGGGAAAAAAATATTTTTATATCACGCGTAAAACCCGCAGGCAATATCTAGTAATGTATCATTATTTAAACTGTCAAAGCTGTATGTCATCTGTGGGCGGGGTAGGGCGGCGCCCACCTAGCTGAGCGGGGGCGGGCAGAGATTGATAACGGTCACGTCTAGGCATTGGTCATTTTTAATAAGATTATCAAATAAATAGCTAGGTTTTATACATAATATTTGAGCTATTCATATTTTATATTACCATATAGATATATACATATTTTAATTTTGTTTTATACATATTCATTAACATTTCATACCACGTCTTCTGGTCCCAAACTAAGCTTATAATGCTTGTGTTATGGATACCAGAATACGGATATAATACATGAACAACTTTTCTTTTGTAAATACATACTTATAACACATAGTAAACACACAGATGCAGTACAAACATTTGTATGACAATTATAAATATCACACAAATGATTGTCCCGAGCGGAAATCGAACCTGCGATCTCGTGGACGTCCGTTACATGAACTAACAGACCACGAGGACTGTTTCAGACCGTTACTTAATAGGTATTGGAAAATTGGGTCAAGTACGAGTCGGACTCGCACATGGAGGGTTGCCGCACCGTACCTACATAATATATATTCGTTATATCGACCAGAAATATCATAAGATCTTATCTTATGATATTTCCAAAAATTACCCATCATCATTATTCTCTTGC
This sequence comes from Orgyia antiqua, assembly GCA_916999025.1. Taxonomy (NCBI): domain Eukaryota; kingdom Metazoa; phylum Arthropoda; class Insecta; order Lepidoptera; family Erebidae; genus Orgyia; species Orgyia antiqua. The sequence goes on from OU779869.1 coordinate 20,683,718, forward strand.
CCTTAGGCAAGAGAATAATGATGATGGGTAATTTTTGTTGTACTATCAACTGATATACACAAACTGTGAAATTTTCTGCTCTCTAATGTCTAGCTATCACCCGTTCTTGAGATACAGCTTTTTTTTTTCGTTTTATGGACAAGTCACACAACGTCCTCTGGTCCCAAGCTAAGCTAATATGCTTGTGTTATGGGTACCAGAATACGGATAGAATACATATACTACTTTTTTTTTGTAAATACATACTTATAATACCTACATAGAAACACCCAGACGCAGTACAAACATTTGTATGACAATTAGAAAAATAAAAATAAAAGCACCTAATACTTATTGATTTCACTTCAGAAAATATTAAAAACCACAAAAGTAAATTTATTCTAAAATAAAATGATAAGCAAATGTTTAAAAAAAGGTTTTATTTAGATACGTCTGCTTCAAACTGGAAAAAAAAAACTTTTTATAAAGGCATAACCCTGGCCATCATAAAACGTCTCACTTAAAGTTTTTAAAAAGTTATCTTTTCTTTCTTAATAAAGTTCAGCCATTAATAAAATATCTTCTAAAGTGTAAACTAAAAACCTAATTCGAAATTTAAACACATGCAAATCGCGCCTATTAATTTTATTGGTGATTTCAAATTTCGAACAATCTCTCGCTCGCTTTTTAAATCAACAAAATTCTCATGTACCACGTGTTTCCATTAGCACAATCTATAATCGAGAAATAAAAACTTCCTAACTCGACTAAGACCGGTAGCTCGTTAATCCCTTTAAGATAATCGATTAAAAGTCAAAGTGACATTCCATGTACGCTCATAGGCAGGTATACCATAAAATGATCCGAGTATATTGAGCTGATTGGTTTGATGTTTGCCACCGAGTTCTTAGGTGGTCCCAAGTTAAAATGATTAAAAAAAAATATTTAAACTATAGACTATAGATTCTACATATTAGGAAAATGTAATTCTATATTTGAATTATGCATTTGATTTTTTTAATACAAAACAATAAACGAAACCACTTTTTACGGATTTAGACGCGTGTATTTGTTTTAAATTTTAGCCCGACGTTTTCGGAGACTGCAGTCACCATGGTCACGGGTTTTCAAGATTTATTTTAAAGATGGTTCTATCTTTGAAAGATATTTTTCTATATTTTCGTCTCCTTTTTTTCACAGCCCATAAACGTCCCACTGTTGGGCATGGGCCTCCTTAATATTAAGATGGTTTTTGGTCTACTATGCCGCGTTGAATAGGCGTGTTAGCATTTAGTTTCGAATTTACCTTCTTGCGCAGATAATATTCACTGCTGTTATTATATCTCGTAGCTGGCTACAGCACCCAGGGCAAGAAATGGGATGGTGACACTTGTATTCTTAATCCATCACCACAAGTTAATATTTTATATCAAGTTATATTTTAGATAATAATTGTCTACAATAATTAATTCCTATTACTTATTTTTATTTCTGTTCCTATAGGAACGTGAGGACGTTGTGTGAAATGTCCAAGAATATTTATTTATTTATTTATTACATGTACATTTATTTATTTATTAGTATAGATTTCCCACAACTAACTCCTATGTTTAATATAAATAAAATGAGGTTAAGGACCACCTTCTAAGTCCATATCAGCCCATTACCGCACAATAAAAGTGGTATATCAAGCGGCTACCGCGGTCTGATGAAAGCGTCGTGATATCGCTAAAACACTCATTTGTTTTGTCACTCGACGGCTAATGTCGCTTCATGTATTTGGAACAGTGAAATGAATGCAGTCGACAACTTTATTTATTTTTTGGCTGTTTTTTTTATTGTTATCATCCTGCCCTTAGCCTTTAGCAGTCTCTTAGGTTTTGGCTAGTTTTTACGACGCCAACCTCTTCATGTAGGTATGAATGTAATAAAAATTATGCATGTACTTAATATGTAAGCACATAAAAAGTTTTACTTCTTTGTTTGTTCTATATGTTATTCTTTTGTGACTGACTAGGTGTTTAAATTTTGTGGAATAGAATAGAAAGAATACTCTTTATAATATTACAATAGCTACATAATATTAAACAATTTTAGAATTTATAGATGAGTACAATAGGCAATCTTATCGCAAGTTGCGATCTCTTCCATTTAACCTTTGGATGGACGGAATGGAAAGAATAATTTGGAGAGTTGTGGTTTATATACATTATAAAATTTTACACCTAATTTTTGCCTATAGAGCCAAAAACAGTTCATCCGCATTAGAAATAGTTTGATAGATAGTGAATATCGATAATGATAATAGTTATAAACTGAGTTTAAACTAATTTGTTCCCACGATACAATCAGATATATACATTCTAAGTAAATAACTAAGTTTGAAAGAATGTTAACACCAATTCGTATTAGCTTGACTTGTGTTTTTAACGCTCAGGCTTTATTAACGGTTAAATACCATAAAATCAAAGAAATTTGGCTTGAATGTGACCATAGGCTATAGGGGTTAGATGTTCCAAATAATACTTGCCCCTCCCCAGCTTTTGCAATGTTGAAACTTGTGTAAAAAAACAACATTTATTTATGGAACTTTACTCGAACTTGAAACCGAAATTTAGGTTTATTTATTTAATTTAGATTTATTTATTATTATCTCTTATAACATTTTATCACTATTTGTATCTATACTTTTTAATGCGAAAAAAGGAATGTTGTTCCAAAAAAAATATTAAAATTCCATATCCAAATTTGAAAATTTTTAAATTGGAACGATAAAGCTTTTTTTTAATTCATATATAAACTAGGATATAGGTAAATAGAAAATGGCGAAAATAAACTAAGAATTGGCGGTATATATATTTTATTCTATAATTACAATGTGTTTAAATAAATGTAAATTCCACGGAGAAGTCACGGCCTCATGGGCAAGAGCTAATAAGTCATATACTTATTAAATTTGCACCTTTGAACACAAGCGGCCTTTAATTTTATTACAACAAGGAGGCAATTACATAATTTTAGTATCAAATATAAATAAAACTAAAAAAAGAATAGTAACTACTTTGAAGCTAATTCTAATGCGTCAAAAACTTAAGCTAACTTAACTAAAATGAAAACAACAATGGTGTATTTTAATTAATACGCTATTTTCGTACACATTTATATTAATTATAATCGTTAGTCTATAATACATCGTTTTTTATCAAGAAAATTCAGTTAACATTGCCGAATTGTGTTACTAACACTATCAATTTTTATTTTTAGTTCGTTCAAGTTTAGTTGTGCAAGTAGAGTTAAATAAATAAATAAATATTCACGGACATTTCACACAACGTCCTCTGGTCCCAAGCTAAGCTTATTATGCTTGTGTTATGGGTACCAGAATACGGATATACTACATAAACTACTTTTCTTTTGTAAATACATACTTATAATACATAGAAGACACCCAGACGCAATTCAAACATTTGTATGACATTTATGGATATCACACAAATTATTGTCCCAAGCGGGAATCGAACCCGCGACCTCGTGACCGGCAGTCCATTACATAAACCACTCCACCACGAAGCCGTCGAAGTTGGTACCATTATTCTATTATCAAAGCCATTTAAATATTAAAAAAATAAAATTACGCGCCAATTTTATTATTTCAAAAAAAGAAACATATAAAACCTTTTTTTAGCACTGCGAATAAAACATTGTTATAAAATTACGTGGTAAGTTGGTAATGAATTGCATTTAATTACACATTAAAACCTTTTTTTTTGTGTTTTAATTTAAGATTTTTATTTCTTCAAAGATTGCTACCGGTATTAAGTTTTAAAGTCGACAAAAACTAACCTCTGCTTAGTAATTTTTAAACAAGCGTTGGAATTATACTTATATTATAAATATGAAAGCAATTGTATGTCTATCTGTCGCTCTCTAATGGTAAAAGTCTTGAACTGATTTCAATAAAATTTGGTACATACATACGTATTATATAGTATTACCCCCATATGGGGGCATTGTTCCAGAGGCGTGGACCAGGAGCGTGGTGGTGTTGTTTTTCAAGAAGGACGATAAAACCCGCTTCAAAACTATCGACCTATCTCGCTCTTGAGCCACGTCTATAAGTTAATATAAGTATAAGTTGTTTTCGAGAGTCATTACAAATCGACTCTCGCGCATTTTCGACGACTTCCAGCCGAACAAGCCGGTTTCCAAAAAGGTTTTAGTACCATAGACCACATACATACGCTGCGCCAAATTATACAGAAGGCTGAGGAGTATATTCTGCCTCTGTGTCTAGCGTATGTGGACTATGAGAAGACCTTCGATTCAGTCGAGACTTTGGCGGTGCTGCAGTCCCTCCAGCGGTGCCAAATTGACTACCGGTACATCGAAGCACTGAAGTGTTTGTATAGAAACGCCACCATGTCAGTCCGAATCCTGGATGGGAGCACAAGACCGATTCCATTGCAGAAGGGTGTCATACAGGGTGACGTAATTTCCCCGAAAATGTTCACCGCTGCATTGGAAGACATCTTCAAGCTTGATTGGGCCGGACTCGGCATCAACATCAACGACGAATACATCACTCACCTTCGATTAGCAGACGATATCGTGGTCATGGCAGAATCCCTGGAGGACCTTAGCACAATGCTCAATGACCTCAGCAGTGTTTCCCAACGGATCGGTTTAAGGATGAACATGGATAAAATCAAGGTTATGTTCAATGTCCATGTCACTCCGGCACCAGTATCTGTTGGGAATGCGATTCTCGAAGTTGTCGACCACTACGTCTACCTAGAACAAACAGTCCAGCTAGGCAAACCCAGCTTCGAGAAAGAGGTCAACCGACGAATCCAACTCGGCTGGGCCATGTTCGGGAAGCTTAGGCATATCTTCTCGTCCAATATTCCGCAGTGCCTGAAGACGAAGGTCTATGACCAGTGTGTGTTACCAGCGATGACATACGGAACAGAGACGTGGTCTTTAAATGTCGGCCTCGTAAATAAGCTCAAGGTTGCACAGCGTGCTATGGAAAGGGCTATGCTCGGAATTTCCCTACGGGATAAAATCCGAAATACGGAGATCCGTAGGAGAACTGGCGTGTCCGACATAGCCCGAAAAGTTAGCACGCTGAAGTGGCAATGGGCAGGCCACATCGCTCGTAGGACTGACGAACGTTGGGGAAGAAAAGTCCTAGAGTGGCGACCACGTACCGGACGACGCAGCGTTGGGCGGCCCCCGACAAGGAGGAGCGACGATATCGTCAAGGTCGCGGGGAGATTGGATACAGGCGGCACAAGACCGCGCGTTGTGGCGTTCTATGGGGGAGGCCTATGTCCAACAGTGGACGGAGAGAGGCTGATGGATGGACATACGTATTTGATAGTCTATAGCCTGAAAGAGCACATAGGCATATATTTTAATGTGTAATGTGACCACAGTTTATGGGATACAGCCTAGTGACAAATGAAAGGATTTGTCAAATTGTTTGTTTGAAGAATCTAAGATCTCTTGTGCCTTTGAAATTTGAGGGTTATCCTTGATTTCTCTGGAGTTAACCATCAGATCTTGACCTGGTACCAATGGGACCAAACGGGAACCAATAGCTATCAAATGAAAAAAGAATCATTAAAATCGCGTCGTCCAGTTAAAAGTTATGAGAACACAAACATTAAAAAAAAAATTAAAAAACATACAGGCGAATTGAGGACCTCCTCCTTTTTTTGAAGTCGGTTAATAAGGCTTAGCAGTTTAAAGTGACGTTGACTAATTTACAAAGCGTAACAACATAAAGTTTGTAACATGATTCTTTTATTTTATAATAAACCTTCTAAGAATTAAGTACATGTGCAAACTCACACGAATTAACATAATTTCATATAATTATGTAGGTAGATGTTGTTAAAACAATAAATTATAAAAAATCAACAATACTGATAATGTTATTAATAAACAAGACATAATTATGATAACGTTAACAATGGTACCAATTCTACGCACACAACTAAACTTAATTAAAACATGAAAATTGATAGCGTCATTAACACTATTCGGCAATGTTAACAGAACTTTTATATGACGGGCTTCGTGGCGTAGTGGTTCATGTACTGGACTGCCGTTCACAAGGTCGCGGGTTCGATTCCCGCTTGGGACAATCATTTGTGTGATATCCATAAATGTCATACAAATGTTTGTACTACGTCTGGGTGTTTTCTATGTATTATAAGTATGTATTTACAAAAGAAAAGTAGTTTATGTATTATATCCGTATTCTGGTACCCACAACACAAGAATAATAAGCTTAGCTTGGGACCAGAGGACGTTGTGTGAAATGTCCATGAAAAAAAGAATTGAAAATACGTATACTAACGATTTTAATTAATAAAAATGTGTACATTGTGCACAACGAAATAGCCAAAAAACCAAAATACGCCATTAGAAAGAAAGAAAGAAAGAATATTTTTATTTGCGACTACTCATAAGACAATAAACAAAAAAAATGCACTTAACTTATAAAGATAAAAAAAATACAACACTGTTCACAGAACTAATAAAATAAATAAATGTGTGTAGTCACAAATACGGACCCAACTCAACATAACGCTGGTCAAAAACCAGCGCTGGTCTTCTGTTAGGCCGTTTTAGTTGTTTTCATTTTTTAGTTAAGTTTAGTTATGCACGAAGAAGCGGTACCAATGATTAAGTTAATTAATACAAGTGTCACCACCCCATTTCCTTTGCAAGTGCTGTAAAAGTAAGCTAAGAGATATTACACGGATAACATTCTCCGTGAGAGACAGAAAACTTGAAAATAAACCCTGTCCCAACACGACTGGTCGCCGACCATAATCTCTCCCAAAGTGGAGGAGGCCTGTGCCCAACAGTGGCATGTTAATGGGCTTAACCTCGAAAATAATTTTATTATTCCGTGCCTAAAGGTAAATTGGAACCTTAATACTGAGACCTCTCTCTCTGTACATATTTCACCAAGCTGTATCTCTAAAACTGTGATAGCTGGAGAGCTGAACATTTCACCTCTCTCCTCTCCAGCCCATTTACGTCCCACTGTTGGGCACGGGCCTCCTCAACGATGGAGGGATTATGGTCTCCTCCCTCTCCTTTCCTAAATCGTACTACACGCGCAGGTTTGAGATGTCACCCTTACACCATAGACACTATACCATCTCGCACCAAGAAATTTGGCAACTCATTTCTTTGTCACACCGCCAAGGTTTGGAATTCACTCCCTGCTCTTGTGTTTCCTGATTCCTACGACATGGGGTCTTTCAAGCGAGGCGTGAAAAAGCATCTTGTGAGCCGGCAAGGTGAGGGTGGCTAGTGCATTGACACTGTACTAGCCGTCCTAACATTTGGATTGCACCCCACTTATCATCAGGTGGAGTGTAGACATTTGTCTAGTCTAGCTATAAAAAAAAAAAAATGGTCTACTGTGTCGCGCTGACCAGGCGTATTGGCACAGGGTTTATTTTCGAGTTTTCCGTCTCTCACAGAAGATGTTATCTGTGTGCAATATCCCTTAGCTGACTTTTACAGCACCCTTGGGAGGAGATGGAGTGGTGACACTTGTATTCTTAATCCGTCACCACACGGAACATTTCACAGTAAGTTTAGGTATATTATCCTTTCCATAATAGGTAATATAATTACAAAAAAAAAACAAATAATTAATATTACATTTATAATATCTACATTGTGACCAGATGTATAAATAAATAAATATTCATGGACATTTCACACAACGTCCTCTGGTCCCAAGCTAAGCTTATATGCTTGTGTTATGGGTACCAGAATACGGAAAGAATACATATACTACTTTTCTTTTGTAAAATACATACATAAAATACATAGAAACACCCAGACGCAGTACAAACATTTGTATGACAATTAGAAAAATAACACAAATGATTGTTCCGAGCGGGAATCGAACCCGAGACCTCATGATCGGCAGTCTGTTATATAAACCACTCAACCACGAAGCTTGTCAAAAGTATAAGTGTGGGTGAAACCCGGGAAGTGTGTCTGAATAGTAGCGGATGGCGCTCAATCTCTGCCTACCACCATGGGAAAAAGCGTGATAGAATGATGATGATTATGTATAATACAGAAGCGGTACTTGATAAAGGAAGGAAACCTGACCGAACATTGTACTTTAATTGAATCGCAATAATAAATTCACATGAGGCCGATACACACATATAAAGGGCTCTTTATACTAAACAAATCGGCTTCCTTTGAGATTACAAACGTACCGAACTAAAACCAGTTCATTTTAAACGCTAAATGACAAAGAGTTAAGTTCAGAGGTGTAATTACTTTGTAAGTAAAGGTGTTGATACCTTGATTGTAGGTTATTTTAATCCTAAATTATTGCCGATTAAAAACATATGCGATTTTATGTTAAAGTTTTTAAGTTAAATTTTGCTAAAATGTATGTAGCCATGATTCCTACTTTCTCCAAGAACATTTTAATTGTATGATGAAACTTCCTCCTCTCCAGCCCATTACCGTCCCACTACTGGGCAGAGGCCTCCTCCACTTTGGGAGGGACTATGGTCTATTGTATCGCGTTGACCAGGCGTGTTAACATAGGGTTTAGTTTCGAGTTTTCCGTCTCTCACAGTAGACGTTAACTGCTTTTAATTATTGTCCCTTAGTTTGCTCTTACGAAAAGAAATGAGGTGGTGACACTTGTATTCCTAACCCGTCACCACACGGACATGATGAAATTTTTTACAACCAAGTTATTTGTAATTAACTGTTACCCGCAACTTTGTTTGCTTGAAATTTGGCTTGACAGGCTTCGTGGCGTAGTGGTTCATATACTGGACTGCCGTTCACAAGGTCGCGGGTTCGATTCCCGCTTGGGACAATCATTTGTGTGATATTCATAAATGTCATACAAATGTTTGTACTACATCTGGGTGTTTTCTATGTATTATAAGTATGTATTTACAAAAGAAAAGTAGTTTATGTATTATATCCGTATTCTGGTACCCATAACACAAGCATAATAAGCTTAGCTTTGGACCAGAGGAGGTTGTTGTCCATGAATATTTATTTAGAAACCAAATTTTAATAAATTATAAAAAAAAAAAACCATCCTTTTAAACCTCTATTTATTATACAAAACCGCATCAAAATACGTTGCGTAGTTTTGAAAATATACCTAAGCTGACATAGAGACATACATACGAAAATAACGACTTTGTTTTTAAGTAAAGATATTTACTTTGTTAAAAATTTTACATCACACCTATCTGAAAGGTCTGAAACATAATCTAAGTTTTGCTCAGAGGCGTTTTTTAATTATTTTAAGTATTGAAACCTTACTAAAATATAAATGCCAAAAGCACTATAAACACTTAAAACTTTGACGAGCTTATGGTGTTAATGCAAGTAACCAAACCATAGTGCGATTTAAAAAATCTGTACAACGCCATCTATTGAGCGGTAGTAGTAAACTTGTGTTTGTTAAGGTTTGATTTCTAAATTTCACGCGTACGAAGTCGCGGGCAACAGCTAGTAATTTATATAGAACTAATACATACTTAAATAAGACTCATAAAGTAATATTATAATGATTATTTCTAGTTAATCGCGAAACCACAAACTTAATATCTACCTTTAATTATCCCAATATTGTGACTAATACCCATTAACTCTACTTAAAAGGAATTCCACCTCTTCGATGTAAACCGCACTTAATCTTTGGAATGATATAACAATAAAATGAATGAAAAACGGCCAACATATTAGCGGTACCTTTGCAGTTTTCATTTTAATACACCATTTGCTTTTAATTTAAGTCCAATAAGATGTATTTATTATGATTTTTGGACAGTTTTGACTTAGTAATAACTAAATGACATTGAGGTTGAATGCGAAGTAATTATTTTAATATTTGCACGACATCTACCGGTTTAATTTGTAATAATATACTATGTATTACTGTTCATATTTATTGTATAAAACTAGCTGTGCCACGTAGTATCACTTGTGTATCTCGATTAATATCTCTTAAATACTTTTGTCAGTTAGTACTGAAGAAGTCTTTACTTATAAGCATAGATTTTAGTAAATAATAATAAATAAAATAAATATTCATGGACATTTCACACAACGTCCTCTGGTCCCAAGCTAAGCTTATATGCTTGTGTTATGGGTACCAGAATACTACTTTTATTTTGTAAACACCCAGACGCAGTACAAACATGTGTATGACAATTAGAAAAATCACACAAATGATTGTCCCGAGCGAGAATCGAACCCGCGACCTCTTGATCGGCAGTCCGTTACATAAACCACTCAACTCTCGCTCGTCAGATTTTAGTGTTAGTTTGTTTTAAGCTTTTTACCACGTTTTTATTAGCTCTATGTAACGGAATCTTTGAAAGTAATTTTCACCCACTTGCAGTAGTCGGATTGGTCTGAATTTTTGAGCGCATTAAGTACCAATGATAAATAATTTAAAATAATTGGTCAAGTGCGAGTCGGACTCGCGCACGAAGGGTTCCGTACCATTATCTATGCAACATAAGGCAACGTTATTAGTATCGAGCAAGAAACGGTAAAAAAATCATGTTTGTTGTATGGGAGCCCCCCTTAAATATTTATTTTATTTTATTTTTAGTATTTGTTGTTATAGCGGCAATAGAAATACATCATCTGTGAAAATTTCAACTGTCTAGCTATCACCGTTCTTGAGATACTGGGTACGGAACCCTAAAAATCATGTTTATTGTATGGGAGCCCCCCTTAAATATTTATTTTATTTTATTTTTAGTATTTGTTGTTATAGCGGCAATAGAAATACATCATCTGTGAAAATTTCAACTCTCTAGCTATCACCGTTCTTGAGATACAGCCTGGTGACAGACGGACGGACGGACGGACGGACGGACGGACGGACGGACGGACGGACGGACGGACGGACGGACGGACGGACGGACAGCGAAGTCTCAGTAATAGGGTCCCGTTTTTACCCTTTGGGTACGGAACCCTAAAAACATCCGAGGTTTTAAAGCCTGTTTTTAAGCTATTGCATAGCTTCTATCGCGGGCCTTGAGCGTGGAGACTAAATGCACAAAATTCGAAATTTAAATTCCGTAACAAAGATAGCGTAGCTATAAAATACTACACACGCCGTTTCGCTGTTCGCGCTGGTGACTCATGTCAGTTTTGGCGTTAGTTTTTATTTTATTGACATTTGATTGACAATTGCTATTTTATCATAATTACCTTAAACAATGGACAGATGTAAGCATCAGTAAATAAGGATTATTAATCTTATTTTAGTTTATGGTCTTTAGATTCTTGCATAAATAAAAATAAAAAATAATTATAATTGCTTAGGTTGATAAAAAATACTATGCAATAGCTTTACCGCGGCAGACCCCGAGTGACACACGTCTTTTTTAGTTTCTCAACTATGTAGATTATACTTATTACTAGCTGTTGCCCGCAACTTCGTTCGCGTGATATTTAGGGACTAAACCTTAGCAATTTATACAAAAAAGCCATTATCTTGAACCGCTCTACCTTTTAAAAAAACTCACATCAATATCCGTTGCGTAGTTATAAAGATATAAGCTGACATTGGGACATACATACAAAATATTGAATTTGTTTTATAATAAGTAAAGATTAGACAGCAATCAGAGAAGTTGCCTATCTGTATATTATAACAATTATTCTTTGTTAGTAACGCAATAGCCCGCATCACTTGAACGTAGTCGTGACGCCCGCATACTGACGAACACAAAAACTGGCAAAAACGCGAAATGCTGCAATATACAAACATACCTACATATTACTAAAAGTTGTATAGATTTTGTATCAGTTTTATTACTAAAATAACTTATTTTCATACCAGATTTTAGACTGCTTTAATTTGACTGCCAAAACAAAGATTTCAATAATTCCAAATTCTTACCTACGTGATTTTCTTGGTTTTCTTTTGTGGCGTGTTTTTGTAGTTTCATACCAAAAGGTAAAGCAAAACCCTAGTACTGATACTTAGCCGACTTAGCCGCCGTGTCTGTCCGTTTGTCATCAGGCTAAGACCCGTCTCCAGCGTGCGTCACGGTCTCTCATATAATAAACGGTTTCAGTATAACTTGATGATACGCATAATCGCCATGAATGTGTGACATTGTGATAATAATAGTAGGTATGGAACCTTTTGTGCGAGAGTCCAACTCGAACGTTGAAACGTAACGTCAACGTAAAAAAAAAATCATAGATTTATTATTAATTGCCTCTTTTATCACAATATTAGCATACTTAATCAATTATTTAGATAAAAAATATATAATTTCAGTATTTTACTCAACAATTGACATTGATCAAGTTAATTCTATGGGAATTTGTTATTGATATTCAAACACGCGATATTTAAATTATTGGAATAACAGTACTTTTAAATCGAATAATAAATCGATTAGTAAGTATTCGATATTCATTCACATAATAAAAATAAATTAACGAGAGTCCTTACTTGTTCAAACATTTTTTTTTTTGAATAGGCATGTGTATTGTGTAATAATCTCTTTTAAAATGTCAGAAGCTAGGCGTCTGCATGGCGCCTGTTCCAAAAGTAAATGGAGAAAAACAAACCAGAAACTCCATGGATTTTTTTTTCCAAATTCTTATAATATATTTATTACACAATAGTGATGGGTGTAAGAAAAAAGCCTGCTAATGAATTAATACTTAAGGTTAAAAACCTAAATTCTTTCCATTATTGCTATTAAAATACCAACTATCGGTTGCCCGCGAATTCGAACGCGTGAAATTTAGAAAATTTTCTCCTTTTTAGCAACATTTTTCACTGATGCTTCACTCCTACCGCAGTGTGATGTTATATTATTATAAGCCTATAGCCTTTCTCGAGAAATGTACTATCCAACAAGAAAGAATTTTTAAAATGGGACTAGAGGTTCCTGAGATTACCGCGTTTAAACAAATAAACAAACTCTTTAGCTTTATAATATTAGTATAGAATTGTATTTAATAATACTCGATTATTATTAACAAAAATGTCCGCCATTATTGTGACGTAATAGCATAAGACTAATCCTTACTCATTGTGTCACCACCCTGATAAAGCAACCCTGGTGTCAAAACTAGTTGTGCAGTCATTAAAATATCTTTATAGCTCTTATAACATTTATACAAGGTTTATTTTTTATTGTATTTTAATGTTTTCAATTGCAAATTAATATTGTATTTAATAGACTAGGGTATTTGAGGTGCGGTCCGTAATTTGAAAGAGTTTTTATGAGTTTGTTCACTTCATAATAACATTTTTATTGCGTAATATCTAATATATAAAATTTCCATGTCACAGTGTTAGTTACCGTACTCCTCCGAAACGGCTTGACTGATTTTTATGAAATTTTACATGCATGTTCAGTAGGTCTGAGAATCGGCTAACATCTATTTTTCAAACTTTCTTTTTTAGTATGGCAAAACTACGTTTGCAGGGTCAGCTAGTAATATGTAAGTATTTAATTTGTTCGAAATTTAAATAATATATTATTTCTTTTTTCATTTGCCTGCCAGTAACTATTTGTCGGCCAATCAGATTTAAGTTAAGATATTAATTTTTTTCGCAAATTTTATATGCGTTTGCAAGTCTTATAAATTGCTCCTACCTATTGTGTACCATAAAAATAGCTTTGTGCCTATTATTATGTACCTAGAGCATGCAGACAGCAATCAGACTCCAAACTCTATCATGTATTTTAACTCCGTGATGTTACAAAAAATGCTAACTTAGGATCAGCATGTTAGGAATTGGCCCCTATAGGTGTTGAACATGCGTAAATTGCAGTTATTTGCATTTCTTGCACAACACGGGTCACTTACAAAAGTAACGCTTTTTACCAATAATGATAAGTTAAACATAAATGTCACGACTAATATATCTAATATAATAAAATTCACGTGTCACAGTGTTAGTTACCGTACTCCTCCGAAACGGCTTGACCGATTCTTCTCAAATTTTACATACATATTCAGTAGATCTGAGAATCGGCCAACATCTATTTTTCAAACTTTTTTTTTAGTATGGCAAAACAACGTTTGCCGGGTCAGCTAGTAATTGTATAAAATATGTCATACAAGCTATAGCCAAACAAGATTACAGATTTAGCAGTTCCTTACTTTTAAAAGAACCAAATTTCTCCAGGAAAATAACTATACCACCAAGTCTAGTGTTATAATGGAATACTTAATCAGAAAATGATTCAACTGGGATCACAAATATGTTTTGGATATTTAAAAGACGCTTCTATTTGTTCATATTTAACACTAGGTATAATACAATCGGACATTTCTTTTTACACATGGCTGCCGTGTGCTTCGCACATTAAAAAATAACAATTAAACGAATACCGAATTTCTGAATACGCCAGAACATAATCCCATATCCCATTCGATTTGAAATTCGAATCCAAGTGCTTCAACCAAGTAATTGTATGAGAATATCGACAAGGGTGACAATCAGATTATCGCAGCATTCTGATTGGTCGCTTCATGTGACGTCACGGGCTATCTGGTCCCGCCTACCTACGCTTAAATTACAGGATTACAATATCTAGTGCGGCCTATATGCGTCTATTCTGTTCAGAAATATCTTTGATCTCTATACTGAGCTTAAGTACGTCTAAGTTAAAACTTTAAGTGGGTTGATATTGATTTGGATACTTGCAACTAAACAAGATAGAATCGCCAAATCAAACAAAACATTACTTATTTAATTATTTTTCCAGCAAACCTACTTCCGTACTCTACCTAAGGTACTACAATAAAATGTATTGTGTAACTAACTTTAAAAACAGTTATACGAACCGCAAACTATTAGCTCGAAATCTACATCGAACTCAATAAGCCCAATTTTTATAATTAGGTGAATCTTATTTATTTTTTCCACTTTATTTTTTAAGTCCGCAAGGAATTCATCAAAATGATATCCGCTAAATACATTTCTAAAATATTTTTATTTAATTAAAATTATAATCCATCATAACCATGCACTAAAGTAAAAATTTTTTAACCATAGCTCACCACAAAACAAAGACCAACACTGTCACTTCATTTTTTTTTCTTAAAATTTTTGTTTTTTTTTAAAGACAATGTCAAATGTCATTCTGCCCAACAAAATATTTCGTCGAACAATCTAGACAGTAAAAAGTTCTAGCTAGAAAGGCAGTTGCATTCCTAAGCGGGCTTGGGCCACTGTGGGCCGCGTAATTGCTGGCTGGCGCCTGTCTGCTTTCGTGTTCCTTTTTTGACCCCGAGTCTTTTGGCGTTTTTTATTCCATGTTTGTTGGTTTTGGGAATTAGCATGTCTTATTAGCATAACTGGCTGATAAGAAATTGATGTTTTAACAGCTTAAAGAATAATGTTTCCATAATTATAATTACAACTTCAAAGTTTCCATTGTTTTTTTTTCTAAACATTAGAAGGTAATTAATTAGTTAATTAAATATTTAATAGCAAAAAATTTTGGTCATTTTTTTTCTCTACTAATGGCTACTTTAAATATTGAGATTGTAAAGTTTTCATAAACACAATAAACAAACAGAAAACCATGAGAGAGGTTTTATTCTGGCAAGCACCTGAATTATGTCATAGAAAATACAGAAAATAATAGGTACTATACTATCCGAACAGCTCATAATGCAAAATACACGAAAGACCTATAACTTCGCCACAGACAAAAAATTAACCATGATATAAATGTTGCCAATCACGAAAATCAGATCGATAAACAAATCGCATAAAACTTGTGTAGCCATAAATACACGTCTGACTGGTCACACAAACGGTTATATTGTTAACAAGGAGTTAAATATCCAAAAACAAGAGTGTACATCATCTTGGGAATTTCTCAATAAGAGGAGCAAGGAGTGTGTGGGGCCGCTGAGGAGGAGGAGGGGTGACCACCGGCGCCTTATAACTCTCTCTCGCTCTATAATGATTCCTGTCTCGCTCAGCGCGCGGGTGGTTGCGCACGCGCATCTAAACCCCGCACAAGCCTCATTCCCTCCACGATTTTCATTTAAATACAGACCTCTCAAGCTATATCATTAATCTATTACGAGATTCGTAACCTGCACTTGTGTATGTGAAGTAATTTCTTGTTTTTTTCTCTCCCTTTCGTCTCCGATAGAATCCGTCGTCGGGCACGGTGAAAGGTAACGATGCTATGAGAACGATATTCGGTTTTATGGCGCTTAATTAGCGTTGATCTTACGCTCAGTCGGCGTCTCGTCGTGGAGGGCTGCCCATATAAGTCTTCGTGTCTCCTTTATTGGCCAATATCAAGAGACGGAATCGTAGATACTTCAACATGTCACTGTGTAGGAGTTTAAAAAAGGTTTTATCGCTGGACTCAGTACTTAGTTTTGCAAATAATGTGCCGAGTTCTTTCCCCCCTTTTTATGTGTTAGAAATCGCCCGTGGCGTCGTCCTACGTATACTTCCATTCATATTGTTATTTCCGATAGCTAATTATAGTGTACGAAGGTCTTCTTGCACCGATCGTCAGCTGATTAAGTTTTTAAAAGAATAAATTAAAATATTTAATAATACAGTTTGCTTGCGCCTGTGGTGTAATGTTTTAAATTAATATTAATTATATGTTACGTAAATATAGATGTTTGTTAAACAAATATTGCTAACTAGCTTTTGCCCGCGACGAAGCCTACGCCAGTATCAATGCAGCTTAATGGAAGTAAAGCCTTGTGCCTAATAGTGGGACTTTAATGGCCTGGGAAGTCGATAAAATGGCATATTAAGGAATGGAAGTTAAATTAATATTACATTTCATATAATAATTACGATAATGTCAACACTACCCTGGATATGCTTCCGTTCGCTTTAGCGAAACTTGCAATTTTATGTAACGTGACTACAATAATAGTAAATTAGAAATATGACCGAGTTATAAAATATAATGTTATTATCTATAATAAATTAATAACCATTAGAGTATAGTATTTTATCTAACAGTGAAGAATAAGTGAAAATCTTACGATGTTTGGGTACTTCATTAGTTTTGAAACAAAACACAAAGATTGGAATGAATCTACAAATTGAGCCTTTAATTTAAAATTAGAACATTGATAACTTTCTCTGCAAACCGAACTATTTTCAAAATACTCATAGAATGTTCTATTTTTAAAATAAGAATACTTACGACTAATTCGAAATTTCATTAATATAATCTTCATATCGATTTACTTTTAATTAAAATAATTACTTTCAATAACACACGGC
The DNA here is from genome assembly GCA_916999025.1 of Orgyia antiqua. Taxonomy (NCBI): domain Eukaryota; kingdom Metazoa; phylum Arthropoda; class Insecta; order Lepidoptera; family Erebidae; genus Orgyia; species Orgyia antiqua. Next base: position 20,701,002 of record OU779869.1, read on the forward strand.
ACGGGCAACATTAGAATGCCAATTATTAAAAAAGTCTTAAGTCACTGTTAATATAGGTTTGTGAACTATATTGATAGGTAACTTTTTCACCTGACGGCTACAAGCTGCCTTGATCATTATCGTTATGCCTTTTTATAGAAGTTTTTATTATTTTATTCTATTTACTAATGATGTACCTACTGCCATTTGACATAATATTATGGCTATAATGTACATCACTTATCAGTTCATAGTATTTAAATATATAATTAAGCAATTAGGTATCTAGAATATAATTAAAATGATTATTTTGATAAAGTAGTCGATGCTAAATAATGGTATTTTTATTTCATAGTGGTATCTAATCTACACATAATTTCATGTCCGATTCTATTTTGATAATGGTACCAATTCTCCGTGCACAACTAAACTTAAGAGGATACCAAAATAGCTTCGTGCATTTTTCTACGTACGAAGTTTTCATTGTTTCTTTAGATTGAATGGCTAGAGCTCTAATTTTTAAGTATATGTTTTTTCAATATATGATCTAGGATCGCATGAACTCAGAAACGCGATTGAAAAAAGTTTTCTCGATAGAAAATCTTAGCGAAACAACCTCTCTCATTTTTTATTTTTTTCATTTGTCGGTCTATTATCGCGTATTAACTAATGAAATAACTTTAAAAACATAAGTAACTATTATATATAGAAACACGTAAATCAGGCTTAAAATATATTTAGCAGATTTTGAGTAAAAATAAAAAAAATCCCTAATTCTTCATTTTCTATACCTACTAGCTGTGTTAATATGTACATGTCGACGATAATATTGATGTAGGCCCTTAACTAAAAAATGTAAATTGATAGTGTCGATAACACAATTCGTCAATGTTAACTGAACTTTCTTGGTATAAAAACTGTGTATTATAGACTAACGGTTATAAATAGTATTAGCTGTTGCCCGCGACTTCGTACGCGTGAAATTAAGAAATCAAATCTTAACAAACATAAGTTAACTACTCCGCTCGATAGATGGCATTGTACAGTTTTTGAATCGCGCTATGCGAAAGTAAAAATCAATTTTTTTTATTTCAAGTTTGCATGTTTTACAAGCTCTTTTAAAACGTCAGAAACTAGGTGTCCCGAGAAGAACAGACAAGAAACTCGATGATTTTTTTTTAGTCATGGTTTCGTTACTCACATAAGCTCGTCAATATTTTTATCGTGTCATCATCTCGCTCTCACATTTATAAATTAGTAAGGATAAGGATAAACCTGCACAAGGACATAGCTAAATATTCAAAATACACCACAGTTGTTTTCATTTTTTTAGTTAAGTTTAGTTGTGCACGTAGAATTGGTACCATTTTCTGCTGGAAAATATATCCCGGTTGCTCACATAAATAGTAAATACTGCCTTATATATTTTGTAATACAAATAAAATTAATATTGTCTAAATATCAAATAGGTATGCCTAACTATACTTCTGTCTACCTCTCTAGGGCATACAGCTATGGCAATATATTATTACTTTGTTCAATTTCATAAATTTTATATCGCAAAGAAATCTCAATATTTACTAACCATCCCAAGCCGCCTAAAGAAAGCTTTATTAAAAAAACATTAAATAAATACTCAATCTTCCAAATTGTCTATTCCAAATACAAAATAATAAAAAAAAACAAAATTGGTAACACAATACGAACAACGTCATCAAAATTCAAAAAACGAAGCTGGCACGTAAATCAAAACCGACAGCCAAGTTGTTTCCCCATAATTAAAGTAATTTAGCACTCTGCACCACCGCTCTGTCCAATGTTTGTTTTGCAGGCGAGAACTCAACACGACCTATTATTACCATCTCGTTATACTTTTTAACGTCCAGCGGACGCCAACCTACGGCTGTACAAATAATATAAATTATTTTAACATTGTATCTTTATGTTTACTATTGACAGTTGTAAAGTTGTTGTTTTGTTTATTTTGTATTTTGTTTTATTGCCTGTAATATATTGTAACTTAATAAAGACATTTTGTTTTACATATTTTGACTAATTTAAAGTCAGTATTTAAATATGAGAAGTGATCTTTTATTTAGATGTTATTTTTGCCAAAATGTGTAAAATTCAGAACACTATCACAGACCCTGTTTATGGGGCCGTAAATTGACAAAAAACCAAATCATTTAGAAATATAATTTAATAAAAATTATTATTACTTATTCCATGTATTAACATCAAACGGAAAATTACATTTATATGCATTAATTAACTTTATCACTAATCACTTTTAATATCATGTTTCTCTCCAATTTCCGTATTCAATTTAATATCCTTTTCTAGGTGGTCTCTTACGGCACTTTGTGATATTCTTAATCTGTCATTACATGGTTACTACAGATATACCTGATAGTGTATACGCGTTCAATCTTCAAGACACGTAAATTTAGCCTAGCTAAATCGTAATTCATAGGCTAATAATGTTTCATATGACGTATAGCCTGTATCAGAGATACGTAGATACGTATTTCACGCATACATAGATATTTATGTGGCTTCAAAACGTGTAAGTGATGCAACCAAGACACTCTACCTAGTAAATCTGTGATGATTTCTATTAATTTAACTAAAGAATTCTAGTAATTTTATTTTATTTATTTGGAACAATAAACAGTTATACATTACAATTTACAAACACATAGATATGACAATTTGTACAGTTTTGATAAACGAATAACCCACACGACTATCCACGACTTATATTATATTATAAGAAAACGAGTAAGGAGCAATTCAAAATACTCATAAATACAGATAAATTGGGCTACGCAAATATGATCATGTATCTGAATTCCGTAATAAGCTCAAGTGGTTACCCATCCGACTTCGAAGGAATACTCACATTCTCAGATTACTCTATAAGATTCTCTTTAACCCCACAAGCCCTACCTATCTCAAAAAACGTTTTACGTTTCTCCATGACACACATTTGAGAACCTTAAGATCATCGGAAAATTTACGATTAGCCTTGACATTGCACTCTACTAGATTCTTTAACAAATCTTTTACTATAGAGGCAGCTCTGCTATGGAACGCATTACCAAAATCCAATTTTGTTTCGTTTCATAAACGTATCAATGAACATTATCTACACATTCTATTATCTATATATAAACCACGTAAAATTCAATCCAAACTTCTCATCATTATGTTTATGTATATATTTAAGTATTCTATTCTATTTAGAATTATGTATAGGTTTATGTACATTTATGGATCTATATCTCTATATGTGTATGTATATCTGTAGTATGTATTGATTATGCGTAATATAAGATTTTTCTTCTTACTTGGAATTTATACATAGCAAGTACACTACTAATACCCCTTTCCAAATAATAATAATAATAATATTCATGGACATTTCACACAACGTCCTCTGGTCCCAAGCTAAGCTTATATATGCTTGTGTTATGGGTACCAGAATACGGATAGAATACATATACTACTTTTTTTTTTTGTAAATACATACTTATAATACATAGGAACACCCAGACGCAGTACAAACATTTGTATGACAATTAGAAAAATCACACAAATGATTGTCCCGAGCGGGAATCGAACCCGCGACCTCTTGATCGGCAGTCCGTTACCAGAACCACTACACCACGAGGCCCGTCAAATAAAACTGAGTCAAAAAAAACGTCAAATAAACTGAGTCCATCTAAAGGTTGTCTGGAAGAGATCGCAATATGCGATAAGACCGCCAATTGTACATGTTTTATTGTTACATTAGTTAAGTGACATGTAATATTTTATGGTGTACAATAAAGTGTATTCTATTCTATTCTATAAATGATTAGACTACAAAATATACTAGAAACATACAGGTAATAGAAGTTTAAACATCAAACCAATTCAAGAATCAAGAAACATCTTCAAGTGCTGAAATTGTTAACTTTTTGAAATTACATTGAGATTTTGCAAAAATGTCTATCTCCGAGAAAGAAGTAAGTTAGATAGTTACATCATTGTATTTATTGAGTGAACATGCTTAAACTTAAATGTAATCCTAACTAATTTATAAATGTGAAAACGAGCTGATGACACAATAAAAATTTTGATAAGCTTAAGTGTTAATGTGTGGAACGAAACTATAGCGTGATTTAAAAGACTATCAACGCCATCTATCGAGTGTCATAGTACTTCTGTTCGTTAAGGTTTCATATCTAAATTTTACGCGTACGAAGTCGCGGGCAACAGCTAGTATTTTCAATAATTGTATAAGCTCAGTTTAATATCTCAATAAATCAATGTTATTATAAGTGACCACACGTTGAAGATCAATGTAGAAACATTAACTGTGATCGCCGTCGGCGCAGGCGCACCTCGGTAAAAACGTGTTTATTCGACGTCGAATTATTATTAATAATATCGTTCATTGAGAACGTTTTGTATGTACTTACATTGTATGTGTATCTTACCCATAATATAGTATTCAAAACTTTCTGAATTAAAACGAAGGTTTTTATTCCACCTTTTATCTTTATCTCAGTATCTTATACTGAATTTGATTTTACTATTTAATCATTGAAAATTCGATAAACTGTCTTAGACTCGTCATGTTTAAGAATACACTCTAACTCATTTGACAGGCTTCATGGTCTAGTGGTTCATGTAACGGACTGCCGTTCACGAGGTCGCGGGTTCGATTCCCGCTCGGGACAATCATTTATGTGATATTTACAATTGTCATACAAATGTTTGTACTGCGCCTGGGTGTTTACTATGTATTATGTATGTATTATAAATATGTACTTACAAAACAAAAGTAGTATATTATATCTGTATTCTGGTACCCATAACACAAGTATAATAAGCTTAGCTTGGGACCAGAGGACGTTGTGTGAAATGTCCATGAATATTTATTTATTTCCCTTTCTGAACACTGTTTAGCAAGTCCACATAAATTGCACTGAATGCAAGCCGGTACTTGCATCATGTATTAATGCAATCGACTTCCAGCGACTTAAGTAACTCGGAAAACTAAACATTTTACTATCATGCCAGGTTACCTTTGTATGGTAGACCCTTCTATTATGAAGAAAGCCCGTGCCCAATATTGGGTGGATGGACTAAGATGAGAAGAAAAGTGGAATACCAATTAGGTATGTAGGAAGCTACATAATTGTGAAAGATTAATTAGTGCTTATTTGAGATCTAATCTGTTTAATGTCAGGTGTAATAGCTGACTTTTACGTTTTGTTTCTTCTATACTATGACTTAATACCTATATTTATTATCTGTGTTTTAACAATAACATCTATTTTACAAATATGTATCTATAGAATATTTTGTATAATTATTTTTACTACAGGGTCCCTAACTTAAAAAGAATGGTGATGGTTATATTTAGATACTAAAAAGAAAATAATGTGTATTCTCTACTTGTAGATTTCTAAATAAATTTGTAATCTACATAACCACAATCAGAGAAAAATCTACAAAATTAATGTCAGGCAATAAATGCCTTTTTTCTTTAGATACTAAAGTAAATTTTTCTCCTTCGTAGGAGCTCATCTATTGCCAAAGTCAACGGATGTTGTCAAAGTTGCTGTGGCCCAACCCGGCACCTAGTGCGCCAAGAGAACCCCACTCAGATCATTTGGTTAGTAGACATTTTGATTTTATTTAAAAAAAGAATAAATTTAATTATTTATTATCTAATTATAACCGTACCTTTCAATAAAAAAAGAACTTGTAAAAAATGTTTACCAGCCCTGGCTATTTTAATTTTGTTAATGACATGTAAATGAATTATGATGGCAAAAATACGCGGTTTAAATTTATTTTAAATTTACAAAATAATTTGAATTTAGAAGTGCGTGCGAATAAAGTCATTGACCAATTACGTACCTACGTTGTAGATATGAGACCAATTACGTTACACGCACATAGATAAAACAATGTGTTGTTAAAATAATTATTCCAATTTCAAAAATTGAGACATTATTAAACATAAGAAACAAATGACAAATGCAATGCGAAGTCAACCCTCCTGCATGGATAGAGAAAAGAAAAAAAAAACATTATTCCAAATATCCTGCTTCCATTTTCAAAAAAATGTGAACCTATTAAAATGACAACAAGCAATAAGTTTTTAAATTACAAATGACTGCAGTACGAACACACTAATTTTCGAAGTACATAGATACTTACTTGTAAAACGTTATCGACCATTTTGACACAATGACAAAACGAGTAATTAATTAGTAAATAACGTATATTCAAGCAGTAATGGCAATCAAATGAAAACCGGAATTCCTTATTTATAAATAGGTATCTAATATTAGATCATGAGACATTTTAAATCGATATTTATTCATAGTGATAATACTGATTTTATCTCTAGCTCTCCCCTTCCATTCCTTTAACACCCCACTGCTGGCCATGAGCCTCCTCAACTTTGGGAGTGCTTTTTAATAATGATTAATTTAAGTTTAATAATATAATTTCTTGTTTCCGTTCAAATTTTAGATTTCTGTTGCAGAAATATTGAGAAAACTCATCTTTTGCCTGCCTTTATTTGGGGTCAACATTCTTTTTTTCATATTCTTCTGTCAAATGTCAAGCCTGTGTTCACTCCTCTTTCTGTCATATCGACTTTTAGACATATTTTCTTTGGTCTTCCTATAGATTTTATTTCTTCCACATTATGGCCTACGTAACTATTGTTAAGTTTTTTTTATGGTTGGAACCTCCTCCCTGCAGGTTTACGACACGTTTATGATGTGTAGGCTCACATACCCTACCATAAATAATAGAATCATTAACATCTGCCGTTATGATAGGCAAGAGTTTTTTGCCGCCAAAATACTTATCTAAACTAGTATGGGCGTAACTAGAAAATATGTTTTGACGGTTATTTTTTTAATTTCCGAACGTAATCTATTAGTTTTGTGTATTCTTTATTTAAATTTCTACGTAATTTTTTATTTGTTAATGAGTTTTATTGGTGATAATTATTCGAGCTAACTATTATTATAGCTAACTATTTATGGAGGAAGCCTAAATACTGTATAAAATTACAGTATTTAGGCTTCCTCCATAAATATACTATCCAACACTAAAAGAATTTTTCAAATTGGACCAATAGTTCCTGAGATTAGGGCAAACAAACAAACTCTTCAGCTTTATGATATTAATATAGATTAATAAATTACTGAATTTTTAAATAAATAAATAAATAGCCCGCTTCACATTTATGACTGTATACATAGATATTATGAATGAAAAATTTTTTTTTTCTTTATGAACGGCTCTTGTAGAATATCCAAACATTACTGTATAATTAGTACAAATCCGTATAAAACACAAAGCAGTTATAATCCCATTTGATAAAATGAAAAATAAAAGTAAACATAAAGGCCTACTGCCTACTAGACACACTAATTTGCCTCCGACATCTCATGATAATGACTCATACACACTATAGCTGTCGGCTAACAACATTTAGGAGTAATTTTCACCACTCAGATTGTTATTAAAGCTTACAATGTTATCAGATTCAAATCAACCATGTAGGAATACCATAATGTTACTGTTTAAAAAGAGAATTCCACATTAAATCTTTTATGGTTTAGTAATCCATGTAAAGGACTGCCGTACACGAGGTCGCGGGTTCGAATCCCGCACGGAACAAATTTTTTGTGTGATATTCATAAGTGTCATATAAATACTTGTACTGTGGGTATTTACCGAAACTAGATCATCGTTGCACAGTAAGAATAGAATAAAATATACATAAAATTAAATGATTAGTTAACAAAATTCAGTAATTTATTAATCTATATTAATATCATAAAGCTGAAGAGTTTGTTTGTTTGCCCTAATCTCAGGAACTATTGGTCCAATTTGAAAAATTCTTTTAGTGTATGTATTTACAAAAGAAAAGTAGTATATGTATTCTATCCGTATTCTGGTACCCATAACACAAGCTTAGCTTGGGACCAGAGGACGTTGTGTGAAATGTCCATGAATATTTATTTTATTTATTTATTTTATTCTATGTATTAGAAGTATGAATTTACAAAAGAAAAGTAGTATATGTATTCTATCCGTATTCTGGTACCCATAACACAAGCATATAAGCTTAACTTGGGACCAGAGGACGTTGTGTGAAATGTCCATGAATATTTATTTTATTTATTTATTTTATTCTATGTATTAGAAGTATGAATTTACAAAAGAAAAGTAGTATAATATGTATTCTATCCGTATTCTGGTACCCATAACACAAGCATATAAGCTTAGCTTGGGACCAGAGGACGTTGTGTGAAATGTCCATGAATATTTATTTTATTTATTTATTTTATTCTATGTATTAGAAGTATGAATTTACAAAAGAAAAGTAGTATAATATGTATTCTATCCGTATTCTGGTACCCATAACACAAGCATATAAGCTTAGCTTGGGACCAGAGGACGTTGTGTGAAATGTCCATGAATATTTATTTTATTTATTTATTTTATTCTATGTATTAGAAGTATGAATTTACAAAAGAAAAGTAGTATAATATGTATTCTATCCGTATTCTGGTACCCATAACACAAGCATATAAGCTTAGCTTGGGACCAGAGGACGTTGTGTGAAATGTCCATGAATATTTATTTTATTTATTTATTTTATTCTATGTATTAGAAGTATGAATTTACAAAAGAAAAGTAGTATAATATGTATTCTATCCGTATTCTGGTACCCATAACACAAGCATATAAGCTTAGCTTGGGACCAGAGGACGTTGTGTGAAATGTCCATGAATATTTATTTTATTTATTTATTTTATTCTATGTATTAGAAGTATGAATTTACAAAAGAAAAGTAGTATAATATGTATTCTATCCGTATTCTGGTACCCATAACACAAGCATATAAGCTTAGCTTGGGACCAGAGAATGTTGTGTAAAATGTCCGTGAATTTGTTTATTTATAAATCGCGGCGCTTGTCTATGTAAATATTAACAGCAAAAAAAATTAAAAACTTAAAATGTCATATTAGTCTTCTGATATCATATTAATCAATTAAATGCAGTCATGATTCCGGAACATAATGTTATTATTGTGTGTGTATTTGTATATGTATGTGTATTTATATTTTGGGTATGTGTTTATATTATATTATTTAGCGTTATATGTAGTTTATAATATCTTCTAGTACATCAACAACTACCACTCTTTCCTGCAGGCATGTCTCCATCCAAAGGTTGCCTGGTAGCAATCGCTATTAGCGATAAGGCCGCCCATTGTATTGTAATTAAGTTTATGGTGTACAATAAAGTGTAAATAAAGAAATAATCTAATATCTGTTTTAGTCTCCTTCTCTCTCTCTCTCTCTCGCTGTCTCCAGCCCAGTAACTACTGTTAGACGCCAACCTCTTCTACTTCTAGAGGGTATTTGGTCTACTTTACAGCGCTGACCAGGCGTTATAGGGTTTAGTTTTGAGTCTTCCGTCTCTCACAGAGAACGTTATCTTCCAGTCAGCTAAGGGATATTTATAATTCTTTAGCTGGTTCCGACAATAACTTGTGAGAGGAAACATGGTGATAAAACTTATGTTTTAATCTATCATGACACAGACTATACACACAGACTTTTAATACAGATAATTTTTACTCTAGGCATATTCAATAAATAAATAAATAAATATTCGCGGACATTTCACATGACATCCTCTGGTCCCAAGCTCAGTTGATATGCTTGTGTTATAGGTACCAGAATATTCTAATATACATTATATCATAATATTCAATAAATCATGACAGTATCCTATAATAAAATCAATATGGTCACTGTAACGTCCTCAGGCGCCACTCATCATCACACCGAGGTGTCTGCAACCTAATTATATAGACCTGAACACTTCCAAATACAAATATTTGTTAAACAAAAAAAAAACACCACACTAAATACACAACCTTAAACACATAGAAACAACACACATTTTAGATTATTCAATATAAAACTGACAACACTAAGGAATTGCCACTTTTAAAAAAGAAAAATAAAGTATAATTTCGTCTAGCAACACTGATTGTTTATAAAAAAAAAATTGGCCGCGTTGAATTAGCGTAAAAACGGAGTTAATAATGAAATGATTATGGGTTCGTTGGAAACAAAACTGAAGGATTACTAATAAATAGTTTTTATATTGTTTCGACAGCTGTTTTGTTTGTTTTTAAATGACATGTGCTTAATGGCTTTGTAACATAAATAATTGGGTCTATAATCTAGGGTAATTCTGCCAATGAGTTCGGATGGGCTTTTAACTAGCTCGTTTTGATAATGTATAAACAAATTTGTTTTTTAACACACTTTTATTGGCTTCGTTTATCTTATACTATCTATTCCCCGTAACTTCGTACGCGTAGAATTTAGTCAATTTTCCCCATTTATGCAACATTTTTTACTAATAGGAGCGAATCCCATTAGTCGCAGCGTGATGTTAAATAGCCTATCGCTTTCCGCAATAAATGAACTATCCAACAATGAAAGAATTTTTCTAATCGGACTAGAGGTTCCTGAGGTTTGCGCATTAAAACAAACAAACTCTTCAGCTTCATACCTACTCTTATATTATTATATAAAAATCATTTACTGTTCGTTAGTTTCGCTAAGCCACTTACATATCTATGTGAGCGTGATATATGTGTTAGGTGCACCAAGGAGAATATCATCTAATTAACAATCATAAGGAGAATCGTCTATGCGTTGAAGTGTTTTTCGAAATACGAATATTTTGGCAGTTGTCATTGCTTGTGTTGAATTTATAAAAGTAACAATTATTATTGAAGATTCATAAATATTTGATATTAAATGTATAATTATGATACTGGAAGTATACTAGTGTTATTTACCTGATGATGAGTTACCCCTTTTATATATGTATGTGTGTCTATGATACAGGCTATACGTCATATGAAACGTCATTATTCTGTGAAGTACGATTTAGCCAGGCTAAAGTTACCTACTTGTCCTCAATTTCAAACGTCGTCTCAATTCTGTTATATCTGTTATTCCTTCTCCAGCCCATTTACGTCCTACTGTCGGGCACGGGCCTCCTCCACTTTGGGAGGGATTATGGTCTACTGTGCCGCGCTGACCAGGCGTGTTGGCACAGTGTTTATTTTCGAGTTTTCCGTCTCTCACAGAAGATGCCATCTGTGTGCAATATCCCTTAGCTGACTTTTACAGCACCCCTAGGAGGAGATGGGGCCGTCATCACACGGACATATCTGTTATTACTAAGTACAAACCGAAACCAATTTCAGAGGTATAAAGAATTGATTTTTAAACTAAATGGGTATAGTCTAGTGTTAAATTGATGATGTTACTAACTTAGATGTATTACAAAGTTTGTAAAGTTTAAACCGAACGATCAATCACGGAGCGAATCAATTAAGGTACGTTACCCCTCAGTACGATACTGGGGGGTAACAGATTAGGGGATGAATTGAACTGTCGGTTTCATCGCGATATAAACCCATAGATCGTTAATATTTTACTCATTGTTAGAACATTTGATATGTCTATTACTTTTATGATCTGAATAGTGTGGTGGATTAAGAATATATATGTCATCATTCCATTTCATCCCCATAATGCTGTAAAGGTACACTATTTTCAGAGATAGTAGAGCCGTTTCGGAAATAACTAGTTCTTTGTTCAACCACAAACGAAATTATACAAAAAATTGGTCAAGTGCGAGTTGGACTCGCGCACGAAGGGTTCCGTACCATTATCTATGCAACATAAGGCACGTTATTAATAAATGAGCAAACAACACACACAATACTTAATTAATCACGTTTGTTGTATGAGAGCAAGAAACGGTAAAGAAATCATGTTTGTTGTATGGGAGCCCCCCTTAAATATTTATTTTATTTTATTTTTAGTATTTGTTGTTATAGCGGCAATAGAAATACATCATCTGTGAAAATTTCAACTCTCTAGCTATCACCGTTCTTGAGATACAGTCTGGTGACAGACGGACGGACGGACAGCGAAGTCTCAGTAATAGGGTCCCGTTTTTACCCTTTGGGTACGGAACCCTAAAAAGCAATCCTCTTGAACTACTATACTTATGAAGGAAAACTGCATCATATCAATCCGTTGCATAGTATTGAAGATATAAGCTCACATAGAGACATACATACATACATAACAGCTTTGTTATAAAATAAGTTAAAATTAGAATTAGTTGCGTAGTTTTGAAGAAATAAGCTCACATAAAGATATACATACATAAATAAATATAATAATAAATATTCATCGACATTTCACACAACGGCCTCTGGTCCCAAGCTAAGCTTATATGCTTGTGTTATGGATACCAGAATACGGATAGAATACAAATACTACTTTTTTTTGTAAATACATACTTATAATACATAGGAACACCCAGACGCAATACAAACATTTGTATGATAATTAGAAAAATCACACAAATGATTGTCCTGAGCGGGAATCGAACCCGCGACCTCTTGTTCGGCAGTCCGTTACATGAACTACTCAACCACGAGGCTCGTCAAACACAACTTTGATAAATAATAAGTAAAGATTAACTACCAGTACACTTGTTTATCTTGTGATTTATATCAAAACATCAAGTCCTCTTCTTTACACTAAGACACAGTATTGATCCCATCACAGGTTACTTAAGTATCGATTGATACAGGACTTAAATTTGATGATCAATCAGCCATGAACCCCGTCCAACCCCATAGTCTCGTGGGACTTGATATGGATTCTATGATCCAGCGATATAAATAGATATGGTTGAATTATTACCACCCTTTAAAACTCGTAGTCCCTGTCTCTCTCTCAAGCCCAATAACGTCCCAATGCTGGGCAAGGGCCACCACTTCGGAAAAACGTAAAATTTGTACTAGATAGTGGTAATCTTCTTTAAGCTTTTCTTAACACGCTTTTTATAATTTCTTTCGTATTATCGGGACATGGCCCTAGGGCCCCTAGGTTAAATACACCTCTGCTTACAGTTGAGAAAGAAGTCAACCACACGGATAGTATGTGTTTATATCAATGCTTTATTTAAAGAATGTTTTACACACATTACAAATAATAAATAAAAAAAAATATACAGGCGAATTAAGAAACTTCCTCCTTGTTTTGAAGTCGATTAAATAATATCTCACACAAGTATCTCTCTCTTTTTTTTCTTTATTGTTTTAGTCGATAGACGAGTAAACGGTCCACCTGATGACAAGTGGCATCCGTCGCTCATGGACTCCGCAATAACATAGCTAAGCTGCTGCCTACCGAGAAATATCTCTCTCTCTCTCTCTCTCTCTCTCTCTCTCTCTCTCTCTCTCTCTCTCAATCCAGCCCTATTGATCGCCCACTGTAGCTAACTACAGACCTGCGACACTTTAGAAGAGAGTATGATCTAATACGAAATTTATGCCATACACAAGTATTTCCATCCACATTTCTCCGTCCACTGCTGGACATTAGGCCTCCCCCATAACGCCACAACGAGCGGTCCTGCGCTAACTGCATCTAAGGGCCCTCGGCGCATTTGACAATATCGTTAGTCCACAAGTATTTAATCAGAACAAAAGTGTACATATTAAGTCCACTTTACATCATCTTCCTACGCGACTAGAATAATAGCGACTATAATAACTAGAACCTACCTGCCATTATTCATCAACATTACGATAAAAACACATCTTTAACAATAATTATAATCCCATATATCCATTAAATTATTCTGTGAAACCATTCATTAAACTATTCATTAAACCATTCTAAAAACTGGGTGAAAATTATAAAAAATGCTTTTACTCTAAGTACAAAATTGTTTCCATACCCGCCATATTAAGAAGAGCTCTTAAACATATCATTTTTACAGTTTATAGTGAGATTAAAGTTACATTCGATGTTTAAAAATATCTGTTTTTATGAGAATTCCTTTTAAGTAATGTTTTTCATTTACTTAGTTCTAGATTAAGTGGTTTTAAGTATGCAATGTGTATCAAGGACTTAGCCAGCATATCGTGAAATTTTCAGTTTATTCATATCAGTTAATGCTAGCAACGGTACCAAACGCTTTACGCGCGAGTCCAAGTCGTAGGTACTTGGCAGGTTTTTCGTTTTGAGATGTTTTTACCTTACCTATAATGTTATTGAATAGGTAATAGGTGAGCAGGAAAATTATGACAATTTATATCCAAACGCGAAATTTGAGTTGTATTTGGAGTTTGGGTAATAGTTATTATTAAAAAAGTATAAATAAAGGCGTAATTTTTGCCATTTTTTAAGCCTCATTTTTAACAACTGTACGCTAAAGAGATTAACTACTAGAATATTTTGAACTGAAATTACAGGTGCACAAATGCTTTAATATATAATTTTATTGATTTTCAAATAAAATTTAAGTAAAGGTTACGTAAACTAGTTACTCATAAAATTATATGATCAACGATACAACGCCACCTGCCGCCGGATAGAGGCAACTATGCTAACGATGCGCTTGCACACGTAATTTCGAACACCTAATTAACATTACAAAATCTACTTTATTTTTTTATTGACAAGAATGATTATAAATTAAAAAATAATTGCTGTTTTTGCTTTTAAAATAAAGGAACTATCACACCTACCGATCTTTTATCTTTTGCATTGATCTATTAATTAATGTTTAATAAATCAATTCATGAGTTATTTTAAAAGGTAATTGGCTAAAACGATACTTTGTCAGTTTTATTGTTGTTTCTTTTTATTTATTTTTGTTTTATAGCTAGATTTAATGACAAATAACTTGTTAAAACGTTTTTTATAACGATAACGTTTTAAGCAATTATTGAATGTATAAAGGGCAATCAACGCGCTATATAAATCATCTGTCACAGATGACAAAGGCTTATGACTGACTGACTGTCTGTCATGGTATACCTAGTTGTAAAACCTGAATGGTTAAGCTGACACTGAATTTCTATTCCCACATATCCATACATACCTAAATATGCAGTATTTTCTTGTATTATCTTAAGAATGCAACAAGTCCCTTTTAGGCTTTTTTATGCATCCATCATCAGTCTTTCCTCTAACGAATAAAGATCATCCACTAATGGAGAACGTTGTAGCGTTCTATGGAGGGCCAAAGAACGCTACGACTTGCGATCCTTGGCCACTTATATCGAGCGGACCGCTGACGATTTGATGAATCTAACTTATCTTGGACCCACCAAGGTTGAAACCGTTGAAAGGTCCACGAGTTAAGCAGTGTTGCTTAACTCGTGGACCTTTCAACGGTTCCAGTAGCTAAAGCTGCAGCTGTGGGTATCTTTTTTTATTTTGTCTCCTCGCCTTCACCGGGCCTTAGTGAGTGCCCTGAGCCTAACCATGATACGGCAAGGGGTGGCCCCATTAGGTACATGGGGCTCAGTCCAGTGGGGAGAAAATTAGGTCCTCTCTCGCGATAAGTATTGTGGGTAGGTAGGTACTTATTCAATATTCTACAAGTTATGTTTACAAAATACGCTTGTAATACCTATTTTATAAAACATACCTACATCTAAATAAATCGTTTACATAAGTTTGGTGGTTACTGAATGGTTCGTGTTTCATGAAGTCAAGTAGTAAATTCAAACAATATTATTGAGTATCGCGTGACATTATACACGTGGACAAACAGACAGCAATATTCTGTTACAACTAAACTAAAAATAATATTATCTTGTAGTGTTAAAACAATAAAAAGACTTTTCATTTTTAACACGCTTATATAAATTCGGTATTTAGCAAATCAATGTATTAATCAAAGTAACGGATTCTTTAAAAGTGATTTTCACACACTTGCTGTAGTTGGATTGTTCTGAAATTTTGCACATATATCAAGGACTGACGACAACACAATAATAAAAAAGAATATTCAGGATTTTCAAGTTTGTTTTTCAGTTTTTGAACTAAGTACCTATATTATTTTAGTTATTTTAAATGTTTGTCCAGCTTAATATCGTCTCGCTGTTGAGCACTTTCATACTGCGCTGATTGTTGGCACAGAGTTTAGTTTCGAGTTTTCCGTCTCCCACAGGAGATGCGAACTGACTAAAATCACAAATGAGTTTTATAGAATTGTATGTACTAAACCGGCTTTTCCGATTCCGTTTAAAACGCTTGAAGCAATGTAATGAATGCAATAATATGTAATGTTAAATTTACAAAGAGCTCGGAGTGCAACGTAGGTACTATGTAAGCTGAAGTTGTATTAATTATGCAAAGGAATACTTATCTAATGTAATCAGGTACTACACGTGAAAAAATGTTGGTTCTTACATGCTTTTATTAGCTTCATCTTATATATAAAATTTCCATGTCACAATGTTAGTTACCGTACTCCTCCGAAACGGCTTGACCGATTTTTATGAAGTTTTACATGCGTATTCAGTAGGTCTAAGAATCGGCCTACATCTATTTTTAAAATCTTTTTTTTTTAGTATGCCAAAACAACGTTGGTCAGCTTGTATGTATCTATGTGTTTATGAATCTGTATATTTACTTATTACAAATCAAAGTAGTTATTTTTGTATGTATGTCCCTACGTGAACTTATATTTTCAAAAATACAGCTTAATTTATTATTTAGGTATTTATTTATTAACTGAATATCTTGAGTCTGGAGCATAGCTTTAGGTGAAAATATGTGTCGTGTTCTTTTGAGATAATGATTTTTAACAACGCTTATATAACATTAATTTATTAATATTTTGCGATTGACTCGCTATGTTTTTACTATTTAACGCTTATATAAGATCGCAGTGGCGTGCACTCCATACAAGCTGATAGGCTCTGCTTTACTTGCCATTCACAGATATTTTAATAAAACGTTCGTATGATTTAGATGACTTTATTCATGTATTTACTATTAATTAAACAAAATATTATAACTTAAAAACGCCTACCTAATAATTCATAAATAGCACCAATATGTGCTTGCAAATTGTTTTTTGCCAGGCGTTTGGCGAAGGAATAATATTGGTCGGACGAACGCGTCGGACAAGCTCCACGCCGCTCGCCTGCCATGAGTTCATATGTGTGTAGAAATTTTGGTGTCCGTGCACAGTTCCCAAACGCACACAGGCTTACATATCCAAGACGATTTATACTGAAAATCCTGCCGTCTGCTTTCGCGATCGGATGTTATCGCGAGTATTCGGCAATGTTCGTTCGTTACTTATAACTCGGAAGTCTAATAAATCACGTATGCATTTTTGTTTAGTAAGGTTTTATTGGTGTGATTCATTGAACTGTTTAATATTGAGTTTCTTTAATTTAATAATTGTATGGATTTTCGTTTGTTGATTTTAAAATGTTATTTGATTGTGAAATGTGTGTTGATAGTGTGTGTTTGTTAAAAATTAAAAATAACAAGTTCTCACAATTGTCGTTCGGTGAAAAAATTCAAATTGTGTCTATAGGTAGATGTATACCCGAGTTACAACTTAATCAACAAAAGGGTAACGTAACTAGAAAATTTCATGTTAAAAGTTATGAAATGTATAACTGGCTATGTGGTTGTGTACACACGAATAAATTATTTTGTTTCCCTTGCATATTGTTTAGTAATTCTAGTACAGTGTGGACTGATTCGGGATATTCAGATTTAAATAATTTCCATTCCGCGACAAAGAATAAAATATAAAAAAATAGAAAGAAAGCTTAAAATTAAATACTTTTGGTAAATCTCGTATCGAAACGAGTATCAACAGTCAGTTACGATTAGATATACCGACATCTATGGACAAATTGCGTTATTTTTTGCGTCTATAAGTTGTGTAATAGATAGCTGATGAATTACTTCACAATCCATAATCACTAGATGGCAGTTTTTATTGATTTTGATTGTCGTAAGTAGTTTAGTTTTATTTATGAGTTCATAGATTATTAATATTATTATACATCAAGATAAACTAGATGATTTGTGCTTTATAATTAAGTATACATATAGCATACATATCACAGTTTTAAGAGTAAAATCGAGTTATATTTTGAATTGTTATGTTTTCTCCTCTGTCCTCTTCTGTTCTCATTTTTAATACTTTAAAATAAATTTTCAGATCTTAAAAAATAGATAGATTTCATCTGTAGTCTTCTAGTAATTTTTCGTAGTATTTGTCTTCACTCTAGGTATTATAGATAAGAAGCTATAAAGGTTTTTTGTTACAACATGCGAGCGCGGTACCGATCGAATCAGCGCCACGCGTAGCTGGACGGACAACGGTATAATAGGTATTAACTAAAAAATGAAAACAGCTATTGCTGTATCTTAAATGTTTCGCTATTTTTTTGCACACATTTATATTAATTAAAATCGTTAGTCTATAATAAACAGTTTTTATATAAAAAAAGTTCTGTTAACATTGCCGAATTGTGTTA
This sequence comes from Orgyia antiqua, assembly GCA_916999025.1. Classification (NCBI taxonomy): domain Eukaryota; kingdom Metazoa; phylum Arthropoda; class Insecta; order Lepidoptera; family Erebidae; genus Orgyia; species Orgyia antiqua. The sequence continues at coordinate 20,719,438 of OU779869.1, forward strand.
TAGACGCTATCAATTTTCATTTTTTAGTTAAGTTAAGTTTAGGTCTGCACATAGAATAGGCACCAATGTAACTCGAAAATTTCATGTTAAGACGATACCAAAATAGCTTCGTGCATTTTTCTACGTACGAAGTTTTTATTGTTTCTTTAGATTGAATGGCTAGAGCTCTAATTTTTAAGTATATGTTTTTTCAATATATGATCTAGGATTGCATAAACTCAGAAACACGATTGAAAAAAGTTTTCTCGATAGAAAATCTTAGCGAAACAACCTCTCTAATTTTTTATTTTTTTCATTTGTCGGTCTATTATCGCATATTAACTAATGAAATAACTTTAAAAACATAAGTAACTATTATATATAGAAACACGTAAATCAGAATTAAAATATATTTACTAGATTTTGAGTAAATAGGAAAAGTATCCCTAATTCTTCATTTTCTGTGCCTACTGGCTGTGTTAATATGTACGTGTCGGCGATGATATACGATAATATTGATGTAGGCCCTTAAAAGTTATGAAACGTATGTACATACATACATGTACGTATGTATGTACGTACGTAGTTATTGTTTAGTAATTCTAGTACAGTGTGGACTGATTCGGGATATTCAGATTTAAATTTGTTCTGTTGGCATGGTTTCCGACTTAGAGATCCGTCGCGTGGCTATGCTAAAAATCTATAAGAGTACTACCTACAGTATAAGAGCCTACCCTGCTTCAAATATATGTGCACGCCACTGTAAGATCGGTATGTATCTATCAATGTATTAATCTATGTAACGGAATCATTGAAAGTGATTTTAACCCACTTGCAGTAGTCTAATTGATCTGAAATTTTGCACATATATCAAGGACGGATGACAATGCAATAATAAAATACAAAAATCTGGATTTTTAAGCGTGTTTTTTGCTTTAAGTAAATTTTTATTAATTTCATATTTAGACCCTATTTCATCTTGAATTACGTTACAATAATTCTAACGTTAAGTTACACAGTTAAGTTTAAGTTGCTGGGCACACTTCCGGTCGACAGCGATGGGGAGGAGTATTTTGATGCCTAGTTTTTAAGTATGTATGTAATTTTAATTTAATTTATTTTAAAGGTACATAAAAAAAAACGTTAAGTTTAAAGTGAAACAAACAAAATCTTGCTAGACTACGATTTTAATAAGATTAGATGTGATAGCATAGACATAATTGAGGAGTCTAATCTCTCTTAGTGGGTGTCCAATACAAATAAGCAGTAAATAAGAACATACAAGTAGAATCCAATATCAAATATAGTGTAGTGCGCGCCAGTACAAGTCTTGGGCGGCACCTGTGTCGGCGAGATGAAAGCGGCATCGCTTTGTGCGCGGGCGCTGCCGGCAAATATTTATTTTAATTTAGTGCACGAACGATAACTCGTTAATCGCTAATGGATTGGCTCCCGAAGACTATATTCAGTATGAATATTGTACATACATTACGTATACTTTATTGTGTTTCATTAATATGTGAGTTAAGTGACTCCTAAATATTACCTACCAATTCTATTTGCACAACTAAACATAACTAAAAAAAGGCGTGTGGCACTCGCGGATTGCCGCGGTAAAGCTATTGCATAGCATTTTTTATCAACTTATGCAATATTATGAAAAATATAATTATGAATCTAATTACCATAAACTAAAATAAGATTAATAATCCTTATTTACTGATGCTTACATCTGTCCATTGTTTATGATAATTATGATAAAATAGCGATTGTCCATCAAATTTCAATAAAATAAAATAAACATTATTTTACATTATTAAAATCTAAAATAGGTACGCTGTTATTTGAACATTTAGGATATATGTTGTCTGACTTGTTGATTCAAAATCCTTATTTTAATACGCTGTTTAATTTGGAAAAGGCGCTTACCCTTGGTATCAACAGGATGAAATGAATTGCGGGGAGAAGAGGGGATTACGCATGCGCAGTAGCGCTGATAATGTAAGGTTTTTTTCATTACGCTATTTTCGTTACGGAATTTGTGGATTTGGTCTCCATACTCAAGGACGGCGATAGAAGCTATGCAATAACTTAAAAATCATCATCATCATAGCATCACGCCTTTTTCCCACGGGGGTAGGCAGAGACTATAGAGCGCCATCTGCTACGATCCAAACATACTTCCTTGGCTTTATCCACACTATGAAAACAACTATTGCGTATTTTGATTAATTCGCACATTTCATTGTGCACATTTTTTATAATTAAAATCATTAGTCTATAATATACAGATTTTGTAATAAAAAAGTTCTGTTAACATTGCCGAATTGTGTTATTGACCCTGTCAATTTTCATTTTAGTAGTTCAGTTTAGTTGTGCACGTAAAATCGGTACCATTATACGTTGATACTTACTCGCCTTTCCACGATAGACTGAAATAACGGAGAGCGACTCTCATAGAGCAATCTACGACATGTACACATCAGCGAGACTACCCTAGCTAGAGTATCACTACAGTGTACGTAGACAAGTTCCGCTACTCTCACTCGATTGATCTCTACGTGTACGTAGGAATTGGAGTAAATATTATTCTCCAAACTTGTCCCTACGTGGACGAGGAGCATTAGGACAAACTCATCGTCTCATTCCCTTGATAAAAAGCTGCCATCACCTAAATTGCCTACACTTTACAAGCGATAATTTTCACGATTTTCAAGTGCGTATTTTAAATTTATATTTGGTCTGATTTTATCAAAGTAAGGTATAATAATTGATTAAAATCTTTAAAAAATCATAGTATAGGCTGGTACGTACACATTTAGCTGCCGCGTTTGATCAAATATTTGCTTACGCTTTTTGTGGTAAGAAGGGCATTAGTGAAACCCTTTTATTTATCCAGCGCTAAGTCGGTTTACTTGTCAACAGTTGGCGGCAAATATTGATCGTCGGTACGTCTGAAAGCGTAATCTATGGTTTGTCTATGCTTTTGTCGGTGGATACAGGATCAGGTGTCCTGTCGCTACTTTGACGCGTTTAACAATATGACGTTTCATAACTTCATATAGGCAATGCATATAGGTAACTTATTAAACTTCTAGATTTAGCCTGTGTTGATTATTTTCAATGAAATGGCTTGATTGATTTTGATGAAGTTTTATATTTATAGTCAGTTAATCTGAGAATACAATAACTTTCCTACTAATATTAAAACGGTTGACGTTTAAAATTGAGGACAAGTAATTTTAGCCTGGCTAAATCGTCCTCCATAGAATAATGACGTTACATGTGACGTAGTAGTAGTAGACGTAGTACCTATAGGTATAGCCTGTGGCATCGACAGACGTAGGTAGAAAAATTAATAAATAAATAAATATTCATGGACATTTCACACAACGTCCTCTGGTCCCAAGCTAAGCTTATATGCTTGTGTTATGGGTACCAGAATACGGATATAATACATAAACTACTTTTCTTTTGTAAATACATACTTATAATACATAGAAACACCCAGACGCAGTACAAACATTTGTATGACAATTAGAAAAATTGGTCAAGTGCGAGTCGGACTCGCGCACGAAGGGTTCCGTACCATTATCTATGCAACATAAGGCACATAGTTAAAGCGTCTACCTGTCAACGTTATTAGTATCGAGCAAGAAACGGTAAAAAATTCATGTTTGTTGTGTGGGAGCCCCCCTTAAATATTTATTTTATTTCATTTTTAGTATTTGTTGTTATAGCGGCAATAGAAATACATCATCTGTGAAAATTTCAACTCTCTAGCTATCACCGTTCTTGAGATAGCCTGGTGACAGACGGACGGACGGACGGACGGACGGACGGACGGACAGCGAAGTCTCAGTAATAGGGTCCCGTTTTTACCCTTTGGGTACGGAACCCTAAAAATCACACAAATGATTGTCCCGAGCGGGATTCGATCCCGCGACCTCTTGATCGGCAGTCCGTTACATGAACCACTAGACCACGAAGCCCGTCAAATAAAGATATATGTATATAATAATATATTATATATATTAATATTCACGCACACATAGATACGTAGGTAAGTTGCTTCAAGCCGTCTAAGTTATGTAGCCATAGATAGACTATACACCTGATAAATCTGTGGATGTTTATATGTATGTATGTATTTATAGATGGTTGTAAGGGGGTTTATTCTTCTTCTCGGCCAAAACTACTGTAACGATTTTAATGAAAATTTATATAAATGTAAGTAAAACTGCAAACATTAGCTAGTATTTGATACCTCAATGCCTTAAAGAAGGACTTCTTCAGTAAATTAGCAAATGAAACTGGGCACAGCTAGTATTAAATATAGGTATTTGAAAGTACCTACTGCAGAAGTAAACTCTATGCATGTTACAAATTCAATCGATAGTGCATAAAACTTTGCCAAAATCTCGTCTTTGCCTTATCGAATTCCGAACGTTTGCAATAAAAAAGTTCGTATAGAATCGAATCACGTTTCGATGGCGTTCTGCGAATTAAAATTACAAAAAGCGAGACTGAGATGGCAGTTAGTCGCAGTCTGTATGTAGGAGAGAGCAGTAATGCACTGCATCCACGCCCCTGCTAGGAATAAAATAAAGATTTCAAAAGGAGAAATAAACAAGGTTATGGTTTGTAGTGTGTTAGAGTGAGAGGGGTATATTTGTGTGCGCTCCGTCAGTGATTGGTTAGTTGTTATGAGTTATGGCGCGTATGTTTACCGCGCGAATTAGCCATTTGACGCGGCCGTGTGGGGCGACCGACGACGACGCGCTCGCCTATTGAATACGATTACACGTTCTATTTTTAAAATGTCTACATTGTTGGGATAGGTCTAGAAAAAATTATGATATTTAATTTTGCTTAGGTGATTGTATTTATTCATGGACATAATTATTGTAATTTGTAATAATATAAACGAGTTCGCATATCGTAAATGTATGTGGCTGTCAAACTTTTAACTTACAATAAATCTAATTTATTGTATTATAAAATCATATTAAATATTGAATCCTAATTTATCGTAGAAAATAAATACCTATTAGTTAAATTATAATTCACTAATAATTATAAAACATGTTTTAATTACGCCATATTGTAGCGCCATCTAGTAGCGAGTAGCGTAACTATACATTTTGTAACTGGAATATAAAAATAATAAAAATTGAAATTTGTTATTATTTTTGACTATTTTAGTTTTTATTTTGAATGTTTTGATTATTTTTGTTATATTATACATAATTTGTATTTCTTCTGAATTTTTGATATTATTTTCAATTACAATTTTTAATTACATACATACTTCTGAACACAAATCAACAATATTATATTATTATAGTTGTTGATACTTGAAGCTCCGTATATTTAGTGTTACGTTAGTAAAACATATTACACAAAAATCTAACCAGATGTCATTACTTATCCTAGAAAGCATCAATTCTTTTAATCGGTACGCTTACATTTCATCCGATGAATCGATATGGCGCCGGACCACCGCGTCATCGATTTACATATTAATTTGTTGTCCAACCGTAAAATAAAGAAATTGGTTGAACGGTTATAGGACTGGCAATTAAGACCGACGCAATACACAACTGTAATTTTATTTTTATGTTGTTCGATTTTCAAAATTATCCTCTCATTTAAAAAAATAACTATAGCTTCGTTTAGTAACGACCAGGGCCCTGAGTCGGGTATTTCAACGGTGTCACAACTGTACCATTATTGTACCATTATGGTGCAATAGTAAAGTTTTTGGTAGTCTACTATTAATGTGTCGTCATAACGACTTCATCATTGTCTTACAATTGTCAAAGTGACATAAATTGCTAGTCTCGTACACAACTGCTTCACAATTGCAATTCAATGACTGAAATGTTTCGGTAGGCTGCTATTTTGAATTTGACAGTAATATTTTTTAATTGTCCTGTGTCGACAGATTGCCATAAATAAAAAATAGATAGATAGAAATATTAGAAATTGTTCTTTGTAATTTATTGCAATTTACTAATCTCCTAAACTTCACATTGCTTTTTATACTAATAAATAGTATGTACAAATATATTTAAACGAAGTCTAGCATGATTAAATGTTTAAATTTATTAGTAGTTTTTCGAAAATCACTTCAACTAACGCATTTTTTAAAAACGGCAACACATACATACCATTCTAACACAATCCATAGATAAAAGAGACCGAAAATTCAATGCATAGATAAAAGAGATCGACAATTCTATTACCATTGAAAGACCGTTATGACGGCATATAGCAGACTACGGATATTTGACTTCAATTGCAACGGTATCGTGCCGGTATTGTGCCGGTATGACAATTGTTCCAAAATAGTGGACTTGAGCACCTGATATTGAGTGCGTTGAAAAAGATATTTTAAATTATTTTATTATGGCGCTGTTTTTGAAGAGCTTATTCGTTAGTAGAAGGATTTCTTTGTTCTTTAATTACTTGTGAAAAAAAAAACAAATCCTACCTAGCAGTATCTACCTAAGTTGTTGAAATATTTAGCCCTAAAATTAACAGACGTTTTAAAAAAATATGTAATTAGGTACATATGTAATTCGTTAAAAAGTAAAATCACGCATAAACCTTAGTTATAAAATCCTGAAAATTTTGTTTGTTTTTATTTAAAATTGATAATGGTGCCGATTCTACATACACAACTAAACTTAACTAAAAAATGAAAACAACTATTGCTGTATCTTGATTATTTGAATTATTCTATTTTATTGTGCACTTTTATATTAATTATAATCGTTAGTCTATAATAAACAGATTTGCTAACAAGAAAGTTTCGTTAACATTACGGAATTGTGTTATTGACACAATCAATTTTCATTTTTGACGGGCTTCGTGGTGGAGTGGTTTATGTAATGGACTGCCGATCACGAGGTCGCGGTTTCGATTCCCGCTTGGGACAATCATTTGTGTGATATCCATTAATGTCGTACCAATGTTTGTACTGCGTCTGGGTGTTTTCTATGTATTATAAGTATGTATTTACAAAAGAAAAGTAGTATATATAGTATATCCGTATCTGGTATCCATAACACAAGCATAGAAATATAGCTTACTTTGGGACCAGAGGACGTTGTGAAATGTCTTGAATATTTATTTATTTAGTTTTTAGTTAAGTTAAGTTTAGTTGTGTACGTAGAATAGGTACCAATGTCAATAACACAATTCGGCAATGTTAACAGAACTTATTTATTAAATCTGTATATTATAGACTAACGATTTTAATTAGATGGTTAGTAAAAATGTTTACAACGAAATAGCCAATTACTCAAAATACACCATAGTTGTTTTAATTTTTTAGCGCATACCAAAATATTTAGATGTGCATGTAGAATTGGTACCGTTGTGTGTTTTTGAAATTTAAGGGGTTTCTTCAATTTCTTAGGAGATAGTCACGAGATCCTGACCTGGTGCCAAAAGGAAAACGCGGAAGGCACTAGCTTTATAATAAAAAAAAGAATCAATAAAATCGCTTCGTCCAGAAAGCTATGAAATAACAAACATAAAAAAAAACATACAGGCGAATTGGCATTATTATTATTTATTTATTAAATGTTGTGACGTCATCGTTGTACGCAATCTCTGTATTGAATTTTCCTGATAGACTTAAGACAGATTGCAATACATCTTTTCAAAGTTGCTAAGTTGATATAATAGACCAATTTCAACTCCACCACATACTAGTATATCCCTCAGAACGCCTTAATATTTTAAGTCCTTCATTTCAAGGGCAAACAGAGATCATTTGCTTTTTTGGAAAAATAATCGTTAATATAGCAATTTTTCCGAAAAAAACTAATGGCTCATGATCAGAAACTATTCGCTGAAATGGTTTTTGTATTATGAGTTAAAAAAAAAAATGAACAATGCCAATTGTAAACCACTTTTTTTAAAGTCGCATGAAAAGCGTTAAAAAAGATGTAACTGCGTCTGCGACTCTTCAATACTTGCGTTTATGTACCAACATCCAAACACAAATGCATTTACTAAACGGATGTTACCTTAATCAATTGTTTGAATCAAATTAAAGCAAATTGGTTTAATTAAGAAGCCGCATTGTGCTGGGGAACTCATAATATAATGTGTCTAACAGTTTAACAAGATACGGAACATACAAACAATTAAAATCTGTCTGTGATTATTTATTAAATTATTCTGGTGTCAATTCTACGCGCACAACTAAAATCAATAACACAGTTCGGCTGTTTCCTGAACTTTTTATTAGAAAATCTGTGTATTAGAGACTAACGATTTTAATTAAGAGCGGTGTACAACGAAATAGCTAAATAATAAAAATACGCCGTATAGCAATTTTTATTTCTTAACTAAGTTTAGTTTAGTTGTGTATGTAGAATTGGCACCTAAGTATATCTCAGATATTTTTTTGTAAACTTCATTAATTTGTTAATCAAAAATTTCTCTCTCTCTCTCTCCAGCATCTTAACCTCCCACTGTTGGGCACGGGCCTCCTCCACTTCCAGAGAGTATTTGGTCTATTATGCCACACTGACAAGGCGTATTGGCATACCTAGTTAATTTTTATGGACAACTATAGGCAAGCGACGCCATTTTGTACATAAACTGGAAGAGATTCCAAGTTATGACAAGAAAATATAACAAAACATGCACGTTGTATTCATGAATATTGATGTATGTTAGTGCGATACAGAATACCAACATAAGTTTAGCATATTGCAACTTACAATTGTACAATAGTAACAACAATGGCGCGTATCTAGATGGTATGTGGTAGAAATAACAATTGTGTTGTCATATTTTTCTTAAATGGTAAATATTTACGGTCTCAAATATTTCAAATTAAATAAAAATGTAAAAAATTAAGTCTAAATTTAAATGGTAATCTGAAATTCTTCATTTGAACCCTCTTTTGAGTGAATATTTGTAATTCTTTATTTGAATTTGGAATTTGTTTTTTTTTTATTTAATGATGGTATTGGGTTGTGCTTTATTAGCTAATTCCCGTCATAGCATTTGGTTATTAGCAGTCTTTTTAAAGTTAAACCTATGATGAAGATTAGCATAATTGTTTGCCTAAGTCTAAAGATCATCTACTGACGCTTAACATCAAATTATGTGCGAAAAGTATGCCCCAAAAGTTTTCATTGCTGAGCTTGGCTATTTGTATTTAAAATTCTCTACAAGTTTATGTACATAATAGTACCACTCAGTTGAATTTTCTGGTTTAATTCAAGGCGTGGATCGAAAGTAGGTGTGTAATTTAATGATCAGGGAGTAGGTATTCTAATAGAAAAAAATATATCTTTTTTTGACATTCTCCCCGTGCTTGTGCAAAGCTATCATTAGAAACTTAAATAACAGTAGTGTAGCCACAAGTTTCTGAATGTTAGTACACTACATTTAGGGTGACATCACTACAAATTATTTCGTGACCACCGGGTCAATGCAACTTGTTATTATAATAGGGTTGCCATTTAACTGTACTTCTATTTATTTTTATTTAATGACTAAAGGAAAGTTTTAGATCGTACTGAGCGTACCTACTAAACAACTAAATAGGCATTTTTTTTTTAAATTCATAGTTATAATATACCTATTTAAAAACACATAAACTTAGGTTACTTTTATTTCAACCCAGTTTTATGTCCGTAAGGTGACAGACTAAGAATACAAGTGTTTCCACCCCATCTCTCCCCAGTTAAAGGATATCACAGATAGATAGTATCCTCTGTGATACAGAAATATTGAAAATAAACGCTATCCCAACACGTCGGGTCAATGTGGTGCAGTAGATTATAATCTCTACAAAGTGAAGGAAGTAAAGGAGGCCCATGCCTAACAGTGGGACCCTAATGGGCTAGAGAAAGAGAGAAAGAGAAACCCATTATTTATTATTAAACCTTATTATTTTATTAAACCTATGCTTATCTATAGTCAAGGAAGTATGTTGAATGAAGGAAGTATGTTTGGATCGTAGCAGATGGCGCTCTATAGTCTTTGCGTATGCAAATGGGAAAAAGGCGTGAAGATGTTATGATGATGACTATGCTAATCATATGAATGAAAAACAAACTTAGAAAGTTGATGAAATATTTGTGGAAACTCATATTCTTCTTGATTTTGATGACATGTAAGGTGATTAGAAGCCATGTTATGCGCCTCCAACTATAACATTCACAGCTATTAGATAATTGCCAACACTCGTAAAATCTGCTAAGTTTTAAGATATTTTTATCGTCAAAGTGTTTAATCTTCAAACAAAGATATATTTTTCATGATATATAAGCCTTATTTGAGAACTGACAATTGGACGCGAGATAAATTAATGTTAGATGCAATCAGAAAACTCTCTCATTACCGTGTGCAAGTGTAGAAAACAATTTGAGTTCTGTGTCTAAGAATACAATCAAAGAACTACGCAAAGAACTACTGTTTTATTGGTACTTTCTTGTTGTACACCTATCTATCCTATAATATACCATTTCTCCATACACTCAAGGGTTTGCTGGTCGAAATCTCAATATGAGTTAAGCTCGCCTTTGTGCACATTTGTACCACTATTGTTTATATTGCCTTACTTGTATGAGTGTACAATAAAGAATAAATGAAATGAAAATGAAAATGAATTAAATTATAGTTTTGTTATGCAATCACATCTTTTCATTTTAATAATTTCCTATTTCAGCCAAATCTTGTAAACACTACAAATTCTTTACTTGTTTTTAAAACAAAGTCGTTATTTTTTATGTATGTCCCTATGTGAGCTAATATCTTCACAATTACGCAACTGATTTTCATGCGGTTTTTTTTAATAGATAGAGTGGTTCAAGAGAATGGCTTTTTTGCATAATATAATAAGGTTTGGTTTCTAAATTTCACGCGTACGAAGTTGTGGGTAACAGCTAGTAGTATTAACTTGATTAAGTATATATTAATATGTATGATAGCATAAAGTACAAAAAGAGAAAAAAAAAGTTTTCCTGTGGCAACCCTAAAAAGCACAGGTTATCTAATATTTTAACACGTAATTCACTGGCAACACCGCGTTACAACATGCATAGAGTTCATTTCACTTGAACATCACCCTATCTTCTAAAATATTAAAACACGGTGTGTCTTGCAACCAATACAATTTTTACAACTAGATACCTAATTTATATGAATATTCTCAAATAACTTTACGAAATTGTTCGTTTAGAAATTAAGTTTGAAATAAATTCTTATTTTATATTTTGTATTTGTTGTAGTTGTGTTGGTAAACGGAATACTTTCCAATTGGTAGTTTTTAATTACTATGTAGCCGCCCTAAAGTATTTTAAATTTTTTTTTTATAAAATATAAAAAAAGAATGGGAAAAACGCGCGTTATGGTAAAAACTATGTAGTTATGTACCAGTCTTCTATGATCTAATTGGTATATCGGTATTATCACTTTAAGAAAAGGTTTTTGATAGTTTCTACAACTTTATCTATGTTTTTCCTACCTTTTTTAGGGTTCCGTACCCAAAGGGTAAAAACGGGACCCTATTACTGAGACTTCGCTGTCCGTCCGTCCGTCCGTCCGTCCGTCCGTCCGTCCGTCCGTCCGTCCGTCCGTCCGTCCGTCCGTCCGTCTGTCACCAGGCTGTATCTCAAGAACGGTGATAGCTAGAGAGTTGAAATTTTCACAGATGATGTATTTCTATTGCCGCTATAACAACAAATACTAAAAATAAAATAAAATAAATATTTAAGGGGGGCTCCCATACAACAAACATGATTTTTAGGGTTCCGTACCCAGTATCTCAAGAACGGTGATAGCTAGACAGTTGAAATTTTCACAGATGATGTATTTCTATTGCCGCTATAACAACAAATACTAAAAATAAAATAAAATAAATATTTAAGGGGGGCTCCCATACAACAAACATGATTTTTAGGGTTCCGTACGCAGTATCTCAAGAACGGTGATAGCTAGACAGTTGAAATTTTCACAGATGATGTATTTCTATTGCCGCTATAACAACAAATACTAAAAATAAAATAAAATAAATATTTAAGGGGGCTCCCATACAACAAACATGATTTTTTTACCGTTTCTTGCTCGATACTAATAACGTTGCCTTATGTTGCATAGATAATGGTACGGAACCCTTCGTGCGCGAGTCCGACTCGCACTTGACCAATTATTTACACATAGGCTACATAATATTCTCGAAGCGCAACTCATTTAATCAAATAAAACTACTTTACGGGTTTAGACGCGTATATTAGTTTTATGTAAATCCTAGCCCGAATTTTGGAAACTTTTCAGTAGGTTTCATTGCGTTACAGATAGTGCTCAAACACGTTTACTCGCGGGCGCGGTGGCGGGCGCGGTCGCGAAATATCAAACATATAGCGTCATATCCAAGTGTTTACATACGAAACGCACGTGCGGTCTAGCTATCGGCTGCCGCGCGCGAATCGGTCGCGGCAATATCAAACGCGTGAGATGTTTGTGTGTGTTCACGTCAAACTAGATGATAGATAGATATATATATATATAGAGATATGATAGATAGAGAGAGAACACGATTCAACCAGCGGCAGAACATTTGGTTGGCCGTTTTACCTATCTAAAAGTGACAAGTTCAACAGAATCCATTCAATAGAAGCTGCAACATCGTTACTTTTAATAAATTGTTTTGGTTTAGGTATTTAGAATTAAAAGTACCTAGCTATTAGCTACATATTCACGATGGTTGATGAATTGGAGGTGTTTGAATTTTTAGAGAGCGACGATGATGAACAAAACACTAGTCGAATGCGAAATAAGATAAATAAAAATAATGATATTATTATTGAATCCAATATGTAATCAAAGCAGTTGACAGTTGAGTTGAAATCTTGAAGTATTTTCTCTCAAATTACTATATCGACGCAGGAAAGCGATCTTGTAGTATGTCGAAATATGCAACTTTGCACCAAAGCTAAAAAACTATTTCAAAAATTCATAACATGTGAACTAGTAGACGTAAAACTACCATATTTTCAGTGATAACAATTTAAAATAAAACCTTCCATTTGCAATGTAGACGGTCATTCTAAGATTAGTGTAATTGGATTTAATACTAGATACAGCATTTGATTTTCAAAACCTAAACATTGAATATGCTGTATCTCAAAAGCCAAATGTTGGGACCATCAGTAAATTGTTCAAAACACTGGTATCAGACTTGCTGTATCTATATATAAGTTTTATATGAAGACAGATAGTTTGTTTTATATGAATACATTTCTTTTTCATCTTTCTGCTATTTGTTGTAAGTAGTATTACATAATTGACGGAACACAAATAAAATGCAGTATGTTAGACAATCTATTTATTTAATGTAATCAAAAATGTAAAAACAAAATATTTGCCCTCTAAACAAAATTAAAATACAAACAATAAAAAAAAACTCAATTGGTATAATACTTCTTAAAACCATTTTAGCTTAAGTAAAAAAAAACATAACAAATCAAAAAAAATTGGTCAAGTGCGAGTCGGACTCGCGCACGAAGGGTTCCGTTACCTTGTACTCTCTGGTTACCTTGTACTCGTAATAACATCAATATTATCAGGCCTCCGATATAATCTGGAATAAAAAAAAACTCTCATTGATATAGGTACTTATGATGTGTCGATTTGTTGTGTATGATTATTATTTAACTCAATTAAAAACAAAAGAGTTAATTGTAAATAGTACTCACCAGTATTTTCAAATATCACATTAAACACGAAAATATTGTGTCGTCTTTACACTACCTACGTAATTGCATTCACACTTAGGCGGTCGAGCGTCGACTGACAAGTAAGCCGTACGCGCTGCATCTGCTAGTGGTCGCGGGGGATGGGGGAACGAATGCCGTGTATAATCCAATAGCTAAAATATTATATCATTTAAGATGGGATAAGTATAAATTTTAATAGAAAAATGCACTTTAAAATGGTGTAATTGTAGAAATTGCGTAAATTGCTGAATGAGAACTTAGTAATATCTTAAATGGGCATATTAATCCCGAGCGGCAATTTTGCTGTAACTAAATAAAATTTATATTGTGATGCGCTGTGAAGGGCGTAACTCATTGCAAGTAATGCATCTCGGCCGGGGTATATGTCGTAATCTGTGAAGTATACGCAGCAATTTTGTTGTATGTATACTAAAAAATAAAATAGCGAATTTTGGTTTAGTTACAACATGTTATTGTTTTGATTTCAAAATATTGAGCTAAAAATCAATGTCGTATCTAAATAAAAAATAGTCGTAGAAAAATGAAACTGAGACCATTGGATGCGGTATTTTCTTCTGAATCGAATGATGTATAAAGCTCATTTTCGCATTTTTTCGAGATACGACAAGATCGCTTTCCTGCGTCGATATATAGTATGAAATTCACCATACCGTTCTCTTTCTTTATTAATTTCGTGCACACCAATTCTAATTTTTATCATCTCCCATTTTAGATATGAATTTTCGGTTAAAAATAAAAGATTGTCGTCCATGTTTACAATCTCTGACAACACGTCAAACTCGCGCAAACGCCTAGCGGTCAATGTGAACACGAAAACGCCACGTCTCCGCGCCTCACCCGCCACTACGCCCGCGCTTTTCAACGTGAACAAGTACATAAGATATTATAAACATCATTCGGTGACGTCTCTGGCGTTGCAGACGTTTATAAGCTACCCTGCCTGACTGCTTTCCATCAGGTGGGCCGTATCTACGCTTGCTCGCCAACTTATTGGTATAAAAAAAGATAATTAAATATTATGGATCTTAGGAAATAATTGAAATAACAATTGCATATAAAATTATTGCAACCGCTATCGATAACGCAATTACCCCAGCAATTTAACACTGATTTCCTATAACTGCGATCAGGGCGGTGTGGTCGCATTGCCTTCATGCATCATTCATAAGTGCAGGCAATAATAACACATAATGACATGGGGTAACTTGACAGTTGTTAGCAGTTTTTTAAATATAGATCGTTAGGGCTAGAATAGATAATCCGATATCGAATAATGGCAAAAAGATCTTGAAATATATGATCCAGTATCCACTAAAGACAAAAAAAAATATAATTATATAAAATACCTAAAACCACAGTGTTTTCTTTTTCTTTTTTTTCACAGTCCAATCAAAAGGCTTGACTTCTCTTTGAATTGGCCAACAGGATGTTTCAATTTATTTTGCATCTACATGGTACATAATTATTCAAAAATGGAACAAACTTTTATGTTTTATGCGTAAATAAAAAAAACTACTTTTTTACAGATTTAATTATTAGTCTGTGGTATTAGTGTTGTATAGTAACATAATTTTTACAAGCTTTTATTGTTATGTCGTAAAATACGAATGGGATTATTTGTTACGGTTATAAATACAAATGTGAATGTAAATACCTATTTTTCAGGGAAATAGTTATTTATAGGAGAATTAGGATATTTTAAAAGACAAAAATTTGTTTAATTGAGACTTTTGTCAAAATCGTCCAAAACAGGTCAGTTCCACTTGTGACCATGGCGACTGAAAAGTCTCAAAAAACTTGGGCTAAATCAACATCCGAAAAGAGTGCTTGTACCTATTTAAATCGTCTCAAATATCAAAAAACTTTTTCCAAAATTTATATTTACATAGTTAATGCTGGTTTAGATCAAAAGCGCATTGTGGAAACAATTTTATTCAAAGTCCCAATTATATATTTCGAACATTTCCTAAGCTGTCTAAAGTGTGTTACACAGACGATCCTGAACTCGATGCACAAGTACCAGCCAAGGTTCCACCTGGTCAGAGCCAATGATATCCTGAAGCTGCCTTACTCCACCTTCAGAACTTATGTGTTCAAAGAAACGGAATTCATCGCGGTCACTGCATACCAGAATGAAAAAGTAAGTACAAATCTAGAACAAAGAAGGAATTTAGAAAATTTTCCCCATTTTCGCAACATTTTTCTCTTATTCTTCCATCCTATTGGTCGCATCGTTATGTGCCTTCCTCGATAAATGTACTTTAAAACACTAAAAGAATTTTGCAAATCGGACCAGTGGTTCCTGAGATTAGCGCGTTCAAACAAACAAACAAACAAACAAACTGTTCAGCTTTATATTATTAGTATAGATTGTTCTAATACATAATATATTGTTTCCACAGATAACGCAATTGAAAATAGACAATAATCCGTTCGCGAAAGGTTTCCGGGACACGGGAGCTGGCAAGCGGGAAAAGAAGTAAGTACCTAACTCTTGATACCAGGACTCAAATTCTCTATGGCTATTTTTCATTATTGACAGTTAAAATAATAAAAAATAACGGATTTTTCACACAACTTTCCCTAATGCCAAGGCAAAGTGCTAAGGTTACCAGATTTCGTATACGTGTATAATACGTACCCACATAAATACAGCTGTTTCTGATAAGTGCAATGAATTGATAGGAAACATCCATAACTACACGGCACAAATAACTAGGTAGGTATGTTAAAAAACAACGCATTGCAAAATATCATGTGTTGAATTTATTGAAATATTCTTGTGAAATTTGAGTTAATAAACCAATTCAATAAATTATATTATTAATAGTTTTGTTTAAATCAAAACAACTACTCGTAGGTTGTCATTATAAGCCCATTTATAAACCAACTATACTACTTAATTGCTTAATTTGTAGCCTTGTATACTGGAAACGTTAAAACTAATTTATAAACAGCTAGGTAGGTGGTCAGAAAATAAATGTAGACGCAAACTGGGACTATTTAAGTTAAAATCTAACTGAATTATAGTATCTGTGAATCTTTAGAATTAATTAGAGCGGTAGTAGTCCCGACGCCCGTTCGAAATTCAAATTAAACCAATCGGGCGCCTCCTTATTCGTGTTCCGAGTTTAAACATGGTAACGCTAAAATGGTGGAGTCATTCTTGCCGCCTTTTTTCCAGCGTCTTTGGCGTGCAAGGGAGAAAATTGGATTTCCGCGATAAAATCAGCTTTAGCTTTTTTAGCTGTATAATTTTGCCGCCGACTGTGGGTTGTTCCGCTAAGTTATTTGAATTTCCAACGAGAACTCAATTAGTATTTGATAATGTATCTATTTAATGCATTGTTAGGCTAATTAGTTTCAAATACGTGCCATTTAACTTCTACTGTATATTTTAGCCTTTTAAGTTATACTGAATTTCATATTCTTAACTTCTGATGTTAGTGACGTCTGACGTGAGAGCCAAAATATATTTTCATATCCTCGCATATTTGACGTATCGAAAAAGTTAAGCTTTTATCGTCTAATCACAGACGTACCAGATGGTGGGTTGACGTTTAAAATTGAGGACAAGTAACTTTAGCCTGGTTTAATCCTACTACATAGAATAATGAGGTTTCATATGGGGTATAGCTATAGCCTGTATCATAGACATACATAGATACATATTTCACGCACACATAGATATGTATGGCTTCAAGCCGACTGAGTGATGTGGCTACATATGCATACATATGGATGGCTATCCATAGACACTACATCTGGTAAATGTGTGCGTCTAAAGATATACTTATCTAATTCTACATCATGTCTATAGACAAATAATCAATAATTCCATTTGAAAACCACTGATGAATCGATTACGTTCCGGCAACGGAAGTTCTCTTTAATGCCTCCACATTGCCGGACAGTCCGACCGGACGGCGACGGTCACCGGACGCTGTGGGCAAATCTTCACAAAATGGCGGGCGGAAGTGGCGGAAACGTGAGCGTTTTGACAAACGCCGCGCTCGGAAAAGCGGACGCCGTGAACACATGCCGCGCATTACTCTGTAATGTTGTAGGGCTGTGCTGTAAAAAAAACATTTTGATTTTGATACCGTTTAATAATATATTTACATTTTCGTGGTTTCTGCGGCGTAGATAATAATATTATATATATACCTTATGTTAACGATTTTATACCCGTATATTATAACAGTTATTCAGAATTACTCGGAATTAACTGCAAGTTAGTTCCCCAAAAAACTTCCAATTAACTATTTATATAGGTGACAACCCTAACGCCGACCTAGTACAAACTTACATCTCATGCTTCAAAATATCTATACTATAACAAGGTTGTCATTCAATAACGCAACAACAGATATAGAGATAGTTCTATTGGAAATAATAAGCAATTCCTATGTTGCAAAAAGAAGACCACTCACTGCCGCACTCAGAGACATTTAATGGTTACTTAAGGAGCTCTTTAGTATTGATTTAAAAAAGTTTTAACTTAACTTTTACTTTTTTAAATCAATACTAAAGAGCTCCCTAAGTCACCATTAACATTTAATGGTTACTTAAGGAGCTCTTTAGTATTGATTTAAAAAAGTTTAAACTTAACTTTTACTTTTTTAAATCAATACTAAAGAGCTCCCTAAGTAACCATTAAATGTCTCTGAGTACGGCAGTTAGAAACGGTGATTCGAAATTCAAATTAAAAATAAATAAAGTTTTGTAGTACTATATTTTTTTACGGGCCTCGTGGCCTAGACCCTTTTGTCATGTAACAGACTACCGTTCACGTTCACGTCGCGGGTTCGATTCCCCCATGGGACGGACCATCATTTGTGTGATATTCATAAATGTCATACAAATGTTTGTACTGCGTCTAGGTGTTTCTATGTATTATGTGTTTACAAAAAAAAGTATATAATATGTAGTATATCCTGTACCTGGTACCCTTTTGACAAGTATAGAAATATAGCTTACTTTTGGGACCAGAGGACGTTGTATAAAATGTCCAAAATATTTTTTTATTTTATTTATAAAGTGGCAACCCTAACACCGACCTAGTACAAACTCACATCTCATGCTCGAACGTATCTATATGTAACAAGGTTGTCCTTTGAAAGCGCACCGCACTGCCTCTGTTAGAATGCCCTTTTATGTCTCTACCTACTAATTAAGAGGTTTGAGGTCATTTCTAAGGGTTTCAGTAGATATTGTAACATTATTTTACTTATTATCACTCCTGTATATCCTTATGGGGTAAGCAGAAGTGAATTCAAGAGTATAGATAGTATTTTAGTGTCGAAAATGGTAGGTAAAGAGTTTTCAGAAAAAATTTAACTGCCTAGCTATTACCGTACATGACATAGCCTGATACTCGTAGATGGATGGACAGTGGTCATCTATAATACATGTATTATAAAGCTAAAGAGTATGTTGGTTCGTTTGTTTGAACGCGATGATCTCAGGAACCACAGGTCTGATTTGAAAAATTCTTTCATTTTTAGATTGTACATTTATTAGGCTATATAACATCACGCTGCGACTAACAAGAGCACAGCATCAGTTAAAATGTTGCTAATATGGGGAAAATCTTCTAAATTCCACGCGTACAAAGACGTGGGCATTGTGGGCAACCACTATCATTAATAAAGGTTTTTACTCTTTAATGTGGAATCTTAAAAATCAGAGTGAAGGCAAACGAAGTCACTGTCAAATTAAAAATACTTGTTTTTTAAAGCTTGGTACAACGATCAAACCACATAGAAATAGCTAATGTAAATTCCAATTAGTAAAAAACGTTTTAAATGTATCATTACTTTCAGAGATCACCTTCTACAAACTTTATTAAGAGGGTATGTTACCAAACAGCGGAGTACGAAAGGTCTTTTTTACGCAGAATTCGTAGATAAAATCTGCCTCAGCTATAGTTATTTGTCCCTTTCAGCGCGGCGCTCAGAAATAGGGATAGCAATACCTAAGGCAATGGGCTCTTCAAAAAAGGGATTAAAAGATTTCTGCAGGGTTGACGACGCGCGAGTTACACCTCTGGTGTTGCAAGCGTCCATAGGCTACGGTAACTGCTTACCATCAGGCAGGTCGCAAGCTTGTTTGCCACCGTAGTGGTGTATAAAAAAATTTAAAAAATTGGTCAAGTGCGAGTGGGACTCGCGCACGAAGGGTTCTGTACCATTATCTATACAACATATGGCAACGTTATTAGTATCGAGCAAGAAACGGTCAAAAAAGTCAGTTTTTTGTATGGGAGCCCCCCTTAAATATTTATTTTATTTTATTTTTAGTATTTGTTGTTATAGCGGCAATAGAAATACATCATCTGTGAAAATTTCAACTCTCTAGCTATCACCGTTCTTGAGATACAGCCTGGTGACAGACGGACGGACGGACGGACGGACAGCGAAGTCTCAGTAATAGGGTTTCCGTTTTTACCCTTTGGGTACGGAACCCTAAAAAGGCACATACCTGCATTGCGGCTGTAATACAACTTTTTACGGATTTAGACGTACGATCATGGTCACAAGTGTGACTGAGCTGTAATGTGTCCTCTACGATCAGTTGCTACCGTTGCTACCCACATTTGATATTTAATTTAACATTGACCATTGTATTGACATCAGACTAAAATCCAAAACAAATATATGCGTCTACATCCGTAAAAACGAGGTTTTATTTGAGTAAATGAGTCTTGTAAATGTTAGAAAATATTATTTCACTACTGCAAGTATTTTAGTATGATTATAACTGTGGATATGGAAGGAAAAATATATTTTTCTTGCTACCTTAAAAAATAAAATTTAAGATATTCATGTACCACACAGATACTACAGATCCAAAAGTTCGTCACAACACGAGAATCAAGACACTAAGTTATACGAACGCGGTAAGAATAGCAATAGCAAAGCCCCTTGCCCAAACTAACCGCGTCGTTTTAACGGATAAAAATTTGGCGAAATTACAAGGCAGAGTCACCCCTGCCAGCCGCCAGTTTACAATGTAACGCGACCACCCTAATGTGAACAGTTTAACTTAGGGTTGGCACAAATAAGAAAATATTTAATTATGTTTAGAAAAATTCTCTTAGATAAATTTTAAAATGTGTTTTTTGGTTTGGAATATATATAAAGATGATGCCTTGTGTAACAGCGGATATGTTATCCCAAAATGTTAACTGAGATTTATTAGAGATTATCCATTACAAAGATGGGTTGTCTTTGACTGTTAGGCAAAAAGATGTTAGAATCAGATCTTCACCACTTATGTAGATAGGTACTACGAAATAGTTAACTTTAGACATACTGCAATAGTAGGTCCGTTGTAATTACTTATAATTTTGACGTTAATATTTGTGAAAACAGATTTAATAAAGAATTTTCTTAAAAATTTAACCACATAAAAATGTTGACACCCCTGAAACCCAAGGGGTGGCACAAATTAAATTCTATCAGTTGACAATGAGATGAGTTAATAAAATGAATTCAGTACGGAACCCTCTGCTTGAAGACGGGTCGACCTTATTTAGGGATCAGTAAAACAATGGTATTATAAAGAGTTATTTGTTCTGGCGACAGGAGATAAATAATTGGTCGTCTTTTTGTACATTTTGGGGTGCGCTAAACGTTTGGGTCGAAGCTTTTAAACCTTTTTTGTTGTGGCTAAAATATTGTACACGTTGTACGCCATGAGAATTAATAATGTTCTTTCACTTGACATATACCATTTTCCTTTTTGTTTCTGCTTTTTTTTAAACATATTACGCACTTTTTTAAATATATTAAACCTTTTTTGTACTCAATATACAAGATACTAACCCGCGACTTCATAGACGTGCAATTTGGAATTATGTATTACATATAGGCGTATTAAATAGCCTATAGCACTCTCAGAGACTATAGCTTCTATTCTTTCTCTCTTTATCTTCTCGTTCTCTACATACATATTACCACAGATTTACCAGAAGTATAGTTTATGGCTACATCATTCAGTCGGCTTGTAGTCACCATAGACTTACGACATAGATCTAGACTTAAGACTCGGTACAACGAATCCGGACTGCTTATTTTTAGTTGAACACATTAAGAAAAATAAATGACAAAG
The DNA here is from genome assembly GCA_916999025.1 of Orgyia antiqua. Classification (NCBI taxonomy): domain Eukaryota; kingdom Metazoa; phylum Arthropoda; class Insecta; order Lepidoptera; family Erebidae; genus Orgyia; species Orgyia antiqua. The sequence goes on from OU779869.1 coordinate 20,741,307, forward strand.
AGACTATTTTATTTAGTAGCCTTTCTAACTCTTTCTTTTTGAGCTGGAGTAAAAGAGAAAGCTAGTAAGAAGAAAAGAGAAGGCAAGGCTACTATTTTACTTTTAAACCGTAAACGGGCCGGGCCTTGGGACAAATCTATGTTCCCGAGTTGTTCCTCCCTACTTATAACCTCCTTGGTAGTCACGTACATATTTATGTATGCGTAAAATATATATCTATGTGTGTCTATGATACAGGCTATACGTCATATGAAACGTCATTATTCTATGAAGTACGATTTAGCCAGGCTTAAGGTACTTGTCCTCAATTTTAAACGTCAAGCCACTATCTGATATACCTACATGTTTTTTTTTTGTCGGGAGTGCATTTACGCACTTCGTATGATACCTACTCCCGGGTCAAAAACGGACCCGGACTACCCACTAAATCCCACGGTGTTCCTTCTCGCCCCTTGGCCGGGCCATGGTAGTCACTCAGGTATTACCATGATCCGACCAGAGGTGGCCCCCTATCGGTGGGGGCTCACTGCGACGGGATCTGATATATACATATGTGCATATTACAAACTTCCTATTTGTTAATGTATTTCTTTGCTTAAGAAATTATTACTTAACAAATAACTGCTACGAAAAATTGCGAAAATTTTTTTAAAAAAGAAATTAAAGTCACCTTTAAAATGTATTAGCTAAAACATGATAGGGGAGTTCTCGTCTCTTATTTCACCATCATTAAAAAATGATTAACCTTTGTCATGATGGAGACGAAGCGCGCCATTACCTCAAATGTCAAACGATTCACACCCTAAAACTGTTTTGTTGAACTTTCAAGTGTCATGAAGCTCATCTATTATCGATATCGATCGATATATATACACAGAAGTAACAGAAGGTGGGTTCGCGTTTAAAATTGAGGACAAGTAACTTTATCATGGGCTAACTTGACTTCATGGTCTAAAATGAAATGCAACTCTGATATAAGTGACGAGCCTCGTTATTGAGTGGTTCATGTAACGGACTGCCGATCAAGAGGTCGCGGGTTCGATTCCCGCTCGGGACAATCATTTGTGTAATTTTTCTAATTGTCATACAAAGGTTTGTACTGCGTCTGGGTGTTTCTATGTATTATAAGTATATATTTACAAAAGAAAAATTGTGTATCTATTCTATCCGTATTCTGGTACCCATAACACAAGCATATAAGGCTTAGCTTGAAACCAAAGGACGTTGTGTGAAATGTCCATGAATATTTAGAAAAAAAAATAAAAAATATACCTAGTCTAAACTTGAGTGGATATTTGAAGCATATAATGTAATGGTCTTATTCATAATGACTTATCGCAAGTTTAAAAGTTCGCTAAAATCGGTTCGCCAAAATTGTCAAAAACAGTTATTCATAATAGTCTTTTTACGCTAAAACGTAGAGATAATAAATCTCTCCGATAAAATCTCCTTTTAAACCTCCAATAAATCATTATGAATAAGGCCATAAGTAACTTTAATGTATCTATATAAATGACTAGTTGTTGCCTACGACTTCGTACACATGGAATTCAGAAAATTTTCCCCGTTTTCGCAACATTTTCCACTAATACTTCGCTCCTATTAGTTACAGCGTGATGTTAAATAGCCTTTAGCATTTCTCGATAAATTTACTATCCAACACTGAAAAAAATTTTCAAATCGGAACATAATATATGTTCTTGAAATTAGCGCGTTCAAACAAACAAACAAACTCTTTAGCTTTATAATATTAGAACAGATCAGGAGTGGCCAACAACTCGCGATCGACCGGTCGATCACTCTCAAGTTCCATGAGGGGGCGCATTCAATGCCAAATGTTTCTAGTACTTGATACAGGAATGAACAGCAATGAACATATATGCTTCGAGTAGGGAGACACTCATCGTGACCACTTTTAGTAGTTTTCTACCATTTTCACGAGTGCACAGTGCAGTGAGTCAGTGAGTATAAAAGCACATTTCATAAACGTCCCCCTTCTTACCTAAGAAATAGGTCGATCACGACCCAATTTTAAAATAAAAAGCAGATCTTATGTTCACAAAAGTTGGCCACACCTGGTATAGATGATAACACGAGTAGTTTGTCGGTGTACCGCAGGCAGGCGCTGCTGACGGCGCGCTCGGATGTACGGGATGATGATGATGAGCGACCTCTCGACGTAGGAGGTCCATCCAGTCCGCCCCCACCTGCCACCTCAACCAATCAACATAATAGCTCTTGTAAGTAACACATAAATATTGTAATTATTAACGAAATGATTTAGTTTTTAACGGACTACAAAAAAGGAGGAGGTTCTCAATTCGTCTGTATGTATTTTTCTTTTTTTTATATATGTTTGTTACCTCATAAATACTCATAAATTTTAACTGGGCGAAGCGATTTTATTGATTTTTTTTATTTGAAAGCTGGTGGTTCCCGTGTGGTGCCATAGGCACCAGGTCAGGGTCTGATGGTTATTTCCCGAGAAATCGAGCAAAACCCTCAAATTTCAAAGACACATGAAGTCGGTTGAACGTTTTTTTTAAATACTCAAAAAATTATTTGTCTAGTAATTTCATCAAAACTAGTCCAGCCAGTTCTATTTGAAACAAGCCACTTCCACTTCGGGAGAGTATTTGGTCCACTTATGCTATGCTGACGTGTTGCCATGAGATTTTGTTTCAAGTATTACTTGTTTCACAAAAGATGTTCGCTGCTTGATTTCCTCAACGTGCTTTTACAGCTTTCTGGAAAAGAAATGGGGTGACGACACCATCAATATACCTAGATTTAGCGTGCATTTTATGCCGTACATGTAAATGTACGGGAAATAAACATATATAATATCCTTGATCAATGATGACACTTGCTTCCATCAATTTCATATGATATGGATCATGTGTCGGAAATAAAGATTTTTTATTTATTTATTAATAAATATTAATATAGTGTTACGTAGGGGAACACCCTGAAATTCTGAAAAACATTATTCCGAATTTTGAAATCCCGATTTTCAAAAGTCCGAATTTCATAATACCGAAAAATTGTAATGTCTATTATTCAAAATCACGAAAAACATTTTACCGAAAGTCATAAATCCGATTTGTCTACGTAAAATCGGCTTTGCAGCGATTCGTTTAGTCACAAAATTTTGTAGCTATTTTTAGTTTATTCAAAGTATTAAAAATCGGAATTTCGTTTTTCGGACTAATAACCCTTCGGGCATTTGACTCTTCGGAAAAATGAAAATCGGAGTAATGATACATCGGAGTTGTTATATTCGGAATTTCGAACCATTCGGAATTATGAAAATCGGTATTATGAAATTCGTATTTGTGACTTTCGGAATAAAGTTTTTCGTCTTTTTGTAGTATACCCGTTACGTAGCTTGCCGTATATTTGACACAAATCTATGAACGCAAGTCATATCGCCCTTCTGATAAACATGAAATTGTTTAGTATCTATTAGATCGAGCTGAACTGAGTCTGAACTGACTTATTTTTATTATAACATGTTATTTACATAAATATTTTGTTACAGCTTGGTTTAGCTCAAGTGGCGGAGGCGGAGACTCAGGAGCTGAAGAATGTATCGAAGCTGGTTCAGACTCTTCATGTTCAGGGGGAGCCAGGGCAGTATCACCACCTCCAGGACCATCTCGACCTTCACCAGCACCAGACGTGTCTCTCGGTCCACCAGTTCAACCTCCCCTACTCCCATACTTATATCCACCAAGTCTATATCCACCTCCATTCTTCCCGCATCATCAAATGCCACCAGGACTTCTATTTAATTTACATCCATTACTCCAACAATATTCTTTACCACCGCCTCCTCCAGCTCCTGGGCCACATACGTCGATAGGTAAGGCTCATAGGTTCGCACCTTACGCGTTACCTGGTCTTGGTTCAGCGTTTGAACAAGTGGCTCCTCGTGCACGCTCGTTGAGCTCATCTCCGGCGCGTGCGAGACCTGGGTCACCTCCTACGCGAGCCGCTTCAGCTGATCCTCCGCCCGAGCCAAGTTCCACAACTCCTGCGACACCACCCGCTTCAGATCTTAAAAGTATAGAGCGTATGGTGAATGGACTCGACGTTGAAACTCAGGACTGACTCCCGCCTCGCTGTATATACCGTGTATTTATATGGTGGAACCGTTTCTCGGGCAATATTTTGTATCGTTCCTATTTTGTTTGTCTGTCGAGTACTATTCGGGTCGATATTCGTATACTGATTGTAAATAGTTAAGCTTACATTAGGGATCGTTCACAAAATGTTACATTGATTGATTAGGGACGGTGTCGTTACCTCGGAACCTTAATATTGTATAAACATTTATACTACATTGCCTATATTGCCAGAATTATTAATAATGGCAACTTCAATAAAAGCCATGATCTTTAGTTCAATGAATGAGATACTTAGGTAAGGGTATAGATCTCATCTCATATTATTTTGATTCATCTACAAAAAATATGGTCCTTCGAGCCGGATCAAAACATTTAGTTGATAATGAATTAATGACCCATTACTAACATTCTCAAAATATCATGAATCTCATCTCATTCATATGAAAATTTAATAAATTCCCTTTAAAGATTTGATTTCACATTATTATAATTTTGTTAAACGGTTTTAATTTTTGTATTTAATTAATTTATGACGAAGTATTTTTAGTTATAAGTAAAATCGCGACGACACCGTTTCAATCATCAATCATCACGTTAGAAATATAATAGCGACACTGCAATAGCAATAGTATTATAATAAATACTCGGAATTCGTATTAGTGAATTGTAGCTGTGACAATTTTTAGATAAAATGTTTTAAGGAGGAAATACGGACATCTGTCTTGGATGAACACCGAAGTAATCCTTTTATGGTTTCTTTTTATACGATACTCTAAAACCCTATTCTTAACAATTGGTTAATGGAACGCTCTTCCATAAAGTCAATTTATAATATAGTCGGTCTGAAATAAGTATTTCATAATTAAATATTTATAGACATTACAATAACAAAAATTCATTTTGTGTTATTGCTTATTGCCAAAAATACCTTTCCTTTTTTGTATTTTAAAAACCCAAAAAATCTTCACGATTTCTCCTCAGTGATTTTGGTAACTATAGACATCATAAATATTATACGTGATATAAAAATTTTGCACTACATCTAATTATTGCATAAACAGATATTAACTTTTTACACGCTTTAAATTAGCTTCACTTGTATGTTTGTTTGTTTGTATGTTTGTAACCGACTCCTTTGGACGCTATTTTGACCCACTTTAAACGGTCAGAATCTATTCAAATTTTGCACACCTGTCAAAGACCGATGACAATACAATAATTCGATTAAATAAAGCGTGTTTTTTAGTTTTTTTAAACTATTTTTAATCATTTTTCTTTAGGATTGGCGCCTTTTTTGTTACTTTAGCTCAATAAATTTCAAATATCGAACATTGCGTAATAAAAAAAAAACATTCCGTCGCAATGTTTGATTTTTTTTATATTGAATAACAGCATTCTGTCGAAATGTTCGATTTTTGATTTTTTTATAAATTTAATTGTCGCAGCTTCAAATTACAATATCGTAAAATATTTTCATTTCCCACTACGAATAATTTTAATATAATTAAATAATAATGCTTTATTTTGTAAATAATACATTATGTAAGGTTTATTTACGTGTTTACTAATAAAATATAGACATATTTTCAAAATATGTTTTGTCAATTGTGCTGTGAAGTGGCGCGGGTTCGATTATTGCTTTTGTAAAACAATTTCTATTCTTATTTTTAGGAATATAGAAAAGTTCCTAAAATTAAAAAAAAATAACAAAACAAGCAACAAGCTGTCATTTAAAGATTTAAAAAAATATCATAAAGCAAAAATTGGACTTGCGCAAAAAACGATTGATAAAAAATTAATATTAAGTTAAAATTTGTAATATATAGTTAATAAATATTGTAGTTAAAATTACAAAATATATGATTATAATTATAAAATGAATATAATTTTCCATGGAATTCATTAAATTTAAGAAAAAAAAACGTTTGGTAATAGTTTCTATTAAAAGTTTATTTTATACTGTGGTGCCAATTCTCTTGCGACAAAATACAAACTAAACCGAAATAAAATCAAATAAAGGTAATCATTCTAATAGCTTTGCTGAAAATTTTTATATTTTGTTAAAATCGCTACACATTTTTTTTTCTGACATAACTGAAATGTATTTTGGACACATATTCAGAATAAAATTTAATTTAGCAAGTAAAATTGGCACCAAAATCTATGTAACAGTGATTTGATTGCAATAAGAATTATTTCGCCATTTTCTACAAAAAAAAAGCTTTGTAACAGGAAGGAGACAGTAATTTTTGCAACAATTGTAATTAAAAATTATTCATTAAAATACATAGATAAATCTATTGACAACATCATTGTTTAATTTATTCTACACATTCTTTCTGCCTACCCCCAAAAGAACACGAGCGTCAAAGTCAAAGTCTAAATTTTTTATTTCAAATTGGCATGTTTTACAAGCTCTTTTGAAACGTCAGAAGCTAGGTGTCTGTTCCAAACGCGAATCGCTATTTTTAATAATTCGCGATTTACGCTTTATTATAAATGAAGAGTATATCTATGCTTCTATCACTTTCTTTTTTGGGAAAACCTTACCAAATATGTGTAGTCGCTGCAACTTTACCTAAAGAAAACCTAAAAAAAAACCGGATTTTCGAATGGTCATATTTCTTTTAGTTAATATGTTTTGAAAAAAAAAGAAAGTGATACAAGCATAGATACACTTTTCATCTATAATATAGCGTAAAAACAATAAAAATCTGTTTAACTCTCGCAAAGAAAAATGAGGAGTACGAAACCCATATTTTTGTATGGAGCACAATATGGGATCGTGCCCGCTTTACTAAAAATTTAAAATCTATGGTGTGGTGTCAATAACACAATTCAGCAATGTTTACTTAATTTTCTTGTTATAAAAACTATTATCTGGTCTATTTGGTCTTATTTATAATGACTTATCGGAGATGTAAACAATAACTTTATCGGAGAGATAATAAACATTTTATCGTAAAAAGACTATTAAGAATATATTTTTTTAGTGTTCCGTACCCAAAGGGTAAAAACGGGACCCTATTACTGAGACTTCGCTGTCCGTCCGTCCGTCTGTCACCAGACTGTATCCCAAGAACGGTGATAGCTAGACAGTTGAAATTTTCACAGATGATGTATTTCTATTGCCGCTATATCAACAAATACTAAAAATAAAATAAAATAAATATTTAAGGGGGGCTCCCATACAACAAACATGATTTTTTTACCGTTTCTTGCTCTCATACAACAAACGTGATTAATTAAGTATTGTGTGTGTTGTTTGCTCATTTATTAATAACGTTGCCTTATGTTGCATAGATAATGGTACGGAATCCTTCGTGCGCGAGTCCGACTCGCACTTGTTTTTCTATTTATTAATTTTAGCGCACCAATTTTAGCGAACTTTTAAACCTCCGATAAGTCATTATAAATAAGAACATAATGATTTTTTTTTTTTTTATTTAAAGGGTTTGGTCGCTTTGCGACTATATCGCCCTAATAATTATAATTCTTATAAATAATATAAATTTATAATTATTATTAATTATTTAAAAAAATGATTTTAATTAATATAAATGAGGACAACAAAATAGCCAAATAATCAAAGTACAACAATAGTTGTTTTCATTTTTTAGTTAAGCTAAGTTTAGTTGTGCATATAGAATTGGTACCTAAATTATTATGACGACAATTGGTATTTAAGGAATATTTCGTGAGTGTGTGCAACTCGGCAACTCGTGAGTAGCTGGCATTTTGTTCTTCTAAGTAATTTCTTCAGAAAAATCTGCTCTAATCTCTCTTAAAGTTTTACAAAAACATAACAGAAATATATGAAACTAACTGTTGCCCGCGACTCCTTACGTGCGGAATTTAGATTTTTTTTTTCATTTTTGCCACATTTTACACTGATGCTTTGCTCCTATTAGTCGCAGCATGATATTATATAGCCTATAGCCTTCCTTGAAAAATGTAATATCTCAATTTTCCGAGGTTCCTGAGATTAGCGAGAGGTTCCTGAGATTAGAGCGTTTACACAAACAAACTAAAAAAAAAATCTGTATTTTCTCACCACAACCAAAAATTACATAAAAAACACATTTAGCTGCATTTAGCTAAAACTGTTTAGCTTTTTAATATTAGTATAGATAATTCTATAATATTTTATTCAAACTCCTAATCCTCGCCGCAACATATAAAAATATTATAAAGATGATAAGATTCCAGAGGTCAAAGCTCCTAATAAGAAGGACAATAAAAATATGATATCTACCATCTTTACCGTGGTCGTAATGTTATTTTACACAATTACTGTATAACAAGGCTGGTATCACTATAATAATTGGTAGTTCTCCCAACACTACGCTCGCTATAGATACCATCTTTTGCAACTGTGACTCTCAAAGTTAGATCTAACACCCATCTTATAAACTAAAATAATATACTTTAACAATTTAAATAAAACAACTTTGTACTGATTTAGACGCGTGTATTTGTTCTAAATTTTGGCCCGACGTTTCGGAGACTTTGCAGTCCCCAGCTGCAAAGAGGACACTTTACAGCTCAGTCTCACCCGTGACCATGGTGACTATAGATAAATACTGATATTACATTAATTGAAGAAGGCTATAGGCTATATAACATCATGCTACTAATAATTGGAGCGAAGCATCAGGGAAAAATGTTACAAAATGGGTTTTTTTTTCTAAAAATCATGCATACGATGTCGCGAACAACAGCTAGTATTTGCGATAAACTTTGAGCACCAATGTCCTTAAGGTGTCACGTACGTAATTGCCAAGATATGAGATAATTCGCCCACCGAGTATTTTGTATGCTAAACTAGTTTAGATGAATGAGGTGCAACGCGAAACACTTCACAGATGTATACACGATAACAAGGAGTTCAGACAACACAAACAGATTAACAACACAGATTATATATACAGGTTTAACTACCCATTCATAGTTTTATTATAACACTGGTTAGTACACCAGATTTCACTCGTTTCTGTTTACTGACCGCTACATGGTTTTAGCATAAGGCTAAGCGTATGCTGAGACGCAGGCGACGCAGACACGTGTTTGCTCTGCGCCCCGCTCTGTCTCTCTCAGTATACACTCGAGGTCTATGTCTGTCTCGCCTGCCCTGCGTTGCTAAATCTGTGCTGCCAGCGTATTATGAGCTTTTTAAAATCATTCAAGATCCAGGCAGGCCGTAAACTGCATGGCTAAATTAGGTATTATGCCAAAAATAAAACTTTCAGTTGAAAATTTTTAGTTAGTACTTTAACTTTTAGTTGTACCTACCTTCTCCTTAAACATATTAATGTATGACTGGTTTAGCGAACTGACTGACTAATAATTTGTTCATAATACGAATTTGCCAGACAGTTCATTTCACGGCTGTGCTGCGCTACATCGACTGTGTCCCAGCATACGCCTAGCCTTAAGATTATCTAATATTTTACTAGTTTTGTATCTTGCAAGATTTTGATACACTCCTGGTCTCCGAACAGTAACTTTTGCATACATATAGCTATAGTATCTATATGAATCGCCCCGTGGTCTATCCTAGTTCATGTAACGAACAGCCGTCCGACGAGGTCGCGGGAACGTATCACGCATGGGAATAATCATTTGTGTGATTCTTATAATTGTCATTCAAATGTTTGTACTGCGTCTGGGTGTTTCTATGTGTTATAAGTACCTATGTATTTACAAAAGAAAAGCAGTATATGTAATATATCCTTATTCTGGTACCCATAATACAAGCATTACTTGCTATTACAAGCTCAGCTTGGGACCAGAGGACATTGTGTGAAATGTCCATGAATATCTATGCATAGCTGCTATATACAGCTGAAGAGTTTGTTTGTTTGAACGCGCTAATCTTAGAAACCACTGGTCCGATTTGAAAAATTCTTTCAATGTTGGATAGTAACTTTATAAAGGAAGGCTATAGGGTATATAACATCACGATTCGACCAATATGAAAATAGAAAATAAAAAATGTAGCAAAAGCGGGGCAAATTTCCTAAATTACACGTGTGCGATGTCGCGGGCAACAGCTAGTAATATAGGTATATATTTCTAGATTCATTGGACCATTACCTTTTAAAATAAATGTCCTATAATTTTTACACAATTATCAAAAGTAAAAAATCATTAAACAGGTAAAAACAAAGTTTTACAAATAACATAAACATAGTGTACTGTAGGTACTTGTGACACAGATCACCCTCAAAAGATTCTCCACGCAAAGTGAAGGACGTGAACCCAACATAATAATATGCGCTGACGAGCATAATATGTATGAAAACTGGTTGCTTATGAACTCGGTGTGTAATTTTGCTACGACCAAAGAAAATGCATTATTTCATACCATGAGACCCACGTCTTCCTCCAGCGTCTAGTTATTAACAAAAATCTCGTAATGCTATTGCCATTAAGGGCCTACATCAATATTATCGTATATCATCGCCGACACGTACATATTAACACAGGTAGTAGGCACAGAAAATGAAGAACTAGGGATACTTTTCCTATTTACTCAAAATGTACTAAATATAATTTTAATTCTGATCCACGTGTTTCTATACATAATAGTTACCTATGTTTTTAAAGTTATTTCATTAGTTAATACGCAATAATAGACCGACAAATGAAAAAAATAAAAAATTAGAGAGGTTGTTTCGCCAAGATTTTCTATCGAGAAAACTTTTTTCAATCGCGTTTCTGAGTTCATGCGATCCTAGATCATATATTGAAAAACCCTAAAAACATATACTTAAAAATTAGAGCTCTAGCCATTCAATCTAAAGAAACAATGAAAACTTCGTACATAGAAAAATGCACGAAGCTATTTTGGTATCCTCTTAAAGGTGATCTGTGGTTTATGACAAATACAATCGGTATGCGAACACGAAGTACGTGGGTTCATTACATATTCCCTTGTTGTAACGAAATAAATAATGTTAATAAAACAACACTATCTCTGTTTTGCAACTAACATTTATAACAAAAGTGTTTGTGTAAACATACATACATACGTACACACATATTATACCAGATGTAGTGTCTATGCCTACATCACTCAGTCGGCTTGAAGCCACTTATATGATACTAACTGTTGCTCGCGACTTCGTATGTGTGAAATTTAGAAATCAAACCATAGATACATTTTCATGCACACATCCTCCATCCAGCCATGCCATGCCATGCCCATATTAGAGACCCACATTGTGGGTCTCTAATATGGGCTATATATTCCATCCATCAACCTTTCCCCGTCCACCGCTGGACATAGGCCTACCCCATAGAACGTCACAACGCGCGGTCCTGCGCTAACTGCATACAGTGAACGCTTTTCACTGATGCTTCGCTCCTGTTAATCGCAGTGTGTGTCGCCTAAAGCCTTCCTTAATAAATGATGTATGCAACGCAAAAAGCATTTTTCTATTAGAGCCAGCAGTACCTGTAAGAATCGATCGAGGGAACCACGTCGCATGACACCAGGGTCCCATCCCAACGTTATCATAATGATCAGTCACTGATTGCATAATGGCGAATTTTATCACGTTTGGTAGTCTACTATTAATATTATGGATCAGTGACTGATCATTATGACAACTTTGTAATAGCAGACTTGGACCCCTGCGCACATACGTAAGAAGGAGTTTACGTCAGGCAGGCAGCCGGTCATTAAAACATGAACAAGTAGTCATGTTACACGGACCCTGAATAACGGAATAAGGGCCAGAGAATGATGATTCTACAACCCGAGGAACTAAATAAAGGTGGTTCCAAATACCATACGTGGCAAGTCACAGGCAACAGCTAGTTTATTTTAAAATAGCCGAAATAACCCTTTTCTTAACTCAGATGTCAATTATAAATTCGGCGTGAACTGGAATTTAAGATATTTCGATTGTTAACGCAAAAATAAATCGAAAAAAATATATTCCTAACAAGCTAGGCCCATTATAATTAACTGTTACGGTTATTTGGTTTCTCCTATCCTTTTCTGTCTTGTGTAAAATGTATATGTTCGTCTCTTTCTCTCTTGAGCGAAGTGTGGCCACAAATCACTTGAGACAATAAGAGGACAGTTGACTGTTGAATCCAAGATTCACTAAATTTGGATATGCATATTATGGTTTTTCTCATTAGGAATTAAAAAAGTTATTAATAGTAGATTTTATACATAGAGTTTATACATTACAATAGCTGCCCGTCCCGGCTGCGCAAGGATTGAAATAAGATTATATTTATAGGCTGTTACTAAGGCTGAATGTAGCTTTTCAATAGTGAAAGAATTTTTGAAATCGGCACGGTCGTTTTTGAGTTTATTCGTTACATACAAAAATACAAATCTTTCCTCTTTATAATATGAGTATAGTTTAGTTTATTATTAATCTTCTTATGACGACAGATTAAGAAGCCAAATGTCACTGTCCTACTTTCTTTCTATAATGCATACAGCAAAAAAATATGGACTGATTATGACAGGACCGTTCAAGTAAACAGCAGTTCACTATGGACAGATGGACTGCTGTTTCAATTACACAAGAATATTTTTCTTTCTTTCTCCAGCCCATTAACGTCCCACTGTTGGGCACGGGCCTCCTCCACTTTGGACGGGATTATTATCTACTATGCCGTGCTGACCAGGTGTGTTGGCATAGGGTTTATTTTTGAGTTTTACGTCTCCCACATTAAATGTTATCTGTGTACTGTACACAGGACTATTATTAGTGTGATATTATATTTATCACACAAATATTGGTACCGATTCTACGTGCACAACTAAACTTAACTATAAAAGTTAACGGAATATTTTTATTAGAAAATAGCTGTAGGTAGCCCGCGATTCCGTCCGCGTGGAATTTAGAAAATTTTCCCCGTTTTTGCAACATTTTTCACAACTGCTTCGCTTCTACTGGTCGTAACGTTATGTTATATAGCCTAAAGCCTTCCTCGATAAATGCCGTATCTAACACTGAAAGAATTTTTCAAATCGTACCAGTGGTACCTGAGATTAGCGCGTTTAAACAAACAAACTGTTCAGCTTTATAATATTATTATAGATCTGTATATTATAGACCAACGATATTAATTAATAAAAATGTGTACAACGAAATAGCCAATTAATCAAAATACACCATAGTTGTTTTCATTTTTTAGTTAAGTTTAGTTGTGCATGTATAATTGGTATCTATCATTGTGTTGTAGTGTAAGCTTAGTTTGTGACTAAATAATCTAATCTATATTTAAATAGATCTAGAATTATTCTTATCCATCGTTGCTATAGTCTATGAATCAAAGGTCCGCGATATTCACGGCTTAGGCACAATTAATTGTGCAACCTTCAACAGAGCCACTAAACGCGCCTCTATTTATCACTATTCAACAATTACCATCAATCTGCAAAGATATATGTATTATAAGTATGTATTTACAAAAAAAAAGAAGTATATGTAGTCTATCCGTATTCTGGTACCCATAAAACAAGCATAGAAATATAGCTTACTTTGGGACCAGAGGACGTTGTGTAAAATGTTCTGAATATATTTCTGAATATCTATACTAATATCATAAAGCTAAAGAGTATGTTTGTTTGAACGCGCTAATCTCAGCAACTGCTGGTTCGAATTGAAAAATTCTTTCAGTGTTGTATAGCACATTTATCGAGGAAGGCTATAGGCTATATAACATCACGCTGCGACCAACAGGAGCGAAGCATTTGTAAAAAAAATGATAAAAAAATATTCAAAATTCTACGCGCATGAAGTTGTGGCCAACAGCTATTTTATATAATTCTGTATCAAGTAAGGTCGTGTAACTGACTTGTTTAAAAGTGGTCGCGAGCTCAAATCCTATTCTTACTGAATACCATAGGTATCACAGATTTACCATCGTGTGTATTGTATGGCTACATCACTACCTTAGCTTGAAACCACATAATAGTTGAATAGTTTTAGTTTAATAGTTATAACAATTGAGCACAATTACAAGTTTTTCACTTAAAACATTTCATTTTTATCATCAGTTCACTCATTGGAGTGCTGGAGCCTAAACTAGGCAGAGCCTGTATACATAAATATCTATGTATGATTGAAATATATATCTATGATACAGGCAATACGTTATCTAAAACATTATTATTCTACGAAATACGATTTAACCAGGCTAAAGTTAGGTGTCTTCAAGATAGAAAACATTTGGTTCCATTTTCTTATTGAACTTCTAAGCCGTTTGGATCTTGGACCTAACAAAATGTAAGCAGAAATAAACATTTGTTTTTATATGTCGCAAGTTATCGTTACACCATCTCACGTAATACTACATGTTATCTGTAATGTTAGTGAAGATCTGTCATGGGTGAATCGTGACGTGCTCTCTCACGATACGTCACGATATTTAAACGTGACGTACCTAGTTTGTCTGATATTAGTACCAATTCTACATGCTAAACTAAACTTAACTAAAAAATGAACACAACTATGGGGTAAATAAAACTAGTATTTACGGATTGAGAAGCTACTGTCCCATTTTTAAAAATACCTACTTAATTATTTAATTACATATTTGAGACTTTTTTGTGTACAAGCGGTGTTTGCCTATAAGTAATTGTTGCATGTTTATTTGTTTTGTTTTTGAATGTAATTTTTACTTTATCTAATTTTAACAATTGTTGGTGAACCTAAATAAATAAATAAATAAAATAAATATTTGTTTTAGAATATAAAAATACAGAATGTTAAAATATATTTTGTTCACACAAAACGAGTCATTGACACAAATCGTAATACATTCGTCAGATGGCGCCCGCCTTCCAAACTGTACAAATTCGTCACTTTTTATGTACCACTTTATTCCTGTTCATGGGATGTGTATAAAGGTCTTTACACATTAGACACTTTTAAATAAAAACACGGAAAATACAATTACTATTGATTTTGAACCATAGACCACCCCAATACATTCCGTACGAAGGCGAAAAGTATGCGCTTTTCTGGCATGAGTAACGTCGAAGATCTCGGCGTCTGATTTTTCTAAGCCCAATAAAAGTAATTTTATTCCATATCCAACCACCCGTACCTTTCTCCAAACGATGCGTTTAATCATAAACAAAAATCTCTTAAGGCTCTATCTATTGCAGGTGATCTGTGGTGTGAACTGTATCACATTAACATAACGCGTTGGACATAGTTAGGTTAATATTAAAGTTTCCTTCACAGAATATGTTACTTTCTTAGTTACATTTCCTTTTCTTCTTCTAAACCCATTGTCCCACTGTTGGGCACAGGCGTCCTTCTCTTTAGGAGGGTATGTTGTCCATGCTGACCAAACGTGTTGTTATTATTTCGAATTTTCCTTATCTCACCGGAAACATGTTATGATGTCACTCAATAATGGCATCAGTGTAAGATGAATCCTGATTGGCAGACCACAAGAAACCCGGGCTGAGAAAAATAAATATTATATCAACTATATGTGTATTAGGACCTTAACCATTAAGTTTTTTCACATTCTGACAATTGGATCTCTTTATGTAATGTACCTACAGAAAAAAAACCAACTTACGACCTAACCCGCTCATATATTCGACGACTTACTTTTGTTAATCGATTACATTCTACAGTTTTTACGAATCGATCATGTAATATAATCGATTTTCTTTTTAACAATGACGTTGATTCGATTACTTTCGATGATATCGACTTCTTACCTTCTATGAAAATAAAGAGTATTATAAATTAATCGTATAAATGTCTATGACGTGTTAGACCCTGAAGGGTTCTCGTTATCAACGTCTGTCGCTCTAGGACGTTGTTTCAGCCATGGTTGAGAGCCAATGGTGCTGGGTCGCCGTCACCTCATTTGCTCGAGAGGTGATGGCGGCAAAGAGAGAGGCCCTGCGGGAATGTGAACGCTCAGATGGCAATTTTACCCCTCTGCAGGGACGGGTGTCGGCACGCAAGAGCAGGTGTCCCTACCCGGAGAGGTGCCTACAAGCGGTGTGTGGCAGGACCTGTCGTGACTGATGTGCTGGATAATCTTTTACTAAGCAATTCGATGAGAGGCCACGACCACACAGGGGGGGCTAATGTCTCTTCTCAAACCGCGTAACAGGGCCACCCTTTGCCGGATCACGGTTAGGCTCAACGCACTATGGCCCGGTTTAACTTGCAGGTTTTAAGGTGAAAAAGACAAACAGGAAGGACTTGAAAACTAACGACAAACGACAGCCTTCTGAAAGCTTATTGAAAAATATTCATGGCTTTAAGCAAACGAAATCAAGACTTGCGTTTGTATAACAAAACCAAAACTGATATTGGTACCAATACTACGTGCACAACTAAACTAAACTTAACTAAAAAATGAAAATTGATACTCTCAATAACACAATACCGTAATGTTAACTGAACTTTCTTGTTATTAAAACTGTTTATTATAGACTAACAATTATAAATAATATAAAAGTGCACAACAAAAGAGCCAAATTATTAAGATACAACAATAGTTATTTTTATATTTAATTAAGTTTAGTTGTGCACGTAGAATCGGCACCATTGCGTGACATCAGTAGTCAACACTATTTTACATGTTAACCAAAAATCCAAAATAATATCATTATACAATAATTTATCACATCCTACTTTTTGTCAGACAATAGTCTTGTACCCAAATGTAGTCGATGACTGCATACTAACTGACATTACTAAGAAACTAATCGTTCGCCAATTTAGATACGCATCCTGCACAATTCACAATAATATTAGTGACATGCATAATGGAACAGATTTTTGGAAAACTGCAAATTAATACTCTATCTTAATAAAACGATCCTGCTTTGTGCTCATAGCTCGTGGTTTTAAATGCCACCCAAGAAGTTTATAAGTATTGTTTTTGTAGGTAACATAACTGTCGTAAACTGTGCACCAGCGTTGATTGGCCATAGAATTAGGATATAACTACTACTGGTTAAGTGGTAGAAAATGCCACTGTCGACTTTAAATCCGCCATTGTACCATAAATGCATAAAGTCTTAAATAAATTAATAGATAAATAAATAACTGGTTTTTGGTGTTTGGTGGTGGTTCACCATAATCTTTTGCAAAATTGCAACGCCAGCGGTATCGCTCACGCGTGGACTACCCCGCAGAAGTCTTTTGGCCTTTTTTGAGGAAACTCTTATTGTAGTCCTTGATACCTAGTTTTAATCACAATGTCAAAAGTTCTCTTGATCTCATCTCATCAATAATGGGTCCATTTTATTCCATTTCTTAATTTAAAGCAATCCAACTCTGATTTCTTAAGAAATTGGACTATCGAGCTCTTTAGAAGAAAGATTAGTGATTACAATATTTACTAAGTACGTATAAAAAAACTAGAAATAAAATAAATTGGCCGCATTAATATTATAGCTAATTACAACTCCACTTAACTCTTTTGGAAAGCAGAATAAATCAAAATATACGTTTTTGTACTTACAAAGATTTCGATTTAACAAGAACTAAACACAAAACATAGATTAGAAATGAAGATGAGATCTTGTACACAGATCAACATGTAAAGATATGTATTATAGACTTAACTTCATTAATTAGGCGTATCTGTTGATCTATAAGGCGATATCTCCGCTCCTGGCGGAAACAGATCGGCCCACCCAGAACAACTCCTAATTTACTCATTATTAGAACCATTTCTATTATGACAATTACTAAGAAACACAGTGGAAAGGCATTTGCGATAAGATATCTCTCGGTTCTGGGTGTAGGTAAAAGGGTTAAACTGATGGATAGACGTTTGTTACTAAATTACCCATAAATAATTGATCAAAATTGAACATATTAAGCACAGAGATTTCTAAGTGGGATAGCTTAGACTAACACTAGGTCACAACCAAAAATCATGAAGCGTAAAACTAAACAACTGTATAGAATGTCTTCCAATGATCAATTAGAATATTTTCCCGTACCTTAATTCAATTCGCAAACCGTAAATAAATCGATCTCAGAACAGTAGACTCGAAAGAAAAAAAAAGTAGATAATTTTTACTCAAATCAATCAGTTGCAAAAAACGGTCGGTGTAACTTGGGTAATTCGCTAAAATTCCACAAAGAGATTTAGTACCGTTTCGCGCGCTAAGTCCAGACGAGTCGGCCATATAATGAGCGCTTCTCATTGTCCCCTTAAAAATACGAGATAAATAACCAAATGAGAATGGAAAAACGGCAAAAATGGTGAAATAAAGGCTTCAATTGGACAAAGGCGCCGAATGAAGATAATTCGTTGGGGATATGCACCAATTGTCACTGTTTTGTTCGTTTTAGTGGCGGCAAGATGGCGTCTTGACGCGCCGACGAACACGCGCCTATAAAATTGTCACTCTTCTGGCGACAATTTTATTGAAATTTTGTTGCATTTTACATGTTTTATTTTGTTTAGCATCACATCTCAGTATCTTGGCAAGTATTATCGGAGAAAATTTACTGGTGATATCAACCAGTAAATTGCTTGTCTTAGTTATCTCTTCCAACGCAAACTTTATGACTCAAAATAATCGATTGTGATTAGGTACGTATATTTTCTAGTAAAGACATATTTGTCTTGCATTGCGGATTTTTCATATCCATACACTACACTATATATACACCTAGAAGAAAAGGCTAAATGACTAAATAAAATATTGGGGCACAGCCGAAACTATTAAGGCTAGGACTTTAATTTTCAATGCTGGTTCGTTAGACACAGCTGAAAAATCCAGAAATTTTGAGAATGGGCTTCAAGACCTACAAATCACCAAAGGCCGAATTTCTAAAAACACAAAATAGCACTTCTTAGTCTTTAAAGGGCCTCGTTCACCATCTTCAAGTAAAGCGTTGATTAGTTACTTATCGATTAGCGTTAATTGTCAAGTAATAGTTACGAGTATCTTCTGTCAATTTCAATTTTTTAATCTTAAGTTTACTGCTACTTGAACGTCGTGAACGTCGCACGTGTAGTTACTGGTGACTTTAACTAGCGATTAGTCTACTTGGCGCTTTACTTGAGAATGGTGAAAGAGGCCCTAAGAGTTTGACTGTCGAAATTTGACCTTTAAGGTCGGAAAGAGTTTTCAGAATATCACTAATTATCTTTAAGCTAGAACTTATATTTTCTGCTACATAATTACAATGAATTTCGGTCAAGTGTTGCTGAATAAAATCAATTAAATTCTAAGAAACTGAAATACTCCACACTGTACAACAAAAGTACTACAAATAACTGTACACCAAAAGACCGTATCAAATCCAACAAAATAAATAACAACACTTAAACCGTACGTTTAATTTAACGACACCCAATCTACCAGCAGCACCCTAACTTGACCACAATCAGCCGTGACCAAACGTCGCCTATTGCACATCAAATATTACTATTTTGTATTCAATACGCCTCCACAAATATATGTCCAAATATTTGTCTCAACATTCACAGAATTCAAATAAAACCGTGACTAAATGCCCTTAGGTTCCCTAGAGACTAGCCGACTTTATACCATAAACAAAAGCAACTTTAATGTAGAGACATAGAGTTTTCTATAGTTTATGTTTCAAATGACAGCTCCATTTGGACGTTAGGCTGACTGTTCAAAATTCAAACTTATTTTTTTTAATTTGGAGACATTTTTGTGTATCTCTATCTTTTTTTTTGTAGTTTTTTGTGGTCTTTTAGTTTTTACGTGGATTCTGTAAAAGAATTGTATCTTTATTTATACAAGTTAAGGTTGTAATTTGCGTGGAGCAAGTATCCTTGTTATAAAATTTGCAACGGATAATATTGTACGCCGATATTGGCTAGGAGATAGAATGCATAAGATTTATTCGCCATGATCCCGTCACGGTGGTTTTCATATCAAAATTAAATATCTTCTCGGGGAAAGAATTTAGGGAAGAATGTCCTTTATTATTGCGAATATTGTTATTGACACTATGTTTAATTAAACATTTTCTTGTATCGACTTTTATGTGAGGTTAATAATAATATAAATAAATAAATAAATATACCTAAATATTCATGGACATTACACACAACGTCCTCTGGTCTCAACCTAAGTTACCTACATGTTAGCGTTATGGGTACCAGAATAGATATAGAATACTTAAACTACTTTTCTTTTGTGAATACATACTTATAATACATAGAACCACACAGATGCAGTACAAATATTTATATATTTTTTTACTTACATTATAGAATCTAGCACTTATTTTACACAGCTATATTTTCAAACTTTTAGCACATCTAAATACTAAATAAACTGGAGACGTTACACACGCTTCTTTATCGGTCAAATTGGCTGTCGCAGTCAGTAGGTTTTCGTATCTTTTTAGCATGTACCAAATTCTCTGACAAGATCAACTCCAGTTCATAAAGCCAAGATGGTGAACACCGTTTTACTTAGTTAAATATGTAAATAGTATAATAATAGTTACAATATTTCATATCCTTACGTTTATTTGGAAATACGGGTAGATATGAAACATGGTCTATGCATACAAAGTTATAAAATGCAGATTTGTTCTACTGGGTAACAGTCTCTGTCTTCGTTAACCTACTCATCCATCACACTAGATATCCCTTACGAGCAAAGTATTAGATTTAAGAAAAGTCGAGTACTACAACGTCATATATAACTAAGTAATCAATAATTGTCAACACTTGCGGTGGTTTAAAAAAGAATTCTATGAAAATTAACAATAGGTAGTGTCAACACCGCGGTGGGGCCACAAGGCGCGGCCGTCTGTCTGCTATAATCGTCACGGCGAGCGCGGACCAACAATACGACAGTATTCACGGCTCAGTGGCGACGCGACAAGCAGGCAACCTAATCACGCGACTCAAACACTTTACATACTGTATATCACTAATAAATTGTGACTAGCCATTGTATGCACAATAGTATACAGTAGTTTCAATGCTAAATACGCGGTTGGTAAACCTACCATGTGGCTAGCTATTGTGATTAATTGACTTATATCGTATACTAGCCGTTGCCCGTAACTTCGTACGCGTGGAATTTAGAAACCAAACTATATTACACAAAAAATCCATCCTCTTGAATCACTCTATATATTGAAAGAAACCGCATCAAAATCCGTTACGTAGTTTTGAAGATATAAGCTCACATAGGGACATACATACGAAACTTACGACTTTGTTTTATAATAAGTAAAGAATAGAAGAAACTAGAATACACCTTATTGTACACCATACATAACATATAAAATGTCACTTATGTAACGAATTTAAAATGAATCATGTACATCGTGACGTCATTATTCCATAAAGTACGATTTAGCCAGGCTAAAGTTACTTGTCCTCAATTTTAAACGTCAACCCAGCATCTGGTATATTTGTGGAACTTACAGTATATTTTCTCGTAAATTCTCACAGAAAACGCTTTTCAGAAATAACAGTTATAAATACATTGCCGGGCCTGACAGCTCTAGTCATGACAAAAAGCATTATCATGACATTAACAATCACAGCATATAATTTCCTATTATGGCGTAATAAACATTTAAACACCCATTTCCTAAGTTAGGTTGACGTCACGGGACAGTGGTTGACATTGTCCCAAGTACACTTAAGTGGTAGTTACCCGACGCGGACGTATTGGAACGCAGGAAGTGTGATGATGGCGATATTTATTAACGTTTGATTTATGTGCCGTCAATATGAGGTGTGGTCGATGCGCTCCGCTTGTTTTGTGAACACACAGCGTTTTAAAACTGACTATGTAATTTTAACCATCGACACCAAAAAGAGTTGTTTAAATTTAAAAGGAAATTTTAATATTATTCGTGTGGTGATGGATAAAGAATGCAAGTGTCACCTCCCTTTTTAGGGTTCCGTACCCAAAGGGTAAAAACGGGACCCTATTACTGAGACTTCGCTGTCCGTCCGTCCGTCCGTCCGTCCGTCCGTCCGTCCGTCCGTCCGTCCGTCCGTCCGTCCGTCCGTCCGTCCGTCCGTCCGTCTGTCACCAGGCTGTATCTCAAGAACGGTGATAGCTAGAGAGTTGAAATTTTCACAGATGATGTATTTCTATTGCCGCTATAACAACAAATACTAAAAATAAAATAAAATAAATATTTAAGGGGGGCTCCCATACAACAAACATGATTTTTAGGGTTCCGTACCCAGTATCTCAAGAACGGTGATAGCTAGACAGTTGAAATTTTCACAGATGATGTATTTCTATTGCCACTATAACAACAAATACTAAAAATAAAATAAAATAAATATTTAAGGGGGGCTCCCATACAACAAACATGATTTTTAGGGTTCCGTACGCAGTATCTCAAGAACGGTGATAGCTAGACAGTTGAAATTTTCACAGATGATGTATTTCTATTGCCGCTATAACAACAAATACTAAAAATAAAATAAAATAAATATTTAAGGGGGGCTCCCATACAACAAACATGATTTTTTTACCGTTTCTTGCTCGATACTAATAACGTTGCCTTATGTTGCATAGATAATGGTACGGAACCCTTCGTGCGCGAGTCCGACTCGCACTTGACCAATTATTACTTCCCAGAGTGCTGTAAAAGCCTAGTTAAGGGTACACAGTACATCCTACACAGATAACATGAAAATGAACCCTGTGCTAACACGCCTGGCAGTGTAGAATATATATACCTACTTCCCAAAGTGGACAAGGCCCATGCCCAACTGTGGGACTTTAATCGGCTGGAAAAAAATGCATAGAATACTCAAACATGTTTCATAATTTAACTATTTGAACCGTGTGTAGTGCGTTTTCACGGGTGGCTGCAACTATTAATATTTAAATTAGTACGATCTGTCGCCATGAACTATCCACGTACGGTGGGGATAATACAATTTTATTTACCACTAGATTTCTATAGTCTGTGTATTGTGTATTTAAAAAAACATCACCAACTTTCAAATTAAAAAAGAATCATTAAAATCGATTTGCCCAGTTAAAAGTTATGAGGTACATAACAAACATAAAAAAGACATACAGACGATTAAGAACCTCCTCCTTTTTTGAAGTCGGTTAGATTGACTTATGATAGATTCCGAATAATATCTATAAGTACACTTTCTACGGATATAGACATATTATCTTATAAAACTTATGTAACTTGTCATATTATCTTTCTAGACATGTTAATTTCTTTAAAATTTTGAATTGTGTAATCCCTGTAACAAGTTACTGTAGAGGACACTTTACAGCTCAGTCCTACCCATGACCATAGTGATTGACATCGCAGTCCATTGCTCGACATAAACGATCTTTCATCTTATCCATCCAGTCCCAACCTGTAAGTCCAGAGACCTTCATAAACGGGCATTATGTATACATTTCTAAAGTATGTAGAATACCTAGTTACAAATAACAACGTTATATTCATCCATCCATCGCAATAGTATTGTTTTTTTTTGTATGTTCACATTTAACGCTAACAGGCGTATACTTTATAACGTATAATTGTACACCTATTTATTGCTTTATACACAAGGAAAACTGTGGAGTAATCTTTACTATAAATAAAATAAACTCCACAAAGTGGTATGGAACAATGTTTTGCGAAAAGGTCACCGAATCTACGTGCACAAAGAAACTTAAAAAACAGAGTTAGGCACTTCTTTATCTTTTCTACTTATTATAAAATAAAGTCGTTATTTTTGTATGAATGTCCCTATGTGAGCTCATATCTTTAAAACTGCGCAACGGATAGTGATATGATTTTTTTTTAATGATAAAGTAATTCAAGAGGATGGCTTTTTTGTATAAATTATAAATACATATAATAATAATAAATATTCATGGACATTTCACACAACGTCCTCTGGTCCCAAGCTAAGCTTATAATAATATGCTTGTGTTATGGGTACCAGAATACGGATAGGCTACATACACTACTTTTCTTTTTTATGTTTTGATTTCTAAAGTCAGCTTTCTCATTACAGATGATACGAATACTTCATCGAAATAATACTAATATCAGGGAAGGATAAGTTGTAGCACCATTTAATAAATGTAATAGTTTTAATTTTACTAAAGAAATTGTATTTTCTACCGTAATAACATGTTTTAAGAATACCATCTACGGTAAGACGTAATAAAAATAAATATTAACTTATCAAATATCTAAAAATGATTGCCCCCAAGCTTGCTTAACATCACTATCGCTAAGTAATCAGTGAACGAGTGCCTATGAGCACCTTCGAACAATAGTTAATTAAAAATTTACTATCATATTATGATACTAACTTGCCCGTTTACATTTTCAACAGGTGTAATACAAATGCTTCGAATATAAAAATGCTTTGTATATTGAGCTTACACTACGTTATAAACTATAAAGGATATATCTTATTATTAAAATGGCATAAGGTTATATTAACTAAAATTTAACTGATTTGTACTATGAAAATACTAAATGTAACAGCTAAATGTAATAGCTTTATTAGAGAAAAATAATAAAACAATTTGGCCAACCTGGCCCTATTTTTGTAGGCGCATCACGAAAAGGCTATATGGAATTGAATGCGGTTTCCACCACAATGTTTAAACAAATCTATTATATACTAATATTAACAATCTATATTCCACGAAAATGATCTTAATTAAAATTTCACACTTGGGCAACGACAATTTAGCTTAGAAATAAAACTACACTATGCTCAAAGTTGACCAAACTAAAGACAAGTATCGTTAAAAAAAGTACTATTTTGCATCATAAGCAACACCAATATAATACATACTTTAAAGTGATACGTTCGGATTTTTCTGCGGACATTTATTCCCATTAATATTCTACATCACTAACATCACAAATTAACTTAACGTTGACATTACATAATAACAACCATCTGTCCTATGTCATTATTTTTACGTATACTTTTAAACTTTTGCGACTGACGTGTACGTAATACGGACATTTTGATCTTTTGTCACGTGTGGCCTCCTACGGCTCCTACAAAACTTATTTTGTTGTAACGTAATCTAAAGCTACTTATTATAAACTCGACCACACCGTCATCAATGCGCATGTAACCAAGGTGTTACACCATTGTCGGTATAATTAGTTCTTTATCAGTTTTTATCATTTTTATATTTTTTAATTGCACATAATCTTGTCATTGTTATGGACGAAGAACTGAGGTTTGAAAAGTACATATCTGACTTAGTACGCAATTGTTTTTTTAGATTAAAGTTACTTTATAATATAAGAGACTACCTGAATGTGGACCTTCGCATACAATTGTGTGACTCGCTTGTTTTGTCTAGGCTTAACTATTTAGACGTTGTGTATGGGCCTAGACTACTGGCTAAAACTGCTAGTCTGGTGCAAAGGGTGCAGAACGCATGTGCGCGCTTCTGTTTTGAAATCCCTAGGCGCGCCCATGTTACACCTTATATTAATTCTGGCAGTATACTGAAAATGAAGTGGCGTCGAGAACTGCATTTGGCTTCTCTTTTGTTTGGAGTTGTAAGGTTTAGACTGCCGGAATATCTATTTGACAAGTTGGACTGGATGGAATCAACAAAAAAATACGCTGTTAGATCTGCTAACTTGCCCTTACGTATTCCCCGACATAGAACAACTGCATTTAGGGGAGGTTTCCGCTATAACGCTACAAAGTGTTGGAATAATCTGCCACCTCCAATTCGTAACCTGTCAAGTGTAGCCGTTTTCAAGCAAAAACTCAAAGCGCTGCTTTTAAAAAAGCAATAATCCAGCACTTTGTCAAAATTTATTATGTGCAATGGCAATTTTAATTTAATCTCCTCTTATTCATTACTATATAAATTTATAAATTTAATTTCTTTTATTTAGTTTATTTATTTAAATTGTAACACAACGCACTACACTATCTATGCTATTTGGTTCATAGTAGGTATATCATTTCAGTTATATGTAGGTATGTATTTCTCCCGTGTTTGCGTCCGTGAGGCACTTTTCAGCTTCAGCTGAAAATCAGCGCCGTGATCTAACGTTGCATCATGGCATACGCTGAGCTGGAGCTTTTAGATACACCGCTTTTAAATTGTATCCATTCTAATTATTTATTTATTTTGCTTTTTGTTTGTTGATTGTATTTATTCATTTATTTTATCGTTTCGTATTATTCTTTTTAATTACTGGCTTATTTATGTATGTGTAACTTGTGCTTATGTATGTGTGTATCTAATAAATGTGTTTTCTTTCTTTTCTTTCTTTCTTTCATAAACGCAACCGTATCAACATTCTAGTTTGTTTATTAAATATATTTTAACACAATACATGTATATTTTAAATAGTATGCCGTTGAAAGAATGTAGGTTTTACGTTAAATTTATTTTTACATCTGCATTAACAGGTGATATTTGGAGTACGAGTATATCCTTTTGATTTTCGGTCTCAGAAGTATTTAGTGAGTTTTACGTATGTATGTTCAAGAACCATTAGAAGCAAATACTATAAGTATAATATATATCCTAATTCTATGGCAAATACATGTTATAATTAAGTTAAAATCTGTCTTATGTTTAAAACTACGGGATTTTTAAGCTACGGATTTTGATGTGGTTTTTTTATTAACCAGAGTGGTGGTGATGGCTTTTTTAACCGGCTTTAGAAAAAGGAGAAGGTTCTCAATTCGTCTGTATGTTCTTTTTTTGCTTTTTTATGTTTGTTACCTCATGACTTTTAACTGGGCTAAGCGATTTTAATGATTCTTTTTATATTTGAAAGCTGGTGGTTTCCGTTTCGTCTCATTTCCACTAGGTCAGGATCTGATGGTTACCTCCTGTGAAATTGAGGAAAACCCTCAAATTTCAAAGGCATATGAAGTCAGTTGAACTTTTTTTAAAAAATACTCAATTATTGTCCAATTTGTTAAGGTTTGGTTTCTAAATTCGACTCGTACGAAGTTGCGGGTAACATCTAGTAAATAATAGAAGTAACAAAACCATGTGAAAATGTCAGATCAAAGCAATTGATTGTGAAACAATTTGCCATTCTCGCGATTGCGCGATTTTAATTGGATTTACACAGAAATTGTATTTAACACGTCATTATAAAGTAAAAACTGGCTAGGGTTGTCACCGTTCAGTTAATCATTACAACGTGCACAAATAAACTTAACTTAAAAATGAAAATCAATGGTGTCAACACAATTCGGCAATGTTATCAGAACTTTTTTATTAGAAAATCTGTATGTTATAGATTAACGATTTTAATCAATATAATTAATGTGTACAATGAAATAGCCAATTAATCAAAATACACCTTAGTCGTTTTCATTTTTGGTTAAGTTTAGTTGTGAATATAGAATTGGTACCAGTCCCTCGTCATGTTTCAATATTCTAATCTAATATATAAAATTCACGTGTTACAGTGTTAGTTACCGTACTCCTCCGAAACGGCTTGACCGATTCTTCTCAAATTTTGCATACATATTCAGTACTATTCAGTAGGTCTGAGAATCGGCCAACATCTATTTTTCAAACTTTTTTTTTTAGTATGGCTAAACAACGTTTGCCGGGTCAGCTAGTAATATTATAAATGTGAAAGTTTGTGAGCAAAAAACGCAAAAACTGCTGAATGGATTTTATTGAAACTTTACAATAATGTAGCTTAATCAGAATAACATATAGGTAGGTAGGCATGATAGTCTTTTTAAGTTAAGGAGGTACATCCCAAAACAATGCAATGTTCCGTGGGATACAAAAACGAACATATTCTTTTTATCCTTTTTACCGAGGGTAACACAGAGAGAGAGGCCCTGAGCACTGAAGGATTGTAGGGTCCGAAGACCCCAAAGAACGTGAAGCCCTAGGCATTTGCACAATGTAGAAGACAGGTACTGAGGTACAGACAGCCCTAATATGGAACCCATGTTGAATATTAATAAAGAGTTAGTAGAATCAACTGAGAACTGTCGAGAGAGTGGTATTTATCATTATAATGATAGTGTTCATTGTCACGCTATCATTATTAACGCTAATGTTGTGAGATTACACACTTTTTAACATTCATTTACTGTTTCATAGATATTGGTTTCATTTAAATATGTTTAGCCGCCCTCCGTGTGGTAACGGATTAAGAATGCCAGTGCCACTACTCCATCTCCTCCCAAGGGTGCTGTAAAAGTCAGCTAGGGGATATTGCACACAGATAACATATTCTGTGAGTAACGGAAAACTCGAAAGTAAACCCCGTGCCAACACGCCTGGTCAGCGCGGCACAGTAGACCATAATCCCTCCCAAAGTGGAGTAGGCCCGTGCCCAACAGTGGGACGTAAACGGGCTGGAGAGGAGGAGCCGTTTTAAAGATACGACTTAGAAATGATTTTAGCGAAAAACAAATTTGATAATACTAATGTTAGTTTGTTTGTTTGTTTGAACGCGCTAATCTCAGGAACCACTGGTCCGATCTGAAAAATTATTTCTGTGTTGAATAGTACATTTATCGATAACATCACGCTGCGACTAATAACAGCGAGGCAGCAGAGAAAAATGTTACAAAAGTAGGGGAAAATTTTACGCGTACGATAACACGATAAATTCACTGCAAGAATATTTAAAATCGAACTAGTGGTTCCTGAGATTAGCTTGTACATACAGACAAGCATACTCTTAAGCTTCATAATGTTAGTATAGCTAGCTATATCTCTCCAGCTCATTTACGTCCCACTGTTGGGCACGGGCCACCACCACTTTGGGAGTGATCATGGTCTACGGTGCCGCCCTGACCAGGCGTGTCGGCACAGGGTTTGTTTTCAAGTTTTCCATCTCTCTCAGAGTATGTTATATGTGTACAATATCCCTTAACTGACTTTTACAGCACCCTTGGGAGGAGATAGGGTGATGACACTTGCATTCTTAATCCGTCACCACACAGTATAGTATCTATTCAATAAATATCATTGTGTGTGATCGCTTCATGTATATGTTTGTTCTGATTAGGTTTTTCCGTTAAGAGGATACCAAAATAGCTTCGTGCATTTTTCTACGTACGAAGTTTTCATTGTTTCTTTAGATTGAATGGCTAGAGCTCTAATTTTTAAGTATATGTTTTTTCTAGGATCGCATAAACTCAGAAACGCGATTGAAAAATGCTTTCTCGATAGAAAATCTTAGCGAAACAACCTCTCTAATTTTTTATTTTTTTCGTTTGTCGGTCTATTATCGCGTATTAACTAATGAAATAACTTTAAAAACATAAGTAACTATTATATATAGAAACACGTAAATCAGAATTAAAATATATTTAGTAGATTTTGAGTAAATAGTAAAAGTATCCCTAATTCTTCATTTTCTGTGCCTACTGGCTGTGTTAATATGTACGTGTCGGCGATGATATACGATAATATTGATGTAGGCCCTTAAGATTATTATTACAAGTGAAATCGACCTAATGAACAAGGCTGTACAAAATATTTTATATTTAAGTAACATCCTGTTTAACGGTATACGAATATAGTTTGAACCTCGCCCGCGTATTTAATACCATCATAATTATGTAACTGAGTACAGGTTGCAGTTATAAATTTAAATATTTTATGGATTTCGTCAAAAGCGTATTTACCCTAGGGTCATAGAAGCTATGTTCTATCTAGGGGTCATTGGCGCGCAATACCCTGCGACCCTACCCAAAGACGAGACAACGCTTTGGAACTTTCTAGGCCTTACCTTATTAATTCAAAATAGGGTGAAAAAACAAATATTTCTAATCAAATAAATTACAGCGTATTTGGGACATAAAAAGGCAAGTTTTCACCAAATTTCGTTAATGAAAAAACATTTTTGTAAAAGATAAAAATAAAAAACCAAAAATTTGGTTTTTTGAATTTTTCACATAAATTTGAGGTTATGTGAATAAAGTGTGAATACAAAAGTTTTAGATCTTTTTATTACCTACAACTTTGCCTTTCGACTTTTTTCCATAGGACTATTAGTTTTGCCGGAAATCGAGAAATACAATTTTTACCCTTAACAACCCCCCCCCCCCTCCATACCCTTCCCGACCTCAGATCGCCCGTAAATTATTTTTCCTATTTATTATTTTTAAAGCTATCTGCACTAGCCTATAAGTAGTGTTGCCCTGTGAAACTGTGGTCACGGTGAATGCCGGTTTGGTGTCCGAGCTGCAATTACTACCACCCTGCCACTATTGTCGAAGGTAACATCGCTAATTACAAGCCTAGCTGCTAATTATACGCTTACTGACTTTCCAAAGGCATTTTTTGCACTTTAATGACAGAAAAAAGTAAATTCTATTATGATTAGTGAAATGAATACCGATAATAGTTAGACGTTAATACCTATAAAAAATTGGTCAAGTGCGAGTCGGACTCGCGCACGATGGGTTCCGTACCATTATCTATGCAACATAAGGCAACGTTATTAGTATCGAGCAAGAAACGGTAAAAAAATCATGTTTGTTGTATGGGAGCCCCCCTTAAATATTTATTTTATTTTATTTTTAGTATTTGTTGTTATAGCGGCAATAGAAATACATCATCTGTGAAAATTTCAACTGTCTAGCTATCACCGTTCTTGAGATACTGGGTACGGAACCCTAAAAATCATGTTTGTTGTATGGGAGCCCCCCTTAAATATTTATTTTATTTTATTTTTAGTATTTGTTGTTATAGCGGCAATAGAAATACATCATCTGTGAAAATTTCAACTGTCTAGCTATCACCGTTCTTGAGATACTGGGTATGGAACCCTAAAAATCATGTTTGTTGTATGGGAGCCCCCCTTAAATATTTATTTTATTTTATTTTTAGTATTTGTTGTTATAGCGGCAATAGAAATACATCATCTGTGAAAATTTCAACTCTCTAGCTATCACCGTTCTTGAGATACAGCCTGGTGACAGACGGACGGACGGACGGACGGACGGACGGACGGACAGCGAAGTCTCAGTAATAGGGTCCCGTTTTTACCCTTTGGGTACGGAACCCTAAAAAAGAAAAAATTGGTCAAGTGCGAGTCGGACTCGCGCACGAAGGGTTCCGTGCCATTATCTATGCAACATAAGGCAACGTTATTAGTATCGAGCAAGAAACGGTAAAAAAATCATGTTTGTTGTATGGGAGCCCCCCTTAAATATTTATTTTATTTTATTTTTAGTATTTGTTGTTATAGCGGCAATAGAAATACATCATCTGTGAAAATTTCAACTCTCTAGCTATCACCGTTCTTGAGATACAGCCTGGTGACAGACGGACGGACGGACGGACGGACAGCGAAGTCTCGGTAATAGGGTCCCGTTTTTACCCTTTGGGTACGGAACCCTAAAAACTACAAATAACTAGGTAACGCTTAATATGGGCTATTTTTTTCGTTAACCTTTATTACACGTATTTTTTAAATAAGATAGTTTAGTAAGTACTTCCAAGTTGTGTTATTGACGGTATCAATATCTATATTTTAGTTTAATTTAGTTGTCCTAATGGAAACGGTATCGTTACTACTATGTTGGTCTTGAGTAATATTTTAAGTAAGATACCTATCTAACGCGATAACATATGGCAAAATATTGATTACAAAAAAAAACAAAGTGAAGGATTACCATAAATATTCAAATCATTTACATTCCTAATTTGAACATTGAAAACGTTCCGACCGTTCCAGTTGACCGCTCACTCCGCGACAAAATATTACCCGACCACCCTTCGCTCGTGGGAATCGATTACGCATCAATACAAGTTGTAAATCGAACAATCGTTACAGATCTTATGATAATGTGTGTATTGCTGATAATTTGAATTTCGAATTCAAATATTTATTTTAAACAATCAAATTCTAAATTTAAAAATGGCGTTATTCAATCAATTATGAATCTTGTGGCTCAGCCCATTAAGGTCCCACTATTACCACGAGCCTCTTACACATCGAGAGAGTATTTGGTCTACTATGCCACGCTGACCGACGTGTTGGCCTATGATTTATTTTCGAGATTTTCTTCTCTCGTTTATATTCAAAACCCATCAACACACAGCAGTAAATTTACTTAAAAAGATTCTTAATGTTTTTCGATGCTCTTCCCTCGTCTTTTGTCTGCTTTGACAAATGATTAGAATTATCCAAATCTCCGTATTATTGGTTGGTGTGTCAGAAAACCTCGCATGGAAGCTGTAAACCACGTGATCAAATCTCATAGACTCCGTAACGAAAGGTCAGTGTGGCGAGGGTACATTTGAAACAATGATAAGATCCGAGCCACTGAGCTACCAAATCAATATTGGGGATCAAATGGACTTACGTACATGCATAGAGCTGTAACACACGCTCCTTTGAAAATCGATAAATGTCTCGATGCTTGCAGTCACACTGCAACTCCGAGACGTCATGATCGATATTAATCGTTGTTTTCTCCATTTTATTGGACTTTTTCGACCATATGGCTGAATAGTCTTTGCCGTCAAAAGCTAATAACTGCATATTATTCACCGGACGTTTGAAAAGATCAGCTGCCAATATTTGGCCGATCGGTCCTTCACGACTCACGACGCAGATACTCTTACATCAGGGACGTAGCTACCGCCGTATCAGCCGTATCAATTATACAGGGCCCCCAGTCTACAGGGGCCCCTGACGTGCGTAGTCAAAAATTAATATAATTATAATAAAAACTATATATTATAATATAATAAAAACTTCCCAATTTTTTTTACCTTTCCTAAGGGCCCCCAAATAAATTTGTGTACGGGGCACCACCAAGGCACGCTACGCCCCTGTCTTAAATACTAATGACTCAAAACCATTTTCACGAAGAATAGGAAGACCAACAGAGATTAGGGTATCGATTTTATGGTCAGAAACCAACATTTCATGGTTAATTATTGACAAAGGCTATAAATGAACAAATTTTGTTTTTAGTATTACCTTCTCTATAATATCCCTGCGACCCCTATAAAAAATCGGTCTGTCTCAAGAGATAAATATGTAATCTTAATATAATTGCGTCGTACTGGGCCGCCCAGCCACCCGGGATCGGTCAAACATACCCTCGCTCATTTCCCGCCCTTATTGACTCTTTCGGTCCGATAAACGTAGTCTGTACCTCTGTGGTGTTGCCACTTTAGAGTACAATATCAACATATTTTTATACAATTTTGTATTTAGTTTGATATCGTTTCAGTCTTAGTTACTTTATCGACCGTGCTTCTTCCCACTGCTGGCCTGAAGTCCATCTCTCAAAAAACGATACAAACCACAACACCACCCTGTGCTGTACCTAACTTAATATTAAGATTTTAATGAGTTTTCATTATTTGTAAAGCTTTATACTTATACATTCAAGTTTTATAAAAATAAAACATTTTATTTAAAATTGAAGCCAAAAATTCTATGAACTATGAATTTTTCTTCACGCTAAAATTATACCAATTCTACGGTATTTTTTGACGCTGGCAACCCAGTGTCATTGGCAAGCAGAACAAATGTCGCGGGGTGTGTGTGACACGCTGAAAGTGATGAAGCGAATGCTCAGATTGGCTAGAGCACTGGGAGCCAGCGTGGAATGATCTGAGTGTTTGGACCTGACGGTGTGGATAACTGGTTACAATTTGCAACTGTATGTCATTCATTTCATCAAAATATGAATCTTAACTTTGTTATTTTTCCTTATAAGAATCAGAAAAAAATTTTACTTCTTTTCATAAACTTAAGCTACATGCAAATTAATACTGATCTTTTGCTAACGTAAGTTACAAATTTATTTGATAGCTTTTACCCACGATTTTGTTAATAGTAAGCAGCTTCAATGTCGCAACTCTGCGAGACACTTTTTGCTAAGTATACTGCAACACTTAAGTGGGAGGTACTATACTCCTAATTTTGATATTTCCCATATGTATCCTATTCCCGAGCGCCGCGCTGAAAGGGACAAATATCCACGAAAGAAACAGGGGACTACGATGCCCATATTTTTGTATGGAGCATAATTTGGTATCGTGTCATCTTAATAGTGTTGCCATACCTACCACAGATCTATAAAAATAAGTACATATTTTAGGACTACTCATCATACATTTATTACATGAAACGTAACAAAAAGCAGGTACTACGTAATTTTATTTATAAGCCAATTATGTTGAAAGATATTTATAAAATACATAGTTGCAAAAACACTAAAACATAAACACAGTATTATTTACACATATAGGGGAAGTGCTTATAAATTGATTACTTTTTATTGAGGGTCGGATAGAGGCATCAGCTGTGCAAAGACGTTAACACGCCATTATTGTAATAGCTACAGTAATCGCCACGTTGCACCTACATAAATATTACTTACATACTTTTATATAAAAAAAAAATAGAGCAAAAAGTTTTAATTTAAAAAAGTACGGCATAAAACATAATTGTGTACTTTGGTGCACTAATTGAAGTATTTAATTGGGTTTAAAAATTACTTTCGCTTTTTACGTAGCAGCTTATAATTATTAAAAGGTTTATAAATTAACATTATAACACATCTATCTAATTATTAAATGATAAATTAAAGTTAATTTGTTTTAATCTTTTTTAAGATTGTGGAATTCACGGTGTGATATTCGCAATACCTAATTTTGATTTCTCACTACAAACTTTACAATTCGGGAGAATCAAATTTGTTATTGGTGCCAATTCTACATGCACAACTAAACATAACTAAGAATGAAAATTAATAGTTAATAAATTAAATTGTAGTGGAAAAGTGATCACCGCAAGCGGGACTTTTAAACCCGTGCGCCCGTGCTAACAGTAACCAATTTCGCCACTATGTTACTCGATTGAGTCTACATCACATTTGATGCGCTGCAGCTCTAAAGGGGGTGCCCTTTAGAGCTGCACTCAACGGGGCATTATCGCCCACTTTGGAAAAGACTGGCATAAAGCATCTGTAAAAAAAAATAGTGATGTAACTATTCATAATAATTCATCAGCACTCAAACCTTATAAATATCATGTAACTAGCTGCTACCCGCGAGTCTGTACGTGTGGAATTTAGAAAATTTTTCCCGTTTTTGCAACATTTTTCTCCGATGCTTCGCTCCTATAAGTCGTAGCGTAATGTTATATAGCCTATACTGGCCTATAGCCTTCCAAGATAATTGGCCTATCCTACACTGATAATTTTTTGAAATCGGACCTGTCGATCCTGAGATCAGCGCGTTCAAACAAACGAACATACAAACTCTTCAGCTTTATAATATTACTAGCTGTAGCCCGCGACTTCGTCCGCGTAGAATTTAGAAAATTTTCCCCGTTTTTGCAACATTTTTCACTACTGCTTCGCTTCTACTGGTCGTAGCGTGATGTTATAAGCCTTCCTCGATAAATGCCCTATCAAACACCGAAAGAATTTTTCTAATCGGCCCAAGGTTTCTGAGATTAGCGCGTTTAAACAAACAAACAAACAAACTCTTCCTCTTTATAATATTAGTATAAATAGATAATTCTAATTCTATTCCCTACTAATGAAATCTATAGCATTTGGAATGTATTAAACGTAAGACAACAATATATCCTGCATGTGACTCTTCTGCAACACCGTAAAACACCATTCCAGATATTAACAAAAAGACGAAGAGACAAGATTTGCTCTATACCAACTATCCGTACTTCCTTTATTAAAAAATTCTTTATATACAATGGTCCATTTCTTTACAACAGTTTAAACGCACTATGCCCTATATATGGTCTAACATACTTCAATTGCAAAAAAGCTTTACGCACTGCACTTCTTAAACTCACGTATGACGAAACCGAGAAATTATATAAAAATGATCAGGGTCATCCTTACTCACCGCTCTCATCCCCATTCATATTACCCTCATAATCACAGTCGCACATAAACTCACATACTAACGGACGTTATACACACCTTCTGCAAACTCCACCACATACACATACCCACACGCTCGCTCACACACACAAACACACGCTTTGAAATTATTGGTAGGTACTTATGTAATGAAACAAAAATTGTATCAAATATGATTTATTTCTAGGTGATAACTTGTGTACATTGTGTAAACCATTACTATAATTTTATTATTATGTCCTACTATACACAATGGGGCTTAACTGAGTCTCCTAAACACATGCTATCTTTAGCCTATATGGGAGATCAGTGCATACTTTGCTAGATAGTCGAATGTTTAAAATGTAATAAGTTAAATGTAATTTTCTTACTGTGAATTTAGCTTAAATGTAAGTGTATTAAAATATAATCTAGATAAAATGTAACCAAAAATTATAATAACATCATAACATCACGCCTTTTTCCCATGGGGGTAGGCAGAATGTAATATATATTAGAATACCTAAGAACTTGACTTTAATGCAGCCACCAAGACATGTGCAAACACTTTAGAAAAACAACTCAATTATAGTTCGCAGTAAGTATTATACGATCAACAGTAACCAGGTGTTAGGTGGACATTAATATCAATTGAACATTGACAATCAATGACCAATATAATGGGGTCTACCCCACTTCCACAGTATACGTTTATAAGTGATCGGAGTTATTTTCTATCGTCATTTTAGCCTAGAATTTAATGTGGTATATTCCCTCATTACCATAAAAACTCGTTTTAAGGAACTCTAAAAAAGCACTTATTACTGATTAATGGTATCAATTCTACGTGCACAACTAAACTTAACTAAAAAATGACAACATTTATGGCGTATTTTAA
Organism: Orgyia antiqua; assembly: GCA_916999025.1. NCBI lineage: Eukaryota > Metazoa > Arthropoda > Insecta > Lepidoptera > Erebidae > Orgyia > Orgyia antiqua. The sequence continues at coordinate 20,778,144 of OU779869.1, forward strand.
TTAATTGGCTATTTCGTTGTGCGCATTTTTATTAATATTTTAATTAATAAAAATTTGTTAGTATGTTAGTATAATCTATAGATTTTCGAACTAATACTAAAATTAAAAAGCTGAAGAGTTTGTTTGTTTGTTTGTTTGTTTGAACGCGCTAATCTCAGGAACCACTACTCGCGCGATTTGAAAAATTCTTTCAACGTTAGATAGGGCATTTATCGAGGAAGGCTTTAGGCTATATAACATCACGCTACAACCAGTACAAGCGAATCAGTAGTGAAAAATGTTGCAAAAACGGGGAACGTTTTCTAAATTTCACTCGGACGGAGTCGCGGGCAACAGCTAGTTTTCCAATAAAGTTCTATTAACATTGCCGAATTGTGTTATTGACACTATCAATTGTCATTTTTTAGTTAAGTTTACTTTTTAACGTAGAAACGGTACCTACTATTGTCAATGCATCATCATCATCCTCCTGCCCTTATCCCATTACTTGGGGTCGGCGCAACATGTCTTTTTCTTCCACAGTCTTCTATTAGCCGTCATGTCTGAGTCAACTCCTCTTTCTTTCATGTCCTCTTTCACACAGTCCATCCATCTTTTCTTAGGTCATCCTCTAGACTTTTTTCCTTCCACATTTATACTATTGTCAATGCAAGAATTTTAAAAATACGTGTGTTTTTTAAATAAGTACTTAAGCATTTTGTTTTATGTTACAATAATCCCATGGGGAAAAAGCTCAATATATATTGGACATTTAATATTTTATGAGTTGTCCACTGTTCAGAGTAATGCGATTTTGATACAAATGTCCTTCCGTTCGGTGCTGTCGATTTTGTATTAAATGGGAAGTAATATATTTATAGGTGACAAAAAGCTCGAATTAATGCCGCCGTTAACATATGTCGTCAATTTTTTTGTAGTTTTCTTTACAACTAACTGTGCTTCTTGGTAACTCCTGGCGATTATTTTGTGAGCTAATTAAATTTATACTTGTATCAAGTTTTTTTTTAACTTTTCTATGCATCTCTCTCTCTCTCGGACTACAATCAATAAAGCGAACGCACAACCTTGCCCGATTTTATATTCATACTAGCTGACCCGGCAAAGGTGGTTTTGCCACATTAAAAAAAAAATTTGAAAAATAGATGTTGGCCGATTCTCAGACCTACTGAATATGCATGTAAAATTTTATAAAAATCGGTCAAGTCGTTTCGCAGGAGTACGGTAACTAACACTGTGACACGTGAATTTTATATATTAGATAGATTATTATTAATATTAGGATGTAGTTTATTTTAGACTTTAGTTTTAATTCCTTTGCGTGTGACCTATGGGATAACATTATTTAAAAAAGTACCTATGGTGGTTTATTTTTTTACTTATTATATTTTTATTCACAATAATTCATGTCTTAATTTTTTCTATAACTTAATTTATTCATTTATTTCTTAGATACTTACCGATAGAGATGGGTTGCCCCATCTCTATCGGTTTCTCCGAATCAGATAAGTATTTTTTTTAAATGATGCATACCTGCTTATTGCAAAAAGACGCTCATTTAAGAAAAACAAGAGCTAGCGGGAAAATAAAGAAATGTAAACAGTGGATACAGAATGGTTTTTAAGATATAACTCGTTATGAAATGGGTTCATATCAAGTAGGTACGTTCCCCTTTTATTAACTAAAGTGACACGCATCGATGTGCCGTGACTACGCGCCATAACCACCCCGTGACGGACAGACGCCATTTTCACGGACACAATCATGTTGTGGTGACTATCAGAGAGTATGGATAGTCCTGGATTAGTAATTTATATTTAAACAAAATAAATTATTAAAATAATTCGAGTTAAAATGAAATAAACTCTTTTTGCATGTAAACAAAAGCGTATAAGATCTTTACTGAATAATAGACTCTTAAAAATAAGTGAAATTGTTCCAATTTAATTAATTTTAACTTCAATATTATCTTTACTCATACTGCAGATGGCTAATGCAGTAGTACGAGTAGCTGCAGATGGGGCAGGACCGCGCGACAAAGACCCCATTTGATAGCATTTAGGACCAGAGGACGATGTGTGAAATATCCATGAATATTTATTTATTATATTTATATATTTATTTATTTATTATACCTTAAAGGGGAGGCCTATGCCCAGCGGTGGAGGGTTAAAGGCTGGATGGATGAATAGATGGGTTGGTTAAAGATTCTATTTATTCTTCACGTACTTATTATATTCACAAGTGAATGTCATAAAGTCTTATGACTTAATAGAGCGTGTTAAAACTTTACCTATTAGACAGTCACAACACTATTTCCTATTAACTAATATTATATGTACCTAAATATCTGAATTTTTCGAAGTCCTTCAAGCCCTAAGGTATTATCTGCCGTCACGAGTTAAAACTAAATAACTACATATAGGTACCGATTCTACGCGCACAACTAAACTTAACTAAAAAATGAAAATTAGTACTATTACTAACACAATTCGGCAATGTTAACAGTACTTTTCTGTTAGAAAATCTGTGTATTAACTGTGCCTAACGATTTTAATTAATAAAAATGTGCTCAACCAAATAGCCAATTGATCAAAATACACCGTAGATGTTTTTATTTTTTTTTATTTAAGTTACTAGCTGTTGCCCGCGACTTTGTACTCGTAGAATTTAGAAAATGTTGCCCGTTTTTGTAACATTTTTCACTACTGCTTCTCTCCTATTGGTCGCAGCGTAATGTTATATAGCCTATAGCCTTCCTTGTTAAATGGACTATCCAACACTGAAAGAATTTTTCAAATCGGACTAGTGTTTCCTGAGAGTAGCGCGTTCAAACAAACAAACTCTTCAACTTTATAATATTATAGTACATATATATAGTATATAGTATAGATGTTTAGTTGTGGACGCAGAATTGGTACAATTAATTCTCATACAAGCACAGCATCGATTGCGTACCTACGCGAAAATGCTTACTCTATTGTCTCTCTAAAAGTTAAAATTATGGACATTCTATCCTTTTTCATTTCAATCGCTATCACAGAGGCCACCTTACGGCCACCGTGACATTGTTTGGCGCCTCTCAACTCATTAAACCATTCATCCAAAGCACCAACTGTACAATGCAATTGTAACTAACAATACGTCCAACGAAATAGCTATTCGATTAATGTCCAAATTCTATCGATTATCGAATAATTTATATCGAATTATGTTTGATTGTTGGTGTATTGTTTGTAAATAAATGGGTTTGATTTTATAGTGATGTTCTATTGTTGCATAAGTGGGTTGGGTGGGAGTGAATAAATGTGAAAATAAATAACCTTTACCATCATCGTTAACAAAACCATTGAATTCTGAGTGTTTTCCGCTTATTAACTTAATACAGGTTTAAAAAAGCAATTAGATTTAATTATGGGTCTGAAAGTAATCTTACATGCCATTTATTAACAGACTTCAACAAAAGGAGGAGGTTCTCAATTGTTCTGTATGTTATTTCTTTTGAATTTTTTACGGATTTAGATGCGTTTATATTTTCCTTTAATTAATTTCATTGGCCATTATGATAAACTTCATGCTTTAGCCATTAATATTTCATCGTTATTCACAATTCGATTTGTTCGCATTGTCGATAAAGTTAATATTATTATGTAGAAAGTATCGGTCGGTAGAGTTATTTATGTACTTGCATCGAAATATTGATATTAATTTGGACCTTCCCGGGATTTCTAATAACAATCCCGTGTGGCCAACAATATTACGAATAGATAATAATAAAAACCTCAGAAATAGACAAATAAAACAAAGATAATAAACATACAATTTTTATTAGGTTACATTAATTTACAATACAAATTATTGATATCTTAAGCAAATTCTCATACGCATATTTCGCCTTTTTTATAAATACGAGCGAATACTATTCTTACTGAATCAGTCGCTATCAAATTTTTATTAAAAAAAATCACGGGATTTTTTTCTGCTCTTTAAAATTAATCTCGGGTTCTGAGGCATATCCACTTTATTCTTTCGCTGTACGAAACCAGTGTAAGTTCATGAATAACTCTACCTAATTCCGACCCCCGGTGATAAGCTATATACGTTGCAAAGAGGTAACTAATGAAGATGGCGGCAAATACAAGCATCTAATTTGTACCGTTCTCTAAGGATTTTTAGTCTTGCACCACATAACTGACATAAAGTTTTGGGTCTTGCTTTTATTAGGACTTGAACCGAAGTTATAAGGATATTAATAACTGATGGATTGTATTTTGACATTAGCAATATTTTTTTCCGAAAGACAAATACAAACTCACAGGTGGAGTAGATTACACAGAACAAAAAAACTACAAGTTAACTAATAGAGGCAATAAACAACACATGATGAACTTTAGCCCAAACAAAACTGATATAATTCGGAAGTTTCGGGAGTTCGCGTGCGCGCGTAATGGTGGTGTGATTATCTCCCGGTAGGGGGTGCTGTTCATTTAATGTTTACACCATATCGATAACTTTTATTCGATGTATCGATTAAACGATATATTGAACATTTTCTTCATATATACAGTTTTTTATATAAGTACCTTTGTCAATAATACAATTTGGCAATGTTAATTTAACTTAATAAGAACCGTTAGTCTAAAATACACAGTTTTTTTATTAAAAAAGTTCAGATAATATTGCTGAGTTGTGTTATTGACGCTATCAATTTTCATTTTTTAGTTTAGTTAAGTTTAGTTGTTGACGTAGGATTGGTACCATTGTTTATCATATTCAATTTGTGATGCGTTATAAGGAAATCTATTAGGCACCTATCAGAAGTTTAAGTGACTATAAAAATGTCAAAACAAGATTACATTTTTATTCCAACTTCCAGTAACATGCGAATCTATATAGGATCTCGCTCTAGTGCGTGTGGTAAGGGACATGGTTCCTGTAAGAGTCAGCTAAGGATTTAAAATGAACCAAAATCATATCGATATTTATGCACATCCCTATAGACCTATCATATAAACATAGAAGAAAAAATCGTATCATTTAAAACTAGAAAAATTGGTGAAAAATGAAAAATTTCGTGTCACTGCTTAACGAGCTATGTCTGTCAGTGTCGTGGAGTTTGTTTTTTTTTTTAAATAAGGCAATCGCATCAGCTATTATGCCTAATGTGAAGGGTGATATTATAATTTCGTGCACGGAACTAGGTATTCGATTTTTAAATATTTTAACTACCACGTATAAATGTGAAAAAAAAATTAATAGATAAACTAAATTATAATGGAAAAAATGATAACCATAAGCGGGACTTGAACCCGCGACCTCGGAATGCCGTTCCGTCGCTCTCCCATCTGAGCTATTATGGTCCACGCAAATGTTTTACAAAATTTTCCACTACAATCATCTCAATGCGAGTTTTAACATCGTGCGATGTTTTTTCGTACAACGCCATCTATTGAGCGGTTTGCACCAACTCCATCAATCGATCAGTTAGCGTTCTTTACAGAACACAATTGGACCGAAGTAATGGCTGTACATGTATTTCTACATTAATATATTAATATTTTGCGATTGACTCGCTATGCTTTTACTAAATAAACTAAATTATAATGGAAAAAATGATAAATGCGTGGACCATAATAGCTCAGATGGGAGAGCGACGGAACGGCATTCCGAGGTCGCGGGTTCAAGTCCCGCTTATGTTTATCATTTTTTCCATTATAATTTAGTTTATTTAGTAAACGCATAGCGAGTCAATCGCAAAATATTAATATATTAATGTAGAAATACATGTACAGCCATTACTTCGGTCCAATTGTGTTCTGTAAAGAACGCTAACTGATCGATTGATGGAGTTGGTGCAAACCGCTCAATAGATGGCGTTGTACGAAAAAACATCGCACGATGTTAAAACTCGCATTGAGATGATTGTAGTGGAAAATTTGGTAAAACATTTGCGTGGACCATAATAGCTCAGATGGGAGAGCGACGGAACGGCATTCCGAGGTCGCGGGTTCAAGTCCCGCTTATGGTTATCATTTTTTCCATTATAATTTAGTTTATTTAGTAAAAGCATAGCGAGTCAATCGCAAAATATTAATATATTAATGTAGAAATTAATAGATACTCACTCTACATCACCATGTGGTGACAGATTAAAAATACAAATGTCACCATCCTATATCTTTCCCAGAGTGCTGTAAAAGTCAGCTAAGGGATATTATACACAGATAAAATCATCTGTGAGAGATGAAACATTTGAAAATAAATCCTATACTAACCCGCCTGGTCAGCGCGGGTTTATAACGCCATAATCCCAAAATGGAGGAGGCCCGTGCCCAGTAGTGGGACAATAATGGGCTGGAGTGGGAGAGACCTACATATTTATTTAATTTACTATTTGAAAATGATAATAAATTAGAAAACACCACATAATAATATTTTAGTCACGTACATTACTTAGCCCATTACGTCACAGTACTAAAAACACTCCAAGAGTCGTATGACTGGTTTTAGAAACCAATGATCCGTTGAATTTATACGTGTGATAGGGTGACCAAATAAAGATAATTATAACAGCAATAAAAACAACGTTTTATAATACCTACGTTTGCTATACATTGACCTACAGGGATGTGTGCAGGTGCAAGTTGTAAAGTAACGGTCTCATCGCTAGCGTTTTAATAGTAAGATGAGACTGTAAGATTTTGTTCAGCGTCAAAATCAGAACAATCTCGTACTACTGTGAATACCTATATACCGAAAAATACAGGATTTTCAAATTGACATTGTTCATATTTATTTCAAACTCTTAATTCGAAAACTAATTCGGTGAATAGTCTCTGATCATGATCCTTTAGTTTTTTTCGAAAAATTTGCTGTATTAAAGATTATTTTTCCAAAAAAGCAAATGATCTCTATTTGCCCTTGAAATTAAGGACTTAAAATATTAAGGCGTTCTTAGGGATATACTACCTACTCCCTGGTGAAGTTGAAATTGGTCTATTAAATAAATTAACTTGGCAACTTTGAAAAGATCTATTGCAATCTGTCTTATGACTACAGGAATAGGCAATAAACAGATTGCGTACAACGATGACGTCACAACAGTTGAAATAATATCTTTAGGAATTTTTTAAAAATTCTATATAGTGAATATTTCAATAATATTAGTTGCTTAATATAGTCTATATTTTCAAATAAAAATATAAACAGCAGGTCAAAAATTATGAACAATTCCAATTGTGTGCTTCATATCAAGCACATAGATAGAGTTGAAATTTCTGTGAGATACGGAAACCTTCTGACTAATTACACTAAGTAAGCTGTCTTTTTAGTATACCTAACTATTACAAATTACGTTGGCGAGATATTGTATAAAAATCCAGACTCACTCCAGCAATAAAAAAGAAAAAGACCCATTCCCAAAGAACTAGGCTGGTAAGACATAGAATAAATTACTTTAGTATCTTTAGTAAAAGCAATCAAGTAACTAAATCAACGATATCAATTTTTGTTGCCACTACAAGCGTTAAAGAGAACTGCGTAGTAGCTCTTTACTTTCAAAGGCAAATTGAAAAAACTATGTAATACTAGCTGACCCGGCAAACGTTGTTTTGCCATACTAAAAAAAAAGAAAAGAAGTTTGAAAAATAGATGTTAGCCGAATCTCAGACCTACTGAATGTGCATACAAAATTTCATAAGAATCGGTCTAGCCGTTTCGGAGGAGTACGGTAACTAACACTGTGACACGTGAATTTTATATATAAGATTAATTTTCTTGAATCTCAAAGTTTAATATAGAACTGACTTCCATGGTAATAGCTAATCGCTCGTATTCGTACAAAATCCTTACCATGTCGGTTTACAGCATATTTCGAGCCTCGACAGCATAGTTCCATTACATTAGTAGTACTAGGAACCGTGGTAGCAGTTGTAATGCCACTTTTTACGTCTATTTTTCCCGCGACGTATATCCGTTGCGGGCGACGACTGTTAAATCTTTGGAATAGTTCCCGAGTGACAACATTCGGTAAAAACTTGGTGTTTGCTATTTTAGATCACACTGGTACCAATTCTAAGTGCACAACTAAACTTAACTTAACTAAAAAATGAAAATTGATAGCGTCAATAACACAATTCGGCAATGTTAACAGAACTTTCTTATTATAAAAACTGTTTATTATACACTAGCGATTTCAATTAATAAAAATGTGTACAACAAAATAGCCAAATATTTAAGACACAGCGATAGCTGTTTTCATTTTTTAGTTAAGTTTAGTTTAGTTCTGCACATAGAATAGGCACCAGTACCTACTTACGTTATGAGAAATTACTACAGAATATTCTTTATTTCATTAATATTATTGGTATTAAGTTCAACTAGCCAGTTGAGATAAAGATCCCAATTTGTTTTTGTAATAAAATTCTAGTCCTTACTACCCATAACATTATTACCATTACAAAAGCATTCTGTCAGTCTCTCTGTTGCTCTTGCACGTCGAAACTTCTCAACCGATTTGAATAAAATTTTCACACAGCCTCACACACGTAGTCTTAGAACTTAAAAAAGTCTTAAGCAACTTTTAATTGCGAAAAAGAGAGGGTATCCAGAAATCCACGCGTAGGAAGTCGCTGTAATCTGCTAACCTCATTTTTGGCGTAAAAGCGTGATGGTGTCATAGAAGCAGGTAAATAAATCGGGTTTAATATGGCCAATTTCTGCGTGCGTTAATAAATAATTGTTATTCTTGAAATGCCAACCTGCATCTCTGAATGTGACGGAAGACATAGCAAAGCATTAGTCATGTTCGATCAAGCTAAACGATTGCTGTTCCCCAACATGTAGTGTGTTGGAGACAGACGCAGTTGATAGGGGGAGACATAGCGACACATTCGCAGGGTGGCAACACCAAGGGTGTAATGTTATTACTATTGTCAAAAAAATGAACAAATTGGCCAGATTCTTGATATTCAAGATTAATAAAGTGATAGATAGATACTAATATCATAAAGCTGAAAAGTTTGTATGTTTGTTTGAACGCGCTAATCTCAGGAACTACTCTATCGAATTAAAAAATCTTTTTGTGTTGGACAGTCCATTTATCGAGGAAGGCTGTAGTCTATACAACATCACGCTGCGACCAAAAGGAACGAAAAATACATATAAATATCTAAAAGGACTCGTGGCAAAATTGATAGTGCTGTGTTACTGACAGACTCAGTTTCAAAAGCAACTAATCACTTAACTAAAACATAGATGCTTGACCCCTTTTGTTACCTATGTGGAGCATTGTGGTTATACAGTATTTTGTTTTTTTTTTTAATTTATTGCGGCATTGAACAATGTTTTGTAAATGTGGTATATTGCCATCTAACACGACTTGTGTCCTTAACAACAAAGAAATTAGTCGAGTTCACGGTACAATAGTCGTTGGACTGAGGGTAGTTTAGTCGATTTATAACGCACGGCCGCCCAAACTGAATCGAATGATTGGTGAACTGAGCAACGACGGACGAGCGCGGTCACACGCACGCGACAAGGGAAATAGATGATACAAAACTTCTGTCAACATTTTTAGGCACAGAAAAAACTACATTATGCCACACTGAATTTAAGAGCAGAACAGCTACGTAAAAAGAGTTAGCAAGACTCTCATAAAATGCAAGAGCTTGGGAATTTAATTAATTTTTTACATCTTCTCACTCAGCCAATTATTGTGATTTTTGATTGTGATGAATTATGAATACAAGTCTCACCACCACAATAGAAGGGTTTTGCGTAAAGCCAGTTAGAGGATATTCTGCACAGGTAACATCTATGGGATACAAAAAGCTCTAAAATAAACCCTATGTCAAGACGCCTGGTAAACGCAGCATATGAGACACTAATCTCTCCCAAAAGGAGAAACAGGCCCGTGCCCAACAGTGGGACGTTAATGGGCCGGATGTAGAGAGTGTTGGACGCGAGCCTCTAGTGCTAATTATAGTACATGCTACATTCTCCATATTTTATATAGAAATTCTCATCCTATTTTGCTATCCTTCTCTCCAGATCAATTCAGTATTTCCGGCCCTGTTAGATATATCCTGCCCAAAACACGATATCTATCAATACGGAAGGTTTTTTTTTAGCAGTTGTGTCAACTAACTTATTATTCTGTAGCCGCCCAACATTGGCGCGTCCCTTCCAATTATTGACATGCTTTATTGCACTCCTATCTAAGGCGCGCTTTTATCAACGTATGTGTCGCTCCTACCAATACCACCAACAAACTTTAACTATACCCTAAACATAACAAAATAAACTTTAGTTCGTCATAATAAAAACTACAAATAATGTTTTAATAACTTTGTTATTTCTACTTAATTTGATGGCAAAACTTTCGGTATCGATCTCATTTATACTTTAACAACATTATCAGTTAGGGTTCGCGCGGATACTGCAAATGGTCCTTTAAGATTGATATCTTTAAGTAAACACACAACTATCTGTGCGTCCTCTATATTGCATTTGCTGACTGATAAATCAGTCTTGGTTAATTTGATTGTTAGTGAAGCGTGTGCGGGAATTAAAAGTGTAATAAAAATGATAAAATCAATGGTATTATGTTGTTAGACAGATGTTTTATTTTCCTTAAGATTGGCAGTAGAATATGAATTAGCGGTTTAGCAGTTTTCGTACAGGGCACTCTAGGAAAGTGCAAGATGTCGAGAACCGATAGTTGGGGAAATCTTAATATATAAAATTCACGTGTCACAGTGTTAGTTACCGTACTCCTCCGAAACGGCTTGACCGATTTTTATGAAATTTTACATGCATATTCAGTAGGTCTGAGAATCGGACAACATCTATTTTTCAAACTCCTCCTCTCACTGACATTTGTATGGCAAAACAACGTTTGCCGGGTTAGCTAGTAATATATATATATTAATAACAGCATTTTACTTTTTAGCTAACAAGTAACTGCATTTTTAGTAATTGAGCCACATTGATCAATACAATTACATATTATTTTATCTATGAGTTTGGATTATTGACTGAAACATCGGTGTATGTCTGTCTGTTTATCACCAGGCTGTAGGAATCTCTGGAACAGTGATAACTAAAGAGCTAAAAAATTCACAATTTGATTTATACAAATGGATTTGGTTCTCATCATTGTACGATGTCCTTAATTTTGTATGTAGCATAATTTGGTATCGTGCCCTCTTAATTTTATGTAATAGAAGTTTATGTTTTACTATTCTCACAGATGTATAACATGTTATACATCTGTGAGAGTAGTAAAACTTAAACTTCAATAATTTTTGTTTTATTACTCCTTTCTCATGTGTCACTGAAGGCAGGTGATGCTTTTATTACAGGTTTACCTTTTTAAGCATTAGCAAAATTCTTACCGAAATGTAACATTAGAGGTAACCATTTATATTTTATCTAAGTATACGCTGTACAACTTCTTGGACACAATAAAGAATTTATTTATATTTATTGTCATATTTTTGTCCTTATCCTCCGATGATAATAACGGCACGGGGTGCTTCGGGTGCGAGTTCACCTCATACTTGACCTTGGCTTTGTTTTAATCTTTATTCCTATAAAAATTAGTAAGTATCTTAAATACCATCATACAATTTTTTTTAAAGTGGCCATTATCTGTCCTGGGGCCTAAGTCTGCTATTGCAATGTTGTCATAAGGATCCGTTACTGATTAGTCTGATTACTTAATGGCGAATTTTATCAAGTTTGGTAGATTACTATAAATTTTTTGTGATGACGTCATTATGACATCAAACTTGATAAAATTCGCCATTATGCAATCAGTATCTATATTTGTCGTACAAATTATTGCCTTAAGTGCTAATTTAACTGATCGTATAACTCTATTTAAAGCATCACATTCTCTACTATGTGTGGGCTGTCAAATATTAAACAAATTATAATCAAATAGGTATAAAATAATTTAAGTTAATAAATTATTAATTCTCACAGTAGAAACACTCTTCGTGTAGAATAGTTGGGGGTAACAGAAGCTCCGTCTTCGTACTGTAATTTATGACATCTACCAATTTGTAGGAATCGTATTAAAGAGCGGACGTAAACTGTTGAATGGCCCGAATAATGGGGTGGCGAGCTCCCATCCCTCACACAAACGCTCAGTTTAACATACTGTTAGCGTTTATTATTTTATTGCACCTCTGATTTACATTTTCAAAGTAGATTTTATATTTGAAACTATGGTTTTAAAAATATATAACTTTTAACTGTCGAAAAATACAATTAGGTCTCATTTAATAGTCAGCCAAACTGTCAAAGAAATATGTCTGCACAATTACGTAAAATAACTACTTTTTTTTAAATTATTGCATTGTCATCGGTCTTTGTGCAAAATTTCAGATCAATCCCACTACAGCAAATGGGTGAAAACCACTTTCAGAGATTCTGTTACACAGATTAATACATTGATAGATACGAGTACGTACCGAACTAATAAGCGTGTTAAAAATGACAATAAGTGACAGATTTCTAAAAAGAGGCTATATAATTCATACATCCATGCAACCGTCATCCTTTCACCGTCCACCGTTGGACATAGGTCTCCCCCATAAAATGCCATAACGCGTGATCTTGTGCCGCTTACATCCAGCGGCTCTCTGCAAACTTTACAATTTTATGTTATCAACATACTATCAATTTAACTTCTATTCATTCATCAACCCTACTTCGTCCACTAACTGTTAAAGAGTTTATATCGAATCTAATTGTATTGCCTATCCAGTGTAGTGTCAGGTTATAAACCAAATTATAACGCGCCATAACTTCTGTTGACAACTCACTCGTGTAATGGCGCCGAAATTTTAGCGGGCTTTCGCCATACGCAACAGCAACACTCCATACAGCCAGACATTTTAAGCAATATTGAGATGAGAGCGTTAATGGTGGGTGAACAATAAAATACATTTATGCATTTTATTAACATTGCAATAAATATCAGTATTTCTCTAAATGCATGCATACATGCCTACTCTAATATAATATATGTAATTACATCGCTACTGAAACTGATAATATATTATGCTCTATCTTTGAGCCTTAGACTTGGAGCATAATATTACTTTATCCGGCTCGATGCATTTAAAATATTTTAGAATAGAATAGAATACACTTTATTGTACACCAAAACATATTACATGTCACTTATGTAACGAAAATAAAATAAAACATGTACAATTGGCGGTCTTATCGCATTATGCGATCTTTTCCAGACAACCTTTGGATGGACTCAGTTGATCTGGAACTGGGGTAAAGTGGTGTACCTACTACTAAGAAACAATAGTGAAAAAAGTGTGCTATGCTATGCTATACGCTATATTAGTGTGCTATGAGATGATGATAATATTAAAATTAACATGTATCTATTGTTCCATCCATCCAAACCCCAAGTCGGCTTACTTGTTAGGTTTAAGCACATGTAACTTATAAAACTTTATAATTTTTAGCATCCAAAGACTTAATAACCATGATGTTGCTCATCTTTTCTAATAAGTATAAGGTTGAATACCGGGCATGCAAAAGTCCCTTCCATTCCCAGCCTATTATCGTTCCACTGTTGGGCCTTCTCCATTTCGGAAGGATATTTGGTATACTGCCATACATATACCCCGTTTTCCAATTACAGCACAAGAGTGCATTATGCGGCACAATGCTCAACGTTGAGTGTTCCAACTACAGCAACGCATCGCACAATCGAGCACTCTCAAAGGTGATGCGTGCAATCCATACCAACTTCAGCGACAGAAAATTAACAAGTATTTTTTCTTTAAATTGGCATTGATTGAAATTTTATTTATATATTATCGTTAGTAATATTATTTATTGTTAAAAAAATTTTTAAGGCTTTCGTTTCGTAGGAGTTTTCTGGAAATAATCAAAGTTAGTTCAAGCTGTGTTTAAAAAAAAAAATATAAGTATGGATGAAGGTACAAACAATGACTTTTTTTTATATTCCACACTTATAATGTGAATACAATTTTATTTTAGTATTTTTTTTTCAACACTGATCTTAGCGCACTCTTCTGGTGCATTTGAAAACTAATTCATGTTCCAATTAAGCGTCAGCATAGTTCAGCATTGTGCGGCACTGAGTCGCATTATGCTCTGCAATTGGAAAACTAGCATAATATATCGCACTGATCAGACATATTGGTGTAGGTATGGTTCAATTTTGGGTTTTTAGGCTCTCACAGATGTTATATATCTTTAAACAATGAACATTAGCAGGCTTTTACAGCAACTTAGGGAAAAGCATGGTGTGGTGACATTTGTATTCATAATTCGTTGCCACCTGTGGTTACCACACGGACAAAGAAACGTCCAGTTCAACTATTGTTCATTAAGTAAACTTAGCAAAATTCCTGTAAATCCACAAGTCTAAAATAGTTTTGGACATCCTTTTGAGAAAACAGCGAAAAAAAAATTAATCACGACAGAAAGTCTGAACTAGTCTATACTATGGTTTTCTAGAATAGCAATACATGACCTTTAAATGTCACATTGACATCTCATTGTTGTGACAGCCGATTGACAGTCAGCTGATAACGCTCTTGTTGCATTTTTCGCTCGTAAACTTTAAGTTTTTCTCAAATTTGTGTATTGTTACTAACAATAAGTTAAATAAATTACCTTCAACATAAAATAACGTTAGTGTTGTGAATAACATGCGTAAGTTCTGAATATATAAAGGATTTATAAAGCGCGGGAAATTATTTTAAAAACTTTGTATTGCTGCTATTTGAAAATGGATATTTCGAATGATTCAATAGAATTTGAATGTTCCACGTTTGTAGAAATAAGCAGTGATGATGATCATGATATATTAGAAGCAAAAAATGAAGAAACGGTTATGGAAATCAGTAGTGATGAAGGAAACATTAATTCCATTCTGGATATTGAAGGATTACCTTATATAAAAGCTGATGAATATCAAAAATCTAAAAGCCTAACAGAAATAAATCAAAATAGTATTATGGCAAGATCCAAAACTGCCCAAAAACGATTATTTCCTATAAATAATGATAAACTACTGGAACCAGAAACATCAACAAAACATCATAAAATTATAGCTACAAAAAAGCAAAATGCAATAAAGAAATTATTTGCTTCAAATAATGATAAGAAATTGGAAAATATTACAAAAGATACAAGTTTACGTACAGTGTGCACTCCGATGGTAGCAGGTGTTAAAGTTAAGCTACCTATCAATCCTTATGCAAGTCAAATAGCTTTGATGTATAATGTAAGTACTTGTCTATACTTACTATTGAATGAATAAATACTCTTTACTGTACTACAATAAATAAATAAATATTCATGGACATTTCACACAACATTCTCTGGTCCCAAGCTAAGCTTATTATGCTGTGTTATGGGTTAGGATAGAATTAGTGCACATAAAAGAAGGTTATACAATTTGAAGTACAAAAATTACCTATTAATGAACAGGTAAAGTTTGTAATATGTATGTAGGGAGTAATCTCTGAAAGTAGTGGTCCAATCATGAATATTTTGTCCCTAATAGGGAGCTACAGTAGCATCAGAATATCATATACACTATGTTTTATGCCAAAAGAATTCAATGTTCCCATGGGATAATAAAAAAGAACAGCCGTCGTATTATGAGCTTTTTAAAATCATTCAAGTTCCAGGCAGGCCGTAAACTGCATTGCTAAATTAGGTATTATTGCAAAAATAAAACTTTTAGTTGAAAATTTTTAGTTAGTACTTTAACTTTTAGTTGTACCTTCTCCTTAAACATATTAATGTATGACTGGTTTAGCGAACTGACTGACTAATAATTTTGTTCATAATACGAATTTGCCAGATAGTTCAATTCACGGCGTAAACTGCCTGTAAATAAAAGTTCATAATACGACCGCAGAGATTTTATCCTTTTTACCACGGGTAACACTGCAGAGTGCAGTTAATACAATGTAAAATTTTTGAATGTTTGAATAAGAATAATAATTATATTATATATTATAATTATAATAATAATTAATTAATAAGATTAGGAAACTACTTTTTTTTTAATTCAATATTTATTTTACAACGAAGAGGAGTTATTGAATAGTTGTTAACTAATGCAATTACTATTTGTTTGAATTTCCTCCATAGTTCATCAAAAGCATAAAAGAACACAAGAATTGTATATTGGAAAGTCCTACTGGCTCCGGGAAGACACTGGCTCTGCTATGTGGTGTACTGGCTTGGCAAGAACATGAGAAAAGTAAGTTGGAATTTGATTTTTTACTTAATCTATTTTAACCAAAATGGAAAAAATAATCACCATAAGCGAGATTGAACCCACAATCTCGGAATGCCATTCCGTTGCTCTGCCAACTGGGCTACCATGGGACCTGCACATGTTAACCAAAGCATTACTACTAAGTAAAAGCATAGTGAGTCATTTGCAAAGATTATAAAATTACTGCATTGTCTATTTTAACTAGTAAAGGGCACATCAAGGTCAAATCCATGTGGAGATTAAGAATATAAGTATCACTATCCTATATTCCTTATATTTATACCCTAAGGCATCCTTAGGATGAGCAATATTTTTCACTGATGCTTTGTTCCTATTAGCTGCACCGTGATGGTAAATATCTTAAACCCTTCTTTGATAAATCGATCGATCTATGTATAATATTATTGAAAAAAAATTAAAAGTAATGAAAAAAAAACTAAAAATAAAAATCCATGGAGTATCTTGTCTGTTCTTCTCCATAGGATTCGCGTTTGGAACAGACACCTAGTTTCTGACTTTTCAAAAGAGCTTGTAAAACATGCCAACTTGAAATAAAAAACTTTGACTTTGAAAAAATGTACTATCCAATACTGAAATAAATTTTGAAATAGGACCCACGGTTCCTGCGATTAGAGCGTTCAAACAAAAAACTTTTTAGCTTTGTAATAATAGCATAGATAAGATCAGAGCATTGTGTTTCTCTAGGTACCGCTATAAATAATTATGTAATCTATGTTTTGTTTGTAAATCGACGGTCCCTACGTATAAACGGACATGTCGAAAACCGAGGTTTTCAGGAGAGCGAAATTAGTGTTCAACAAGCCCTAGAAATAATTCCATAAACAATAATAAATATTTTCTTTCTAAAATATTTTAACAATTTTATGAGCTTTACAAAGCCATTTACATTTTTTTTTTACGTTTTCTTGGAAAAACGAATAGATGACCGTTTCTACGCCGATATTAAAATAGAATCATGTCAGTCATGTCTGTGATAGCCGCATTTACGCAGGAAACAAAAAAACAGTGTCTGATATAAAATTTAAATATTTTTTTCTATGAAAATGTAGGATTATATTATTATTTTCGAAGCAAAACGTTAAACTTCCTGAAATCGTCACCCACGGTTTTAAAAAGTACTTCAATAAACACATGTCACTTTATACGTGGTATTAGCGGTTCGTGCTAAGAATATATTCTTACAATGTAAACAAAGACATGTCTTTAAATAAAATGATCAGGTTTGTGTTTTATTAAACAAACAATTTTATAAATAAAAATGTACTTAGTTATTATTAAAGAAACAATCTTCCTACCAACAAAATATTAGAAACCTACAGTCGCACTGAAGTATGACGAATTCGTAAAAAATCATTGTTTTCACAAGTAAGTTATAATTTTAATTTTGAGCATGTGCCTCGGCCTAATTATCTGTCCAACAATGCAATTGGTACCTATTGCTTAATAATCATCACAGTTTTATTAAGTAGGCAGCTCTGCTTTATTAACTACCCCTCAGATTAATTATTCCTCTCCAGCCCATTTACGTCCCACTGTTGGGCACAGGCCTCCTCCACTTTGGAGGGATTATGGTCTACTGTGCAGCGCTGACCGGGCGTGTTGGCACAGGGTTTATTTTCGAGCTTTCCGTCTCTCACAGAGGATGTTATCTGTGTGCAATATCCCTTAGCTGACTTTTTTAGCACCCTTGGGAAGAGATGGGGTGGTGACACTTGTATTCTTAATCCGTCACCACACGTAGGACCAATTAATTATTATAGTTTAATAATCATCACAGCATTGTTTGAGTATGTACCTATAGCTAAGAGATATTGCACACAGATAACATCCTCTGTGAGAGACGGAAAACTCGAAAATAAACCCTGTGCCAATACGCCTGGTCAGCGCGGCATAGTAGACCATAATCCCTCCCAAAGTGGAGGAGGCCCGTGCCCAACAGCGGGACGTAAATGGGCTGGAGAAGAAGAAGAAAAAGAGTTTTATTTATTTTTTGGAAGTCAATTAACGCATCATTCGATTAAGCTTCAATTTTATTAACGTTTATCAATTGCCGGGCAATTTTTTTGTAATAAATGTGTGTCTTACGTTTCATTTCATAATATGTAATAATATGAGTACTTATAACAAACCACTAAATCTAAACGGTATCATAACATAATTATTGTTTCATCACACGGACAAGTATCAATCTATCCCGTTTGGGAACCCCGTAAACGGCGAATATGGCGATAAGTCTGACAAGACCGCGTCCGCACTGAGTGGCGCGCATTTTAAGACAACGTATAAGAAGTTATGTATAGATGTCCGCATCTACTACACTTATTCGTTGTATGTTTATTACTTGTCCTCTTATACAATTTGTAAAACAAGGTAATAATATAAGATTTTAAAAAAAATCTTAGGTTGGTATGTGCGCATAGCCAATCTAAAGCCAATGGTGCAATAAAAAAAAATGACATTTTCGACATGTCCGTTTATACGTAGGGACCGTCGAAATATAAGTTTTGTAATCAACTTATTGATGTCTGTGACATCATTCGTAGTAGGGTCCATTTGAAAACCAGTGCTAGGTCCTAGCATATGCTGAAATGGACGCCTAGTTACTGCCGCCTGAGGGCACGTGCTTAAGTTTGTGAACAAAACCTAGTGTTAATACCTACTATACCTGTTTGTGTTTACCTATTGTATGTGTTTTAAAGGCAGTAATAAACGTTTCTTTCTTTCATGTATGTGTTAGTTTAGTTTTAACGTTTAAAATCATGACAAGTGTTCGCGTGTTTTAAAGTCTTGTAGTTTTCGTACACATATAAATCATAGGAGAACTGTAGCACAACAATTGTCAGCGACCTAACATGAAAATTGTGCTTCATAATACTGAATGCACTTGGTGCATGCGATCATTTCGGGAATAAAGACGTAAGTGACATTTCTTATTTTAACACACTTATTAGCTCGGTACATATCTATCAATGCAGTAGTCGGATTGATCTAAAATTTTGCACATATATTAAGGACCGATGACAATGCAATAATTAAAGGATTTTCAAGCGTGTTTTTTAGTTTTTGAACGAAGTTATTGTATTGTACTAACCATAAACCGTATGTAGTTCTGTCTTTTCAACAGAGCCGTCTTTAACCTACTAGAGGCCCTGGACACATTAAAATATATACCCCACTATGCAGTCGCGGATTTACCCTAAGGCCCGGTAGGCCCGGGCCTAGGGCTGCCAGATTTAGGGGCGGTGATTTATATGGTGGATGCTGAGAAAGGGGCGGCTAATGGCCTGGGGCCTAGAGCGGCTAATGGCTTGGGGCCTAGGGCGGCCGAGACTGCAAATCCGCCACTGCCGCTATGACCTATGAGATTAAGTACATTAAAATATGTAGTAGAGACTAGGAGTCCCCCAATGATCGCGAGACCCTGGGCACATGCTCAGTGTGCCTAATGGAGAAGTCGGGCCTTTTGGTCAACGTGACAGAAAGCCCGTGTCCAATTGTGTAAGAGATTTTGGTGACTAGTAACTTATTTGTGTTTCCTTTTACATAAAAAAATCACTATGGCTTTTATGATCAGTAAGACATTACCTTACAATGATAAACGTTATTTTGGCACAAAAAGTAATTATAATAAATATTCATGGACATTTCACACAACGTCCTCTGGTCCCAAGCTAAGCTTATTATGCTTGTGTTATGGGTACCAGAATACGGATAGAATACATATAATACTTATATTTTGTTAATACATATTTATAACACATAGAAACACCCGGACGCAGTACAAATATTTGTATGACAATTAGAAAAATCACACAAATGATTGTCCCGAGCGGGAATCGAACCCGCGACCTCTTGTTCGGCAGTCCGTTACATGAACCACTCAACCACGAGGCTCGTCAAAAACATTAAAAATAAAACAATTTATTCTGTAACACTTGCCCGACTCATTCATTTATTTAAATAAAACCATTTTTTACAGATTTAGACACTTTTTAAGTCTATCCCGATGTTAGATCCGTGACAGTTGGTTGAAAAGTCTCCAAAACGTCGGACTATAGTTAAATCAAAGTATACGCGTACAAATAAAAATCGGAGCCGTTGGTTGCAGATAGCGCAGGACCACGTGTTGCGGCGTTCTATAGCCAATTGCTATGTCCTGCAGTGGACATAAAAAGGCTGATAAATGGGCACACATCTAAATTAAAAGTGACTTCATTAGAAAAACTAGCGTTACTATGTAGTTGCGCGCATTTTCACAAGTTATAATAAAAAAATAATAAAAAAAATTTGAATTCTACGAAACGGAAGATTTTTTCTAAAAGAGCTACAGGCCTACTTAACTAGAGGGGCAGGTGGTCCCTTGTCTGAGGTGTCGCTCAGTGGGCCCCAGGCACGTGAAGACGGTGCGCTGGGCCTCCTTCGTCTGGCGAGGTGGTGTAGGTAGTGGTGCGTAGGCCGTACGATGACGCGTCAGACTGCACGGTGAACGGTGGAGTGTAAGCCGTACAGTGAACCCCAGGAGCTGGAAAACACCCGCGATTGTCCCTCAACCTACAAGTACCCAGGCAGGCCCGGTCAAGGGTGTCGGTGGACCATCACAAGCCATGCTCTTGAACCACTCTATCTATTAAAAAAACTGCATCAAATTCCGTAGTTAATTTTGAAGATATAAGCTCACATAAGGACATACAAAAATAACGACTTTTTTTATAATAAGTACCTAAAGATACATTGACATACTCGTATACATACCGAACTAATAAAAGCGTGTTAAATATAATTCAAAAGTTCAGTTACGACCTTATTTTAAAATGTGAACTAACTATAAAGTCATCGTAATACAGTTTTACACAGTAACTTGTACACACTCGAACTTGTCTGATGGGTACACTAAAATATTTCGATCACGAAACCCGATGAGTTACATCAATTGTACTTTTTAGAACAAAAAGTTGCAAATTCGTAACTGGTAATTTCGTAATAAAAATCTAACTGTGCAATAGGCCGCACAGTTTTGTAAGTTTGTCAATATGATTCAGTCATTTCTTGGAATAAATGAAAAAAAACTTCCGGAAAACTTTCCACGTGACCCTTACGTGGAAAGTTTTCCGGAAGTTTTGAAAATTGGTAATTTTATAGATTTTCATCAATTAAATACACAAAAGAAGAAAGTTTGTTGACACACTATAGTGAGCTGGGTTTTCATTCTTTGGAACAATATTTAACCTTCGTATAATTAAAATAAATAATGCGAATAAAAAAGCTAAATAATCAAAATACAGCAATAGTTGTTTTCATTTTTAGTTAAGTTTAGTTGTTCACGTAGAATTGACACCAATATGTGAGAGACGGAAATCTTAAAAATAAATCCTATGTCTTCGTTTTAAACTTTAGCCCGACGTTTCGGAGACTTTGCATTCACCATGGTCACGAGTGAGACTGAGCTGTAATGTGTCTTCTACGATCAGTTATTACAGGGTTTACCCACATTCGATTTTAATTTTACATTGGGCATCGGCCATACGACGGGCCTCGTGGTCCAGTGGTTCAGATAACGGACTGCCGTTCACGAGGTCGCGGGTTCGATTCCCGCTCGGGACAATCATTTGTGTGATATTTATAATTTTCATACAAATGTTTCTCCTGCGTCTGGGTGTTTACTATCTACTATATAAAAATAAGTCGAATTTTCCTTCGTGACGCTATAACTCCAGAACGCACGAACCGATTTCCACGGTTTTGCATTCGTTGGAAAGGTCTCGGGCTCCGTGAGGTTTATAGTTCATTTTTTTTAATTTTTTTTTTTACTTTTTTTTTGGTATGGCAAAGCAACGTTTGCCGGGCCAGCTAGTGTATTATAAGTATGTATTTACAAAAGAAAAGTAGTTTATGTATTCTATCCGTATTCTGGTACCCATAACACAAGCATAATAAGCTTAGCTTGGGACCAGAGGCCGTTGTGTGAAATGTCTGTGAATATTTATTTATTTACTTATTTATATTGACCAGTTTATGGTAAAAGTCTATCTTTATGGTCAATGTAAAATAAAAATCGAATGTGGGTAAACCCTGTAATAACTGATCGTAGAAGACACATTACAGCTCAGTCTCACCCGTGAACATGGTGACTGCAGTCTCCGAAACGTCGGGCCAAAATTTAAAACAAATATACGCTTCTAAATCCGTAAAATGTAGTTTTATTTAAACAAATGAGTCGCGCAAGTGTTAGAAAATATTTGTCAAAACTTGTTATTCATAATAGTTCTATTTACGATAAAATGTTTATTATCTCTTGTAACGTTGCACTCCTCCTTCAAGAGAAAGAGGCAAGTCACAATTGTTAACAAGTAAGGTATCTATTAGGACCCTAACAAGTAACAAAAAAAATAAAAGTATTAAGGTAATATTTAGAGATATATTAAAAAAAGAAAACACACTAAATAAAAAAAAGGAAAAGTAAACGTAAAATTAATCTATTTGAGGTAAAAAAAATTAATCTAGTTGGGATTCTGGTATGGCGGTTGAGCAATAATATTCGTTAGGTCTTCGTCTCAGTTCGTCAACCTCATCAATAGTGGCAACAGCAGCAGGCGGTATTAGTCAATGTTAACAGTAACGGCAAAGGCTCCCCAAGAGCAAGGTGGTGGCAGTCAGCTATATTATTGAGATTCAATCCACTCCGAAAGTAAGTCCAAGACCTTAAGTATAGTTAGGCTTGGAGAGTTCAAGTATTGCAGAGTTTAAAGTTTAAGTCACTGACCTTACTAGAATGATTCACAATCCACTATCCACAGGAAACCTTAGAATCTGAACAGTCAACCGTGCTCTCTCAATTCCTCCAGCCGAAATCAATTTCTTCTCAAGATCCATCAAAGTTTTAGAATTTCAATTTTTTAATTTAAATCTTTAATTCCATACCAGAGTTCTACAATTAAAATTTTTAGAGAAGGAAAAAAAATATAAAGTTAACAAATGTCATTCAACCTCTATCGTTTTTAAGAATAAATAAGTTAATAAAAAAAGTAAAAGATTTATGACATGACATTTGTCACTCACAATAATGTAAACATTAAAATTTTACACATTTTTAAGACCAAAATAGTATAAAAGAAACACAAAGAAAGGTAATAAGTTACATAAGACATACTTAAATTATACTACTGAATCTATATACAAAATTTCAAGAAAAAGTAGAAAATACAATAAGTATAACAAACATTACACTCTCCGATAAAATCTCCGTTTAAACCTCCGATAAGTCATTATGAATAAGGCCATAAGTATATTAAACAGATTATATAAAAAATTTTGTGTTAATGACACTATTAATTTTCATTTTTTACTTAAGTTTAGTTGTGCACGTAGAATTGTTACCAATATCACTAAACTGTCTTTTTAGCACCCTGTCAAAGAAATGGGGTGGTGACACTTGTATTCTTAATCCGTCACCACACGGACTTTGAGCAAGTTTATTATGAATGCCATGTAAACATATAAATGCTCAACAAAACAACTACATATATTTATTTTTCTTACAACATAGTTTCTTTAGATGACATTAACGTTGTCATACACGCTATTATCTAGACTCCAATACTATATTTTTTCCGCTATCATTATGTTAATTTTAGACTAAGAGCTGGTTGAACATCGGCCGTCACCTTACATAGATATTTGTATGAATTTTTATTAATTTTTAAAACACGCCTGTGATAGTTAAACAAACGAAAAATGTATTTACTTCTAGTATGACAATAATGTTCTATGAATGCCTTTTGTAGTTCTCTGGTTTAGTTATGTAGATTGATTTACCTGTAGCTATTTATTACGCAGCTAGAACGAGAAATTTGTAGTGAAGTCAACCTAGGGTCTACTGTAATTTATTTATTTATTTATTTATTTAAAACTTTTTGCACATACAAAATAGTGTACAATGGCGGACTTAATGCCAATGGCATTCTCTACCAGCCAACCATCAGTGGTGCAGAGAAAATAAGAGGTAGGTGCTACTTTAATACAGAAAAGGTGAAGATAAATTTCAATTTACACTAATGACACTAATGGGATAATAACATTAATACTTAAACTATAATAAATAAATATAATATATACATACATATACGGATAATATAAACATACTTAGTAATAATACATAAACTACATACATTGTAATACATATATTATACTTAAATAACCAATAGAACAGAGAGGAATTACTCAATGACTAGATTCCGCCAGTAATGTAATGTAATGATTGCGAACTTTAGTTTTAAATGTCTCCCGGGACCTTGCCATCCTGATCTCAAGAGGCAGGGCATTCCAGAGAAGAATTGCTTGAATATTGAAGGAAGAATGTACTAAGCTAGAGGTGTGAGGTGGACATGTTAGAAGACGATTGTGAGAAGAGCGTAAATCTCGATCGTGAATTAAATAATCGTGAATTTATTTAGTTAAAAGAATAATTAGGTTGATATATCAATTAAAACTACTTTTGAGTTCTATTATTAGATGTAATTTTATGTGAATTTGCTGTATTTGATGCATAGCAAATTAAGTAAAGGAATAAAGTGATATTGACGTCACACTGCTTTCGTATATCAAGCTATCACTGTACGTATGTCAAGAGATCAATAATATTTCAAACGAAAGTCTCCTATCCAATTATAAAAGAAAGAAAGAAATGGTGAAAAAGATGAAATTCGATGTTATTTGTTTATGTTGTTGTATGTTGACGGGCTTCTTGGTCTAGTGGTACATGTAACGGACTGTCGTTCACGGGGTCGCGAGTTCGATTTCCGCTCGGGACAATTATTTGTGTGATGTTTATAATTGTCATACAAATGTTTGTACTGCGTCTGGGTGTGTTCTATGTATTATATGTAAGTATTTACAAAAGAAAAGTAGTATATGTATTATATCAGTATTCTGGTACCCATAACACAAGTATAGAAATATAGCATACTTTGGGACCAGAGGACGTTGTGTTAATATTTATTTTATTTTATGTTTTATTCAGTCATTAGGACTTAGCATTCTCTACCACTCCACCTTTGAATTGCATAGAGAAAACAAGGTTTTCCTTTTTGTACGAAACCCTTAAAATCAATAGTCTTAATAAATATTTACACTTGTACTTACATGCTGACGTTAGACCAGCTCCTAGACTATTTATTAATATAAATACTCAATGCTTTTTTAAGCCGTGTTGAGAATTTCGCACCCGTCTTGTACAAACATTTATATCGTTAAAGATATTATCTGAAATATTTTTATGTATTTAAACATTTTAATATCAATTCGTAAGCATAACATGTCGACAAACATGTTACAGATAGAAATTTTAAATAGGCCTTGAATTAGTCTCACAAGGTGTTTTACATACGGCTGTCTTGTTTGTAGATTATTATAAGTAATCCTCACTTATATATAAAAGTGAAAGTTAGTTTGCTTGTTTGTGACGTTTTCACACAAAATCTACTGAATTGAATGGTACGAAAATTGGTATAAAGATAATTTATAGTCCTGGAATTAAAATAGGCTATATGTATATTATTGGGTTTGGTTTTATTCCGCAGTGCCTGAAGACGAAGGTCTATGACCAGTGTGTGTTACCAGCGATGACATACGGAACAGAGGCGTGGTCTTTAAATGTCGGCCTCGTAAATAAGCTCAAGGTTGCACAGCGTGCTATGGAGAGGGCTATGCTCGGTATTTCCCTACGGAATAAAATCCGAAATACGGAAATCCGTAGGAGAACTGGCGTGTCCGACATAGTCCGAAAGGTTAGCACGCTGAAGTGGCAATGGGCAGGCCACATCGCTCGTAAGACTGACGATCGTTGGGGAAGAAAAGTCCTAGAGTGGCGACCACGTACCGGACGACGCAGCGTTGGGCGGCCCCCGACAAGGTGGAGCGACGATATCGTCAAGGTCGCGGGGAGACATTGGATGCAGGCAGCACAGGACCGCGCGTTGTGGCGTTCTATGGGGGAGGCCTATGTCCAACAGTGGACGGAGAGAGGCTGATGGATGGATGGATGGATATATTATTTTGCCAAAAACTCTGTACGAGATAATAAACGCAAATGTTTGTGAAATATGGTATAATATATTACTTCCGCCATTTTGTTATTTTACAGTTGTCATAGCAACTCACAGAATCCGTCGACTTATAAATTTTTTATTTTAGGTTAGATTTCAAATTCGATTCAGCCACTAATGCGTGCGAAGCCGCGAGCATAAGCTAGTTAAATAATAAAACTAATTAAGGGCCTCTTTTGAAAATCAGCGTTAGGTTTTTTTGATCTACACAAGCTGAAACGGGTGCTTATTTGCTTCAAGAAATCAATGAACAAAATTATTTGGATCAACATCATTTTTAATTTTTATTTTTATATGCAATCTTTTGTGACCGTAGCTTTAATTGATGTAGGTAACCAAATTTTCTAGCAATAAAAACTTTTTTCTTTCTTTTCTTACCTTTTTAATATTTCGTACCAGAAGGTAAAACGGGCCCCTTTTATTGAGTTTTATTATTTCAAATCGTTCTAATTTTGAATATGAACTAAGTTCCCATCTTTGGTAAATGCTATTTACGTAGTATCTCTCAGTTGACTCATTTAACACCAATAAGAAGTGATCTGGGAGGGTTGCCATACGTGTATGGTTAATCTTTCACCGTGGAAATAAATCACCCCACTTTTACCTGAAAATATAAAACCCACATAGTTTTACTAATATGACAGTCAGTTAAACATATTATCGCGTTTAAATAAACAAACAACTTTATTTTATGTCACGATTCAAATGATTAAAGTTGATTCGGCTGACATATAAAAGACTACGACGTTCGGTGAGAAACTCCCGACCGCGGGGCATATGGTTTTGGCGGGAGACACCCACCATTTTCGGTCACGAAAATTTCGCGCCCAATTTTCTTCGTGTCAACATTTTTGACGGCTCAATCGCGAGTTCCGTCTGGGAACACGAAAGTTTTAGTAAAAGTTTTGACAGCTCTCTGAATTTGGTTATCTTGTGATTATGAAAACACAGTGAAATACGGCATAACGATTTTATGATTCTAAGCAAATAAGTAAAACAACTTTTACGGATTTTATAGAGTATATATCTCAACCGCTCTTTGAAGACTTTTCAGCCACTGTGGTCACGGATTACTCTCAAAAGATCCTTAAAATTAGTCATATCGTGGCCATACGGGCTGAAGAGCCAGTAAGCTATGTAGTGCTTTTCTTCAAAGACATTCGAGACGATTCCTCTTCTCAGAACGAAAAATGTGGTTAAAAACAAAGTGAGGTGGTTTGTTTTTCATCAATCACGCCA
Source organism: Orgyia antiqua (assembly GCA_916999025.1). Lineage (NCBI taxonomy): Eukaryota > Metazoa > Arthropoda > Insecta > Lepidoptera > Erebidae > Orgyia > Orgyia antiqua. Next base: position 20,805,801 of record OU779869.1, read on the forward strand.
ATGTTTATAGTATCACAGAGATTTGCAGAACATTCCCTCCACCCCTATCGCATTCACTTGACGACACCTAAAAAGCCATCTTAATTCGGAACGCATCAATTACCTCAACGTCCCGCAAACCGCAGTGACATGACGCCGCCCCTAGACATGTCTTTGAATTTCCTCTCTCCCCTCTTACAATTCTCCCATTACCCGATTTTTTTCATTCCACGTAACTGACAACCCTTTTGTTAAATTGAATTTGAATTTAGAATATGCGGTGATACAAAACTCCGTTAGTTAATTTTTTTATAACTTCACACGAGGTTTTTATTTACGTTTTCTCTATTCATAAAATTGTCCAAAGCTAGACACGAGCCTCCAACATTATGGAAGGGATTTTAAACTATGTACTACTTTACAGTGTCTAGGAGATGTTAGTTCAAAACAGTAGAAAATATTATTATTTGCTTATTGGATTAACTATACTTAAGCTCGATCTTACAACACAGTACAACAGTGGATGGAAATGTGATGGTGACCGGTGTATTATTTATACGTCATTACACTTACGTTGAATTATTTTGATAGGTATTATAACTATAATAATTATGTTTTATACATTTACCATATAAAAAATTGGGAAAACAGTTAATGTTTATAAGTAATTAAAATTAAAATAATTTATTATTATTGAGTTGTGTAAATGTAATAACGTGGTTGAGTTATGTGATGGTTGGTATGCATGCAAGTGTATAGTCGCGTGGGCCAACCCTATGGCCTCACTGGGGTTTATCACAGCAGCATCGGTTTACCTCCCGCGTCGCGTTAATACTCAGCAAGGGTTGCCGCCGATGTCGTCGCGTCGTAAAACTTATTTACGACGTCGCCACCCGATTATTGCCGCTACGTCGCTCTTCACCGGTTCATTTGCATAGAAAATACGCAGTGGTACCGATGAACAGTTCCCGCTGTTCGTACGTTTCCTGACTGTCATGATATCGTAGATAATCTTCAAGATAGCTTGTTTAGAATATGATTGATACTATAGTAAAACTAATATACCCGCCTACTGTGCAAGAGGTTGCAGATGCGATTCCTTAACGGGACAAAAAATTTTGATACAACATAACTATTAATTAGGCTTATGAAAGGCCTCGACCTGTGATAAACCTATGCTAATGTTCGGAAGGGTATACTCAATATAACAGACGAACATGCTAATAGAATAAATTGTGTAGAAATGCGCTCTCTACCGAGTTTACGTGGTGTAGGGATAAGTTAATCATAAATATATTATATATAGATAGAGGCATATTTAGTTAAAATCGGACTACTACATTTGGAGATGACTCGCTACTAACTTTACCTTTTTATCTATACTTAATATTAGTTTGTTTGTTTGAACGCGCTAATCTCCAGAACCACGAGTCCGATTTAAAAAACTCTTTCAGTTTTGGATAGTACATTTATCAAGGAAGGCTCTAGGCTATATAACATCACGCTGCATCTAATAGGAGCGGAGCATCAGTGAATTTTGCAAAAAGTGGGAAAATCGCTAAATTCCATGCGTACGAAGTCTATCAAGGTAATACAAAAACTCTTTGGTCTGAAAGATTGCAAGTAGGTATACGAAAATAGCATAATGAATAATTTTCATTTTTGAAGTTTAGAAGATATAAGCTCACATAGGGACATACATAATAAAAACAACATACAAAAATAACGACTTTGTTTTATAATATGTAAAGACAAACATTGCATTTGTGAAATGCAATGCTATATGCTTCCGTTGGTTTTACTTACTTTATCGATTCAATGTAACAGTAATGGTAGGTAATGTGAATATATGTGGCTGTAGCATACATTAATAGTATCAGTTTTGGTCCATATGCTAATCAAAACAGTATGTTTTACCAATCCAGGCTATATTGTGCCCAAGCGATAAATATTGTTATGATACACACGCGTAATTAGAGTGCTACATTTTAAATTTATGGCAAAAAATATCATGTTTAAAACTAAAGTGACCCATCCCAAAATTAAACACGAAATACGGCCTGATGCATCATAGATGCGTAATAAATAATTTATTTAGTTCAAAAACTAAAAAACACGCTTAAAAATCCTGAATATTTCTATAAATCATAGCATTGTCATCGGTCCTTAATAAGCATGCAAAATTTCAGATCAATCTGACTACAGCAAGTGGGTGAAAATCACTTTCAAAGATTCTGTTACATAGATTAATACATTGATAGATACATACCGAACTAATATAAGCGTGTTAAAAACTAAACTTATACAATTTATTGACGATTTTGCACTTGTGTTTAACTCAGTTTTGGGTACCTTGATGTTTTCATATTGAAATTTTCGTGAGTTTGAGTCATATTAGAAATACTATATTACCGGCTAACACTCACAGTTTTGGGATCGAAGATGTCGACCCAGGTTTCGAGCATGTTGTGCACTCGCACTCGCATGCTGTGCACTCGTCCTGAAGATGAGCATCGGATATGCTCGAAACCTGGGTCGACATCTTCGATCCCAAAACTGTGAGTGTTAGCCGGTAATATAGTATTTCTACTTTGATGTTTGTTTTAAGTCACTGAATTTTAAAAATGCTGTTTGTTTTTCTAACTTCTAATATCTACTATAAAAAAAATTTTACTGCTTCATCTAGGTATATTTGCACTTAGACTAATTAGAATATGACAAATACGTGTCTTGCAAATACAAATAGAAACATGATCGTTTATTTATCATATGCGTTACATTTTGAAGGTTTTGATGACTTTTCTAAAAAAAAAATCAATATATTAGATGTATCTCTCTCTCCAGCCCATTCACGTCCCACTGTTGGGCACGGGCCTCCTCCACTACGGGAGGAATTATGGTCTGCTGTGCCGCGCTGACCAGACGCGTTGGTACAAGGTTTATTTTCGAGTTTTTCATCTCTTACAGAGGATGTTTATCTGTGTACATTATCTTAGCTGTAGCTGACCAGATGTATTGGCACAAGGTTTATTTTCGAGTTTTCCGTCTCTCACAGAGGATGTTATCTGTGTGTAATGTGATAAATGTATCTATAAGTATACAAATAAGTATGATAATACTTTTTTTTTTATATTTAGTAATGTAAGCGTGCACTTACATCGGTCGTATAGGTCATACAAGTTTTATCGCTCGCGGAAGTCAGTCCGTGCTTGCGCCGTGACAATAAAAGGGGTAGGCAGTGAATTTTGAATATTTAAACAGTCATTTACTTTGTGAACCGTAGAATAAAAAATAAAAATCGTGGGATTACGAATCGATGGTTATATTCGATAGTAATTTACGTAGTTTCCGTTATAAATACACATCGACTACTTCAAAGATTTATCGATAGATGTAAAACGTGATAAGATCTAAGGATATACAGTCGTGGTCAACTAATTAGGGACACTCAAGAAAGTGAAGAGCTATAACCGTTTATGTACATATAAAAATAAAACCCTATTGATTTCTCAGCAATTATCATTTGCATAATTTGGTCCGATTATCTTAATATATATAAATCTCGTGTCACAATGTTTGTCCTCAATGGACTCCTAAACCACTTAACCGATTATAATAAAATTCGCACACCATGTGCAGTTCGATCCAACTTGAGAGATAGGATAGTTTAAATCTCAAATTATAGTCGCAATTTTAATTTATTGCAAATTATTTGTCTACTCCTGTCATTTGTATGGCAACAGAACGTTTGCCGAGTCAGCTAGTTATGCTATAAATGTCTATAAATAAAAGATTAAATAATGCATAAAAGAATTTAGTATCAAAGTTTAAACATGTATTAAATTTAAGGTACAATTCTGTAGCTGGACATTTAATTAAGGACAGTAAAGTGTAATGGAAAATAAAGTTAAACAAAACTAATAATCTGCAGCATTATAATATTTATAAAAGCTCCATTCTATTACATGTAAAATTAATACACAGTAGCAAAACCTTTGCTAGTAGGTACCTGTAGACACCGATGTGGCATAGACATTATCAGTTTCTGAAATGTTTCGACAGAAATGTTTGCCCATGCCTCATAAAAAGCTTCATTAAGTTCATCTAAAACATGATTTTTAGGGTTCCGTACCCAGTATCTCAAGAACGGTGATAGCTAGAGAGTTGAAATTTTCACAGATGATGTATTTCTATTGCCGCTATAACAACAAATACTAAAAATAAAATAAAATAAATATTTAAGGGGGGCTCCCATACAACAAACATGATTTTTTTACCGTTTCTTGCTCGATACTAATAACGTTGCCTTATGTTGCATAGATAATGGTACGGAACCCTTCGTGCGCGAGTCCAACTCGCACTTGACCAATTTATTTAGTTAAGTTTAGTTGTACACGTAGAATTGGTATCTACCAATATCGCTAGTTAGGCAGACATTTTGAAAATCACCCGTGTTAAGAGACACAATAGCTAAAAACGCTCCATACAAAAAGTATGGACGTACTCCCGCTGTTTTCTTCGTAGATATTGCCTCTAGCTAGAGCAATGAATTTACATACATACATATAATACATAGCTGACCCGGCAAACGTTGTTTTGCCATACAAATGTCAGGGGTAGACAAATAATTTGCAATAAAATAAAATTGCGACTATAATTAAAGATCTAAGCTATCCTATCTCTCAAGTTGGACCAGACTGCTCACGGTGTGCCAATTTTTTTAAAATCTGTTAAGTAGTTTAGGAATCCATCGCGGACAAACATCGTGACAGGAGATTTATATATATAAAGATAGAAAACACTCGGACGCAAAACAAACATTTGTATGACATTCATAAATACATATCACACAAATAATGCTACTGAGCGGGAATCGAAGCCGCGACCTCGTGAAAGGAAGTCCGTTACATAAACCACTAGACTACAAGATCCGCCAAAATAGTAAAGAAATTTTCCATTTAAAAATATCGATTGGTCATATTTTATTGTAGTGACTTATAACTCATTAAAACAATGTTCAGAAAGCGATCGTTCGCTATCGTTTTCGTGTGCTATTGTCACTAATCGTTCACGAAGACAATATTAATAGGGTTACTTTATATAAAAGGTAAAACTCATTTTTTTTAAATAGTCATTATGTACAGCGGCCGAATTATGAGCTTTTATTTACAGGCAGTTTACGCCGTGAAATGAACTGTCTGGCAAATTCGTATTATGAACAAATTATTAGTCAGTCAGTTCGCTAAATCAGTCATACATTAATATGTTTAAGGAGAAGGTACAACTAAAAGTTAAAGTACTAACTAAAAATTTTCAACTAAAAGTTTTATTTTTGCCATAATACCTAATTTAGCCATACAGTTTACGGCCTGCCTGGAACTTGAATGATTTTAAAAACCTCATAATACGCCGGCAGGTTCTCTTAATAATCTGTTAATCATGACTATTTAAAAAATCAGAAGCTATAATGGTCTTATTTATAATGACTTATCGGAGGTTTAAAAGTTCGCTAAAATCGGTTCGCGAAAATTGTCAAAACTTGTTATTCATGATAGTCTTTTACGCTAAAATTTTATTTCTCCGATAAAATCTCCGTTTAAACCTGCGATAAGTAATGACTTATCGGAGGATTTATTTAAACAGATATTATTAACTGTTATTATTAACTGATATTGAGTGATAACTGATATTGATATTGAAGTGATATTATTAACTGTTTAAATAAATCCTATGGAGAAGAACAGTTAACTCCATGGACTTTTAATTCTATTAAATATTTTTTTAATATCAATGTTATCTTCTTAGAAAAGTAAGCATCTAGAAGAATGTATGTACATCCATGTTAGTATTATAAAGTTGAAGAGTTTGTTTGTTTGAAAGCGCTAATCTCAGAAACTACCGGTCCGATTTGAAACATTCATTCAGTGTTGAATAGTCCAATTATCGAGGAAGGCTATAGGCTATATAACAAAACGCTGCAACTAATAGAAGCGAAGCATCAGTGAAAAATCTTCCAAAAACGGTCAAAATTTTCCAAATCTCACGCTTACGAAGTTTTGGATAGCAACTAGTTTCTTTGTGGAAATATAATCATAGATAAATTTACAGAAAGAAGCGACAGAACCCAATTTCAAAGACAACCGTATTTTTATTTTATTTTTTCTACCACGTCGCATTAGGAATGGTAATTTTACAGTTTTGAGCACGTCAATCTATTAATATGATGGCTTGGCATTATACTTTTGCCAGTGCCTGTCGTGACTTTATTTAAATATAGAATTAGAATTGTCTACGGTTTAAAAAAATGGCCTGCTATAATCGGTTAATGTAAATTTTCTGTTGTCATTATTGATAGCTGATTTATATTTAGGGCGGTTGAAATTTTATAGTTTTTTATTGACTAATAACATCATATTAAATGATAGGAAGGTTATTTTTTTACTGGTTTATAATTCTCTAGCTTTTAACCGCGATTTAGAAAACACGAGTCATAATGCCACAGATATACCAAATGGTGGGTTGACGTTTAAAATTGAGGATAAGTAACTTTAGCCTGGCCAAATCGTACTTCATAGAATAATGAAGTTTCATGTAACGTATTGCCTGTTAGACACACATAGATACATTTTCACGCACACATAGATATGAAAGTACTCAAATACAGACAATTTTCTCCGTTTTTGCAACATTTTTCACTAGTACTTCGCTCCTATTGGTGGCAGCGTGATGTTATAAAGCATTTATTTATATAGTCTTCATCGATAATTAATGTAATATCTAACAATGAAAGAATTTTCCAATTCGGACCAGTGATTCCTGAGTTTAACGCGTTCAAACAAACAAACTCTAATTCTAATATGTATTAGTACAGTTTTGATTTGGCGGGTTTCGTGATCTAGTGGTTCATGTAATGGACTGCCGTTTACATGGTCTCGGGTTTGATTCCCGCTAGGGACAATCATTTGTGTAATATTTATAATTGTCCTATTTATTATAAGTATGTATTTACAAAAGAAAAGTAGTATATGTAGCATATCCCTATTCTGGTGCCCATAAAACCAGCATAATAAGCTTAGCTTGGGATCAGAGGACGTTGTGTGAAATGTCCATAACTATTTATTAATTTGTTTTTACTAAGTGTTGCCCAAGATTTTTAGTTCATTTATTCTTTAGTAGCTAATTCCCGCGACTTCTCACGCGTGGAATTTAGAAATACCGATTTTTTGCGTTAAAAACCTTATGTCGTTTCTCGGGCGTTATCACCATCTTTGTACTAAGTATACCTATTTTATTTAAATTGGTTAACCTAATTGTTTTGGCATAAAAGAGCGAAAAATAGATTTACCTTCTCATTTGTATCTCTAGTAAGGATTGTAATACTAAATTATAATGTAAAATTCGGTTAAAAATACAAAGCTGTGGTCGATATGCTTAAACAAACAAATATACAAAATAGCTACTTTTGTTAGCTTTATTTGTTTTGTATCTACGTGCAATAGGCGTGTTTAATATGGACTCATGTTGTAAGGTTCTAAGTTAGTTAGAACTCAATAACATGAGTATCCAAAACTATCAATATCATAATTGTGAAAATCTATCTTTCCGCTTAGAAGATAAAAGGTTATAGAGAAATTTACAAACATTCATTTTTTTTTACTATCTACACAGTCGCATAAAATATAATTCTTACATGATTGTCGGAATAATTTATAAACTAAATTATAAACAACTTTAACTTAAATTACTACCTATTTACTGTTTCGTCACACGACTCAATTTGATACTACTAACGCCATCTAGTATCTAGTAGCGGAACTTACATGTTAAAAATTGTTTATTTTCTTATGTTCTTATTCATAATGACTTATCGGAGGTTTAAAAGTTCGCTAAAATGGGTTCGCGAAAATTGTCAAGACTTGTTATTCATAATAGTTTTTTTACGATAAAACGTTTTATTATCTCTCCGATAAAATCTCCGTTTAAACCTCCGATAAGTCATTATGAATAAGACCATTATTGTATACTTAATAAAGTAACAGTAGTGTATCATAAAGAAGATAATATTATATTGGCTACAATTTAATTATAGCAGTAGGAAAATAAAAGCTTAGATGTGTTCGTTTCTAGTAGCGTCGATTGCGGATAGATAAACATTAAATTCAATACGGTCGTAAATCGCACTTGCGACACAATTTGCTTCTGCATAGGCTTTCGTGTCGTCTCCAGAGTGGAACAACTGAAAAATGAAGTAATAGGGACAGATATACCAGACGGTGGTTTAAAGTTTCAAACTGAGGACAAGTATTTTTAGCCTGGCTAAAATCGTACTTCATAGAATAATGAAAGAAAGAAGGAATTTTTTTTTATTTGCAACCACACTTTAAAATACTTACAAATCACAAAATATAACAAAATAATGAAATGTGAGCAGTCACAAATACGGACCCAACTCAGCATGTTGCTGGTTAAAAACCAGCGCTGGTCTTCCGTTGGGCCGTATTTGGAGGACAGGTTTCATATGACGTATAACTTGTATCATAGACACACATTTTCACGCACACATAGATATAGCTAAATAGAACTTCTCTAGTCTCCTCACTATACATCTAGTAAGTCTGTGGTAATACGTACCTACCTCATTTGGCGCTTTTTAAAAGATTAATGGTCTTATTCATAACCACTTATCGGAGGCTTAAAAGTTCGCGAAAGTTGTCAAAACTTGTTATTCATAATAGGCTTTTTACGCTAAAACGTTTATTATCTCTCCGATAAAATCTCCGTTTAAACCTCCGATAAGTCATTATGAATAAGACCATAAATTGTTACCTACATAAAAATACTAACGTGAAGATACAAACGTACCACAACCGCGCTGCACCGTCATTCTACATTTAGTTGTATTACAACATAGGAAAACCTGAAAGATTAACAAAGAAATATGATAGTTGGGGGCCTCCTCCGTGGAGGAGTTAGTAGGTAGTGGTCTACTGTGCCGGGCTGACCAACCGTGCTCGCGCAGGGTTTGTTTTTAACTTTTCCGTGGCTGGTTTTTACAACACCTTAAGAAGGAAAAGGGATGGTGACACTTGTATTCTTATTCCGTCATCACATGAACAAATTAAATTAAAGAAAGAAAAAAATATTTTTCCAACAGTCATGTGTTTATAATTTATTTTACCCAGGAAATAAAACAACTTAATAAATAAAAAATTACGAGAAAGAACCAAATTTTATTTAAACTAGTTTCATATCATGACACATAATTTTCCAATACAAAGTGCAAGTTCAAATCCTTCAAACAAAGCATTAAAAAAAAATGGTCCACCTTCTCTAAAGTCTCGCGAGGATTTACCGCCAATATAGAAATTGTGTACACCGCCATCTTGAAATATCACTTAGTACTATGAACTCCCCGGACTTACTGAATATGAAGGAGTTAAAATAAGCGCCATCTGTATATTGGTGTTAGTATTTCTTGCTCAAAGTAGTGAAATGCAATGGTAGGTACTAAATAACCGGAAAGCTGCATCATTTCAGTGACCAAATTTTTTTTTTCTGTTGGTTAACAGAATGGGTTTATCAGTTTCTTCCAGAACGTATAATCACGAATTGTAACTTAAATATCCAGTATGATATGACAAATATAAACAAAATCTGTTCAGCAATTTAGAAGTTAGGTACTATTGCGAAAAATACGCTGTCTTTGAGTAGTAAATGGCGGGCGACTTTATCGCTTGCAGCGATTTCTTTCATTTGTAGGAAACAGATTAATCGTTACTAGATAATCAATATGTGTGTATGTATGTTATTTTCGAAAGTAATGGTCTGATCATGAAAAATGTTTAATTAATAGGGAGCTACAATTTCCGAGACTGTTATAGGCTATACTTACTGTCATTATTGGTAGGGATTTTAAAAACCTGGGCCCCAAGTCCGGTAAATGAATTGTGTCACAATGACAGCTCAATGGCACCATTATGGCGCCATAGTGGCATCATCTGTGACTAAAAATCAAGTTTGGTGTCATTATGACACCATAATGGTGCCATAATGCCGGAATTTTATCAAATTTGGTAGTCCACTATTACTTTTTGTCATAATGATGCCATAATGGCGTCAGTGACTGACCATTATAACAACATTGTAATATGATTGTAATAGCAGAATTACCAGACTTGGCCACCAGGTGTACAAAGACGTGGGCAATAGCTTCTGTTATGCTTCTAATTGCTTATTATCTTTCAAAGAGATGAATTAACTCTCTCCAGCCCATTAACGTCCCACTGTTGGGCACGGGCCTCCTTCACTTTGGGAGGCATTATGGTCCACCATACCGCGCTGACCAGGCGTGTTGGCACAAGGTTTTTTTTTGAGATTTTCACCTCTTACAGAGGATTTTATCTGTGTGCAATATCTCTTAGCTGGCTTTTGCGGTACCCTGGGGAATAAACGGTCACTACATTCCATAAATAACTACGTTTAGACTCAGTGTCCCTAAAAAGTAATCATAAATATCTGACTTACAAGACAATCTGTTCTTATTTTTAACATAACTCTGTTTTCAATAATAACGCACCCTTTAAAAAAGAACTCCTTTGTTGCCACACAATTGGCAATTTGCCATATCAATGGCGCCAACCTATGTATTAATTACAAAGCGTACCGACAACCCTATTTAACATACCTTTCAACTACTCACACCCCTAGCTAACCAAAATCACTATTAAAGAAACATCAACCTTAACTTTGAAACATAGAATATAAATTCAAATAAAATGTATCACGTAATTTACATCTCAAAGAACCAAATTGTACAATATATTTTGAACTTTAAGTATTAATGGTTAAGGTCAGTTGTTATTTCTGTTTGGTTTGAATCGCTAGGGGTGTGAATTAAGATTATAATAAAAGGGACATTATTTAGGGGGAATATGACACGAAAAGCGCTTAGTGTCAACCTCATATGTCTTTGAAGTCTCATGTACAGTGGGAGTGTGTTGGCTATTTATTTAGTTGTTCGATAGAGGGCGTTGTATATTGTGAGCCTACATCATGTGTCACATTATACAATGAGATTTGCCTAAGGACTGTTTAAATAATACCCTTTGTAGTTTTAGAGATTTGTTTATTAATAATGTAGTATGTATTGTAGATTTTAGTGTGTGGGCTCTTATCTCAGGGGTATTAAATGAAAATACTTTTGAAAAGATAGAAGGCTTTTAGTTATTATTTAAAACCGACCAAATACCTGCGAATTCACGCGGAGGTTTTCGTATAATTTTTATCTTAATACTAGCTGTGTACTTAGTACGCGTGGAATCCAGATAATTTTCCCCGTTTTTGCAACATTTTTCACTGTTGCTTCGGTCCTATTAGTCCCAACGTGAGTAGCCTATAGCCTTCCTCGATAAATATACAATCAAACACTGAAAGAATTTTTCGAATGGGACCAGCATTAGTATTCAGTAAGAAAAAGTGAAGTGAATTTTCGGTGAATCTTGATCACGTGACAGCGCTCCTCTATTTTTATTGGAGGAGCGCTGTCACGTGATCAAGATTCACCGAAAATTCACTTCACTTTTTCTTACTGAATACCACTGCAGTCCTGAGGTTAGTTTGCGAAACAAACAAGATCTTCAGCTTTATAATCTAATATATAAAATTCACGTGTCACAGTGTTAGTTACCGTACTCCTCCGAAACGGCTCGACCGATTTTCTTGAAATTTTGTGTACATATCCCCTAGGTCTGAGAATCGGCCAACATCTATTTTTCAAACTTTTTTTTTTTAGTATGGCAAAACAACGTTTGCCGGGTCAGCTAGTATTAGTATAGATATTCGTAACATATACTCGATAATACCGTCATAATTATGTCGTCAAGATTATCATCAATTTACATTGAAAACATTTGTTGTATGTAAGCCCCATGTATGTTTGTTGTATTCTGGTTTTAGTATTTGTTGTTATAACATCAATAGACATTATCATCTCTGAAAATTTCAACTCTCTAGTTATCACCGTCCCAGAGATAACGGGTCCTCAAATAAGGGATACCTGGGATAGGGGCAGAATAATAATGATTATTAGTACCTATTTGTTGTTGTAGCATGGTATAAAAATAAACTGTGAAATTTTCGGTAATGTTGTAATAGGGCGTGACCAATTACCCTGGTATGGGAACCCTAAAACGTAAAACGTCAGTAACCAAATTTTTCCGTCAAATCGTCCGTGTGGTGACGGAATTACAATCATCGCCACCCTACTTTCCTCCCAGAGTGTTGTAACAGCTAACTAAATCAGATAGCACCCTGTGTGTGAGAAGAAATAGTCAAATGTAAATCTGAACACGCCTGGTTAGCGTCGTATCTCGCTCTCTCCAAGCCATTAACGTCCCACAGTTGGGCACGAGCCTCCTCCAGTATGGGAGGGACTGTGGTCTACTATACCGCACTGACCAGGCTTGTTGGCATAGGGTTTAGTTTCTCCCACAGAGGATTTTATCTGTTTACAATATTCTTTAGCTGATTTTTACAGCACCCTAGAAAGGAAAAGAGGTGATGACACTTGTATTCTTAAACCGTCAGCACACGGACAGCGTCGGATTTTTTGGATTTCACCCGCGTTTTATTGAGCCCTTCTACCCCAATTTACACTAAACGGTCTTATTCATCATGACTTATCTGAGGTTTAAACGGAGATTTTATCGGAGAGATAATAAACGTTTTAGCGTAAAAAGACTATCATGAATAACAAGTTTTGACAATTTTCGCTAACCGATTTTAGCGAACTTTTAAACCTCCACTAAGTCATTATGAATAAGACCATAAAAATTAACAAATTGTACAAAAAGTAATCCTTTTGAATCATTCTATCTATTATAAAAAACTGGAGCAAAATGCGTTACGTTGTTTGGAAGTTATAAGCTCACATACTCGTATATATGGGATATACATACAAAAATAACGACTTTGTTTTATAATAAGTAAATATAAAGAAGTCATTATTTTTGTATGTATGTACCTATGTGAGCTTATATCTTTAAAACTACACAACAGATTTTAATGCGGTTTTTTAATAGATAGAGTGTTACTAAGGGATGGTTTTTTGTACAATTTGTTAGGATTTGGTTTTTAAATTCCACGCGTGCGAAGTAGCGGGCTACAACTAGTTAGTTATAAAATCTGCGTAACACAAATAAACCTTTCTTTCTTTCTTACAAAACTAAGTACATAATGTTTCATGGTACATATTGGTGCTACATGTTGATAGCAGCTCCTCCGTCCCCTCCGAGTGTCACTGACGTGGAGTGCCTCGCTGTGAATCAATTTCCTGTCCCTCCGTTATGCCACTACTTGAGTACTTATATATTTTCTTTTGTTATATGTATATAACTAGGCTTTATATACCTACAACTTCATGACTTGTCCAATTTTTATTATTAAGGGACCTCAATGACGTTTTTCTCTCCGTGTGGTGACGGATAAGTGTCACCACCCCATATCCTCCCAAGGGTGCTGTAAAAGTCAGCTAACGAATATTGCATACAGATAACATCTTCTGTGAGAGACAGAAAACTCGAAAATAAACCCTGTGCCAACACGCCTGGTCAGCGCGGCACAGTAGACCATAATACCTCCCAAAGTGGAGGAGGCCCATGCCCAACAGTGGGACGTAAATGGGCTGGAGAAGCAGAAGAGAATGACGTTTTTACGTAGTCGGAATATTTCTTATTAACACGCTTAAATTAGCTTGGATAGTTTCTATGTGTGTATGTATGTATTAATCTATGTAACGAAATATTTGAAAGTGATTCTCACCCACTTAATAGTCGGATTCATCAGAATTTTTGCACACATAATTATGGACTAATGACAACCCAAAATTACGAAATATATTCGAGAATATCCGCTGCCCGCGACTTCACTCTTCGCTTTATATGCGTCTAAATCCGTAAAAGGTGGTTTTATATTAATTCTTGTTTACAATGTTAAAAATGATTGATTCTATTTTTGTGTTCCGTGCCAGAAAGGTAAAACACAGACTTCGCTGTGTGTCCGTCTGTCAGATTGTATCACTGGAACGTTGATTGCTAGAGAACTGGCACATTCACCGTTTATGTATATCAGTTGATGCTACAAAAACAAAATTAAATACTCATCATAATTATTCTGCCCTTATCTCGTTATATGGGGTCCCGTTATCTCTGGTACGGTGATAGTTAGAGAGTTGAAAACACAGTTTGCGTATATCAGTTGAGAGAGTACAATAATGTACACCAAATGACATCATCATCGTAACTCTCCTGCCTTTATCCCGTTGTTAGGGCTCGGTATGACGAATAAATTATACCAATAACAGTAAGGAACCCAACGTGCGTGAGTTCAACACTTACTTGACCGGTTTTTCAATATCCCAATATTACTTACAATTTAGCAGCACATTTTGGATTACAAAGCTATTTCATTTTACGCAGCGTTCAGCAGAAAGATCCCTTCACTAAGGATTTGAGCGAATGGAATTTAGGTATAGCGAAGGCATCAATAATTGAATCTGAAGGGAGGATCACCTCGACCCTCTATTAATTGCTGGAATTAATTCGTCCTTTCTGCGTTAGGGTGGCTTAGTAATAGATATAGCATCGCAAATTGTAATATACGAAACTAGAGACCCAATTTGGCTTTCTACGGCTTGTAGACCACATTTATGCGTATATAATTTCTTTCACGTAGGAGGCGGATGCAAGTTTTCTACAATATTATATTATCGCCACGATTATGTTACGCCTAGTTTACACAAATTTTTGATAAAAATAGATACCTACTTCAAACTTCCATTGTTCCGTTTATTGGTGAAAAGCAGTAATATTATCCGTTTTATTGTTTTTGCGATCATCATAGGCATACCTATAGGCGAAAGCTGTGTTACAGTTGACTTTTTATTAAACGGACGAGATTTACGTACACTATATGACTTTATCTAATTATCTCTTTTACTTAATCACTAGCAGTTGCCCCCGACTATGTTTGAGTGAAATCTAGACTACAAACTTTAACAAAAAAGGCATTCTCTTGAACCACTCTATCTATTAAAAAAACCGCATCTAAATCCGTTTCGTATGGCTATGCTAAGGCGTATATACTATTCAAAAATACTTTAATGATCGAGTGTTTATTAATTAATAGTTTAATAAATTAATGATAATATTAATATGTATATCTTTATATTTTGTTTTTAAATATTGTATGCTCTTTAACCAGGACATAGTGATACTGTATTTTATATTTTTGTACCTATTTTACCTATGACCACAACAAATTAAATTTGATTTGATTTGATTTGTATTTTTTAAGATTTAAGCTCACATAGGTAAAAACAAAAAGTTTGTTAAAAGATTAGGTAAAGATTTTGATTAAATAAATCGGTCACATTATACGAGTATGTATAAGTATAACACGTATAATATCTCGTGTATACATAAAATACCAAAGTTTTTGGTTTTCCTTTTTAGGGCTATTAAATAAAGTACCAGTAGGTATTAAACAAGTTAATCACTGCCGTTTTACACAGTAAGCAATAAGGTCTATTTCGGACAAAAAATGCGGTGGGCATAATCTTAATTGATTTTTACAGAACTAATGAGCTAACTGACTAGCTACGGGTATTTCATCCTGTCCACCTTGGTAACAACAGCTTCGTTTGTTAGGATGTTCATATGATATTAACATCTTGCGTTATCATTATATTCTCTAACATGTGCGCTGTTTCGGGAGTTTTGCAACACATAACTACTTAAAAGTAATCATGATACGATGAATGAATGATGACAAGTAAAATGAAAGCCATTTAAACACACAAACATTCACCAAATCGATGTTTATATTATAGAAACTAAGAATTTGTTCAAGACTAGATTAGCTGAGCTAAATAGTTAAATGGGTCTATCGTAAAGACGTGGAGACAGACGCTGCAAATTTTGCTTATTTATACAATCTGGTACAAATTATTAAATAACTGTGTTTTCTATTACAAAAGAAGGAGCTTGGCATATTTGTAAATTTCAAGATATAAATTCCTCTATCGACTCCTGGTCAATCTGGTCATAGGCTTCCATAAAATGCCACAAATCGCCGCTCTATGCCACTTTTATCCAATCTTGATCATATTGTCGTTTCATTTTGTTAGGTGGTTTAAGGTCTACGCCACTTCTTCGTGTTGGGAGCTTAAAGTTTCAATATAAGAGAAATACAATTAAATTCATGAAGGTACTAGGCGTATATTTTAGAAAATCCTTCTATTTGGGCTTGTTTAAAGACTATAAATATCACTTTCACATATCGCATTGCATATCCATTTCACATACGAGGTATTGCGTTGCACGACGCGACACTGAAGGGTGTTACCCAAACCCCCTACCACATACACTCACCCTAAAGAGCAACTTGCGTTTAGAATCAACCCTGGCACGATACTTTAAACCCTAATACACTGTAGCAAAGGTTATATTACAGTGTTAATTACGTGTAAGAGGACACTGTGTGTGGTGCTTGTGTATATAGAGGGTGCTCCCTGTCGCCGAACAAACATGGCGACTGCTAACGAGGTTTTTGCGAGTGCTTGTGAGTGATTTCGCGCCTAATTTCGACTTTGTGATGCATCATGAGTTTTGAATAATTTAGTCGAGGTAACTTCATTTGGATCCATTTGTATAATACAGGCATAAGCTAGCGATGTTACGCTGACCAAACGACCTGGAACAAAGTTTCATTCTGCGTGTTCCAACCCTGCTTTGTCTAATATTGTTTTAAACTGATGCGAAAATTTTCGACAGCAATGTTTATTTCCGGCCAATTCTCTTGTTTATCTTACAACTCCGTTATCCAGTTAAGTAATTCGTAACCTCCATCTTTTCTTTGATATTTCTGTCTTTCTTCGGCCATCAACGTATTTATCGTCCTTTTAGTCAGTTGACAACTAATGTGGTCTTGTCTGATATAATAGGTGGTGTGCTAGCCTCTTGGTGTTTGCCCTACCAAATAATCATATCATGATCAAACTACTATTTACTAATAACATGACAATTCAAAGGCTACATCAGAGAGAAAATTATGTAATTCCGGTTAGGACTTTAGCTACACACTGGAGACAGAGACAATATTGGATGCGAAGGCTTTCGACCAAACCGCAGTCCGTGACCATCCCAAATAAATAACCAATTGTATAATGTTATTTATCTAATTCTTATTGCTACACAAATCACATTTATTTAAATACTTCGGCTGCAATTGCTCTAGTTGGCATCTATCTATAAGATAATTTGCTTAATTTGAAAAACGTACAATATATTTAAATATCCTAGATATTATATTTTCTAACTTGTTGCATTGTCATCAGTTCTTACTATGTGGGCAAGATATCAGATCCAAGCCAAATAATGCCAAGAGCAAATAGGTGAAAATCACTTTAAAAAATTTCAAGAATACTTGCACTAATAGATAGATACGAACGCTGCTAATAAAACTATGTTAACAAAAAACAAGCTCATAGAAATCCTACGTCTATCCTTTAGTATGTAGTTTGATAGTTAGAAAACAGTAAACTCGAACCAAGTTCAATTGTGTTCTGACATTTTTAATAACAAAAACCAACTTATCAAACGGAAGATGTTGTTCACTTACCACCAGTATAAAATGAACTACATAATAACACTATAAAACCCCTTTTGAGTCTAAATAATACACCTTAGGGGAGAGGTGGTAGGTCATAGAAGAGTAGATGGTAGTACAAATGAGATCGACAAAGATGTTTGTTAAAAGAGCATTGGGCTCTAACAAAACGTTATTAAATCTTATTTCAGGGATAAAGATATTTTCAACTGAGCTCTTTTGTTGCGCTATGGCGCCTTTTCATTGCATTATTATTATAATGTGTTCTCTTGTAAGTTTAGTTGGGTTATTATATTCTGTTTGTATGCACCTGGTTCAAATGATTATTATTTTTAACATTAAGTGAACCAGCCGAGTAAATTCAAGCAAAATCTTTATTAACAGCATAAGCTATTAAAGTAATCTATAATATTGGAAAAACTACAGGATTAAACTGACATAGTCCTATATCATTAACGTAATGTCATTAAGAAATTTTATTTTTGAAATTACAGTCTGCAATTACTGTTAGCTTTGACCTCTTGCTATGAGCAAATTTTAGATGAAGGAAAATGTGTCACTCTCGAAGTGCCATTTCAATTTCACATCTATAGCTTATCCCAGAGTTCGAAATGTTATTTGACGTTTACTGTGTTGCTAGGTAATTACACTTTTAAAATAGTCATGACCTCCAACCGTTTTAAACAAAAAACTATACGTAAATCTTTAGCAGATTTATATAATTTTGTAAGTTAATTAAAGTTGACTATTTTTACGGATTCATACGACCAGTGCAACCCTGTGTATTACTTTATTTCTGAGATATGCGCATACAAACTCACTCACTCGAACAAATAACTATTCTTACTAGAGTTCAACATGGTGCTAGGCTCGCCAGAATCATAGAACAGTACAATGAGAATCAAATAATGACTAACCGTAAAATGGCGAATTTTTAACCTTGTTTGTTTTTGAAGCGTTGTTTATTTTACTTTATGTTATTATACAAAGCAGTGATTCCCAATTTCACCCACGTACGACTTCGCAGGCAATAGCTAGTACGACATTTCTGGTCGGTTCAAATAATCGGTAATAACCGGGATAAAAAAGTTACGGTTGGCCAACGCTATTGCCAAAAATGTGGCAACATTATTTTTAAGTTTGACATTAGCATCTCTCAAATAACATAACATTTCGAATTCTGGGACGGATAATAATAAAAAAACTTCTCTTTATTTTAACATGGCCAGTGTGTTTGTTTAGATGGCCTATGTCCTTAGGCACAGATTTACCGGATGGTGTGCCTATGGCTACATCATTTACCGGCTTGAAGCCACATAAACATCTATGTGAGCGTGAAATATGTCGTATATATACGTCATGATGAAACATTATTAGTCAATGAAGTACGATTTAACCAAGCTAAATTTTTTCTAACACTTGCGCGACTCATCTGTTTAAATAAAAACACTTTTTACGGATTTAGACGCGTATATTTGTTTTAAATTTTGCCCCGACGTTTCGACTTTGCAGTCACCATGGTCACGGGTGAGACTGAGCTGTAATGTGTCTTCTACGATCAGTTATTACAGGGTTTACCCACATTCGATTTTAATTTTACATTGACCATAAAGATAGACTTTTACTATAAACTATATCATATTACATTGTGCTAATATACAAACAAAACAAATATACGCGTCTAAATCCGTAAAAAGTGGTTTTATTCAAGCTACATTTATTTGTCTTCAAGACTGAACGCGTATAGGTATACTATCTGGTTAATATGTGTCCTTAGATTTTTGTATAAAATAAGCTTTCCTTTAACTGTTTTTAACCCATATTGTAGGTATTTTATATCACAATTGTACAAGTATTGTAACGAATAACCCGTATTGCCTGAGGTTAAGCCTCAAACAAAAATTGACGGTAACAATAGCAAAAAAAACATATTCTATAGATAGCTAAACACAAAATCGATTTGAAAACATCGCATTGTCGATTCAAACGATTAGCCTGCAGCGGTGACAATGCACCAAAATGGGATGAAAATGTCAAAACACTATCTGTGATGACAATCTAAAGCGATACAATACAACATAAGCATAGAAAACACGCAAATATAAACCTTTTACCTTTACGATAATGTTTTTGTAATATTTAAAATAAATTTGTCGTCAACTATGGATACAATACAAGCATTTGAAGTAACACTAGAACTTGTTCGGATATCATTTGCCATTTTTTTTCTGCGTTTAATTGTGCAGTCGCCAATATCATTGAATGAGCTATTGAACTAAGGTATTGCTGGCTAAGTTGAACATTTTTGTTGTTTCCACCAGGAATATAAGGATGAATGCAGTAGTCAGTTTTTTGTCTTAAAGTTAGTCTTAGTTCTTTTGTGGTTTTTGTTTTATGCATTTCGCGTTTTCACCTTTATGTAATTGTAGTACAAAATTTACAATATCTACCTAATTGTAATAACTTACAACAGTCAATAAAGTAGTTTTATAATGATATGCTTGATTGTTTTACGTCGAAATTTAAAAAAAAATTGACCAATCGTATAAATGAAGCCAAGGAAAAATGTTTAAATGGCAAATGGCACTAAATCTGCTATGAACTGCCTAACTTTTTTGGAAAAGCCGTGACGATAAGCTGTTATTTTTGACACACTACAATATAGTATTTAAACATAATAAAACCTCTGCTTAATCAAGTCTTGGAAGCCTAGGAAGACAAGGAAGTTCAACATTCTAAAAGCTGTGTTTAGTCAATAACCACAGTTTTTAGAATGTGGAACCTATTGGCTTCGGAAATTTTAAGATGTCCATTTAGTTAATAAATCAAATTATGGTGGAAAAAGTGATTACCGCAAGCGTGACTTTCACTTTTTCCACCATAATTTTATTTATTAAGTAAAAGCATAGCATGTCAATTGCAAAATTAATAAATTACTTTAATATTCATTTACGTTGCGGTTAAAATAGTACCAGAAGCAAGCAAATTAAACTAATGATTATGTCTATAAAGACGACTCCATCGTGTCATGTTCTAAACACTGGTGAAGGATAGCGTCTTACCCGCAAATAATTGGCCTACAACATCCACTTGCCGGAGGGGATTTTCGGATTAAACTTTATTACTACAAAAAACTTCAAGTTAGACCAGCCATTGTCATCGTGTCAGCTTTGTGACAATTCACTATTTGTTGGATTCATCAGACCTTGTTATATGAAATCTGAAGATATTAGAAGGCAGCAAATCTTACGTATTTGAAATGTTAAGTCCCTCTTTGTAGAGAGTTCTTCACTATGATAAGTGAAATAAACCAATAGGTGTATTTTGGGATAGAGTTTAGTATACTTCGTCTCATAAACATGTTAATAATAAATACAAGTCTTAAAGAGAGAAAATTTAGATTGCGATTATATTAAGGTGACCAGGCTTGTTGGTACATGTACGCTTATAGTTACGAGTTTTCCTTTTTTAGATCGTTATGGGTAGGTCCTTAAAGTATCTTCTTCTTCCTGCCCTTATCCCAAGCTAATTGGGGTTAGCGCAGCACGTTTTTTCTTTTCAGCCTCTCATCACCGTTGTGATGAGAGAGAAAAGATGATTAGACTGTGTAAGAGGCGTTCCTCTCACACAGTCTATCCATCTTTTCTTTGGTCTTCCTCTCCTTTTATGGCCATCAACATTCATATTCATCACCTTTTTACTTAAATGCCCTTCATCCCTCTTTATTACGTATCCATACCAGGACAGACGGTTCTCTTTTAACTGTTCTATTACTGGCGCCACTTTCATGTTTCCTCTTATAAAATTAGTCACTTTACAAATTATATGTCAGTAAAAACTTATATTATAACCCACAATATATTTATAGCGGCGAATTAAAGTTGAACAAAAACAGCGTTTACTTTACAACATTTTGGTGACTCCAATTAAAACGAATAGTAAATTTTGCATAAACATTGATATCGTCAAGTAGGCGTCTAGCTAAAATTTCCTGTTTTCAAAACACGAAACACTAGTTGTTGAGGCGTATAACAAGAGAAGTAAGGCATGGTTTAGAAACGCGGCACGAGCTGCGACAGGGCCGAGAGCTTGCTAATTGCCACTTGAGCGCCAATTACGACGACGATACGCCAGCGATGCGCGGTGGTCTTTGCTTTTGTGCCTCCATTATATAAAATAATGATCGCTCTAAATGTCAATTTGAAATATATGTATATTCTATTTTTGGATTTATATAAAGCTGTAATAATATATATTTCAGAGATTTATACGATAAGTGATTTTCAAGCAATAGAAATTACTCTTATTCAAGAAATATTCTGGCACATTTCTATGACATATTAAACACTACCTTCTCACGATGCCACTGTTTCAACGCATGCCTCGCTTTTCGAAACCTTTACTTAATAAGGTCTAACCATTGCACCATTAAAAAAGTAGATAACTAAGTCAGTAATAAAATAATCTAATATATAAAATTCACGTGTCACAGTGTTAGTTACCGTTCTCCTCCGAAATGGCTAGACCGATTCTTATAAAATTTTGTATGCACATTCAGTAGGTCTGAGAATCGGCTAACATCTATTTTTCTAACCTCTTCTCTTTTTTTTTGTATGGCAAAACAACGTTTGCCGGGTCAGCTAGTTAATATAGAAAAGCTGAAGAGCTTGTTTAAACGCGCTAATATTAGTAACTACTGGTTCGCATTGAAAAACTAATTTTCTGTTGAATAGTACGTTTATCGAGGAAGACTTTAGGTCATACATATAACATAACGCTGCGACCAAAAGGAGCGAAGCGTTAGTGAAAAACTTGGCATAAATGGGGAATATTATCCATATTTGAGGGCTTCCGTTGCGTGCACGCGTTAATGGTTTAAATGTATCATTTGTTTTCTAAACTCCACGCGTACGAAATCACGGCAAACAGCTAGTGTAGGTAACCTAAAAACACTACAAAATCAGCAAATATTTAGTATTTTCTCTAATTACTTACTACATAAGCAATATGTATAAACTTTTTGTAAATAAAGGCACGCTTAATTCTTATACTGAGTCGTAGGCTAAGTTAGAGGGGCGGGAATGAAGAGCGAGCGAATGTGAAACACTTGAGTCGAGCGGGGATTACGTAGCGAGAGCGTACCACTTTACACAGTAGGTACGGCTCAACAAAAGATGTCGTTATGTTGAGCGGTTATACGACCATGAGCACGCAGCCTGATACTTGAGTTCCCTCTTTAAAAAAAACTTGATACCGTGCGTCTAATGCTATGTTATATACCTCATATATTTGTATACTTAACTGAAGAGGAAATGTTCCTGTTTTATGTAGCCTTCGTCATTAGTTTTTCGAAGAAACAAATAAAAGTTATTAAGTATATGATAATCAAAATTGTCACATCATCTGAATTGTATGTCATTTCTTAGTAGACCAAATAGCTTCCGAAGTAAAGACCTTAAACCCCATTAGCCTGGGTCGTGGTAATACCTGAGTGACTACCACGGCCCGGGTTTCTGGGTGCGGAGAAACAATATGGGGTTTAGTGGATAGTCCGACCGCCGCCGGGAGTCCCTTCTTTCTTCTTACAACTGGACAGACAAAGTGCGTAAATGCATTCCCCAGGTTAAAAAACAACCATCACAGGGAGTATAATTTGGCTGAAAAGAATAATGGTAAATCTATCCTACTTACTTTTGGCTGAAATCACAGATAGAAATTTTTACCAATTAACGTAGAGTATCGTTTCTTAGAGAGTAATATTTATGAATGTAATGTCTATATAACATTTAATTATAATATCGACTTGGTTTTCTACTGTAATGGCATTGTAAACTTAATTTAATAAATAAATAAATTTGGCTGCAAAATTACTTCCTCTCAGCTTTACGTTAATAATTTAATATTCTGTAACTATTTAATGATAAACTACTTACTTTTTGCACAATCGATGGATTAATATTCATAATCGCTATAAACAATGTAAATGAAATACAGAAATGACAGAAACTATATAGCTACCTAAATGAATACATAAACGCCGGCGGCCATAAATAATAAACAGAATGTAAACAAATCAAAATCATAAAGTGATGCGCGAAACAAAATTATACGAAGCGTGTTCATGAATTATACATGAAGCGACACAGCAGCGTGTTCCCGAGTAGGTATCATTACTAGCCTCTTGTGCGTAATTAATCGCTAGGGCTGCCCATCACAAGGCTTGCTTTATTAAATTTTAGCGCTTTCCAACCACCCTCCGCCTTCCACAGAGGGGTGAGAGACACCCCTACGGGATGAATAGAGCCATCACTTTTACTATTCACTGCGGACGGTGGATTAGCGAGATGAATTTCCTGATCCCCGAGGGGGTACAAATTGTGCGTATACCTCCCCCACTATTGATGCGGATTTAGCCCGATTGCTTCGCGATTATTCACAGATTGTAGACATATTTTTAGCTGAATTGTAATTAAGTCTGTAGCGTGTGAGTATATAGGTGACTTGTGAGTGAAATATAGGCATTAATGGTTGGTTTGACGCACTGAAATTCTCATTTGTAACTTTGAGTAAAGTTGTCCGTCTGACGTCTTTTACTGAATATTATGCCTTCGCTTGAATGTTACTTTCGTTGTAAAAAAAATGCAAGCATAAAACACTCAAATAGTGTCCAAATTAACTTTAAAATACAATTTATTATAACCCATACATAACCCTAAATGCCGAAAATCAATCCATTACGTATTAACATAAACGCATACACGATAAATGAAAGAGACGAAAGGCGGCTAAGATGTCATTTATATTAATCTGTATCAATGTTATCATGCTAGAAAGTTTCTTAAATTCCTTATTTCCGGACATTGTGTAAAATGTCCATGAATCCATGAATATTTTCTAAGTTACTTAGTTTCAATCTAAAAATATAATTACATTAGAACGTAGCTATACTATTTTGGATATCGAACCCCCACCGACACGTGTTGAAAATAGGACCTTAATCTCAAAATCCTTGTTTTTATGTTCAGTGCTTTTTCTCAATCCAGAACTGGCAAGAAGATTTAAGACCTGAAAATCTGAATCCTGGCAATACAAAATAAACTCCTAATCATGCGGGATTACGAGTTTTAATTTCGTTTTCATTAGTTACCTACATTCAAATTGTGACTGCATTAAAATTTAAAAAAATGTGCCAATTGGCTTTTCTCTTGTCCACCAAATCCATTTGTGAAGCTAATGAAACGTTCGTAACCAATTCAAATTTCCATCAGCGCAGCACCGCCTTTTATACAGGGGGTGGCGTAATTAATGGATAAGCCTGTGCCTGTGGATAAGCCTCCTACTGCGCTATACGAATATGTATATTTTTAATTAATCCTATGTATGGTCTTGAAAAAAATGGCATAAGTCATGTTTTTCATAAAATGACTACTTTCACTAACCAATTATGCTACTGTTGCCACAATTTTCAATTTATGAAAAACATGACTTATGCCATTTTTTTCAAGACCATACATAGGATTAATTAAAAATATACATATTCGTATAGCGCAGTAGGAGGCTTATCCACAGGCACAGGCTTATCCATTAATTACGCCACACCCTGTATACGCATGACTATGTGCGTCCGTCCATGCACACTTATACGCCCTAGGGTGTAATATTTTTCACCCCTACAAAAACATACCATCGTTTTAGCTCCAAGCGAGAATTTCGCCCTTTTATCCCAAGCACAATACACGTTCGTTATTTTTTTATTATAAACCGACCCAGTAAAGCGCAGAATCGATGGCCGCTGGCGAATAGCTACCGAATCACACAGTTAATTATTGACACATCCGTTTTTTATTCGGTTCCCTGGCATCAGGACTCCATTGTGGCTCAATACTATTTCTTTTGTACAACACGATCCTGAAACTGGCTATTTCCTTACCTTTGTAGGGTACGTTTTGGGCACAACGCCTTTTGTTCCTGTGAGTTATTGTTCCGAAATTACTGGTTATCAATTTTCTTGAAATGTTTTCTATGAAATATTTTTGATGGTGTATTTGAAGGTTTTAAATTATTTATTATTAGAACTGTTCTTAGAAATTCTTTTTGGAATTGTTTTTTAATTAAGGTTGTCTTTTTCAATCCTCCGTAATTCGTATAGAGAGATGTGACCTGAACAGAGTCTACAAACCGGCCGAATATGTCCGTGAGTGTCCAAGAAATTGAAAGATTGTTGGCAACTAATTTTGTCTCCTTCGTAAAGAATCTCCCGTGGTAATAAGTTGTCTAATGTTAGAATTTCTTTTCGATAAAAATATGATGTCCAAATTTAGCCAAAAATAACCACCGTATTTGTTAACAATAAACAAGGGTAATACGTACTTATCGTGCGTAGAAGATATGTCTGAACAAACAAACCTATTCAAGTACGGTATAAGTACTTTTGGTTAAGCTTATGAAGATTTTACTGTCAGAAAATAAAAAAAGCTCGAAAATTGACTCACTGCCTAAAGTTTCTTATCCACTAGACCGAAGAATAGAACCTTGAGGTTCCTTACCAAGTAAAACAACAACATAATGAATTATTCCAAAGTGAAACTTGATTATTCGAATGGAAAATATGTTCTCGCTGACAGTTAAGACGGCACGATACCAAATTATGCTCCATACAAAAGTATGGGTATCGTGCTTCGGCTTCCGTTTTTTCTTCGCGAAAGTTAAACCGATTTTAATAGTTTTTGCGTTATATTATAGATAAAGAGTATATCTATGCTTCTATCACTTTCTTTTTTTCAAAACATAATAACTAAAAGAACTATTACGATCTGAAAAACCCACTTTTTTCGGTTTTCTTTAGATAAAGTTGCAGCGTCTATCACACAAATTTGCTTAAGTTTTACCACAAAAAAAGATAGAATGTGATAGTGATAGAAGCATAGATATACTCTTTATCTTTAATATAACGCAAAAGCTATTAAAATCGGTTTAACCTTCGCGAAAAAAAAACGGAAGTACGAAACGTCTTTTTTCAAAGAATTTGTAGGTAAAATCCGCTTCATCTATATTTGTCCCTTTCAGCGCGGCGCCTCAACCTAAGGCAAATACCTAAATGAGGAGTACAGTACCCTCTTAAGTCAGTTGTAAAGAATGATAGAACTTTTTATCGCAGCACGATTTGACGAGACGTAAAATTATGGGATTTTGGACATTTTTCTTTATGCCCCCGCGACTTTGCCACGCATTTAGAAAATTTTCGTAACATTTTTCACTGTTGCTTTGTTTCTATTATTGGTCGCAGCGTGATGTTATATAGCTTGTAGCCTTCCTCGATAAATTATATTCAAATTATATTATGGATTAAATTCAAATCGGACTAGTGGTTTCTGAGATTAGCGCGTTCAAACAAACAAACTCTTCAACTTTATAATATTAGTATAGATACCCCGGCTTCTCGCTAAAAAAACTCAGAAGTACGTTATGGAACGTAAACCTAGATCACACAAATGATTGTCCTGACCGGGAATCGAACCCGAAACTTCGTGAACGGCAGTCCGTTATATGAACCACTAGACCACGAGGCCATAAATGACGCCATAATGGCGTCAGTGACTGATCATTGTGACAACATTGTAAATAGCAGACTTGCTGGTTATTCGGGACTTCTTACACTTTGGAAAGAAGTTTGGTGTACTTATTCCATGCTGACTAAAATTAAATGATCCTATAAGGTTCTGTTTTTTTACGGAACCCTAATAACTACTAGTCCTGAGGCAGTTTTTAATCAATGATCTGCTGATGGCTACGGCGTGTTGTCGCGGTGAATAATTGAATAATTTTTGTTGTAATGAAATGTGAAGCGGCGCTTACCGGCGATGGGACTACCTAACCCGATCTAGATAAAGGGTTGTATCACGCTCAACACGAAAACTAACAGATACAATCGGTTTCCGATAACGTACATCAAGCACGGAAACAAACTCTCAAAAAAATACCACCACAAATAAAAATTGAATGAAATATTTTACGACTTTTAAAATAGACTCGGCAATTTCAATCGATATTTCAGATTGGAATCAAGTCGTAAAATTACATTCAAAGTCGATTTAATGATGTGATTTATTACCACAGGTCATAAAATTATTGCTTTAATAGTGTGGCCGTCGCGTAGTTAGGGTAGTGCAAATGACTTTTGTGCACGAGGTGCCGGATTCTGGATGTTTTCTTTTTTAAGTGTGCTATATCTGTAATCTATTATTCATGGCACAAGCAGCGAATTTTTTTTTTTTTTTTTTTCGTGAATTTTTGTAGCTTTTAGAAGACACTATTACATTTTTCTTTAACGCAGTATTTTTCTCTAGCAACATGGTTGGCAATTTGAAAAGAATGTTATCTATCTAAGAATTTAGCAACAGCTCAATAGAGACAAGAGATGTAAGTTCAATCCTTTTTATTTAATTGAGTCGGTGTTCCCAAAGACAGGTATAGAGTTTAGGTCTTTTCATAAATTTGAAAGCGTGCTGTATAGACGTGGAGTAACGTGATATTAATACAATTCGGTGCAACCACAAAGCTTTGGCATCGCCGCACTTCGCCGGCAATCATATCATCGTCTTTTTAAATATTCTATTCGTCTTTTTCGTCGGCAACCGTTAAAGACGCTGGTATTACATATTGACTTCGCCTAGATAGGTCTGGGCTGTATAATGTACAATCGTTATGATACGTTTATAAAGCATTCGCTTGTAAAACGTATCATAGCGATTGTTCGCATTTATTTATTGGTTTATTCATATCAGCAGATTCAATTCGAGATTCTTGCAAAACATTCTCGATAGGTGGCATTGCATATCAAAAATGCGATGTAGACTCAATCGAGGAACGTTGTGGTGGTCAAATTGGTTAATGTTAGCACGACCGCAATGAGCTCAGTTGGCAGAGCTACGGAACGGTATTCCGAGGTCGTGGGTTCAAGTTCCGCTTGCGGTGATCACTTTTTCCACTACAATTAGATTTATTAAGTAAAAGCATAGCAAGTCAATTGCAAAATTAATAAATTACTTTAGATTCATTTTTTTATTAAAATTTTTAAGTCTATAAATTCTTCAGTCTCTTATAATAAAGCTTAATAGACTGCCTTTAAATCTCTCAATGTAGTTGGTAAACCTGTTCAAATATTTCGATAAATTTTGCTCAAATATTAGATTTATAATTGTTAAAACAAAAGGAGATAGATAAGATATTTATAGAATGATAAAAAAAAGCTATGAAAAATCGAAAAAGGTTGACGCGGCTATTGAAGTGAAGGGATTCCATCCAACAGTTTTCTCAAAATCAACAAAAACTAAAATTTTAAGCAGACAATAGGGCACCTAATTCTTAAGTACATATAGGTAATAAC
This sequence comes from Orgyia antiqua, assembly GCA_916999025.1. NCBI lineage: Eukaryota > Metazoa > Arthropoda > Insecta > Lepidoptera > Erebidae > Orgyia > Orgyia antiqua. The sequence goes on from OU779869.1 coordinate 20,834,830, forward strand.
GTGACTTATATGATCTGAAAAGATTACCTTTCAAGGCGATAAGAAAAGGAAGGAAATAAGCAACATTACCTAAATTAAAATATCAGCCATTGCGCATTGTAATTATTTCACGAAGAGCTTTTTAAACATAGATATAATTGAAAATGTCTATTGATACCTAAAAGGTTGAAGGTATATTGTGTAACATCTTTTCTGTTGAAATGTTTGTTAAAAAGATCTCGAGTTTTTTTCCAAAATTGAAGTGAAACTCGTTGTGTTGTATTCGTCGCTAACTTTTCATGTCTAGCGAGGCTCGCGTAATGGAAATGACAAGTCCTAATGTAACAAGTAACAACTGAAAACATCCCGTTGGACGGATGTAACAAAGCATTCATTTTCTGATGGCGGTAATCTCGCCGAAGGGCACTATTGTTCGTCATTTTCTCTCTGGATTTATATAGACTTCAGGGTTCTCTTGTCGAAGGACCAACTTTAGAAATACTACGCATTGTTTATTTGTTTTTGTGTTTAGCTAATTCATATAGTTTAATTTAATATAATTATCCGTGTGGTGACGGATTAAGAATACAAGTATCACCACCCCATCACTCCCAAGGGTGCTGTAGAAGTCAGCTAATGGATATTGCACACGGATAACATCTTCTGTGAGAGACGGAATCTCGAAAATAAACCCTGTGCCAACAAGCCTGGTCAGCGCGGCGCAGTAGACCATAATCCCTCCCAAAGTGGAGGAGGCCCGTGCCCAACAGTGGGACGAAAATGGGCTGGAGAAGATATAGTTTAATTATCGATTCGATCGATATATCTAGATGCCTGCAGCAAAATTTCAGCACTGCATATCACGAGACTCCTCCATAATAGAAGTTTCCCTAGTCTACTATACCACTCTGACCAGGATTTAGTTGAGAGTTATCTGTCCCTCTTAGAAGATATCTGCTTCCATTCCTTGGCCAACAATTGCACTCCTAAACTCCCTAATAGGAGGATTTAGGTTTCTGACATATGTTCCTCTTCTATTCTTACTTCCTTAATTAACCATAAGGGTAAAACGATATTAGTTTTTAGTGCTAAAATCGTGCATATAATATATTTTGTATTTAACCATATTATGGTGTCAATGTTAGCGAATACTTTAATAACAATATTAACCCATATTGTGGTAGGTATTTTATAATTATTATTTCTATATTTAATCTCCAAGATAGTAGACATTTGAGTATCAAGGTGCTGGTTGATAAAGTACCAAGCAGCACCTTGATACTCAAATACGACTCGAACTGGCTGATTTATTTTTCTTTCACGTATTTTCTTTTAAAAAAAATAATAAAAATTAAAAAAAAGTATTGTCAAGGATGGATCTCGTGCTATGATCGTGCAAAAAGGAGCGCTGGATGACAACGAAATGACGGGAGTGTCGCGGGTGGCGACCCCTTCCACTGTAAAAATGTCATTGGGAGGGGCTGCCTACAAGACGACATTTTTACACCCGACCGAACTGATAGATCTTATACACCGATATATTTACAAGACATATTAAACCATGATACGAAGCAAGAAGTATTACAATTCTCCCGCTTACTTATATTTGAATTTTTTAAGCATCAGTCAGTATGCGATAAATCGATAAGTAGGTACTTATACGTGGCGACCCCTGAGGGTACAACAAATTGCACAGATTTTACAATTTTGTGTTGACACACTCAAGGGTTGTGGCGTTTGGCGATTTCCGTTTATTTTTGGCAACATTTTTTTTGTTAAATCTTAGTAAATGGACATTTCAATTTTAGTTATCTATGTATTATATAAAAATAAGTCGGGTTTTCCTTCCTGACGCTATAACTCCAGAACGCACGGACCGATTTCCACGGTTTTGCATTCGTTGGAAAGGTCTCGGGCTCCGTGAGGTTTATAGTTCTTTTTAGGGTTCCGTACCCAAAGGGTAAAAACGGAAACCCTATTACTGAGACTTCGCTGTCCGTCCGTCCGTCCGTCCGTCCGTCCGTCTGTCACCAGGCTGTATCTCAAGAACGGTGATAGCTAGAGAGTTGAAATTTTCATTTTTAAATTTTTTGTTTTTTACTTTTTTTTGGTATGGCAAAACAACGTTTGCCGGGCCAGCTAGTCATCTATATTAAGTTTATGTACTATCTTAAAAGTAGCAAGCTATTGACTATTCTATTTCGAGGTTTAACTTTCTATTTTCCAGAGGTGAAAGACGCTATAAAATATCTATTGTCGTTCTTGTAATCTTTGCTTATCTATACTTATAATAAATCTTTAGAGAGGTCAATTCTGTACATGAAATATATTTTCAAAATAACTATCAGGGGGCGATTAGTGATCGATACTGATGCCAAAAATGCAATCAGTAAAATTGTTGTCTGTCTGTCTGTCTGTCTGTCCGTCTGTATGTTCCTTATAGAAACAAAAACTACTCGACGGATTTTAACGAAACTTGGTACAATTATTCTTCATACTCCTGGCCAGGTTATAGTATAATTTTCATCACGCTACAATCAATAGGAGCAGAGTAGTGAAGGGAAATGTTGGGAAAACGGGAAAAGGTGCTCCATTTTTTAAGCTTCCGTCGCGTGTGCAGCCTTAATGGTTAAAGCTACATAGAAATCATGTATGACCGAAATATTCTACATAAAATTGTCTAAAAAATATCCCGAAACAGCACATATCTATATTTTATGGTTGACTATCCAATTACACGTGTAACTCCTGATAGCTTAGCAGTTCGTTCATTCTGATTATATTTGTTTACTCTTACGTTTATAATACTCTCACTCAAGCAGTAGTTAAAAATGTTGCAAAAAAGGGATAATTTAAATAAAACTACTTTTTACGGATTTAGACGCGTATATTTGTTTTAAATTTTGGCCCGACGTTTCGGAGACTTTGCAGTCACCATGGTCACGGGTGAGACTGAGCTGAACGTCGGGCCAAAATGTAAAACAAATATACGCGTCTAAATCCGTAAAAAGTAGTTTTATTTAAACAGATGAGTCGCGCAAATGTTAGAAAAAAAAGGGATAATTTCCTAAATTCTACGCGGACGGAGTCGAGGGTAACAGCTAGTTATGAATAAATAAATAAATATTCATGGACATTTCACACAACGTCTTCTGGTCCCAAGTTAAGCTTATATGCTTGTGTTATGGGTACCAGAATACGGATAGAATATATATACTACTTTTCTTTTTTAAATACATACTTATAATACATAGAAACACCCAAATGCAGTACAAACATTTGTATGACATTTATAAACATCACACAAATTATTGTCCCGAGCGAGAATCGAACCGAAATAGAATACATATAGGTACTACTACTATAAAAATAAAATAAAATAAAGTTGTTATTTTTGTATGTATGTGCCTATGTGAGCTTATATCTTCAAAATTAGGCTACAAATTTTGATGAGGTTTTTTTCTGATAGATAGAGTGGTTCAAGAGGACGGCTTTTTTATTTAATTCGTTATGATTTGGTTTCTAAATTCCACACGTACAAAGTTGTCGGCAACAATAATAATTATAATTTTTCTTGTCTACAGATGTAATTGCCCAAGAAATGAAGGGACAACAAGCCGAACTCTCAGAGACCATCAGTCATATGACGAATACGTCCAGTCCAACGCCCAGCAAGCCAACCACCCCAGTCACTCCTGAGAAACTCTTCACTAAACAAAGCTTTGGTAAGTGGCTTCTATGTAGCCTTCTAACATCATTTAAACATTGGAATCATTGACGTAGCAAAGAGGAGCGTTAGGGGTAAACCCTACCAGAAATTAAACTAAGAACTGGAAACCCTCACCAAATCTAAATCCTGGCTATGCCCATGATGAGATAACACTACACTAATACCTGTCCATCTGATACTTTTCTCGGTCCACTACTAGGTGTAAGCCTCTTCTCATAACAACCACAGCACGTCCCAGAGTCGCCAGCTATCTTCGTTATACCAGTACTAAGTAAGAACTAGAGAAAAGTAGACGCATTATCAAACTTTTGAAAACTGAGAATGAATGTAACTTATATTTTTTCTATATTCTAGTATGCTACTGGCAACTTTACGAACAACAATACGAATTTCTAAGTTCCCATGCCGCTTTATTGGCTGGCTTCAGTATCCTCACAATGTATTTATGATATCAGTAATAAAAGTTGCCTAGATTGTACATTAACTTTATAATTTTCATTCACATCTTAGTTCTGTTACTCATATGACTACTGGTACAAAAAACTCAACGCAATTGTACGCAAAGGCATCACGCTCATTCTGCCCCAATGCCTTTCCATATTCAAATTATCAAATCTGTCGATCAGGGCGCGAACAAAACGCTATTATGCCTATTACAAGTTTTAATATTACAAATGTTCGGTCTTTGTTACAAGTGTGCATCTGCCCCTCATTTCGTTGCTCGATTGTATGGAATCGGCGTTAGATTTCATGTACTGATCAGTTTTTGCGTGATACCTACCTACCGCGGGGATCCTGGGTTTTGGAGTTTTAATTAATACCCAACTGCAAAGGTGAGACGACTTAAGTTGGTGCCTATTTTGCTGCACCATGAAGTAAACAAAATATGTATACAGTGTTTATTGTTTGTGTTGTGACAGATTACAACATTCGCCACCCCATTTCCTCTCCAGAGTGCCGTGAGAGGAAGCTAAGGGATAATATAAACAAATAACAGCCTATGTAAGAGACAAAAATTTCTAAATGAAACCCTATTCCAACAAGCCTGGTTCTGAGGTGGAAGAGGCCCGAGCTCGCCAGTAGGAAGTTAATGGGGTGGGGAGAGAATGAGCCATGGCCCTTCTAATACAACTGAAATTACTAACCGCTGCTTGCTCAAAACCAGAACAGTTAATGTCTTTGTGTGACTTTTCAGTCACCTTAAGGAACCATGATGGCTGAGAACTCTTCGAATTGTCGAGTAAATTACAAAGCCCAAATGAAATCATAAAATTTGTATAAGTTACTAGCTATTGCCTGCGACTCCGTACGCGTGGAATTTAAATAAAAAGTCTCTGTTTTGGCAACATTTTTCAATAATGCTCCGCTCCTATTGATTGCAGCGTGATATTATATAGCCTATAGCCTTCCTCGATAAACGAACTATCCAACACAAAATGATTTTTTTTATTCGAACCCGTAGTTCCTGAGATAAGCGCGTTCAAACAAACTGTTCAGCTTTATAATCTAATATATAAAATTCACGTGTCACAGTGTTAGTTACCGTACTCCTCCGAAACGGCTTGACCGATTTTTATGAAATTTTACATGCGTATTCAGTAGGTCTGAGAATCGGCCAACATCTATATTTCAAACCTTTTTTTTTTAGTATGGCAAAACAACGTTTGCCGGGTCAGCTAGTCTTATATATAAAATTCACGTGTCACAGTGTTAGTTACCGTACTCCTCCGAAACGGCTTGACCGATTCATGTGAAATTTTATATGCGTATTCAGTAGGTCTGAGAATCGGCTAACATCTATTTTTCAAAAGCCTCCCCCCCACTGACATTTGTATGGCAAAATAGCCTTTGCCGGGTCAGCTAGTATTAGTATAGATTTTCTTTTGAAAATCTATCTTATAGTACGGGATCCGTAGTACATTTTTATACTTGATTACTATCAAGCTGATTTTCTGTGAGTAGCTTTATTATGACGAGACGCCCAATAATTTTCTATTCCAAAATCTCGATTGTGGTAGCTAACAGAGATAGCAAGGATAAAATATCGTACTACCCGTAAAAAAAAGACGTAAGTGAACTTGCGTCAAAAATTTCAAACAAAAATTTCAAAAAAATTTACTTACTGCTTTCTTCCAGTAATAGTACGATATTTTATCCTTGTTACCTCTGTTAGCTACCACAATCGAGATTTTGGAATAGAAAATTATTGGGCGTCTCGTCATAATAAAGCTACTCACGGAAAATCAGCTTGATAGTAATCAAGTGAAAAAAATGTACCACGGATCCCGTACTATATAGTTATATTTAGGTCCGTAATAATATTTCTGTTGTTTACCTAAAGTAAACTAAAAGGAATTATATAACTTGCGTGACTGTGTATCTTTATAGCATTCCTAAACAACGGAATCGATTTCGTATTTTTTTTTTATTTGAGCTGATTAGGTGATTGGATCAAAGCTGTGTAGGTTTTATGCTAACTAAATTATTCGGTCGATTAAAAAGTACCATATTGTAGTCAAAATTAGTTGCTATACCTAGGTTTTAGTATTCCAGAATATATTTTTATAACGTTCCTTTATCACACTACTAGGTGTTGCCCGCAACTTTATGCGCGTGGAATTTGAAATATAGGTACACCAAACCTTAACAAATCTATTAAAAAAATTGGTCAAATGTGAGTCGGACTCACGCACGAAGGGTTCCGTACCATTATCTATGCAACATAAGGCAACGTTATTAGTATCGAGCAAGAAACGGTAAAAAAATCATGTTTGTTGTATGGGAGCCCCCCTTAAATATTTATTTTATTTTATTTTTAGTATTTGTTGTTATAGCGGCAATAGAAATACATTATCTGTGAAAATTTCAACTCTCTAGCTATCACCGTTCTTGAGATACAGCCTGGTGACAGACGGACGGACGGACAGCGAAGTCTCAGTAATAGGGTCCCGTTTTTACCCTTTGGGTACGGAACCCTAAAAACCGCATCAAAATCTGTTACGTAGTTTGGAAGATATAACCTGACATAGGCACATACATACAAAAATAATGACTTTCTGTATAATTTAACTTTGTTATTGACTTTACTAGTATTTTGTATATTATATGTAAGTATAACTTTTAGCTAACTTTTCGTAGCAATAAGAAATTGAGTTACCTTTGATTATTATTAAGGGAATACGGTAGCAAAAACCAAATTCTTTTCGATCAGTCTAAGAGATAGCTATAGACAAGTACGCACTTGACTGGCTTTTTATGTTTAAAAATATAAGAATTATGACGCGACTCGTGGTGCAGCGATAGTGCAACCGGTTGTCGTTCTCAATGTCCTGCATTCGGTTCACGCCCTAAACAATTAAATTTTTGTATGATGAATGCATTGCTTTTAAGGTGTTTTCCATTTTAATAATATATGTATGTATTTTTAAAAAGAAATAGCTAGGTGTGTGCCTAATCTGAATTCCCATAACAATAGCAATTAGCTAAGCTTAGGACCGATGGACATTTTATGAAATGTCCCTACTAATATAAAAGCAATTTAAAAATATAGCCACTCTTACGAATAACATATTTAAGTGCTAATGTAATTTACTTAATTTTGAAATGTCACGACTTATGTGTGCTGTAAATATAAGTTAATGTATACATGTGTGAGTGGCAAGCGTCGTCCAATCGTCACCATTCGCGTGAATTGTAGGCGGGGCTTCACACCAGCGCTTTGGACTCCAAGCGATCGATTTTATTTGAGACTTTTATTAACTAATCTCCTCGGATTAATGCAGTAAGCTATTTACTGTTGGAATTTGATTTATATGTTTACTAACCATTATGGTGCGCGTGGTGACGGATTAAGAACACAACTGTCACCACCCCATTTCTTCCCCAGGGTGCTGTAAAAGCCACATAAGGGATATTGAACATAGATAACATCATCTGTGAAAGATGAAAAACTCGATAATAAACCCTGTGCTAACACACGCGGTCAGCGCGGCATAGTAGACCAATATTCCTCCCAAACATCCGAAACACGGGATAAAATCCGAAGGCAGGCCACATCGTTAGGGAAGAAAAGTCCTAGAGTGGCGACCACGTACCGGACGACATCCAAATTTGATTCAGAAAGAAACATTAAACCAAGCCCATGTTTTCTGTGACAAAGAAGTTGTCACATAATCGCCAATCAAATGTTATTTTTAATTATTCCTGTCATATTCCTGGGTGCTGTAAAACTCTCAGTACACTGCTAATAGTTTATGATTGCGTGTAATATCCACACTACGAATTTACACTCAAAAATATACTACTGGCCCTTCTAATGACTGTTATTTTCTTCATCACTCTCTCCAGCCTATTAACGTCTCATTGTTTGGCACAGGCTTCCTCCACTTTAGGAGGGATTATAGACTACTATGCCGGGACGAAATTTTTCTACATCCTACTCCATAGAACAGTTATGAGTTCTCAAGGGGTATAATACCTAAAATGTACAAATGTACCTCACAGTTAGGTACACAAAAAAGTGAAAACGTGACATTTCCCTTCAACATTTAGCCACCTAAACCGTTTGCAAACAGCATTGAGACCGGGACGTGAGTAAATGAACGAGGGGGGGTAGGGGGTCCTAAACAAAAGGTGCGATACCCCACCACCCACTGCCACATCGACCCGAGCCGAAGGGTGGTAAATATGATGACCATGGTTTATACGATTTTTCAAGACATTTTTACGAGTTTTCAAGCAACATCTTATTGTATCGTGATAATCTATTTTACTATGTTTGTGTTATAGTACTTCTTACTATTTCTACTAATTTACATAGGTTTCTTACAAGAAAACACCAAGTGACAGTCAATAAAGTTTTATCTGTCTTAGATATTTAGGCCAAAACTTTTGTTCAATAAATCTAAGCGGGCGAAGCTATTATAACCATTCTAATCGCTTCGCCCAGTAAAATATAAATATACAGACGAATTGAGAACCTCCTTCATTTTTTGAAGTCGGTTAAAAATAAACTGGGTGAAGCGATTATAATGGTTATAATAGCTTCGCCCAGTTAAAAGTTATGAGGTAACAAACATAAAAAAACATACAGTCATATAAAGTCGGTTGACCTTTTTTTTAAAATACTCAATTATTCATTACTTTTTATAAAACAAAGTCTTTATTTTTGTATCTTATGTGAGCTACGACGGGCTTCGTGGCGTAGTGGTTCTTGTACTGAACTGCCGTTCACAAGGTCACGGGTTCGATTCCCGCTTGGGACAATCATTTGTGTGATCAACGACGTTCGTGTCAACACTCCAAGGTCCTTGAGACTTGACATTATGCTGAAATGGGCCCTATTGCTGCTGACCGGACATTACATTTTTATAATTATATGTAGCTTATTTCTTTATGACAACCTAATTTGTTTAAAAATGTGTGTTTTGTTAGTTCAATAAAAGTATTTTCTTTCTTTCTTTCTTTCTTTCTGATATTCATAAATGTCATACAAATGTTTGTACTACGTCTGGGTATTTTCTATGTAGTATAAGTATGTATTTACAAAAGAAAAGTAGTTTATATATTATATCCGTATTCTGGTACCCATAACACAAGCATAAGCAGCTTAGCTTGGGACCAGAGGACGTTGTGTGAAATGTCCATGAATATTTATTATTATTATTTATTATTATATCTTCAAATCTACGAAACAGATTTTGATGCAGATTTTTTAACAAATAGAGTGGTTCAAGAGGATGGCTTTTTGTATAATTTGTTAATGTATTTTACGCGTACGAAGTTGGGGGCCACAGCTAGTTATTTATAACAAGTAAAATATTCCTAATAATATAAATGATATACACCGTATGCGGGCGGGGTGGTTGTGCTTTTTCGTGGCGCGTGTCACTTGTGCGGAGGGCGAGGGCGCGGCGGCCGACACTGCGGGCGTCGGGATCCGGCGTCCGGGCGACGTTGCCATGACGACCACGCCGCGACACCCTCGACCCACCCATACAGGGTTGACACACAAATAAACTAATATTTAGAATAGAATACTCTTTATTGTACAATGTACATCTTAACAATATTACAGTAGATACTTAATATTAAACAATTTTAGAATTTATAGACAAGTATAATAGGCGGTCAAGTCATGTTAGCCTAGAGCCTTCCTCGATAAATGTACTATCCAACATTGAATAAATTTTTCGAATCGGACCAGTGGATCTTAGGATTAGCGCGTTCATACAAACAAACTCTTCAGCTTTATAATATGTATGTATAGATGACAATGATATCAAAAAGAATTTTACACACATAAGGTCATACCTTTTTCCTAAAGGAGTAGACAAAGACTTTAGAGCGCTATAAGCTACGATCTAAAGCTTAACATTGATTTCATCTTGAATACTCTTACATCTTGTGCTACGTACTGGATCCGCTTTTAGAAGTGCGTACTTTGAAAGATTAAGTCAGGAATAACTGAGTATAAAAAAGAAAAAAGAAAAAAAAAAGGTAAACCGACTTCATGTGTCTTTGAAATTTGAGAGTTTTCCTCGATTCCTCAGGAGATAACCATCCGATCCTGACTTGGTGCCAATGGGACCACACGGGAACCATCAGCTTTAAAATAAAAAAGAATCATTAAAATCGCTTCTCCCAGTTAAAAGTTATGAGGCAGGTGACAAACATACAATAAAATAAAAATGGATTTAGAACAAAATAAAATACACTTTTCATATGCATATACCTATTCTAAATTTAATATTATTTTTTTACAATACAATACCTACATTGTACAATCAAAAGTGTCAACCCTGATATTGAACAAACCCCCTAAACACCCTAGCACAAGCTAAATCCACCCTTATAAACAAGTAGATACGAACCATTGCTCACTTATATACTAGACACATAAGGGGCCGTATACATAAGACAGTACGGTCAGGCGATGTAAATAACGCGAGATAACTTGAGAGGGTCTAATGGAATAGGGAATCGTGTTTTGGAAAGTGCCCCGGAGAGAATGTTCTCGGTTGTTAGCTCAATAACGGTCGACATCCATGTTAAGTGAAAGTCGATATGGGGATTAACTTTATGTTCCTTTCATACTTTGTAACTTACAAAATGTCTAACTGTTTATTACGTACTCGTAGAATGAGGTTCTATCGGCAATCATACAAAATTACTGTAAAAGACTTTTTAAACACGTACTTCTTTTTACTAATAAAACAAAGAACCATAATAATATTTTAATATGTACAGATTTACCAGATGGAGTGTCTGGCTGCATCACTCACCCGGCTTGAAGCCACATAAATATTTATATGTGCGGGAATAAAGTATAAGTATATATAAATCTAATGAAACATAGACTAATACAAAAAGGTATTCTTTTCCTAATGTCATCTTAGTTTTATAGTTTGTAACAGTGACGTTTGTAGTTTGCGTAAACTGAATTGTCACTTGAATTGAGTATGCCATATTTTTTTAGACTATGAAGTATGATTTAGCCAAGTTAAAAGTACGTGTCTTCAAGATGGAACGCTTGCAAGAAGTATATTAATATATAATATCTATGATAAAAAAGGAAACAATGAAATAAAAAACCATGGAGTTTCTAGTCTGTTCTTCTCTATAGGATTCCCTTTCGGAACAGACGCTTAGCTTCTGAATTTTTAAAAGAGCATGTTTAACTTGCTACTTAAAATAAAAATTGACTTAACTTGACTTTGATTTCTAATGATATTCCAAATTTAAGTCATTCGAAGTCGCAAGAACCAGCAGTTATTTATGTATTAGAATGTTCTTCCTCGTCTGTTGTTTCTTCGTCTTTTACTTCTTTTGCTGCGTAATTTCTTATTACTGTTTTGTTTAAACCGTCGGCTGTAGTTGTCTGAAATATAAATCTTTTCTTAGGCCAAAAACTAAAAAAAAAAGCTTGAAAGCCCTGAATTTTTAAATTGTTGCATTGTCATCGGTCCTTGATATGTGTGTAAAATTTCAGTTTAATCCGACTACTGCAAGTGGGTGAAAATCACTTTCAAAGATTCCGTTACATTGATTAATACATTGATAGTTACGTACCGAACTGATTAAAAAGGCGTGTTAAAATTCTAAATTAGAATGTTTCTTATAACAATCTTGAATTATTAGAGATAAATAGAAGACGAGCCTCGTGGTTGAGTGGTTTATGTAACGGACTGCCAATCAAGAGGTCGCGGGTTCGATTCCCGCTCGGGACAATCATTTGTGTGCTTTTTCTAATTCTCATACAAATGTTTGTACTGCGTCTGGGTGTTTCTATGTATTATAAGTATGTATTTACAAAAGAAAAGTAGTATGTATATGTATTCTATCCGTATTCTGGTACCCATAACACAAGCATGATAAGCTTAGCTTGGGACCAGAGGATGTTGTGTGAAATGTCCATGAATATTTATTTATAAAAAAAAAATCTCCTTCAAATTTGATTAAAATATTTCTTAGTCAACTGGACATATCGAAGACAAAACTTGTGATTGTATAGATATGCTAGCTGCTGCTCCCATCTCTGTACATACGCGTGAAATTCAAAAACCAAACCTTAATAAGTTACAGTAACAGAAAATAGATTCTCTTGTATCTACTCTATCTATTAAAAACGCATCAAAATCCGTATTTTTAAAGTCATTTAAAAATGACGAATTTATTTTTTAGTAAAGAAGTGTATATGTAAATGAAGTTCTTCTTAAATAAATAAATATTCATGAACATTTCACACAACGTCCTCTGGTCCCAAGCTAAGCTTATATGCTTGTGTTATAGGTACCAGAATACGGATATAATACATAGAAACACCCAGACGCAGAACAAACATTTGTATGACATTTATAAACATGATACAAATTATTGTCCCGTGAGGAACCGAACCCGCGACCTCGTGAACGGTAGTCCGTTACATGATGCACTAGATCAAAAGCCCGTCATGTAGTAGCCCGAAGTTGTAGTATTTACTTACCGTAATCATCTTGTCTTTATAAAATTCTCTTATATGAGTACATTTGCGACCTTTGGCATCTGTTTGTATGTGTGTCATTATATTTTTCTCAATAGTTATTATAGATTTCACCTGCAATATTAGGTATTATAATGTTAAACGTTATAATACTCCTCTCCTCTCCAGCCCATTTACGTCCCACTGTTGGGCACGGGCCTCCTCCACTTTGGGAGGGATTATGATCTGCTGTGCCACGCTGACCGGGCGTGTTGGCACAGGGTTTATTTTCGAGTTTTCCGTCTCTCACTAGGTACCTAATAATCGTTAACTAACCCTTTTCTCCTGGCAAAAGATATAGATCTGTTGTCAGAAATACAGGATTAATTAAACAAAATACAACAAATAGCTTGTTTGAATACACAAAGAGTTTATTTTTTTGTTTGTTTGAACGCGCTAATCTCAGGAGCTGAAAGATTTTTGTGTTGGATAGTCTATTTATCGAGGAAGGCTATAGGCTAAATAACTTGACGCGGCAACCAATGGGAGCGAAGCATTAGTATAAAAATGTTGCAAAATCCGACAAAATTGCCTAAATTCGAATTTTCTAAAAAATACGTTAAAATTTAAAGATAATTGGGACGTATTTTGAATTTTGAGTTCTTCTTATCATCTTTTGAGTTGACGTTCGTTTTCACAAAACCTTACTTATAACATCTTACTGTGACACCATCAGGTCGCTGCTCATCAAACTCTTCACCCAAGCTGAAGACAATCGTTGAGCTGGTCAAAGGTGATATAAACTCGAACCTATAGCCGCCATCCTCGTCGCATCCCAATCGTACACTCTGTTTTAGAGTTAGTGCTACTTTACGTGAAAAATAACCTAAACCTGTGGGAAAATATTTTAATTTATTAATTTAATTTCTTTTTGAGTAGTTTTTGTTTAATTTAAGTACATTTGTATTGAGAAAAATGTCATCTTAATAAAAATCAATTGCTCTTCGTTAGTCTCGCTAAAACTCGAGAAAGGCTTGGTGATTTTGGTCTCTCAATATTCGTGAAAGTCCAGGGAAGGTTTTAAATGGTGACAAAATATAATAATTGGGGATCGAAAATTCCACGCGAACGGAGTAGCGGGCATTAGCTAGCTGCTTTTATAAATAAATGTGAATATTTGTAAAGGTCTTTGTTTCAATGTTCAAGTTGTTCAATCAACAATTACGCTAATAGCCAAGAAGTGGCTAAAAACACCGGTAAAATCGCAATTATTGGCGAGTAATATTTACTTATTATAAAACAAAATGGTTATTTTTGTATGTATGTCCCTATGTGAGCTAGAGTTATATCTTAAAAACCATGGAACGGATTTTGATGCGGTTTTTAATAGATAGAGTGGTTGCAGAGAATGGCTTTTTGTATAATTTGTTAATATTTTTAGCTAGTTTTTTTTTTATACATAAGAAAAACTAAATTTAGTATTTATGTGTAAGAAATATTTATGCAAATCACACATAATCATGAAATATTAGAAGAAAAATTACATCGAAAGTTTGTAAAAATAAATACATTTTTATTGCTGCAATAGATTTTTAAAATAAGTCAAATAAAATTTAAATAAAGATACATAAATACATACCAATATAAATATAATAATCTTCGAGGTTTTCCGAATTAACTAGTTCGTAATATCGATCTAGAAACACGTCCATGTTTTGTTACACTGCTACATGATATGTAACATGTGTTATCTATCACTGATAACATATCTATCTGTTATTGATATTCAATTTATAAGTGGAAGCAGAATCACCTTGGTTCCTCTGTACCAGAACCCTTTGAAATAATTTATGAAATTATCCAACTAATAATCTTTACAATCCATCAAATTACCATTATTGAGCACTCTAGCCAAATATATCCTTACTAATATTATCCACCAGCTTTTGACTACGCGTATTAAGTAATTATATTATATAGTATATTTAGTAAATTTTCCCCGTTTTTGCAACATTTTTCAATTACTTCGCTCGTATTAGTTGCAGCGTGATGTTATATAACCTATAGCGTTTCTTGAATAATGGACTTCTATCATATCCAACAGAAGAAGATTTTTTCAAATCGGGCCAATAGTTCCTGAGATTAGCGCGTTCAAAGAAACAAACTCTTCCGCTTAATCTAATATATAAAATTCACGTGTCACAGTGTTAGTTACCGTACTCCTCCGAAACGGCTTGACCGATTCTTCTCAAATTTTGCATACATATTCAGTAGGTCTGAGAATCGGCCAACATCTATTTTTCATACTTTTTTTTTAGTATGGCAAAACAACGTTTGCCGGGTCAGCTAGTCTTATATATAAAATTCACGTGTCACAGTGTTAGTTACCGTACTCCTCCGAAACGGCTTGACCGATTTTTACAAAATTTGACATGCGTTTTCAGTAGGTCTGAGAATCGGCCAACATCTATTTTTCAAACATTTTTTTTTAGTATGGCAAAACAACGTTTGCCGGGTCAGCTAGTCTTCTAATATATAAAATTCACGTGTCACAGTGTTAGTTACCGTACTCCTCCGAAACGGCTTGACCGATTCTTCTCAAATTTTACATACATATTCAGTAGGTCTGAGAATCGGCCAACATCTATTTTTCAAACTTTTTTTTTTAGTATGGCAAAACAACGTTTGCCGGGTCAGCTAGTATTAGTATAGATACCAAGCTCTTTCTGTTTTGCGCTCTTTGACGCCAAATCTACGGGAACAATTTCTACGAAGTTATGTATAACGATAGCCTACAGCCAAATAAAGGATATAAGTAAGTTTACATATTATGATCCGAAATAAAGCTAATTATCACCTGGCGAATCAAACTTCCATCTGTACGAAGTCATGGCCAATGGTCATTCAATGGATATTGCATACCACATCCTCTGGTCCTAAGCTAAGTTTATTGTTTGTATTATGGGTACCAGAATACGGATACAGTGGGTATTATACTGTTTAAATTTCATAAATCCATTATTTTAATAAATAGAAAACGCCCATCAAATTATTTTGAAATCTTTGTAATCCTAGAAATAGGTTCCTATTTTAACGTCTTTTGTAGAATATGTAGATAATCTGCTCTCCTTCCTACCTTTTTGGAACGAAGTTCCTTATCGCGCGTTGTGAAAGGGGGCTAGACGGAAAAAATTCTTACGAAAAGTTGTCACGACACTTTTTGCTATAGTAAGCTATTGTAAGCTGTGCGGCGTCGCATGTTTCTCTGTCTGTCTCTCTCTCTCTCTTATAGAAAGCAAGCCAGATATTTTCATTTCTATTTCGCATTGAACAGTGTGGTGTCGCGACGATTATTTTTGTTGAGTGTATACAGGTTTTTTGTAAATAATAAATAATAAATAAAAATAAAAAAATTATCGAAAGGAACTTCGTTCCATCCGGGTGTCCCTTGACACCTCTCAAGTTTTTTTGTACATATTAGCGTAATGGTTATATATAATAATTTTTCAGGTGAGAAGAATATATACGAGAATGCAGAGGTAAAAGTTGAAATACCATCACCAAACAAAAGACCAGATCCCTATGTAGAAAGTGCTGTTGAAGAAAATGATGGTACGTATTTTTCAGGATCTACTTTTTTGTTCCTCATAGTTGAATAGTATTCTAGTATTAATAAAGTAAATCGCGTTCTGAACTTATTCAAATCAAATTATGGCGGAAAAAGTGATTGCCGCAAACAAGGTACTTCACTTTTTCCGTCATAATTTAATTTATTAAGTAAAGCATAGCATGTCAATTGCAAAAATCAATGAATTACTTTATTCAAATCAACCAAAAAATCTGCCAGGAAACTAGTACTAGGTAACCCATTGTTTAAAGGGACTTGACTAAGAGGAAATCCAACTATTTTCACTACAACTAGTGTGCAAACTACTAGTGCAGCCATTATTGTATTCAATTTAAATTAAGATTTTTATAAATGTGTTAAATCAAATAAATAAATTCTTGTGAGTATATAATTGGAGGGACTATGTAAAGAAAAACAATGAAAAGAAAAAAATCCATGGAGTTTCTTGTCTGTTTTTCTCCATAGGATTCACTTTTGGAACAGACATCTAGCTTCTGATGTTCTAAAAGAGCTTGTTAATCTTGTCTACTTAAAAAAAAATTATATTTATTATTACGCGTATATTTGTTTTAAATTTTGGCCCGACGTTTCGGAGACTTTGCAGTCACCATGGTCACGGGTGAGACTGAGCTGTAATGTGTCTTCTACGATCAGTTATTACAGGGTTTACCCACATTCGATTTTAATTTTACATTGACCATAAAGATAGACTTTTACTATAAACTACATATATCATATTACATTGTGCTCAGACTACATAAAATCAATAACATTATTTTAGTTTCTAAAATACATTAACAAATTGTAACAATATAAAGAAATTTTTAAATTATATAAGGTGAAACATACATAATTTTATCATAGACTAAAGTTTTAATTATTATAGAGGTAGTATACAATATAGCAAGCAAAACTAAGTTTATATACTTAAATACAATATTATTTACATAATAACAAAATCTCTAAATCCAAATCTAAATCTAATGTCTAAATCCGTAAAAAGTAGTTTTATTTATATTTATTATTTTGAGTAGAGATATATAATAATCTTCTTAGTTCAAAAACTATAAAACACGCTTGAAAATCCTGAATATTTTTTTTATTATTGCATTGTCATCGGTCCTTGTTATGTACGCAAAATTTCAGATCAATCCGACTACTGCAAGTGGGTGAAAATCACTTTCAAAGATTCCGTTACATAGATTAATACATTGATAGATACCTACCGAACTAATATCAGCGTGTTAATATGTGAAATTTAAACTAAATGCAAGTCGTGTTACATCGGTATACTTCATAATATCCCGGATATACAATGAGGCGTTCAGCAGAAGACAAAAGGACAGACGGATCGTGGAGATATGCTATGTCTATAGCTATCTATAGACATAGCATATCTCCACGATCCGTCTGTCCTTTTGTCTTGTGAGCGCCTCATTGTGCTTACATATTTAGCTAACGCTCTCATAGTACAACGTAAAAGGTTTATGCATACAAAGAAATGTTTAAATCAAAATTTATTGTTATAGGCTTCACGGTTTCGGTTTGTGTTTTATAATAGTGGGCGCATACATCTTATTTTGTGTAGGTATGTCAGGCTGTTGGAATCAATTTAGAAATCCAGTGTTTGGTATACCTACTAAAACTAGTACCTTGCTGATACCTTTAGGTACCTAACTTCAAATTTCTAGTATTGTTATTACTCGTAGTAAACGACTAATTTACTTTTGTTACGGTCAGAGGCGTATTTACCCTAGGGCCATAGGGCCATGGCCTGGGGCGGCCAGCCTGAGAAGGGCGGCGAAAGCCTTCACGTTTAAAATTTAGCTCTATCTCTATTAATTTATAGGGCGGCTAAGTAAATTGGCCCGGGGCGTCAAATCAATTGGCCCGGGGCGCCAATTTTCAAAATACACCTCTGGTTACTGTATAAAATCCATGTATTTATTGAATTTGGCTTGAGTTTTCTTTAAAATTAATGCTTTTGCAAATACATTGACATCACATGCCATTTTATAACATTGTCCATATTGTAAATACCCGATATAATAACCCTCGCAAGCTTCATTTGTAAATCCTCCTGCTTATAAATAAATAAATATAAATATTCATGGACATTAACACAACGTCCTCTGATCCCAAGCTAAGCTTATTAGGCTTGTGTTATGGGTACCAGAACACGGATAGAATACATAAACTACTTTTCTTTTGTAAATACATACTTATAATACATAGAAACACCCAGACGCAGTACAAACATTTGTATGACAATTAGAAAAATCACACAAATGATTGTCCCGAGCGGGAATCGAACCCGCGACCTCTTGATCGGCAGTCCGTTACATAAACCACTCAACCACGAGGCTCGTCAAATATCTTATATCTTATTGATTATTTCTACAGCGTAACGTAAGTATAACGTTAGAATAAAATTCTATTGAAACAATGAATAGACTCGTTCACTAATGAAGATTCATTTATTAATGTACAAGCATTCTTTCACGTACTTTCATTAGAGAAATTGTCATATTTTCTATATTGGTACTAGTTGTGTCCCATAGTTTCACTTGCGTGTATTTCTAATGAGGACTTTTATGACGTATGTGTACCTATAAAAATAGTTTTGACGGGCTTCGTGGTCTAGTGGTTCATGTAACGGACTGCCTTTCACGAGGTCGCGGGTTCTATTCCCGCTCGGGACAATCATTTGTGTGATCTTTGTAAATGTCATATAAATGTCTGTTCTGCGTCTGGGTGTTTCTATGTATTTTATGTAAGTATTTACAAAAGAAAAGTAGTATAAGTAGTATATCCGTATTCTGGTACCCATAACACAAGCATATAAGCTTAGCTTGGTACCAGAGGACGCTGTGTGAAATGTCCGTGATATTTATTTATTTATTTTATTATCTTGTTCGTTTGCCTACTGAATATACATACATAATATTTCTTAAACATATTATAATGTCTCGAATTTGATTTTAACTACTTTTGCATATTCATTTTTGGGGGCATCTGTTCTAGTAGTTCATATAACAAACGGCTTTTCACGAGGTCGCGGGTTCGCGGGGCATGTGTGATATTTGTATATGTCGTACAAATGTTTGTACTGCGTCTCGATGTTTTTTATGTATTAAAAGTATGTATTTGAACAAAAAGAGTTTTATATAATGCCGTGCCGTATAATGGGATGACGAATTAAGAATACAACTGTCACCACCCCTTTTCCTTCCTAGGGTGCTGTAAAACCCAGCTAAGGAATGTTGTACACAAATAACAACCTCTGTGGGAGACGGAAAGCTTGAAAATAAACCCTGTGCCAACACGCCTGGTCAGTGCAGCGTAGTACACCATAATCCCTCCCAAAGTGGAGGAGGCCTGTGTCCAACAATGGGATCTTAAAGGGTTAGATCTCACTCGAGATGTAGGATATCCGTATTCTGATACCCATTGTATATTAATAAATAAATAAATAAATAAATAACACAAGCATAGAAATATTGCTTAATTTAATATTAAAATAAATAAAATATTTATAGACATATCACACGTCACAACGTCCTCTGGTCCCAAGCTAAGCTTATATGCTTGTGTTATGGGTACCAGAATACGAATAGAATAGGTACATATAGGTACTACTTTTTTTTGTAAATACATACTTATAATACATAGAAACACCCAGACGCAGTACAAACATTTGTATGACAATTAGAAAAATCACACAAATGATTGTCCCGAGCGGGATTCGAACCCGCGACCTCTTGAACGGCAGTGCGTTACACGAACCACTCAACCACGAGGCTGGTTAAATATATTATTGTTTAAATAATCATTATATTTATTTATTGTATAGGTATTCCAGGCTCATCACTTTCAGGTTTAGTAAACATTCACAAAAAGCCACGCCATCCAGAACAAGGTGATGATACAATGGAACCCATACCAAATCAGGTTACACCAGAAAAAAATATAAAAACTGAGAATAAAGAAACGCCAGAAAGTATAAGGTAATTTTTGTTAAAACTTTTATTTAAGGCACCACAAACGGCATATTAATATACATTAATGTAGTGAGAAAGAGATAGATATATATAGAAAAAAGACGAGGAGAGAAAGCAATAGATATATCTAATATATAAAATTCACGTGTCACAGTGTTAGTTACCGTACTCCTCCGAAACGGCTTGACCGATTCTTCTCAAATTTTGCATACAAATTCAGTAGGTCTGAGAATCGGCCAACATCTATTTTTCAAACTTTTTTTTTTTAGTATGGCAAAACAACGTTTGCCGGGTCAGCTAGTATTAATATAACGAGATGTATCTATAGTCATAATGTTACCGACACATATATCTGTCTCTTTCTCGCCTCGACTTTTTTCTATATAGGTACATCTGTCACCTTCTCACTGTATTAATATGCCGTTTGTGACGCCCTTTATGGTGTGTGTGATGCAATCTTTAATTTAAAGGGTTAAGTATATAAAGACCAGCACAGACTAGGTGCGTTTGCAGTAGGTACATATACGTCCCAACCATTCATCAGTCTTTCTCTGTCCACTGCCGGACATAGACAACCCATAGATTGCCAAATCGGGAGATCTTCTCTGATTCCCTGCACATTTGATAATGTCGTCAGTCTACCTTAAGGGGGGCTGCCCACGCTACGTCATCCGGTACGTGTTTGCGGGTTAACGGTAGTCATATCGTGGAGCGACGTGAGCTTCCCTGCCCATTGCCACTTCAGCGTGCTAATTCTTCGGGCTCTCTCGTACACACCCGTACTTCAACGTATCTCCCACACCTGCCCTTCTACGTATCTTCGTACCATGCAATATGGATATCAAAGCAACAGTTGTCACGTTATACGGTAGTTCAGGCATATTCAGTTATTTTTCTGAACAAGATATAGATATAAGATATATCTAAGTATATGGTTGGTTTTGGGTGATCATACAGAAGATACAGGAAAATAATGGCCATATTTTTAATAACACAATAAAATAATAAATACGGCCAGTATATACAGTATCATGTTTCAATTTTAAATACGTATTACACTCTTCCGTCGCAATACGCGATGCACACGCATTTCATCTGAGCAGGCCTTAATGTCCTAAAAACTGTGCAAGGCATTGTAATAAAATGGAACTTTTGTTTTGATTTGCTTGTATTTTTGTCTATGTTGTTGTCTTAAATGTTTTTTTTAAATGTTTGTGTTCGTTTTATTTATTTTTTTAAATATTTTGTTGTTTATATTCACATGTGTCTACTTGTAAGAAAATAATTTATAATGGTGAACAGTAATGTTGATACGCACGAAGTTTGTTTTGTGGTATGATTTTTCTTTTCATGTTTCATAGATTTGGTAGTTAGTTGCATGATATTATTGATATAATATAGATATTTATACTATAAAAGTAAATTGTTTAGTTAAATTGAATAGGTATTTTTAAAAGTTACGAATTGTTTGTTTGTGGTTTATCAATTGTTATAAAAATTATATTATGTTGGGTTCGTAATGTTATATATTACTAGTTGACCTGGCAAACGTTGTTTTGCCACAAGAATGTTAAGGGTGGACAACCCTTATCACTTAGGGGTATGAAAAATAGTAGCCGATTCTCAGACTTACTGAATATGCATAAAAATTTCTTAAAAATCGGTTGAGACATTTTGGAGGAGTATGGGAACGAACATTGTGACACGAGAATTTTATATATTAGACTAGCTGACCCGGCAAACGTTGTTTTGCTATAGAAAAATTAGGGGTACCACCCTTAACATTTAGGGGGATGAAAAATAGATGTTTTCCGATTCTCAGACCTAATGGATATGTACACAAAATTTCACGAAAATCGGTCGAGCCATTTCGGAGGAGTATAATTACAAACACCGTGACAGGAGAATTTTAGATATTGGAAGATTATAGATACGTAGTATTATTTTATTAGTAGTCACAGACTTACCAGATAGTGAATACGCGTACAATCTTGAAGACACGTAACTTTAGCCTGGCTAAATCGTATCTAACACAGAATAGATAGAAGCGGTGTCTAATAAAATATGGTATTCATGTGACATCTAGTTTTCTCAAACTACAAACGTCTCTTTTACAAAAAAATAAAACAAGTATTTTATTGTGAGAGAATATCTGTCTATGGTTCGAATTAACCCGTGGTGTGTATCACAGACAGAGGCGTATTTATCCTAGGGCCATAAGGGCCATTGCCCGGGGTGGCCAGCCTGAAAAGGGCGGCGAAAGGCTTCAATTTTAAACTTTTGCTTTATCTCTATTAATCACTAGGGTGGCTAATTAAATTTGCCCGGGCGCTAATTTTCAAAATACGCCTCTGATCATAGACACACATAGATATATATTTCACGCACACATATGCATGTGTGCGTGAAATGTGGCTTTGTCATGGTCACAGAGCACACACCATGAATCGGTTAGGGTGAGGAGAAAAAAAAAATGTATGTGGCATCAAGTCAGAGTGATGTAACCATATCCACACCATCGGGCAAATCTGTGTTAGTAGTATTATAATAGCGCTATGATATAATTAAGAGATGTATAAGTTTCGAATCTAATCTAATTTTAGTTCTGTATTTCAATATAGTGCTGCGATAATGCCTTTATTTCACTGGTTTATTACTTGACGCTATAGCGCAAAGCTATTTCATTTTACCTGTCTGATGCAGGCAAGTTCGCACGTGTGGATTCGTTCATTTTCTAGCATGTAATTTATTTTAATTATTTATATATAAGCTCTCTACCTATCACCGTTCCAGAAATACAGCCTAGTGACAGACGTACGGACAACAAAGTCTCAATAATAGGCTCCCGTTTTAAATTATACTACGAAACCATTTAAAGCAAGGGAAATACGTAACACCAAGTTGGAATACAGTCATGGTAAAAGATGGGTAGGGTGGTATAAAATATAAATATTTTCAGAATAATGTATGATAAAATGGTAAGTCTACACTTTCACAGTGTTTCTACGATTTACTACGGAGCAAGAACACATACACAGTTACAACAAGTCATCAAAGAGTTTAAAAGAACTGCTTATTGTGGAATAGCTAACATGACTATATTGTCTAGCAGAGATAAAACTTGCATTAAAGAATTCGATAGGAAAGTGTGGAGTTCTAAAGATGATATGTGTCGTAATTGTATTAAGGTAAGTCGAATTAACTCTTCCGTGTGGTGACAGATTAAGAATACAAGTGTCACGACCCCATCTCCTCTCAAAATCCTGAGAGGAGATGGGGTCGTGACACTTGTCCTTCAATATCTGTCCTTGTCTGTCAATATCCCTTAGCTGACTTTTACAGTTATCACTGTAAAAGTCAGCAAAGGGATATTGCACACAATAAATAAATAAATCCTGTGCCAATACGCCTGGTCAGCGCGGCGCAGTAGACCATAATCCCTCCCAAAGTGGGGGAGGCCCATGCCCAAAATTCAATGTTGTCATAGTAATTAGTCACTGATGGCATA
Source organism: Orgyia antiqua (assembly GCA_916999025.1). NCBI lineage: Eukaryota > Metazoa > Arthropoda > Insecta > Lepidoptera > Erebidae > Orgyia > Orgyia antiqua. Next base: position 20,858,635 of record OU779869.1, read on the forward strand.
ATGGCGAATTTTTTTGAATTGGCCCCTGGTGCAGGGATTTATTTACGAATTTTCTGTCTCACAAAAGCTGCATAATACTATACCTTCTCCGTGTAGTGACGGTTTAAGAATACAAGTGTCACCACCCCATCTCCTCCCAAGGGTGCTGTAAAAGTCAGCTAAGGAATATTGCACACAGATAACATCCTCTGTGAGAGACGGAAATATCGAAAATATACCTGCCCTGTGCCAACACGCCTGGATAGCGCGGCACAGTAGACTATAATACCTCCCGAAGTTGAGGAGGGCCGTGCCCAATAATGTGACGTAAATAGGCTGGAGAGAGAGACTATACTTAAGCTGGCTCTTACAGCACCCTTAATCAATGGGTAATTGACACTTGTATTATTAATTCGTCACCACATAACAATCATACCATAACCCCCTAACTTAAAATACAAAGTTCTCTATTCCGAGTCCCTTAAAAAGACTTTAAATAGCAAAAAGCACTTTTAACAACCAATATATTTACAGCCAAAAAATAAATACGAATCACATTGTCAATATTTCGATAATCGTAGAGTAATGGACCATGATAATTTACCTGATGCCTTTGATATAGAAGATCTAGTGAAAATTGGTAACGAGAGACGCTCCTGCCCTTATTACGGAGCGAGGCTTCTTGCTAAACGTGCAGATATTATATTTTGTCCATATAACTATTTGATAGATCCGGCCATAAGATCGAATGTAAGTATTTTAATCAGTTTTTATTTAATAAATCTCATCATCACGCCTTTTTTCCATAGGGTTATGCAGAGACACTGCCCTTTGCCATTAGTGTAGAGCATCAAAACCTGCAGGCTTTGGTACCGATTGTACATGCACAACTAAACTTATCTTAAACAAAAAATAAAAATGGATGCTATCCATAACACAATCTGGCAACGTTAACTAGACTCTGTTATTGTAAAAACTGTGTATTAAAGACTAACGATTTTAATTACTATAAATATGTACAATGAAATAGCAAATCAATCGAAATACACCGTAGTTGTTTTAATTTTTTAGTTAAGTTTAGTTGTTGCACGTAGAATTGGCACCATTCTCATTATGTCAAAGATTGATTGCAGTTTTTAGCAGTAAAGGACTGTATAAATAAATAAATTTTTGTGGACATTTCACACAACGTCCTCTGGTCCCAAGCTAAGCTTATATGCTTGTGTTATGGGTACCAGAATACGGATAGAATACATAAACTACTTTTCTTTTGTAAATACATACTTATAATACATAGTAAACACCCAGACGCAGTACAAAAATTTGTATGACAATTATAAATATCACGCAGATGATTGTCCCGAGCGGGATTTGAACTCGCCACCTCGTGAGCGGCAGTCCGTTACATGAACCACTACACCACGAAGCCCGTCTATTTGTCTATATTTAGAACATTGCTTATTAATTTTTTTTTTGTTATACTATAGATGCAAATAGATTTAAAAGACAGTATAATAGTGATAGATGAAGCACATAATATTGAGAGTATATGTAGAGACGCGGCTTCATACAGTTTCACACAGAAACAAATACAAGGTGCACTTAAGGTAATATTTTATATTTATTTTGTAGACATAATATAACATAGCAATCAAATTTAAAATCGGTTCAGTAGTAGTTTAGGAGTCCAACGCGGACAAACAACGTGGCACTTAATTTTTATTTATTCTCTCTCCGGCCCATTTACGTCCCACTGTTGGGCACGGGTCTCCTCCACTTTGGGAGGGATTATGGTCTACTGTGCTGCGCTGAACAGGCGTGTTGGCACGGGGTTTATTTTCGAGTCTTCGGTCTCTCACAGAGGATGTTATCTGTGTACAATATCCCTTAGCTGACTTTACAACACCCTGGGGAAGAGATGGGGTGGTGACACTTGTATTCTTAATCCGTCACCACTCGAAATTTTTGTTTTTATATATAAAGATTATAAAATAGCTGTTACCCGCGAATCCGTACGCGTGGAATTTAGAAAGCTTTTCCCGTTTCGGCGTGATGTTATTTAGCCTATAGCCTTCCTCGATAAATGTACTATGCAAAACTGAAAGAATTTTTCAAATCAGACTTGTGCCAGTAGTTCCTGAGATTAGCGTATCAATCAAACTATTGTATTGTATATTAGTATAGATCTGAAGAGTTTGTTAGTTTTAACGCGCTAATCTCAGGAACCATGGTCTGATTTGAAAAAATTTTTCAGAGCTGGATAACATATTTATCGAGGAAGGCATGAATGACCAGAAATAAAAATAAAACTTCTTATTTCAGGAATTAGAAAGAGTAGCTGAATATCGTTTTCAAATAGAAGATATTGAACATTATCTCAATGATTTGATTAAAATATTGAAAGGATGGAATGATTGGTATGTATCCATTATGTTAACAATTTTTTTCCGTGTGGTGACGAATTAAGAATCAATCACCTCTTGTCACCTCTCCAGGGTACTGCCAAAGTCAGCTAAGAGATATTGTACACAGATAACATCCTCTGTGAGAGATGAAAACTTCAAAAATAAACCCTGTACCAACACGCCTGGTTAGCGCGGCAAATAGACAGTAATCCCTCGCAAAGTGGAGGAGTGTCCAACAGTGGGACATTATTAATCTGGAGAGAGAGATGCTAACAATATTATATTGACAGGCCTCGTGGTCTAGTGGTTCATGTAACGGACTGCCGTTCACGAGGTCGTTTGATTCCCGCACGGGGCAATCATGTGATATTTATAAGTGTCATACAAATGTTTTAACTGCGTCTGGGTCTTTCTATGTGTTTTATGTATTTACAAAAGAAATGTAGAATATCCGTATTCTGGTACACATAACACAAGCATATAAAGCTTAGCTTGGAATCAGAAAACGTTGTGTGAAATGTCCGTGAATTATATTGAGGCCAATTTTGAAATGGCAAAAGCCTTCTAAATTCCAACGCAACAGATAGGTATATATGTCAAATAGGTATATACAATTCTCTCGTATCATCATCATCATCATCATATTTTATTGCCATAAACATAGTATACAATAAGGTGTTACAAATTTAAAGCACTTACATGTTTAGCTAATATTATAGCATACTTACTTAACCTATAATATAATACTTACTTAATGATTTTTACAATTAAAGAAATCATTAATATTGTAGAAGTTATTTTTACTTAGCCATTGATACAATTTTGTCCTAAATAATGAAAATTTTAACGTTTTTATATCTTTCGGTATCTTATCTTGGTTTTATCATCATCATCATAACATCACGCCTTTTTCCCATGGGGGTAGGCCCATGCATAGGCATGGGAAAAAGGCGTGATGTTATCACCCATCTGCTACGATCCAAACATACTTCCTTGGCTTCATCCACACTCATACATCTGGTCATACATGCCCGACAGTTGTAAGTGCTACGCACTTACCATTTTTGGAGTATCCCGGCGAAGACATCGGAGTATATTTTTCTCGGGCGTCCTCTCCCAATATTTCCACTTACCTCCGCCGTGTATATGCCTTTCGTTAATCGTCTCTCATCCATCCTCTCCACATAACCAAACCACCTAAGCATACTTTTCTCCACCTTAGTCACTACAACCTCTTTCAGACCGCAACGTTCTCTTATAACTTCATTTCTTAATCTATCTTTCAAAGTCACACCACACATACTTCTCAAAGAGCGCATCTCTACAGCATGGTTTATTTCATTAAAATTCCAAAAATGACTCGATCTATTTTCTTGAAATTGTATTTATATATCGGGTAGATCTCAGTACTTATCTATTTTTTACACCCATAGATCATAAATCTGGGGGGGAGCATCGAGCTTTCGGAAGCAAAGTTACGAGGCACGTCCAGTCATATTTATTTAATAATTTTTGTTTAGGTTTAGTAATCAAATACCTATATTAAATACAAAGGCTCCAAGTTATAATAAAAAGGTTCTACACAGTTGGGATGTACAATGTTTTGTTAAAACATTACAATCACATAATATCGGATATAGCAGAATTGAAAGTGAGTATTGAATAAATTTTTTCTAACACTTGCACGACTCATTCGTTTGGATAAAACCACCTTTTTACGGATTTAGACGCGTGTATTTGTTTTAAATTTTAGCCCGACGTTTCCGAGAGTGCAGTCACGATGGTCACGAATGAGATTAAGCTGTAAAGTGTCTTCTACGATCAGTTGTTACAGGGTTTATCCATACAGAGTATACCCATCGTAGAGGACACTACAGTTCTGTCCCACCCATGACCACGGTGACTGCAAAGTCTCTGAAACATCTAAAATTTAAATCAAATACACGCTTTTAAATCAATAAAATGTGGTTTTATTTGAGTGAGTATTGAATTAAAATGCTATATCATTCAGATTATTTTTATTAATTAACATGCTTGTATTAGTTCAGTACGTATCTATCAATGTACTAATCTATTTTACGAAATCTTTGAAAGTCATTTTCACCCACTTACAATAGTCGGATTGATCTGAAAATTTGGTACACATAATTAAGGACCGATGGCCAGTGCAATGATTTAAAAAAATATTCAGGATTTTCAAGCGTGGTTTTTAGTTTTTAAACTAACCAATTGGCATTATTCATATTTTTTCAAAATTCTTAATTCGAAAACCATTTTGAGGAATAGAGTTTCTGATCATGATCCATTAGTTTTTTTTCGAAAAATTTGCTATATTAACGATTATTTTTCCAAAAAAGCAAATGATTTCTATTTGCCCTTGAAATGAAGGACTTAAAATATTAAGGTGTTTTTAGTGATATACTACTCTGTGGTGGAGTTGAAATTGATCTATTATATCAACTTGGCAACTTTGAAAAGATGTATTACAATCTGTCTTAAATCTATCAGGAAAAGGCAATACACAGATTGTGTACAACGATGACGTCACAACATTTAAAATAAAATCAAAAAGTATTTTTTTAAAATTCTATATACTGAATATTTCAATAATATTGAAATTAGTTGCATAAAATAGACTATATTTTATGAAAAAAATATAAAAACAGTAGGTCAAAAATTATGAACAATCCCCATTATTCAAAAATACCTAAAACAAAACTTATTATTTTACATGTTTTGTACAGGTTTCAAATGTAGCACTGAAGTATTCTGTCGTAAACTACGTGAAGATCCTCGCATTTTGATTGGCGTCACACAATCTACAGCATCTCTATTAGAATCACTCACTATTGTTCTAGGTATGTTGTTGTTTTAAAATTTTATATTAATAGATAAAAACACAATAAAACATGTAATATTCACATAATTATTATTATTATATTACACATTTGAAACTGGGTTCTAAACTTATTTGGAGTTGGGTATTACCCTCTTTGAAATTGGGTTTATTTGAATAAAAATATCCTGTATGGACCATGGATGAAGCTACCGTATCAATTATACCTATTATATCAATTAAACCCCGGGCCCAAGGTGCCCCCTTTTTTCTTTTGTGAGAAAGATAAGAGCATAATAAGAGCATCATAAGAGCCCCTAAATACATTTTTTATACAGGCCCACCAAGGCACCTGTATTGGACAATTATGCAAATTATATTATATACTTTGCATAATTGTCCAATACAGGGACATTACGTATTTTTACAGGCAATATCTTATTTTTTTCTCTACGCAAGTACCATCTTCGTAATATAGAGACATTTTTTTTTTAAATAATTGTTGAAATCGGTTCAGCTGTTCTCGAGATTTGAGCTTAGCAATAAATTCAGCGATTTATTTTTGTATAAAATGTAATTATTGTGAATATTAACTTACGCTTGTTTTTACAAAGTTATATTAAAAATATATTTGTAACATTGTAGTTCTGCGATGAACTTATTTTTGATAATATTTTTATCTTATTACAGGTTACTTATTCCGTGATGAAGTAAAACATATAGATGACTTCAAACCCGCATTGGAGGCTGACGTTAAGGAGATTTATGAGGCTGGTATTATTGTATTGTTTATGTTTAGAGTTATAGGGTGATGACATACACGGTAGCCAAGGGCATTCAGAAAACAATACGGTTTCTTATATTTGTTTTATGAAATTATCTGTACTGATATTATAAAGCTGAAGAGTTTGTTTGTTTGTTTGAACGCACTAATCTCAGGAAACACTAGACTGATTTAAAAAAATCTTTCAGTGTTAGATAGTACTATTATCATGTAAGGTTATTGGCTATATAAGATCACGCTCCGGCCAATGGGAGCGAAATATCAGTGATAAATGTTACAAAAACGGGAAATATTTTCGAAATTCCACGCGTACGAAGTTGCGGGCTACAGCTAGTGTGATATAATACCCTTTCGGCGGAAGAAAACTAAATTGGAAGTAGTTAGTGTTTAGTTTTCTATGATATATTTTATTAACATTAAAATTTTCATAGTATTTGTACTAAAAACATATTTTTCTAAGTTACAATAATTAATTTAAAACTACCGGATATCCTATTCATATTTAACGAATACGATGTATTTCTAAAATTCCAGAACAAATCATTGGATAATTTGACATTACACTTACACTGTCTGAACTCAGCTATAGTAATGTCGAGTTTACACGTGGCACGTTGCCTAGCGTTGGCTTCTGGCACATTAACACCAATGCTTAGTATTCATGCTGAACTTGGCACATCATTCCCTATGATGACATCACCTGTAGGCAAAATCCCTCAAGATAAGGTAAGAATGAACCCATTTCAAAATAAGTTTAGAACCCAATTTCAAATAAATTCAGAATCCAATTTCAAAGGAATAGAGTAAAGTTGTGATATGCTCTGAATCCATTTTTAGGGTTCCGTACCCAAAGGGTAAAAACGGGACCCTATTACTGAGACTTCGCTGTCCGTCCGTCGGTCCGTCCGTCCGTCCGTCTGTCACCAGGCTGTATCTCAAGAACGGTGATAGCTAGAGAGTTGAAATTTTCACAGATGATGTATTTCTATTGCCGCTATAACAACAAATACTAAAAATAAAATAAAATAAATATTTAAGGGGGGCTCCCATACAACAAACATGATTTTTTTACCGTTTCTTGCTCGATACTAATAACGTTGCCTTATGTTGCATAGATAATGGTACGGAACCCTTCGTGCGCGAGTCCGACTCGCACTTGACCAATTTTTATATATAACCAGAAGAGTATTAAAGAAGTTAATTATGTACACACATGTCTGGTAACTAGTATCAAACCGATCAAAAACCCAATATCAAAAAATCTGATAGTTCAAAACTCAATAACGAGTTACTTCACGCTCCGATCCATGTGGGTTCAATACTCAAATTCAAGTGAGCTAAAACCCAATTACAAATACAATTAGAAACCAACTTCAAAAGCATTATTTTGCAGGTATGGATAGGAGTTGTAACGGGTGATAACAAGTCATCACAAGAATATACTTACGGCGAACTTCAACAGCCAGCTACGCGGGATAGATTCGGTTCTCTTATAGAAAGAGTTTGTGAACTAACGCCTAATGGTGTTTTGTGCTTTGTTAATTCTTATACGTCGCTGGATAATCTTATAAACAGGTAATATAAATGTTTTTCTTTTCTTTCTTGGATATAACATTTTAGTGTAAAACTAAAGAGTTTCGAAAAAAAATATTTAACAGCCAGATAGACACCGAAGTGATGTAAGGGCAGTAGTGCTACTAGACATTGATGTAAAATTTTCTTTAGTGGCATAGCACGCTTTTTGGTAACAGGAAAATGCTATGGGTTTGTATCACTTTGAAATAATTGTATTGTCTCATTTTAGAATTATTATGAATTTCCAATGGAAGTTGACAGGTTTATGGTCTAAATTGGGTAGAATAAAGTTTAAAACCCAGTCTCATATAATTTACAAACCCAATTTCAAATAGGCTCAGAACCCAATTTCAAATAGGTTTAGAACCCAATTTCAAATGAGTTAAATAAAGTTTGTTTTAAGTAAGAAAAGTAATTGCATCATTTTGTAATTGTTTATTGTTACAATTTCAGATGGAAGTTAACAGGGTTGTGGACTAAATTGGGTACAATAAAGCACGTATTTTTAGAACAGAGAACTACTGGTGAACATGAAGATATGATGAAGGTAAGGACCTATCTATTTATTAAGCTTCAAATTGTCCAATTCCAGACCGCCACATCGCTCGATGGTCTGATGATCGTTGGCGACAGAAAGTCCACAAGTTGCGACCACGTACCAGATGACGCAGCGTAGGGTGACCCCAACAAGGTGCCCTAGCCATATCGAAAAATGCCGGGGGCCGCTGGATGCAGTTAGCGCTGGACCGCTCGATGTGCCGTTCTTTGGGGGAGGCTGATGTCCAGCAGTGGACGAGGAAAAATTAATGGATGGAAATCGTCTCTAATGAAATGTTGTTCTGAAAAGAAATAAAGAATTTTAACATTTATAGGAGTTCTACGAGACAGTGGGTACAAAGAAAGGTGCTTTGTTATTAGCTGTGTATAGAGGGAAAGTCTCTGAAGGTATGGACTTCAAGGATCATCAGGCGAGAGCTGTCATATGTGTAAGATATATTTATATAACTCACACACTTGCTAAGATTAATACTTACTACTACATACTACTGGATAATTTGACCGGCGTCGTGATCTAGTTTACGAGGTCCCGAGTCCGATTCCCGCTCGGGACAATCATTTGTGTGATATTCATAAATGTCATACAAATGTTTGTACTGCGTCTGGGTGATTACTATGTATTATAAGTATGTATTTACAAAATAAAAGTAGTATAGGTATTCTATCCGTATTCTGGTACCCATAACACAAGCATATAAGCTTACCTTGGGACCGGAGGATGTTGTGTGAAATGTCCATGAATATTTAGTTATTTTACTTATATAACAAATATACCTAATTTTTGTCTATGTGAGTAGCAGTGGCGTAGCTACCAAGGGGCTAGGCGGGGCAGTGCCCCGGGGTTGAGGGGCCCTCGAGTCCTTAACAAAAATCTTGATCGAACTGATATAGCTTTTTTTAGCATTTTAAAAATATTTGTATATATAGTCAGGGGCCCTATTTTTTTATTTTCCCCAGGGCCCTTGGTTACCTAGCTACTTCACTGGTGAGGAGGCGAGTGAAACAGTTTTAATATATATTTGTTTCACAGATGGGCATACCTTATCCGAACATATCAGATATCGCAGTTAAAGCTAAAATAGAGTATAATGAGAAATACAGAGAGAGAGGTCTACTTGGTAGAAAAGATTGGATACAAATACAAGCATACAGGTATGAAAAATAATTGGTCAAGTGCGAGTCGGACTCGCGCACGAAGGGTTCCGTACCATTATCTATGCAACATAAGGCAACGTTATTAGTATCGAGCAAGAAACGGTAAAAAAATCATGTTTGTTGTATGGGAGCCCCCCTTAAATATTTATTTTATTTTATTTTTAGTATTTGTTGTTATAGCGGCAATAGAAATACATCATCTGTGAAAATTTCAACTGTCTAGCTATCACCGTTCTTGAGATACTGGGCACGGAACCCTAAAAATCATGTTTGTTGTATGGGAGCCCCCCTTAAATATTTATTTTATTTTATTTTTAGTATTTGTTGTTATAGCGGCAAAAGAAATACATCATCTGTGAAAATTTCAACTCTCTAGCTATCACCGTTCTTGAGATACAGCCTGGTGACAGACGGACGGACGGACGGACGGACAGCGAAGTCTCAGTAATAGGGTCCCGTTTTTACCCTTTGGGTACGGAACCCTAATAATCAAATTTCGGTACTTTTTTGTCAATTAAAGATCGTATCGTTTGGATCGTAGCAGATGGCGCTCTATAGTCTATGCCTACCCCCATAGGAAAAAGGCGTGACGTTATGATGATTATGATTAAAGACTTTTTCATTCAAATATAATCATTTTTGGAGACTTCAGCTATAATGGTTGGCTAAATTGAGGAGGGTTGACGTCAGTCGGTTTTGAAAATAAACCAAAATCCGACATGTTGCAATCAACATGAACTAGGAGTCATGATTGTTGCGCCAAGTCTAAATAACGAGATTTCCAAAACTTAAAAATATTTCCAAAACGTCGGAAAACATCCATACTAACATTATAAAGCTGAGAAGTTTGTTTGAACGCGCTAATCTCAAGTAAGTACTACTGGTCCGATTTAAAAAAAATGTCAGTGTTAGATAGTACATTTATCGAGGAAGGCTATATAACATCACGCTACGACCAATAGCAGCGAAGCATCAGTGAAAAATGTTGCAAAAAAAAAACGGGGAAAGTCTAAATTCCACACGTATAAAATCGCAGGCGTAGTCTATTCATATTCTGGTACTGGCAATTTAGCTTAGCTTGGGACCAGAGGATGTTGCGTGATATATCCATGAATAATTGACATGACATGAGACGGGATTCGTAGTGTTTGATGTTTATATTTGTCATACAAATGTCTGTTCTGCGTCTGGGTGTTTCTATGTATTATAAGTATGTATTTACATAAGAAATGTAGTATATTATGTAGTATATCCGTATTCTGGTACACATAACACAAGCATATAAGTTTAGATTGGGACCAGAGGATGTTGTGTGAAATGTCCATGAATATTTATTTATTTGTATTTATTTATTTATGTTAACAGAGCGTTAAACCAAGCTCTAGGCAGATGTGTTCGTCACCAACAAGATTGGGGAGCAGTTCTACTAGTTGACAATCGATATTCTAATGCAGCGTATACGGAACACTTGTCTAAATGGGTCGGCAAAATTGTAAGTAAACTTTCATTTTTAACACGCTTTTATTAGTTCAGTACGTATTTATCAATGTATCAATGTATGTAACGGAATTTTTTAAAGACGTTTTCACCCCCTTGCAGTAGTCGGATTGATCTGAAATTTTGCATACAATACATATTAATGATCAATGACAATGCAATAATGTAAAGTATATTCAGAATTTTTAAGCGTTTTTTTGTCTTTTAAATAGAGCAAATTATTATTTAAATACACAGATATAAGTTGACAGTTGCTAATGTCAAACTTGAAAATAATGCTGCCACATTTTTGGCAATAGTGTTGGCCAACCGTAACTTTTTTATCCCGGTTATTACCGATTTTACGAATCGACCAGAAATGTCGTACTAGCTATTGCCTGCGAAGTCGTACGCGTGGAATAAGGAATCACTGCTTTGTATAATATAACATAAAATAAAATAAACATGTCTTCAAAAACAAACAAGGGTTTAAAATGGCAATACCCAAATCGGGTTCGACCAAAAAAGAAAAGAAAAAAAAAAAACAAACAAGGTTAAATTAAAAATTCGCCATTTTACGGTTAGTCATTATTTGATTCTCGTTCCACTGTTCTATGATTCTGGCGACTATAGCACCGTGCTGAACTCTAGTAAGGTTATTAGTTATTTGTTCGCGTGAGTGAGTTTGTACGCGTATATCTCAGAAATTAAGTACCTAATACACAGGGTTGCACTGGTCGTATGAATCCGTAAAAATAGTTAACTTTAATTATTTTACAAAAATATATAAATCTGCTAAAGATTTACGTATAGTTTTTAGGGTTCCGTACCCAAAGGGTAAAAACGGGACCCTATTACTGAGACTTCGCTGTCCGTCCGTCCGTCCGTCCGTCTGTCACCAGGCTGTATCTCAAGAACGGTGATAGCTAGAGAGTTGAAATTTTCACAGATGATGTATTTCTATTGCCGCTAAAACAACAAATACTAAAAATAAAATAAAATAAATATTTAAGGGGGGCTCCCATACAATAAACATGATTTTTTTACCGTTTCTTGCTCGATACTAATAACGTTGCCTTATGTTGCGTAGATAATGGTACGGAACCCTTCATGTGCGAGTCCGACTCGCACTTGACCAATTTTTTTTTTTTAATAACGGTTGCAGGACATAACTATTTTAAAAGTGTAATTACCTAGCAACACAGTAAACGTCAAATAACATTTCGAATTCTGGGACAAGCTATAGATAGCACTACATATATTAATAATATTTTATATTTACAGCTGAATAGTGAACCTTATACTTACGAGACCCTGGAGTCTCGTGCAGATGGACTGGCTACATTCATGCAGAGAATGAAAATAGAGGAAGAACAGGAAGCAGCTAAATAATCTAATACTGATATTATAAAACTGAAGATTTTCTTGTTTGTTTGTTTGAACGCGCTAATCTCAATAATTACAGGTCCTATTTGGAAAATTCTTTCAATGTTGGATATTACATTTATTGACGAAAGCTATATAACAACACGCTGCCAACAAAAGGAGGGAAGCAAAAGTGAAAAATGTTGCAAAATGGGGAAAATTTTCTAAATTTCACGCGTATGATTTTGCTGGAAACCGCTATTATATATTTACCTACAACAATAAAACACAGACAGGCCTCGTGTTCGAGTGTTTTATGTAATGGATTGCCATTCACGAGGTCGTGGGTTCGATTTACGGACAATAATTTATGTGATATTTGTAAATATCATACAAATGTTTGTACTTAGTCGGGGTGTTTCTATATATTATAAGTATGTATGTACGAAAGAAAAGTGATATATGCAGTATGTCCATATTTTGGTACCCATAACACAAGCGTATAAGCTTACCTTGGGACCAGAGTACGTTGTGTGAAATGTCCATGAATATTTAAAACAAAAAATTGTATGACAATTCTCAAAACATTATCTAGTCTAAAAATAAGCGTTTAACTTTTCTATACTGATAACGGAAAACAGAGAAATGATTTGATTGTTTGATTGAAAGGAAAATATGCTCCAAAAATCGGACCCATTTATTATTTGTTATTGGGGGTTAGCGTAGCATAGCTACTTGCTCTTCTCGCAATGAATTAGAAAAATTCTTTCACAGTCTCAATGAAAGTTTCAAAAAAATATAAGGCGGTAAAAACCGTAACAAAACCATTGCGGCTTCTAATTCAACGCTAACCCCATCTAGAAATGTTCATGGAACTAAAAACCGCACATTAATTATTTTTTTACGATGTGTGTTACAGTGAACTTTCTTTCTGAAGAAAAATGCAGCTAACAATGACATTAAAAAATATTGTGTAAAATAAATATCTGCTGCGACGAAATGCTTACCAATACACGCCGCGCGTCGTAATCTCATATTTGTATTATTTATTTCTATAAAAGTGGACTTTTACTAGGACTTAAAATTATTTGCAATTTATGTTTAGAATTAGGACTTAATGATTTATGTGGGGTATTTTATTAATTAAGACTGCCTTGTAACGGGTTACCGAAAAAAAGTGATAAAATCAGATAAAAGGCAATTTTTTTTTAATTAATGCTATTCCTGTGGGCTATTCTTATATTTTTATACAAAAATAAAGTATATGAAATTGAATGTGTTTTTATTTGTATTACCTTTGTATGTATATTATGGCCCGTTGCAACTCTGCTCCTGCCGTACCATGGAGACTTACCCCGTTTTCCAATCAGCGCACAATAGCGCATTATGCGGCACAATGCTCAACGTTGAGTGTTCCAATTACAGCATCGCATCGCACAATCGAGCACTCTCAAAAGTGATGCGTGCAATCCATACCAACTTCAGCGACAGAAAATTAACAAGTATTTTTTCTTTAAATTGGCATTGATTGAAATTTTATTTATATATTATCGTTAGTAACATTATTTATTGTTAAAAAAAGTTTAAGGCTTTCTTTTCGTCGGAGTTTTCTGGAAATATTCAAAGTTAATTCAAGCTGTGTTAAAAAATAAATAGATATAAGTATGGATGAAGGTATAAACAATGACTTTTTTTATATTCCACACATTTAATGTGAATAGTGTGAATACAAAGTTTATTTTAGAATTTTTTTTTCAACACTCAACTTAGCGCACTCTGCTGGCGCATTTTAAAACTAATTCACGTTCCAATTAAGCGTCAGCATTGTGCGGCACTGTGTCGCATTATGCTCTGCCATTGGAAAACAGGGTTAGTCTCCATGTGCCGTACTTGTAAATTCTATACTCTATGATACAGTAAACTACTCTACATCGTGTTATTAGTCTGTAAATCGACTCAGTTTAATCAGTTTTTCAAATTAGTCTGTGATTTCTTCGTAATAAAATTTAATTTAGATAATATTTTTATCCACCAATTTTATAGATTCCTGAATTATTTTCATTAGTTTGCATTGCATTAATTTGCACTTTTTTACGAACAGATACAATATGGATTCCAATTTACCACATTATTTCAGTTTACCAGTAAGTTCCTTTGATTTGTTATTTCTACTATTTTTTATGATTTCTTCGCTAATATGAAGCTTAAACCTAGAAAAAAAGCGTGCTTATGTAGTCTCCACCCTTATGAATACAATTTCAATTACCTCTTTAATTTGGCTACATAAATATCTGCCTTTGAAGTATTTATCCTTGGAGAAAGAACTCCTACTTACAACGTATTAAGTCCTAAAATGAAGTATATAATTTTAGTTTGTGGATGCCGCGCCTTCAGACTTGCACCACAAGACTCAGGAACCAGTATATGACATCCTAAACACAGATATACCTGCCCACAATGCATTATTAGCTACCGATGATGTCCTCGCACAGTTCTTATCAGGCGACGAACCATTAGAAGAGCCAGATTTAAATGGACCAACAACATTGCATTGTGAGATATGTAGCAAAAAGTTTGACAATGCCAAAAAATATTACGGACATTTACGAGTACATTCTAAAGATAATCTCTGGATTTGTGGTAAGTATATACAAGTAGCTGTTGCCCGCAACTTCGTATGCGTGGAATTTAGAAACTCAACCTTAACAATTTCATCAACCATCTTCTAAAACAAACGACATTTCTGTATCACAACGATATTTTTTAACACAGCTTGAATTAACTTTGAATATTTCCAGAAAACTCCGACGAAAAGAAAGCCTTAAACTTTTTTTAACAATAAATAATGTTACTAACGATAATATATAAATAAAATTTCAATCAATGCCAATTTAAAGAAAAAATACTTGTTAATTTTCTGTCGCTGAAGTTGGTATGGATTGCACGCATCACTTTTGAGAGTGCTCGATTGTGCGATGCGATGCTGTAATTGGAACACTCAACGTTGAGCATTGTGCCGCATAATGCGCTATTGTGCGCTGATTGGAAAACGGGGTAAGTCTCCATGGTACGGCAGGAGCAGAGTTGCAACGGGCCATAATATACATACAAAGGTAATACAAATAAAAACACATTCAATTTCATATACTTTATTTTTGTATAAAAATATAAGAATAGCCCACAGGAATAGCATTAATTAAAAAAAAATTGCCTTTTATCTGATTTTATCACTTTTTTTCGGTAACCCGTTACAAGGCAGTCTTAATTAATAAAATACCCCACATAAATCATTAAGTCCTAATTCTAAACATAAATTGCAAATAATTTTAAGTCCTAGTAAAAGTCCACTTTTATAGAAATAAATAATACAAATATGAGATTACGACGCGCGGCGTGTATTGGTAAGCATTTCGTCGCAGCAGATATTTATTTTACACAATATTTTTTAATGTCATTGTTAGCTGCATTTTTCTTCAGAAAGAAAGTTCACTGTAACACACATCGTAAAAAAATAATTAATGTGCGGTTTTTAGTTCCATGAACATTTCTAGATGGGGTTAGCGTTGAATTAGAAGCCGCAATGGTTTTGTTACGGTTTTTACCGCCTTATATTTTTTTGAAACTTTCATTGAGACTGTGAAAGAATTTTTCTAATTCATTGCGAGAAGAGCAAGTAGCTATGCTACGCTAACCCCCAATAACAAATAATAAATGGGTCCGATTTTTGGAGCATATTTTCCTTTCAATCAAACAATCAAATCATTTCTCTGTTTTCCGTTATCAGTATAGAAAAGTTAAACGCTTATTTTTAGACTAGATAATGTTTTGAGAATTGTCATACAATTTTTTGTTTTAAATATTCATGGACATTTCACACAACGTACTCTGGTCCCAAGGTAAGCTTATACGCTTGTGTTATGGGTACCAAAATATGGACATACTGCATATATCACTTTTCTTTCGTACATACATACTTATATTATTTTACAAATCATAACACATGTTATTTAACGGTACCAGCACGTAGCGAGTCAATACATTTTATTGAAACAAACTCAAAACAAGAGTGTGTAGTGTCAAATCAGCAATTATGTGAGGGTGTATTTTTGGCAAGCAGTATAAACAAACCAATAAACGGGAAAATACCTATTCGTATCTTAAACACTAGGGATGAAAACGTTAGACTAAATTATTTTCAGGTAAACACTAGTAATTTAAATAATTATTTTATTTGTCAGTTTAATAAAACTGCGATTGATTCGGAAAGGGTTAAAACCTTATTTAATTTATTAAATTTGAAAGGGTTGAACATTGAAGAACAAAAGTCGATAGAAAACATTTGCGCTAAATTTCCCGACATTTTTCATTTGCCAGGTGATAAATTATCTACTACGCCCATATATGAACAGACCATTGACTTGAAACCACATACCACACCTATTTACACAAAATCTTATCGTTTGCCTTATGCTCAAAAACCAGAATTAGATAACCAAATTGAAAATATGTTAAACGATGGAATAATTGAACCATCTCAAAGTGCATGGTCCAGTCCATTGTTACTCGTTCCGAAAAAACGTGATGAAAATGGAGTTGCAAAGTGGCGTGTCGTTATTGACTATAGAAAGCTAAACAATAGTATACAGGATGATAAATTTCCTCTTCCCAACATTAGTGAAATACTTGACTCATTATCGGGAGCAATGTACTTTACTCATTTAGACTTATTTCAAGGATTTTTTCAGATTAAATTACAGGAAAGTTGTAGACCATGTACGGCATTCACTACAGGTAAAAATCAATATCAAATGACTCGAATGCCGATGGGGTTAAAATCTAGTCCCAATAGTTTTAGCAGAATGATGACAATAGCAATGTCAGGTCTTAACTACGATAAATGTCTCATTTATCAGGATGATCTGATCGTAATAGGAAGAAATTTATCTATACATAATCAAAATTTGATGGATGTCTTTACTAGGTTGCGAAAAGTAAATTTAAAATTAAACCCTGCTAAGTGTTTATTTCTACAAAAAGAGGTTCTTTATTTAGGACATATAGTGTCAGGTACAGGAATCTTACCAGACCCAGAAAAAATTAAAATTGTAGATAATTACCCAAAGCCACAAAATGCGGACCAATTGAAGCGTTTTGTAGCTTTCGCTAACTATTATAGAAAATTCATTAGGAATTTTGCCAAACTTGCATTTCCCTTGAACAAATTAGGCTGTAAAAATGTTAAATTTGTGTGGACAAAGGAATGCGAACATTCGTTTCAGATGTTAAAATCAGCCTTGATAAACCCGCCAGTATTGCAATATCCAAACTTTTCAGAAAACAATGAGTTTATATTACAAACAGACGCATCAGGTACAGCGATAGGTTCTGTATTGTGTAATGGAGATGGACGGCCAGTAGCTTATGCTAGTCGTGGTTTAAATAAAGCCGAAATTAATTACCCTACCATTGAAAAGGAACTCTTAGCAATCGTTTGGAGTGTTAAGTATTTTCGACCTTATTTATACGGAAAACGGTTCAAGATACAGACTGACCATCGACCTCTAGTTTATTTGTTTTCCATGCGAGATCCTTCTAGTAGATTATTGAAATTTAGATTGCAATTAGAAGAATTTAATTATACAATTGAGTATATAAAGGGACAGTCAAATTCAGTGGCAGATGCTTTATCGCGAATAACACTAACATCTGAGGAATTAAAATCAATGAATGAGCATATTATTAGTGTAATGACTAGAGCGCAATTGCGTCAATTAAACATGGATAGTAGTAAGAGCGATAATAATCCGTCGGTGGATAATATAGACACACACTCGAGGCCTGATCAACCAAGAGTGGTGGAAATAATTAAAAAACCGAGGAATATTACCGAACTTTCGTTAATAAACCCTAGGCAGGAAAATAATTTAATAAAAAGTGGAATAAGCGTAGAAAAATTTAAATATTTTATATATGTGCCCAGTAAATCAATAATTTATATACAAACAATATCTCGATCTCCGATCACGCGAGCCGTATTGGTGAGAGACTTGTTATGTTTATGTAAAAAGATATCGATAAATGAGCTATGCATATTAAGAAATGATAATAATAATGATTTTATCAGTGGGCTTATAAATGAAATAAAGAGTTATGAAAAGTGGTCCGGACCACGTATTTGTGTAGTGAGTAATGTTCAGAGAATAGATAATTTAGATAATAGGCGTGTAATATTAAATGATTTCCACCTATTGCCCACTAGTGGCCACGCAGGTATTAGGCGAATGACAAATAATATCAAAAAGTATTATTTCTGGCCATGTCTTGAAAAGGATGTTATCGATTTTGTGTCGAAGTGTGAACAATGTAAGAAACAGAAATATTCCACACACATTAAGCAGCCTATGAAAGTCACAACGACTGCAAATTCAGCATTAGAGAAGGTTTATTTAGACATAGTCGGACCGTTACCACAGGACATATATAATTATAAATACATATTGACTTTGCAATGCGAGCTATCAAAATTCACAGAGGCGTATCCATTACACAACAAAGACACGGTAAGTGTAGCGCGAGCATTCGTTGATAATTTTATCTTAAGATATGGTATACCCCGAGAAATAGCGACAGACCGTGGGTCAGAATTTATTTCAAGTATTATGAACGAAATATGCCAAATCTTAAGAATCACTCAAACTTCCTCTACAGCTTACCATCACGAGAGTATAGGAGCTCTGGAAAATAACCACAAAGCAATGGGTGCGTATCTTAGAATAAGTTGTAACAATCACACGGCTGCGTGGAGTACCTGGTTGCCATATTGGTGTTTTTCATATAACAATACAGTACATACGGAGACCAAGTACACACCGCATGAATTAGTTTTTGGTAAACGTTGTGTGTTGCCCGCAAATTTAGAAGGTCATATCGTAGATCCCTTATATGTTCACGACAACTATGCTCTCGAACTAAAATATAGACTCCAATTAGCACAAAAAGATGCACGTGACAACTTAATTAAAAATAAAGTTAAAAGAAAGAATGATTATGATAACAATATAAACCCAGTGTATTTTAAAAAGGGTGATTTATTATTATTAAGAAATACTTCTGATAATAAAATGGATCCAATATATTTAGGACCTTATATAGTAATTGATGACCTAGATTGTAATGTAAAAATATTGAAAAATAATAAAGAATACGTTACACATAAGAATAGAACTAAGCTTTATAAAAGTGTCTAAGTTTGTAAACATTTTTTTTTTCATTATATCATCTTATGATGTCTTGTAGACTTAAATAAGATCCTTAAATAATAATATGTATTATTACAATTATTTTATCTTGTTTAGTATTATAATAATATGTAATCAAATGTAATCAAACTTTATTTAGTAAGTAACTAGGTATACAAAATAATAACTGTGTACAATTATTATTTTTTTTATTAACAGGGGAGGTGTGATGTAGTAGTTGTAAGGTATATAATAAGCATGTAGTCTCTAAAATATAGTCAGTGTATCATTGAACTTTGAGCGTTTCATTTGTCTCCTATACACAACCTTACAGTATGAAAGTCTAAAAAATAATATTTTATCTATGTTTCCTAATGGTATATTTATTCCACAGACCTCATAAGTGTGATCAGTGTGAAAAATGTTTCTATAAGCCTTCTGATCTGAAGAAACATAAGGATATTCATAGCGGTAAGAAAAAAAGCTATTTTTATTATCATTTATAGCAAAAATTTGCTTTTTTTAACTCTTTAGTTTTAGATTTGGTAATTAAACCTAATACATAATAAAAACTAATATAAAATGTTATTAGACTAAAGAAAAAAAAGTAATTTCATTCTTACGTTATAAATATTTTTAAATTGGTTTAGTAGTGTTAACAGGAAAGCGATAGAATAAAATATTGATAGACAATTCTGTTCTTTTAGATAACAAGAAATATATATGCAATGTATGTGAAATGAGGTTCAAAGACAAATCCAATTTGAAACGTCATATGTTGAGGCACACCAATGAGAAGCCATTCTGTTGTCCCGGATGTCGGAACAGATTTAAACAGGTAGGTAGACAAAACTTTTTTTTTATCATAACATCCTCTGGTCCTGCTCATGTTTAGCAATTCTTTCACTACAATTTTTCTCAAAATAAGTTAAGCATCGCATCGATGTTCCTGTACAACGCCATCTATCGAGCGGTTTGCACCAACTTGATCAATGGATCCTTTAGTGTTCTTTAGAATTTCTTTATAGAACACAATTGCAAATAATAACGTAATGTTGACGGAAAATGCCGAGTGTGATGGAAAACTTCACTTTCTCGCCCACACGTAGAGAGACTGTAGTGTGTATCACCACTCTTTCTCTCTCTCTCTCATTACCCACTCCCCTTACACATTTATCTTTCTCTCCCTTTATAGTGCTCTCTCAGCTGATAGTCTTATTTCACATTTTTTTAGGTTTTTATTGTATTACTAGCTGACCCGGCAAACGTTGTTTTGCCATACTAAAAAAAAAAAGTTTGAAAAATAGATGTTGGCCGATTCTCAGACCTACTGAATATGTATGCAAAATTTGAGAAGAATCGGTCAAGCCGTTTCGGAGGAGTACGGTAACTAACACTGTGACACGTGAATTTTATATATTAGATTATTTTGAAAATAATTTACTAAATAAATACAATATGTATTTACAATCCGTCTCTCTCTCCATGTTTATTAACGTCCCACTGCTGGGCTCAGGCCTCGTCCACTTTGGAGGAGACTGTGGTCTACTTTGCCGCGCTGACCAGGCGTGTTGGCACAAGGTTTAGTTTCAAGTTTTCCGTCTCTGATAGCAGACGTTAACTGTTTATATTGTCCCATAACCAGCTCTTACAGCACCCCTATTCTTAATCCGTCACAAATAAAGCAACAAAATTAAAACTTACTAAAACCTTAATAAAACTTAACAGTTAGCATCAATGAAGCGTCACGCCCAGAAGTGTCCGCTGAACAGGTTTGAGAGTGGACCAGCGGATAAGTCTGTCCGGAGACATCATTGTCGTCTGTGCGGAATGAGCTTCCAATATAAAAGTGCACTATTAGAACATGGACTCAGGTATGTATTATGTTGAATTTAAAATCACTATGCAAACTTTTTTTTGTTTCACAGACACAGAAGACTTTCGCATTTTTATGACATTTATGAATGATAAAAAATGATTGTCCTGTGCGGAAATCGAACCTCTGACCTCTTGAACGGCAGTCCGCTACATAAACCACTAGATCACGAAGCCCGTCGTCTAGTCCCATTTATAATAATAGTAAGAATTATGCTTTTGCTATAACATTATCAATTTTCACTAGCCTTTTGCCCGCGATCCCATCTGCCAAGATACGGATTTTAACACCCTCTAGAAACTTTCATTGCCTTCAAGTATAGACAGGCTCTTAGCTAAAAAATCTAATTTATGTTTGTAAATCAAAAGTCCTCCTCTCCTCTCCAGCCCATTTACGTCACTGTTGGGCACGGGCCTCCTCCACTTTTGAGGGATTATGGTCTACTGTGCCGCGGTGACCAGGCGTGTTGGCACAGGATTTATTCTCGAGTTTTCCGTCCCTCACAGAGGATGTTATCTGTGTACAATATCCCTTAGCTGGCTTTTACAGCACCCTTGGGAGGAGAAGGGGTGGTGACACATTATTCTTAATCCGTCACCACACAGAGGATAATCAAAAGTCATGACACTTTAATTATAAATTAAATGAACTTAATATTTGTGTTCTTTAGACAACACACAAACAACACAACAGACGCTGACAAAGACGACAAATATCAAAATAGTGATGCGAATCGTATAGTCGATAATATTGTCGATGATATTCTATCTGCTGAAGATGACTACCTAACCATGTCTACCCAAAACCCAATACTAAACGTATACAACCCACCAAATATAGACAATACATCTGATAATCTAATGCAAATTGAATTACTCAAAGATATAAACCAACTACAAATATTAGATGATGAATTATTATATAATGATATAGATTTCGATAGCATACAACCAAGTCATATATTTAACACAGAATTAGATTATAATACAGACAAAAATGGCGAAATATTATTTGATTTTACTGATGGCAAGAGTATTGATCAAGAAATAATGAATGCAATATGCCAAAAAACAGATTTAGCAGATGAATTTTTACAAACAGATGCTTTAACATCTAAAGTTGAAACTATTTTTGAAAGTGATGTTGATTTAGAAGCTAGTACTAATTTAGCTGCGAATTTAAATCAGTTAATTGGTGATAATCACGTCCAATATATATCTACTGAACATGATGATACGTTTATCATAAGTTTAAAAAGTGAAATTGATGCAGAGAAATTGACCGATATGTTGAATATTGGAGTTGAATTTGTTGATAAAAATCAAGATAATGTTTTAGAAGATATAAATGAAACATCAGAAAGATTGGTTGTACAAATAGAGAAATGTATAGAACCAATTATTGTTAAACTTAAAGATAATGTTTTAACAAATGCTGAGCAAGTTAGGGTGCAATCACAAGAGGTGGATAGGCAAATCATAGAAGAAACTAAAAATACAATAAAAGAAAAACCTAAAATACAGAAGATTATAAAGTTATTTGTTTGTAGAACATGTAGTAAGGTTTTTAATAAGAAGGATAATTACAAATCTCATAGAGGTGAGTTCCTTATTTAACAGACTTCAAAAAAGTAGGATGTGCTTAATTCGTCTGTATGTTTTTTTTTATGTTAGTTAATTTTTATGACTTTTAACTGGGCGAAGCGATTTTAATAATTCTTTTTTTATTTGAAAGCTGGTGTATCTTGTTTCTTCTCCTGAGAATTGAGGAAGGTTTTGAAGAGGTTGAAGGTTTTTTTTTAAATACTGTTTACGGGGCTGACATAAACTTATAGTAGGTAGTTGGAAGTTTTTTTTTTTAATATTTATGGACATTTCACACAACGTTCTCTGGTCCCAAGCTAAGCTTATATGCTTGTGTTATGGGTACCAGAATACGGATATACTACATACACTACTTTTCTTTTGTAAATACATACTTATATTACATAGAAACACCCAGACACAGTACAAACATTTGTATGACAATTAGAAAAATCACAAAAATGATTGTCCCGAGCAGGAATCGAACCCGCGACCGCTCGATCGGAAGTCCGTTACATGAACCACCCAACCACGAGGCCCGTCGAGTTCCAAATAAATGAAGATAATAAAAAAATACTCAATAATATTTTTTTATATTTTTAGCACTCCACGAGCCATCACTTCGTTCTCATTCATGTAACGTGTGCGGTGAGAAGTTCAGTTATCGTTCATCATTAAACAAGCATGTTAGATCTAAGCACACACCAGTTGTACTACGTCCGTATGTCTGTCACATATGTCAGGCTACATACACAGCTGCTTGGATGGTCAGTATACCTAAATATACTGTAAGCTGTCGCCCCCAATTTCGTTTGTGTGGAATTTAGATACAATACCTACTTAACAAATTATACAAAAAAGCCACCCTCTTTCAATTAAAAGAAACTGCATCAAAATCCGTTGCGTAGTTTTGAAGATATAAGCTCACATAGGGTCATACATACATACAAAAATAATGGCTTTGTTTTATAATAAGTAAAGACGATCGGCACAAAATGTTTTTTATTTCCATAAATAAAAGACATTTTACGCCGACCAGTATCGGGATAAGTGCAAGAAAGTAGAATCCACAAAATTTTCACAGAGCGTAGCCCTCTCTGTTACGCTCTGTGAAATTCTTCTGGTTGCTGTGTTCTTGCGCTTATCCCAATAAAATTTGAGAGAAATAAATATGTAAAATATATAGTTGCACAAGGTGGTTACAAAATCGTAGCGACTTCTAAATCGACACTAACGCCATCTAGGTGTGTTTATTCAAACGTTTATGCGTAAAGTATAGTATATACATAAAGTATGACTGGCCTCGTGGTTGAGTGGTTCAAGTAACGGACTGCCGATCGGGAGGTCGCGGGTTCGATTCCCGCTCGCGACATTCATTTGTGTGATTTTTCTAATTTTCATATAAATGTTTGTACTGCGTCTGGGTGTTTCTATGTATTATAAGTATGTATTTACAAAAGAAAAATAGTATATGTGGTATATCCGTATTCTGGTACACATAACACAAGTATAGTATAAGCTTAGTTTGGGACCAGAGGACGTTGTGTGAAATGTCCATAAAAATTTTTTTAAATAGTTCAAATCCCCCACGAGATGTCGAAATCACTACCAAAATTACAGGTATCATTAACATAGCGTCACGCCTTTTTCCCGTTGGGGTAGGCAGAGATTATAGAACACCGTCTGCTATGATCCAAACAAGATTGTTTAGATGTGACGGTTGGTTCTGGAGGGTTTATGTTGTTTATCTACATAAACCCTGGCTAAACTTACGTGCACAACGAAACTTAACTAAAAAATGAAAACAACTATTACTGTATCTTGATTATGCGACTATCGTATTGTGCACATTTAATTCACAGTTTTTATAACAAGAAAGTGCTCACGTAGAATTGGTACCATTGTGTGTTGAACCACGGGCTGCTAACTAAGCCAAATTTAGCTGCAAAGGATAAGGAAATTAATTCCAATATTATTTATTTAGTTTTGTATTGAATACCAAGTAGTTCTATCTTTACTATTAGGGACACCTCAAACGGCATATTACGAAATATTAATATAGCGAGAAAGAGACAGATGTTTATAGAAATAATTGGTCAAGTGCGAGTCGGACTCGCGCACGAAGGGTTCCGTACCATTATCTATGCAACATAAGGCATGACATAAGGCAAACAAAAATCAGGTTTGTTGTATGGGAGCCCCCCTTAAATATTTATTTTATTTTATTTTTAGTATTTGTTGTTATAGCGGCAATAGAAATACATCATCTGTGAAAATTTCAACTCTCTAGCTATCACCGTTCTTGAGATACAGCCTGGTGACAGACGGACGGACGGACGGACGGACGGACAGCGAAGTCTCAGTAATAGGGTCCCGTTTTTACCCTTTGGGTACGGAACCCTAAAAAGACGAGGCGAAAAACAGACAGATATATATTAATATACCGAGAGGTATTTATACTTATAGTGTTACCGACAGATATATCTGTCTCTTTCCGCCTCGTCTTTTTTCTATATACATATGTCTCTTTCTCTTTATTTTAATACGCCGTTTGTGACGCCCTTTAATGAAGATGTAAAGTTTGTAATATGTATTTATGTAAAGTAATGGTTTGATCGTAAATTATCTCCAAAAGTATAAATAAATATGGACATTTCACACAACATCCTCTGGTCCCAAGCTAAGCTTATTTGCTTGTGTTATGTGTACTTTTCTTTTGTAAATTTATACATATAATACATAGAAAACACCCAGGCGCTGTACAAACATTCGTATGACAATTAGAAATATCATACAAATGATTGTCCCGAGCAGAAATCGAACCGACCTTGTGATCGGCAGTCCGTTACATGAACCACGAGGCTCATCAGTATATCTTTACTTCTTATAAAACAAAGTCGTAATTTTGTATGTATGTCCCTATGTGAGCCAATATCTTCAAAAATCCGCAACGGATCTTAATGCGGTTTTTTTTAATAGATATAATGATTCAAGAGGAGGCTTTTTTTACATAATTTGTTGGGGTTTGCTGTATATTGGATGAGACATGATTAAATTTGCCAAAAAAAACTCGGACGCGCGCGAGCTATAAATGAAAACGCTGCCTTATCTATGTGAGGTACAACAAGGAATTGTTTGTTACCTATAGTTCTTCAAAAAAGTCCGCGAGGGTTTCCCTTAAAAGATAGACATAGACCTTATACAAAAAAGCTGTTTTTTCAGTAGAAGCATTTAAAGTTATACCAAACAGTAATTGCTATTTTTACACGATAAAGAGTATTGAAATCATATTTTATTATGGTTTTTATTGTAGAGGGTGACAAGCATGTCTAAAAGGTGTATTTGTTTAAATGAAAAAGTGTATTTAAATGACGTTTTTTTTCAAAAACTTTTTTTAGTGACATTATGGAATAAAAAATAAATTTAATCAAAAAGTACGACATTTTCTAGTTCACAAAAACCTATTGACACAATTACATCAGAAAATTTGAAATTATAGAAAGAGAAATCAGTTTTTATTTGGAAAACATATTTATTATAAATTCTGTCATATGACACTGATATCATTGAACCTATTAGTCACTGTAATGCCTAGGAAATGCACAGTTTAATGAATAATTTCAGGCTTTTAATAGAATTCAATAGACATAAAAAAACTTCAAACGGATTATGTCACTATGGAATAAATTATTTAACACAGTTTGCGTTGGCTTCCCAGTCACGAATGAAAAAGTGGCGGTCTGCCGTTACAGAGCGAGTCAAATACGTCGATAAAGCAGATCGACACTACGCCACCTAGCGTAATCTATTAGAGTTACGAAAATATGATGTTTTGCAAAAATGTTGATTGTTCCGCGCGCCAGTAGATGGCATTAATATCTCAAAAACACCAATTTTCGTATAGTGACGGTCTTCTTATCAATGTGCGGTGTCTATCTTTTAAGGGAAACCCGCTGTACCCATAACTATGTCGCAAAAATTATCAAATTCAATAGGGTGTTTTCAAAAGCTATTTATGTGCATATAGTAATCTTTTTGATCAGATTAAATACCTTAGTTAGCTTACACGTTTAATATAGATTATAACTGCGTTTTACAGCATGCAATTTAAATGAATATCATAGGAGATATGACGAAAAAAGAATTAGGCGCGACAAAATAAAATACTTAAACCTTCTGTTCCTGTTTCTGTTTCTGTTTCCTGAGTCTTCTATACATACTGTAATATTTGGATGAATTGTTTGGTTAATGTTGGATTGTATGAATGTAAGAATGTTTGTTGTTCTTTCACGTAAAGACTACTGGATGGATTTTCATGAAACTTTCCTAAATTCCACGCGTACGGATTCGCGGGCAACAGCTGGTATAATATATGTATGTAGTGATTGCAAACTCTAGGCATAAAAAGTCGCGGGCTACGTCTAGTAATTGAATAATTTGTATTTTGTTTTGTTTTTTAGTTAAAATCTCATATATCAAGAGACCATGAAAGACTGACTCCTTACGCTTGTGACTATGAAAACTGTAACAGGAAATTTTTTAAACGTTGCGACCTTGTTTTACACAAAAGGTAAGGTATTTGAATATTTATTTTAGTTTTTTTTTTATAGAAGAGTATGGAAATAAAGGACACGTGCCACTGACCCCAAATAATGGGATGAGGGCAAGAGAATGATCAGGGTATATTTATTTTCGACTTTAATAATTTCAATATATTGTTAGTCCTAAATTAAGCTATCTTAAATATACTAATATGCCTCTGTTATGGTTGTCATGTGGTGAAGAATTAAGAATACATGTGTCATTATCCTATTTCCTTTTTAGCGTGCTAAGAGAGATGTAAGTAAAAAAAACATAATTTTATTCTTTATTGTTTTTTTGGCTTAGATTAGGACTAGATGGTGTAATTATTAATTGTCAATACTCATTGCGACTATGTGTCTAAGATATATTATTATTTTTGTTGTCACAGACACCATACAGGCGAGAAGCCATATTCCTGTAATATTTGCAAACGCGCCTTTCTCCATGTGTCACATTTGAGACGACATTCAAAAGCGGCAAGGTGTAGCAAACTGTAAGTTTTATATCTATCGAAAATACCTTAGAGCATTTATTTGACAGGAGCTAATATTGTCAGGCGACTCTCACTGAAAAATGTACTAGAACAAGCTCATAGTCTACTAAGTTTGTAGTTGAAGAGAGTGATGTAAATGTTGAGTGACGTCATATACTCCTTACATATATTATTAATTACTCATACTGTAAAAAGTCCTTCAGTGCAAGTCAATGTTACAAAAAAGTAGTTTGTTGTGACGATTGGTTTAGTAATAAACGTATTTACTGTATTTTTTCTTATTTTTTTTTTTCAGAACTTGCAAGAAAAAAACTACCAACCAATTAAAACAAGTAAAGAAAGATGAAAAGACTAGTGTCTTGTTAAATATTAGCAAATCATAATGTTAGATAATTTTGTCGCTGATAGCTTCAAAGATAATAAATAATCATGCGTATTTAATTAAATAAATAAATATTTTAATGTATCACTAATTTGTCGTCTTTATTATTTATAGTTTTTATTTTCCCTTGTCTGCATTCCTAGGCGTAATATCAATTAAAAGATAAGTATCAAATACCTTTTTAATTAAATAAAAATAGTTACAGATAGTGAGGCGTATTTTATTCATCTACAAGTTGATACCATCCGCCCCGCACATAATCCTTACAATGAGCATTGCTCTCGTCCTTTTTACAGCGGGCACGGGAGTTGTCTTATAATGCTGGTTTTCCAATTACAGAGCATAATGCGACTCAGTGGCGCACAATGCTGAACTATGCTGACGCTTAATTGGATTGGAACGTGAATTAGTTTTCAAATGCACCAGCAGAGTGCGCTCAGTTCAGTGTTGAAAAAAAGTACTAAAATAAAATTATAATCACTTAAACATCTTATTAGGTGTTTATACAAAATCATTGTGAAATCTTCGAAACAATGCATCTATTGTTATCTAGCGGGGGGCGGTGCCAGATGTTCCGTTATAAATCAAGGTCAAGTGCCAATTGAGAGGTTAAGTGTGGAATATATAAAAAAAACTCATTGTACCTTCATCCATACTTATATTTATTTTTTTAACACAGCTTGAATTAACTTTGATTATTTCCAGAAAACTCCGACGAAACGAAAGCCTTAAAAAATTTCAACAATAAATAATATTACTAATGATAATAAATAAAACAATCAATGCCAACTTAAAGAAAAAACACTTGTTAATTTTCTGTCACTGAAGTTGGTATCGTTTGGACGCATCACTTTTGAGAGTGCTCGATTGTGCGAAGCCTTGCTGTAGTTGGAACACTCAACGTTGAGCATTATGTCGCATAATAGTCATAATACGCTCTTGTGCTGTAATTGGAAAACAGCCAATGTCAACTGTTGGATTAATGCTCTGAGACCTGGATAAACTTATGATACTCTATAGTCAAAATTTTGGAAAACTAAACTTAGATGGCGCTTTAATGACTACTTATTAAAGTTTCACTTGGATTTGTGAATTTCTAGGATTTCACCTGTGACCGTAAGTAAACAACTCGGATGTCATAGTTGTCAAAAATGATGTTTGATTTGAAGAGCGGTGATCAGCTGATTTTAATATGTTTTCTGACTCAGTATTGGTCTCTGTTTATAGTTTAAATTTCTAATTAAATTACCTTGGTTGTCGGAATCTCCCAAAATTTCAACCGATCTACACGTTGGTAGACAAACACCACAACCCCTTTAGTTTGTGACACTATCACTAAGGATACTGGCAGAGTCGCGACTTAAACACTACGATAAGTCGCTTCTAAAGAAGCCATCAAACAAGAACAAGAAGAACAACAACAATTAAAGCTCGTAAAAAGGAATCGGCTAATTTATTGGGTAGGATAAATTAAATTTTACCGCTTAACGCTTGTCATACGTAAACAATATTATTATTATTTACTCCTGTAGAAGCAATTTTTGAATGTACAGTAACTTCTCGAGTTCTTAATTCAGTGGAAAAATTCCGTGGTTTTCAATTATTATACTCTTTGGGTTTTCAGCTGCTCTTAAGTGCTGTAAAATACATAATTGCCTTTCATGCAAAGAAATTGCTTGCTATAAAATAAGAGATGTTGTTATTGCATACTTTCTAATTTGATGTACTGTTTCTAGGTAAATAGGTATGCTTTCATTCCATTGTTATATTATTTACATTAATAACAATCATTAAATAAGTAATTATGTGTATATCTTCATATTTTAATACTGTGTTTTTAAATATGACAGACAACATACAAAATTAAACATAATAACAATAAATTCACAAACAGTCAAACACATAAAAAGCAAAAATAAATATCATTCTCTTAATTATTTATTTTTTTGTTTGCAGAGTTTATCATAATAATTGTAATGTAGTGTAGTTGGTACCTGTAACCTTTCTTTTTCGCATTACACAATCTCTTACATACAACCTTTGGATTTAATTTAATTTGTACAGCATTTTTATAGATATATACTGTTATTTCAATAAATATCTGTCTCTGTAGACAATAACATGTTGTTTTTACAACAATAGTTATCAGTTTGACTATATGTTTGTAGATAAAATCATTGATAAGGAACTACAGTGACTTTGTAACTGATAAATTTGTGTGGACTGTGGACCTGTAGCTTACATTATTGTAATACCTCATAAAGCTTAATTGAAAGAAGGTTTTATCACACGCTTAAAGATATATTGTTATTCGTCCTTTTTTTATTAAGTATTTAAACTAAAGTAATTAAATAAGAAATAACTACTCTGGAATTTTTGGAACTGTCTGTTGAGTTGGTTAAGTTTGTTTATTAATATTTCTATTACATGTGGTAAATATAGGGTTGCCATTACCTAAATTGCGGATACCAGATGCACACGGCAAAAATTTCGGACATTTGGGTAAACAGATATTTCCCCAGATTTAAGATAAAAATATTGCTATAGGTACTTTTTTATTTTACAGATATTTTGACAATGTGTATTTTATTCATATACGATGGCACAAGTGATGATCAAAGTGATTACAAGATGATATTAATATCTAACAGAGATGAGTACTATGATCGTCCCACCGCAAACATGGCGTTCTGGAGTGATGATCCTGTTGTAATTGCAGGTTTATAACAGTAATTTTTTGTTTCCTCATAGAAATTCAATGCATTGCAAAAACTATTTAAAATAGTAATGTAGGTCTACACAGTCTACTTATATAGACTAGTCTACTTATATATAGTCTACTTATATGGTCTACACAGGGTCTACTTATTATACTTTATGTTGATACTATTAGACCTGAGGAAATAATTTGTGTGATATTTATAATAAACTAGCTGTTGCCCGCGACTCTGTCCGCGTGGAATTTAGAATATTTTCCCCGTGTTTGCAACATTTTTCACTACTGCTTGGCTTCTACTGGTGGTAGCGTGATGTTATGTTGCCTAAAGCCTTCCTCGATAAATGCCCTATCTAACACGGAAAGGATTTTTTAAATCGGCCCAGTGCAGCAGTGGTTCCTGAGATTAGCGCGTTTAAACAAACAAACAAGCTCTTCAGCTTTATAATATTTGTATAGATATTTGTACCTACTGCGTCTGGGTGTTTTCTATGTATTATAAGTATGTATTTGCAAAAGAAAAGTAGTGTATGTAGTCTATCCGTTTTCTGGTACTCATAACACAAGCATAGAAATATAGCTTACTTTGGGACCAGAGGACGTTGTGTGAAATGTCCATGAATATTATTTATATTTTATTTAATTTCATTGTGACCTTCAGGTCGCGATTTGCAGGCTAAAGAAGAAGGTACATGGTTGGCTATATCACCCACCAATAGAAAAATAGGAGTACTGCTCAATTTACCAGGATTCACTAAAGAAAATGCATTAAGTAAGTATCCCCGCAAAAGTTCTCTTAGAACGTCAATAGATGAAGGCCTGAGACTGTTAGAGACTTGCTCATCAAAGATCAGAATTTATGTACAGCTTCCTTAAACGTTTTTGCTTCACATTATAAGTGGCGCAAGGTGACGTCGTTAAGAGGGCACGATACCAAATTATCCTCCATACAAAAATATGGGTTTCGTACTCCCCATTTTTCTTTGCGAGAGTTAAACAGATTTTAATTGTTCTTTCGCTATAATATAGATGAAGAGTATATCTATGCTTGTAATACTATCTCCTTTTCAAAACATAATAACGAAAAGAAATATGACCATCCGAAAATCGGTTTTTTTTTTCGGTTTTCTTTAGGTAAAGTTGCAGCGACTATCACACATATTGGTAAGGTTTTACCAAAAAAGAAAGTGATAGAAGCATAGATATACTCTTATATCTATAATATAGCGTAAAAACAATTAAAATCGGTTTAACTTTCGCGAAGTAAAAAGGGGACTACGGAACGTCTTTTTTTCAAAGAATTTGTAGGTAACATCTGCTTCAGCTATATTTGTCCCTTTCAGCGCGGCGCTTGGAAATAGGGATAGCAATACCTTTGGCAAATACCTAAATTAGGAGTACAGTACTACCCTCTTAAGTGCCGACAGCCTCACTTCTGAAATGACTTGCGCCTAGCTGTAACTTGTTAAAATCACTACAGTACGGCAAGGCGTTTCCTAGTTTTAATATTGGTGAAGATCGGTGTATCTCTACAGATGTGGGTATCTTATGTATTTACTTTTTTTTTACTTTGTAGGTAGAGGAAAAATTGCAGCAGATTACGTCAAAAACAAAGAACCCGTACAAAATTACATTGACTGCATAAAACCATATATTGTTAATTGTAATGGTTTTATTTTTATTTCTGTTGAGTTTAGGTAATTAATAATTATTTTGTTTTGTTATACTATTTTGAAACTATCTGTTGAACCCCATTCAAGTCTCACTATGAGACACGGGTCTCCTCCACTTTGGGAGGGTATTTGTTCCATCGTGTCACGCTGACGAAGCGTTAAGATTCGGGTTTTCAATCTCCCACAGAGAATGTAACCTGCTTAATATACAGTACCTTGTTGGAGAAAATGATATGGTAACATTTTTATTCTAAATCCGTCACCACACTGCCAATCGGTTTTGATTCTAATCCAACATTTAATAAGATTAAATTGCGTTCTAATAAACACTTGAAATAATAAATTTTATAATTTTTTATTTCAGCAATTCGGATGTATCAATTTCTTCATACAATAATGCAAACGATCATTTGAAAAACCACAACATTTCTAACATAGCATTTAGTAACAGTCTACCAGAGACTCCTCTGAAGAAAACGGAGGCTGGTGAAAGAAAAATGATAGAAATTTGTAGTGAATTTAACAAGGAAAGTATGGAAAAAGAACTTGTGGACAATTTAATTACACTGTTAAAAAATGATGAAAGGTAACGGACGCCCATTCTGCATCATTTCATCATATCACATCGGACATGATTAAATCTTATATATAAAATTCCCGTGTCACAGTGTTAGTTACCGTACTCCTCCGAAACGGCTTGACCGATTCTTCTCAAATTTTACATACATATTCAGTAGGTCTGAGAATCGGCCAACATCTATTTATCAAACATTTTTTTTTAGTATGGCAAAACAACGTTTGCCGGGTTAACTAGTTATATATATAATCACTGTAAATTGTGATTATTATATTAATATCATTTTGAATCGCAAGCATCTATTTTCGTTCTGTGAAAATTTATGTACGTACCTACCTCTATGTATCACTATATGTATA
Organism: Orgyia antiqua; assembly: GCA_916999025.1. Taxonomy (NCBI): domain Eukaryota; kingdom Metazoa; phylum Arthropoda; class Insecta; order Lepidoptera; family Erebidae; genus Orgyia; species Orgyia antiqua. The sequence goes on from OU779869.1 coordinate 20,892,249, forward strand.
CTTACGTCATTTTAATTAAACCATATCATTTATGTAAACTAAGGACTAAATGTAATTGTGTAAAAATATTAACAATTTGATTAATTTTACAGCCATCTACCGGATAAAATATTGGAATCTAGGCATCCAAAACACTACAAAGAACTGAGCTCTATTTATGTAAAGATTCCACAAAATCGATATGGTACAAGGTTCGTATTCATTTCAAGTTATTTAATTGAAATGCTATTGCTATACCCACGACCAGAATATAAAGCATAAACATTATAGCCTTCCCGGCCATAATGTTTCCTACAATAATTATTTTAATGTACCCTCGACAGGCGGAGGTCATAATTGCGTCCATAGGTCTCTTTTTGTGTGTTAGTTACTTGATTCAACCGCTAATTTAACTATTGTTAGGGTAGTACACATTTGCAAATACATATCTCGAAAACGGTGTGTTCTAGACGAAAACTAACGAAATTTTCAACACCTTTATAAACTGTATGTCAAGGATCAAGGTAAATCCCACTTCTGATGTCGCAGCAGTGTTGCTTTGGAGACGTCGTAGATAAGGCAGGGCTTATAAATTTGATACTCCTCAATACTCATATCTAACCTTCTTCTTAATTATTATATAAATTATTTACTATATATTTTATTTAATAAATTTTTAGGACACATACCATAGTACTTCTTACTAAAAAAGGACGTCTAAGTATAACAGAACTAACACAACAGATGCCAATTGATCCTGTGAATCCTGTGTGGGAGAAGACTGATTTTAATTACAATGAGATTTATTAAGAGATTTTTATGTAATAAAAACGCAATATAGAATATTTTAATGTGTTTATTTTATTTTTATAACCAATATACGCATACACTATTTTGTAATCTTGACAAGTCATGCTTATTGTAGCTTACATAATATTAATACCATCAAGACATTTTTCTTATAGCAATAGACAGTGAATTATAAGCATATTAGAGACTGAACAATGTGTTACTGGGTACTTCACATAATCTTTATGTTTTTGTTTTATGGGAATCTGCCGATTCATTCATACAATCAATCCGCAATTACTGCCAGCCATAAATGCCAGTAATGGACATTACATACTCATGGGCTTCTTGATAATCGTTACAACATTTATTGAGTAATTGCAAATCAGAGTTCCTTTTTCCATGCTGAACTTGAGCATTGTGGTACTCAATGCAACTAACACAGGCTACTAATATATAAAGACCAATTTTCGAAATAAACACTGCTTTCACAAAGACCAATTTTGAATTCTAAATAATTCAGGCAATGAAAATTCCGAATCCTGTTCTAAAATACAAGCTAATAATTTTGGTACATTTAACAAAGTGCCGGAAAGTATATAAGGAAACTTGCTTGTTTTATCCTCAACATAAGTAAACATTAGCCTTTTGCTTATAAAGTCCCCACTTAAAGACACATTAGCTACTTCAACATAGTCTTGTAGTGACGTGGAATACATTTCAACAACAATTCGGAGTGATTCCCAAAAGTACAACTTATCTGCAGAAATAATGGTCAATCGAAAGTGATAACCAAGTTGGGAATAAACTTCCTTTAATGCCACAATTAATGCATCAAAATTTTCATCCAAATTCATATTAGTTTTTGATGCTAGAAACGTTTCTATAACTGATGATTGGCTCACATGAAATAAGCTATCTTCGTCTGAAGGTGATGGAGTGTATTGTCTGCCTATTGCATAATATTTCAATGGAAATACTTTTGGATACAATATATTTTTTGCATGATAAGCTAGGAAAGAATACAATGAACCTCCACCGGTTAAATGCATTCTACTGTCAGCATTAGTTGTTACATCATCATCATTATGTAAGATAAATGTTGCATCAGAACTTGTATGATCTCTGCCACATCCTTCTATTATCAAACTCTTCACAAAATCTGGATTAGAAAACTGCACAAAACCTTTTTCTTTCAAAAATCTAGAAAAATAAAATTTCGCCCCAAGTTCAAACATGGCAGCATCTCCTTTAAGATAGTAATTTTCATTCTTTTTAAAATCTATTATTTTTAATTCCTCACCGATCTTAAGATGGTTCTTTACACAATTTGGAGGTGACAAATGTGTGTATAATATTTGGTTCTCGTTTAAAGTTCTGGCATGTATTCTGTTAGGTAGTTTTAATATTTCAATCATGGCTGCTTCCTCCGCTGACCAAAGTGGAACTTTTATTTTTTTTATGTTTTCTTTCAATAAGTCATTTTGTATTTTAAGTTTATTTATTGCAACATTTTCTGGATCACTCTTCATCAACTTACTTAATTCTTTTGATACTTCTTCTTTTTTCTTTGTATACTCAGTTTTCTTTGCATTAAGTTCCATATACACTTGCCATAGGTTTTCTACATTACCCAACTCAATATTACACTTTCTTCTTACAATATCTTCTTGTATCACCTCTCTTTGTTTGATGATTTCTGGAAAGTCTGTATATGGTGTTACATACACATATTGCTCTGTGGCTTTAGCCCCACTTACAAATAAAGCAGAACTCCTTTTAAACACAATCCTACTGCTCCACACTCTCCACAAATTAATATAGCTTTTACATATCATTTTCATCAATTTTTGTCTTCTTATTTGGACTAATATCATCTATAACTGCATCACCGTCATCATCAACTGGTTTCTCAGAATATTGCGAAACTATTTTCCGCTTAGTAGGCTGTTTAAAATTGCCATGTCCTGCCGCGCGTTCAGATTCCTCTATGCTGTATGGTTCTAATTCTAAAGCCTTCAATCTTCGCTTATGGACTTTTGTTTTGAAATGTTCAGTGAGTGCTTTGTCGTCAATAAAATATCGAGCACAATGCAGGCAGTAATGTTGAGCTGCGCCAGGCAGGTCCAAGTCTACGTCTTGATTTAATAACTTGTCACTATTTTCTGAAAACAAAACAGACGCCTTAGTATTCTAAAATCTTTATCAAGTATATTAAAAATGATTAAACAGACCCACTATGTTGATAGTCTGACATAACCTACAAATTTCACAAACCACATGCCTGTGTTTATAGATATGCTAGAATTTTACCTTCTTTGAGATCCTCGTCTATTTGGTCGAGATCCTTCTTTCGATTTCTTACTCTCCACCTTTTTTTAAGATGAGTGTCTCCGTGATGGTACTTTTTTCGCTTGTATGTCATTTTGAAGTTGAACTACAAAATAATTGAACACATTCGAAAATTCGCGTGTTTGATACACAGTACACGTGTGTGAGTTTTGTTTACATCAAATTTGACGTTGACACACGACATATTTACCATAGACATTCACTTTTTTTTTCCAGTCTCTTTTACGACAGGTAAATGGGTAGGCATAGAAACAATTTACAGACTATAGTTTTGTAAGCTCTATGGTTTTAATGTTTGGTGAGGACCTCTTACATAATATGTTAACACATTGGGTTGCTTTATAGCACTCGTAAACCTTCTGAACCACCATATTACTCGTAGTAAGGAGCATGGATAACAGTGATGATAAATGCCTTCAGGGAATAAGTCACCCTACCCAATGATAGAAGAGTGAAAAGAAGCAACGGTTAATGTTATGACCATACTTCTTAGACTTTTCAGCTTTAACTGAAAGTTCTAGGTGTTACTTTTTTCTTAGACGTAACTCATTGTTGAAGGCATGGAGACTAGAAGAAAGGAGGAATATCTCAGTATATTAAAGTGTCCACTGAAAGGCAGCAAATTAAGGTCGCGCCATAGTAGCAAGTGGAAGAATTTTAAAAAGAGCGCCACAAATTATTAGAAAGGAAAGAAAAACTTCCGCTTTATTACAGCGCAGTTTTTAGGGTTCCGTACCCAAAGGGTAAAAACGGAAACCCTATTACTGAGACTTCGCTGTCCGTCCGTCTGTCACCAGGCTGTATCTCAAGAACCGTGATAGCTAGACAGTTGAAATTTTCACAGATGATGTATTTCTATTGCCGCTATAACAACAAATACTAAAAATAAAATAAAATAAATATACAAAAATCCTTTTTTGGCGCCAAATAAGGCAAATTGTACGGTTTTTGTCGCCATTATTATTATCAATGAGTTGATCAACCTAAATCTGCCACCGCCTGTGGGGGGCTCCCACGGAATAGAAATCAAGTGGAATTGCGAAGTAGGCGTGGCACGCGTGTCACAATTAAGCACTGTTGCGCTTATTTGATCTCCAGTCGCACAAGTACTTACTTAGTCGTATTCAGACTGTTCTAACCACGGAACAGAGATCAATGGAAGTGTGAAGTAGGCGTGGCACGCGTGTCACAATTAAGCACTGTTGCGCTTATTTGATCTCCAGTCGCACAAGTACTTACTTAGTCGTATTCAGACTGTTCTAACGTTAACTCGTTTTGTTAGTATCGCGACAAGCTCATTTCGCCGTAGATATGCCGTATTGTTCAGTTTTGGAGTGCAAGAATAATAGTAGGAGAAGAAATTTTAAAAATGGAGGTATTTCGTACCATCGGTAAGTACAATATCATTTGATTCTAATAAAATTTTAGTTAATTCCAATTTACTAATAATTTATTGCAACGTCTAGCTAAAATCAACCTTATGTCGTTTAATTAAAGTTTATTTTACATTGATTATATTCATTATTTCGTTCTTAAAAGTTCTTCGCTACTCAATTAGTGATGTACTTAGGTCAGATTTCAGTTTATCGATAAATGCCGATATTAGAAAATTTGTAATTTACTATTTATTTTACTAAGTAACTTTACAATATGAATGTAAGGCGGTCTGAACTGCATTGAAAGTAATAAAAAATATGATTTTAACGACGAGCCACAAACGCCATCTACAAGCGTATCACTCAACGAAGCAAAGAGCTTTAACAACTGTACGATCATTTATAGAGCAACGTAACAACATAAAAGATAATTTATTCTCGATTCGATATAATCGATTTAGAAACTGTGAAGCGTTTAAAACAAAAGGAAATCAGACTTTTTTAAGTAGACTAAACCTGCAATGTGCAATGTGAATTATTAAATATTATGATTATTTTAATTTCTGTATTTTATTGAACCAATTCATCTGACGCATTCGATTAAAACTAGGAACAAAGGTATCTCTGACATAGACCCTTGATAACTTAAAACCTCAATCTTTAACTGAAAATATTTTGTGTTTCCCTTGGACTTTAACTTAACGAAGTTCTACTGTACATACTCGTACATTGACTAGATAGAAAACACCCAGACGTAATACAGCTATCTGTGTATATTACACCAATATTTGTCCTGTGTGGGAATCGAACCCGCGACCTCGTGATCGTAAGTCGGCTGCATAACCGCGCATAAATGTGTATATTTTTATCACATAAAACAACGACACTCTTTCTCCCTCTTGTACACCAATATTTCAGTAGTTGAAAAGCCTACGCTTTGAGGAAACTAGACATGATGTTGTGTTCTTATAGAGAAACTAAAAACAAAAAAAAAATAAGAAATGGGTAGATATATATTGATATCGGTAATAATCGGTAAACCTAAGAAAAGATGGATGGACTGTGTGAAAGAGGAGATGAAAGAAAGAGGAGTTGACACAGACATGACGGCTAATAGAAGATTATGGAAGATAAAGACATGTTGCGCCGACCCCAAATAATGGGATAAGGGCAGGAGGATGATGACATATATCGATATCGGTAATGTGATTCGGGTTGGTACGGCCTTGATGGAATAGCAGCAATGACACGTTAGTGCACACGATTGTCACCTTTACTCTTAACGAAATTGTGTTTCTATTTGCGACCACTGGTAAATGCGCCATCTATCGTCAAGTAGCGGAATTTACTCGTCAATCAATTTTAGTTTGACTTTAGATTACAAAAGGTGTTAAATACTTTTCCAACTACAGCGAATTGAACCCTATTCCAGAACAAGAAGGTTTATTTTCAGATGTAGGTTATATGGCTTATGCTAGTTTAGTATAAAATGTAAACGACCGATCAAACGATTTGTTTATATGTAGTAAATTATAAGATTATCGGTATAATTGTGTGCGTTTGGCGACACTGGTTTCTATAGTAATTTTGTTACATTGCAGTTCCACTTGATTTCTGTTCCGTGGTTCTAACGATAACTCGTGTTGTTAATATCGCGACAAGCTCATTTCGCTGTAGATATGCCGTATTGTTCAGTTTAGGAGTGCAAGAATAATAGTAGGAGAAGAAATCCTCAAAATGGAGGTATTTCGTACCATCGGTAAGTACAATATCATTTGATTCTAATAAAATTTTAGTTAATTCCAATTTACTAATAATTTATTGGAACGTCTCGTTAAAATCAACCTTATGTCATTTAGATAAAGTTTATTTTACATTGATTATATTCATTATTTCGTTCTTGAAAGTTCTTCGCTACTCAATTAGTGATGTACTTAGGTCAAATTTGAGTTTATCGATAAATGCCGATATTACAAAATTCGTAATTTGGGTATAATTAAACATTTTAAAACAATGTACAGAAAATAAGTTGTTAGAAAAATTATAGCTGATATAGAACAAAATACGATTTCTTCTATCAATGTTCTTCAAGCAATGAGGATGGTGGTTAAGGCTTGGCGAAACGTAACACCCCTTGCAGTAAAAAACTGCTTTAACCTGTGGTTTTTATTCAGAACCTCAAGAAATTATTGAAGAGGAAGATAATAATGTGCCTGAAGAATAGAATAAACATATCTGGGTCAAACATATCGGTAATAATCGGTAAACCTAAAAAAAGATGGATGGACTGTGTGAAAGAGGACATGAAAGAAAGAGGAGTTGACACAGACATGACGGCTAATAGAAGATTATGGAAGAAAAAGACATGTTGCACCGACCCCAAATAATGGGATAAGGGCAGGAGGATGATGACATATATCGATATCGGTAATGTAATTCGGGTTGGTACGGCCTTAATCGAATAGCAGCACTGACACGTTCGTGCACACGATTGTCACCTTTACCCTTAACGAAATTGTGTTTCTATTTGCGACCACTGGTAAATGCGCCATCTATCGTCAAGTAGCGGAATTTACTCGTCAATCAATTTTAGTTTGACTTAGTATTACAAAAGGTGTTAAATACTTTTCCAACTACAGCGAATTAAACCCTATTCCAGAAGCAGAAGGTTTATTTTCAGATGTAGGTTATATGACTTATGCTAGTTTACTATAAAATATAAACGACCAATCAAACGATTTGTTTATATGTAGTACATTATATGATAATCGGTTTAATTGTGTGTTTGGCGTCACTGGTTTCTATAGTAATTTTGTTACATTGCACTTCCACTTGATTTTTATTTCGTGGGGGCTCCCATACAAAAAACTGATTTTTTTTCCGTTTCTTGCTCGATACTAATAACGTTGCCTTATGTTGCATAGATAATGGTACGGAACCCTTCGTGCGCGAGTCCCACTGGCACTTGACCAATTTTTTTAAATTATTATAATAAATGGACAAACATGACTATGAAATATATTTATATTAATTATTAGTGTTTTTATCCTAAATATTTGTAAATAGAAAATAGTATTAAAGAATTACCGCAACAGTAGCACACTTCACTCTGCTTATAACTGCTACATTCATATCATTTCCACTTGCTACACTAGCGCTATTTCGGTGAGTGTTATTTGCTGTTTACAAGTGGACACTTTTTGGACTGATCCCCATACAAGATATTCCTCCTTTCTTCTAGTCTCCATGGTTGAAGGTATTAATGATAATGATGGATATGATGAGGATCAGTACTCCACACAAAATCAAAATACATTTTAATTTATTCATTTAATATAATCTTACAATAATAAACTTCAGGAAAACAGTATCATATACATGAATAAATACAATGCTAATAATAAACAATGAAACTTTCTTTCTGTATTTATGATAATAAAATTCTTACTATGAAAGAAAGAATGAAACAAATGTAGCAATAATATATTATTAATCATGGTATATGATAGGAATGATGTGAACAATTATTATATTATATGCAACTCGCAACCATGTTTAAGTAACTGTATAACATTATTGTTACCAGCCTTGGTAAATAAAAATATTTTTTCTACAGTTATGACAATATCAGTTGGTCGTAGATAACTTGCAATAGATAGAACATAATAAGAATTTTGTTCACCAACGTTGAAGGTATGAAATAATGCAGTTTCATTACTCATAAGAAAAATTCACAGACCGAGTTCTCATATGCTCGTTAGTGCATATGTTCAATGTGTATCTCGCGTTGTGTTCTATTGCAAGTGATTTACGGTCGTAGAACTTCACTACCTATCTAGAAGGCCTGATATTAATGTATTTGATAAATAAAGCACTCGTGTAGCACGCACTCTTCATGCATACATTACAAAAAATAACACTTTTAAACACTATTTCAGCCTAAACTAAACCTAAACATGTCTATTAATTTACCTTACAGTTTATCCAGCAACATATCTCTTCACTTGGCTCATAATTATAAAAAAAAGCTATATATACATAAAACAATATTATTTATTGGATACTACAATTTGTATATATATTGCTTGTATTTAATTCTTTAACGACATTTTAAACGCAATAAATGGTCAGTCTATTTTATTAGATTTGAAGTTTAAAAAAAAAAGAATTGTATACAAAAAAGTTTACTAATGATTGGTGATATAATAATAAAAAATATTATGAAATGATAAATCTACATTAATAATTTCAATTGTAATTTTTTGAAATATATCTTTTCTAATTACTTATATAATTTAATAAATCTGGGTTTGTTTAGTGGTACCGCTGCTATATACATATAAGTTATAATACATTGTATATACGATGCGATAAACACACTAGTTTCACAAATGATTTGTGATATTTCAACTACAGCACACCACAACAGGTTTAATACTTTAGCTAAACTTTCTAATAGGATTGTAACAAAACAGAATGACAGATACTACACACATAGTCTTAGAGCATAACTCTACAGGAGTTGACAATGGTACCAATTATACGCAAAATAAACTTAACAAATAAATGGACTTTGATAGTATCAATAACGTATGCGACAATGTTAACAGAACTTTCTTGATAAAAAAAACTGTTTCTTATAGACTTTAAATCTTAATTAGCATAAATGCGGACAATAAAATAGCCAATTAATCTAAATACATCAATAGTTGTTATCATTTTTCAGTTAAGATTAGTTGTGCACGTAGAATCGGCAACATTAAGTCGAAATCTGCTGAGAAAGTACAATGTTCATACTCATTATAAACGGACAATGTCGTGTCTTAGTTTGAGGCGATTTTGCGTTACGACTAATGAATTTAGGTGTACGTCGTCAGCACCGACCGTGTATAACAACTCCTGTTATTTCAATACTCTGAGTTCATAATAGATTATTAAGTTTTTGATTGAAAACAGGCTACTTATCTGTCTCAATAACTGCTTGTTTCTAACAAGAAGAGAGACAAATTTATTACCAAGCCTTTTAAAGTATTTCAAATACTTTTTTCCAATCATTTTATTATATAAAGGGGGACTTAATCCTAATAATAAGTACATTATAGTACTTTTATATTGTGATGCTGAGTTTTATCAGGTAACTTCCACCCATTAGTTGAAAACGCCACATTTAAAATACATGACAACAACTTGAAACAAAACCAGTTTGCCCAGCGTGGTATAGTGACCATTCTTTTATGTTTACCTACAGTGAGAAGTTAGTCCGTGGGGTAACGGATGAAAAGAATACAAGTATCATCACCATCTCCTTGATATCTTGCCCGTGGAGGTCGTAAGAACCGACCAAGGGTAGTCAAGTCGCATGACACCTCCACTTATACCCGAGGAAGGTTGCCTTAAGTCAGGTGGAGAAGAATAAAAATCCAAATCCCATTGCAATATGAACAAGTCATCCTTTCGGCCCCGAATAATGGTATAAGGACAGGAGAATGATGATATAGTGAGAAGTTAATATTAATAAATACTAATAAATACAAATCAATAAGAAAAATACAACATTGTTGTCCAGAAACCTATGAATCTTACTGTTTTGTTACAATCCCACAAACTTCTATAGAGTATGTAATTATGGAGCGCGCGTATTTTGACTAAAAGCTGTTAGTATTAGTGAGAACAATACATTATCCTATTGCAGCGAAATATACAGACAAAATAACCCACAGACATGTTTTGAGAGGTTCAACGTCTCCCTAAAGTATCGAAAAATGTGTCTACAAATTCTGTGTATTCTTTGAAAGAAAGAATTAAATTATTATTCTTGTTCTATTATTTTTAATAATTTTTTTTTAATAATTTGTCTATTCTTTACTAAAATAAAGTTATGAATCAACTCAATTCACTAATTCATCGACTCCTATATTGTTATGAGACCGATGCGATAGACGCACTCTATGGATACATACTCCAAGCTTTTAAATTATTGTTGAACTATCCAAGAACATTAATGTGTAAGTAACGTCATAAATATTATCGACGCTTGCGATAATTTTAATGATAAACAATATAGAACTCTCATACCCTATTAAAAGATAAAGCACTTTTTTATAATGAGAGCTAATTAGCAATCAAATATATTAATTTATTATTTGTACAGACTAACAATGAACTTTTAGTTTATGTATGGGCGGGCCATATTAATACTGCTGGACATTTGACCATGTTTTTTTTAAGTCTTGGAATATTAGGCCTAAGTGTGCTGGCATTATGCCTAGTTTAAAGTAAAAAAAAAACTTTTTGATTGTAGATTATAGTGTCTTTTTACATTTATATAAAGTTATTGACTTTTGTGGTACAAAGTAACACAAGCAACTAAAATTTTGTTAATTAAAAATGGATGCATTGCATTTGGTTTTTTTTTTTCACATAACCACAGAGTAATATACATCTTCAACTATATACTTTATTTTTTACTTTCACCGACATAGTCATATTGGTTTTGCAGACCTTTTATATAGTAACAGGCCATGTCCAGCAGTGGAATAAATCTGGGTTTTTAATTGTAAATTATGATTGAATTCAGTATGTTATTGAAACGAAAAACAAATAAAGCCTGTTCGCATAGATATAACAAAAATAATCTCTTGAAATTACATAAAAATAACTGTATTTTAATATTTGTATACTATTATGTAGCATATTATTATAGTTATAGGATATTACGCGATTTATTACGGTATTTTGATTAACAACAACCGCGTAAATGAGTTTATGTACGTAAGTAAAGCGACACCTATCAAACATTTTAGTTAAACAATAGTCGCTATTTTGAAGAGACATCATTATTGTTATAAATTCATCGCGAACAGACTTCACTTGAGTATAGTTTTTGGCCAAGCCAGAGTTAATTTTTCTTTTTTGCATAACAATTATAGTTTTTATTAATAAGATATTTGGGTTTCATACCCAAAAATGTAATATTTAAGTAGTATTTTCGGGTTTTTAGGGGTATCAATCAACCCCCAGAACTCGTGGCTCCATAGTAATTCGATATAGCACAGTATTGTGTCAGTACTTCTACATGCCGTATCCGTGATAAGGGGCGGGAGAGGGCGCTTGTGCTGCGTACGCGTAGGGCGATGCTTGGGGCACGCCCACTCCGGGGACTACTCCTGGATACTGCATTGATGGACCTGTAGGTACACAAATATCAATAACTAGTTGTCCCAGGGACTTTTTTCGCTATAGGTTTAAAATATGCGCTGGATTAGGCCAGCCCAGGCCGGTAGGAAACTCTATAAAGGGGCTCCTTGGTCGTGTAATGCGGACGTGCACAAAGGATAATATCTGTCGGAATTTTAGTATATATATTTTGTTTGTATGTTATATAAACATGCACAATTGCTTTATCAGCCTTTGCCTTGGCCTAGTATCTGGGTATTTGCTTGCCTCCCATAAGTTAATGGAAACGCGAAGGTTTACGCCGACCCGCGCTGGCAGCGGTCCATGGCCTCTAGGGTAAATACGCCTCAGCGCGAGGCCCATAGCATTTGTTACTTCTGCTATATGTTTAATCCCCTTATGAATTAATATTCTATGAATAGTATACATACCGGCAGTAAGCATAAGTTGAGGTTCCATGATCATGGCAGGTTTAGCTTCATGTTCAGCACTCTCTGTACTACGTTTGGCGTCTGCTTCTTCTAATTTCTCCACTTTCGTTGTTAATTCTCTCACGGTCTGTAATAATATGATTCAGTTCAGTTTAGACCAGTCAGCCCCAGGCGTCAACTGTACTGGCAATGAAAAGCCAAACTGAAGCTGACGGCTTCGTGGTCCAGTAGTTCATGTAACGGGCTGCCGTTCACGAGGTCTCGGGTACGATTCCCGCTCGGGACTATCATTTGTGTGATGTTTATATTTGTCATACAAATGTTTGTACTGCGTCTGGGTGTTTCTATGTATTATAAGTATGTATTTACAAAAGAAAAGTAGTATATTCGTATTCTGGTACCCATAACACAAGCATATAAGCTTAGTTTGGGACCAGAGGACGTTGTATGAAATGTCCATGAATATTTATTTATTTTTAACCTTGACCACAACAACTTGACATTTTAGTACACAACTAAAATTCAGAGAATAAAAATAGTTACCTGGATAAGGAAAGGCATAGCAAAGTCCATGATGTTATGTCTCCACGCCAACTCGATGACAACATCGGGTTTCAACAGGTCGTAACACTGAAAACAAACAACAAATTAATATTTAATTCGCTCAGTTCGGCAATCGGTATTCAGACAAAATATTTTATTTCTCTATATATATATATATATATATATATTGTTTTCCTATTGAACAAAACCTATTGAATAGACTAGCTGTATATGTATGCTTATAGGTCAGAATAACACATTGGCTCTCAATGGTGACTTTAAACTCGAAACTAAAATGCATAGCATTTTATGATTTTAACACATATGCATTTAAACTGAAGTATTAGACGTTATATACTTGGGATTGCATTTGTATATTTCATATTCCAATACCCAATATTCTATAGCAATATTCTAAGTGTTTCTAAAAGTCTCGTTTGTTAGAACGCGCTAATCTCAGGAACCACTGATCTAATTTGAAAATTTCTTTCAGTGTTGGATAGTAAATACATTTATCGAGGAAGGCTATCACAAGTGATGCTGTGACCAATAAGAGCTAAGCATTAGTGAACAATATTGCAAAATCATGGAAAATTTTCTGAATTCCACGCGTACGAATTGCGGGCAATAGTTATACCCAATATGCTTGAACCAGCAATGAACTTAAAGACTAAATCATACCTGATAAAGACAGGCAGAGAAACATTCATAGTTATCTCTCTCAAGGAACCAATTGAGTAATTCCTCAGCGACGTCAGGTTGACGTGATTCTGCCGCGTACTCCATAGCATCAGCATATAACGCGTCTTTCTTGCATAATTCCACAGACTGTTTCCATCTATTATTGCCTATAAAATAAATAAACAATTATAAACTTTAGTCTTCGGTTTCAAGGAGCAAAGTCGTAGCCAAATCAAACGTCAAATTAGCCAGATGGAGCGTTTAAATCGGGGATGCGGGGGTCGCAGAATGCAAACGGCGCAAAACCTATCGTTGCTGCGTTTCTTGGGCGTTTCTCACCTTTGTACAAATATGCAGCGATTCTTCTAAACTCTGTCAGTTCATGTTTCTCGAGTTGCTGGGCAAGTGCGATTGTATCGAAGTTATCAAATGCGTCTATCGATGTTCTCAGACCCTATAAACATAAAAAAGAAACTATAAAATACAAGATATCAGTTATTTGAACGATGATATAATTCTATTACTATAACCTCTGAACCGTCACGGATTTGAGGATGATACATTATATCTATTAAACTAGTATTGTTAGTTTAGTAGTACGCCATCTACCGAGCCGTGTAGACAACTTCAACTGACCCACTTCCCCTAAAAGTATATTAATATGTTATATATGTATATTCTAATGCATTACCTGATAATCTTCTTCATCAATAAGCAGCGAGTTCAATGCTTCATTAACAGCCTTATTGTTAAGGCTTTGTACAGAACGTAGGTAAGCCTTCACAAGTTGTAGATGTCCCGCCCTAGTGAAGAATGTGACCGCACGCGTATGATCCATACGTGGGGCAAGTACTAGCAGTAAATCGTTCAGTAATAGAGGTTTGTAATCCAAGTAGAACTGTATAGCTTTGTAGTATAATTCCATGTTTGCCACCTGGAAAGAATAAGGTTTCTTGTAAAACTCAAGTTAAAATGTAGCCAGAATATAAAGATTGATATCTTATAATTTACGGTACTAAACTGACGCCTGTAAAAAATATACTCCGATATCATCGCCGGGATACTCCAATAGAGCCTAGTGCGTGGCACTTACAATCGTTGGGCATGTATGAATTGTAGTAGATGACGCTCTATAGTCTCGGCCTACCCTCATGGGAAAAAGGCGTGATGTTATGGTGATGCTTGGTTAGCTCTAAGACGTCATTATGTTCAAACGAGTTGAACTCGCGCACGAAGTATTTCATACCATTATAATCATAATATATTCATCATACCATCAATTTAAAACGGGCGGATAGTGCCTCAATAAAAGGGTCCAATACTCTTTAGTATGGAACCTTTATAAAAATTAAGTTTATGACTTTATATTTACTGTTACAATCTAATATTTCCATTTTAGTATACCTTAGTGATGATATCCTTGAAGTGTCCTTCACGCCACGCCTCAGTAGGGTGTTGCATCATAGTAAGTGCTGCATTATCATACTCCTCATATTTGTCATAGAGGAACACCAGCTCAGACCATAAATGCGCTTGTTCAGCTGCACGTAATACCTGGGAAATGTACACAATAATTATGAAAGGGCTGATTTCATAACGTTTATAACTATGGATAATATTATTTGTACACATAAACTATAGTTATTAAAATTTCTTCAACCAATGCTAAACCAACTTAAGTTATAAGGTACCGAATGGGACCTTCATGCTGAATAATTAGAAGAGGGATTAGTTCATATTTGGGCCTTGTAGTAGAGTGGTTTAGGTAACAGACTGCCGTTCACGAGGTCGCGGGTTCGATTCCCGTTCGTAACAATTAGGACTTGTGTGATGTTTATAATTGTCATACAAATATTAGTGCTGTAGCTGCGTGTTCACAATATATTACAAGTATGTGTTTACAAAAAATAAGTAGTTTATGTATTATATCCGTATTCTGGTACCCATAATACAAGCATAAGCTTAGCTTAGGACCAGAGGACGTTCTGTAACATGTCCGTGAGAATTTATTTTTATTTTTTATACTTTTCTTGTTGTTATTTACGTTCGTGATAAATTTCACCAAAGTAATGAAACGTATTTAATAATAAATGTCCATTTCAATACTAACTTTAGGAATGTTGACTCTGGACCAGAACAGTTCTAAATGCTCCCTCATCTTGGAAGGTTTGTACTTCGAGTAGAGGATAGCTAGTTCAGTGAACATTCCCATATGAGCTCTCTCCAATCCAAGCGCTGCCTCCAGTAGACTGATCAACTCGTCGAAATGACCGCGATCCTGAAATATGGAGAATAGTCACTTTAGATTTATATAAACCCATATATACTCCTAATATTATAAAGGTTAAAGTTTATGAGTATGGATGTTTGTTACTCTTTCACACTCTTTCAAAAACTGTATGATTAATAAAATAATGTAGCTTATATACCAGATTAACACATAGGCAATTTTTCCCCTGAAAGAATGCAAGGTTCTCGTGGGATACTAAATTAAGGGAAAATTTCCAAAATTCCACGCATACGAAGTCGCGGGTGTTGCCCGCGACTTCGTATGCGTGGAATTTTGGAAATTTTCCCTTCCTTTGCTTGTAATAAATATTTGAGTGTACTAACCTGATAGTAATTGATAAGATCCTCCAGTTCATCAGCGTGCACCACAATATGTAGTCCACACATCTGCGCGAGACGGAACTCTCCCGCGTCCACGCACGCGAAGCATACTTCCTTCCACGTGCGAGTAGAGTTGGCTTTACGTGCACTGTCCACAGCACCTACGATATATAAACAGTGTTAATATTTGACGAACCTTGTAGTCTAGTGGTTCATGTAACGGACTGCCGTTCACGAGGTAGAGGATTCGATTCCCGCATAGGACAATCATTTGTGTGATATTTATAAAAATATTTGTGCGGCGTCTGGGTGTTTTCTATGTACAAAATAAAAGTAGTTAAGTCTATCCGTATTGTGATATCCATAACACAGGCATGGGACCAGAGGATGTTGTGTAAAATGTCCTAGAATATTTTATATTTATTTATTAAATAATCAAGTAAGGCAGAAAAAGTAACTACCACAAATAGTATTTTAACCCACGACTTTGTAATACTGTTCTATTGCTCTACCGACTGAGCTATCGTGGAAGTATACATACTTATCAATTTATCTGCCCTAATATAATTAATAATTAATTTATTTTAAAGAAATGCTAGGTGGTAACATTTAGGAAATCACACAGAGAGATAGTTACCATGTAATATGCATATAAAATGATTTTTTTTTCTCTTCTTCTCCAGCCCATTTACGTCCCAATGATGGGCACGAGCCTCCTCCACTTTGGGAGCGATTACGGTCTACTGTGCTGCGCTGACCAGGCGTGTTGGCACAGGGTTTACGTTACGTTAATTTTCCGTCTCTCACAAAACATGTTATTTGTGTACAATATCCCTTAGCTGACTTTTACAGCACCCTGGGGAGGAGATGGGGTGGTGACACTTGTATTCTTAATCCGTCACTACACGGAATTTCCTTCTATTATGTAGTTATAAACTGTAAACTAGTCATTAGAATGAAAGTTTTATCAATTTGATATTAAGTAAAACCACTTTTTACGGATTTCGACGCGTGTATTTGTTTTAAATTTTATTTATGTCTTATATCTTTATGGTCAATATAAAAATGTAGGTAAGCCCTGTAACATCTGAACGTAGAGGACACTATACAGCTCAGTCCCACCCATGAGCATAGTGACAGGTGTCTCCGAAACGACGAGATAAAATTAAAAAAAATATACACGCGTCTAAATCCGCAAAAGGTTATTTAAACGAAAGAAGTGTCCCTAAGTGTTATGGAATTTGATATTTTTACTAAAGAAAACATACCCTGGAATTCCTTGAGATGTACAAGCGTGATAGCCAACCTAGCAAAGTTGCTAACATTGTTGTACAACAACTTGGCAGCGTTGTACATGTGGTCGTCAAAGCATCTGTCACCAATCTTCTGTATATCAGCGTGGTTCGGTCCTGAGATGAATTCTTCTAGATCAGCCAGACGCCCGGTGCGAGCGTATGCATATATGAGTTCTGATTCGATATAAGATTCACGTGCTTTCTTGCGGGCCATCTGTAAAAGAATAATTCAATAGGAATTAAAGGTCTGCCTCTACATTAACAACATTAGAATCCGGTTATAACGATATTTAAGGGACCGGCTATATTGTCTTACTAACCAAATGACACACTAAATGTTATATTTTCTTACTACATACTGTAGAAACAAATTCCCTAATTACTATCATCGTTATAATCGGGTAGTCGTTATAAGTGAGTTCTATTCAGGTATTATCTCATCATAAAAAATGTGTATTATAGACTATTTTAATTAATAAAAATGTGCACAACGAAATAGCCAATTAATCCAAATACACAATAGTTGTTTTCATTTTTTTAATAAGTTTAATTGTGCACGTAGAATCTTAACCTTTGAACCTTTGTCTTCTTTTGAATATAGTCTCTATATGGAATTTTTTGGCATTTATAACTCATCTACATAAAATAATGTACTAAATAATTTATTTATTTTTTCAGATTTTATCTGCCAACAGTATCCTTTGTACTTATACAAATGAGTTTAAGTTACATTGAATATAATATTTACATACCTGTAAATACCTAACAAGGTCTTCCCACGATTCTCTCTTAGTAGCGGTATCAACAACATCCATATACGCTGACGGATCATCTGCCTTGATATAAGAATCAATAGCTTCTTTGACAAGTCCTTGTTGTAATTGTGCTTTGGCCAACTGAGACCATACTCCTGGTTCGTTACAGCGTTCTGCAAACTCGTATGCTCTTTCTAGATCTTTCACTTGTTCAATCAAAACCTGAAAATTTTATATTTCGTTTATATTCGCTTGTTAAAGAGTGATATGACTGAAACAAGAGCTTGGTAGAAAATTATGTGCTTCACTGATCCTAAATAAATAGGGGTAAAGGCAGGAAGAAGAAGGATTGCAAACTTTTACTGCGTCTTGGTGTTTCTATGTATTTACAAAAGAAAATTAGTATACGTATTCTATCCGTATTCTAGTACCCATAACATAAGCATATAAGCTTAGCTTGGGACCAGAGGATGTTGTGAGAAATGTCTTTGAATATTTATTTATAAACTTTTGTCAGTTTATAACACAATTAACATGGTATTTTCTTTTTCTAGATTTATATAAGTATTTCTTCAGTACTGGCACTCAAGTAGGGTTTCTTTTTGTATGAACCCCTATGAATTTAGGAGATATGTTGGTTAGATATTCGACATAAATATTTTAAGGATTTTTATAAGAAAACTAGCTGACCCAGCAAACGTTGTTTTGCCATACAAAAAAAAAGGTTTGAAAAATAGATGTTGGCCGATTCTCAGACCTACTGAATATGCATGTAAAATTTCATAAAAATCGGTCAAGCCGTTTCGGAGGAGTACGGTAACTAACACCGTGACACGTGAATTTTATATATAAGATATATTTAAAATCATATTAAAGAAATATAATAAATAAATGCAATTCTTACTTGTATAGCCGATGTGTTAACATCGAATTTCTTGAAGATAGCGAAAGCCTCCTCATACAGTTCATTATTGATAGCAATGTTCGCGATATCTGGTGCATCGTAGTTGTCTAAACGGTTGATGTATTCCATCACACGGCTGCGATCCGCCTTTATTGCTAAAATATTATAACAAACGTTAAAAAATACAATTATTTGCAAAAAAGACAAAAAACACTAAGGTCTTATGACGACACTAAATGATAATGATGATATTTGATATAAAATATTTTGGTCTCTGGATTCCTGTTATAAGATAAACTAATTTTCCTTTTTTATTGTGTTCCCTAAGGCTTAGGGAACCCAATAAAAAAGGAAAAATAGCTTAGGGCCTAAGCTAATCATAACATCACGCCTTTTTCCCATGGGGGTAGGCAAAGACTATAGAACGCCATCTACTACGATCCAAACATACTTCCTTGGCTTCATCCACACTCATACATCTTGTCATACATGCCCGACGGTTGTAAGAGTTATACAATTAAAACACAACTTACCAGTAAGTATAAGCAGATTTTGTAAGTTCCTATGATCAGAGAACACAGAGTTGTCCAGTACAATTTTCTCTAACAATTCTATCAGTTCGTTTGGCAAGTCGGCCGTCATAAACGCCTTCACTGTTACAGATATGTCTTCAGGATCTTGTGTTTCGGATAAGGCTGTTTGAACCACCTGATTAATAAAAAAAAAACATATTATAAAGAAAAATCTATTGAGATTTAAATAATAAAAAGTGAAAAACATGTGGGAAATTCCTGGATATTTTTTAATTATACTTTTCTCAGACACTTGAGAAACATTTGTGGAAATAAAATCATTTCATTAAAGATTCAAAAATTTCAGATTTGCAAATTAGTAAAAAAACAGTTTCAAAGTCATAAATAATATTCATAAATACGAAAAAAGCTAATATATAGAATGTTGAAAAAAAAATTTGTAATGACCTGATCAATAAGTTGTCTCTTATAAGGGTTAGACTCAGCGAGTACTTCGAGCCACAGATCAGGGTCTCGTCTCCGCACCAGGTACCTCGCCTGAGTCTTGAACAATGAGTTATCATTGCACACAGCGATCAGTTCTCTGTCACATTGTCCACGCTCGTATGCCACACACGCTAAGTGAGGGTCACGCTTTTCACAGTAACGACCGACCACTCGGGAATCGTACCTATAAACATAACAGACAAATTAATCAAGGTACTGCATGGAAGTACTTAGGCATAGATGAGGGTTTGAAGCCAGTCATGTCAAAAAAAAGTATGTAATATTCTCAAACACTTATGAAAAAAATTAAGGAAATTATATATTAGATGTTTAAAAGTGATGCCAGTGAATGAGCAGTTACATACATAGCCATGATTACCATGTATCAAGAGTAAATGTAAGCTTACCATTGGTTTTCTTTGAGGAATCGTTCAGGATTATTGTTAGAATCAATGTATATCTTAGCGAGGGCGTTGTGTGTAGCTGGTTCATTGCTGCCTTCGTGTGTGCGCGTCTCCAACCATGGTAGTAGAAGTTTCAATCTATGGAATAATACAATATAATTATATAAATAATATAATTATTTATTTATTATTAACTAGCTGATGCCCGCTACTCCGTACGCGTGGAATTTTAGATGCCTATATATTTTATCACCGTTTAAACCTTCCCTGGACTTTCACGAATATTTCAAGACCAAAATCATCAAAATCGGCCCAGCCGTTCTCGAGTTTTAGCGAGACTAACGAACAGCAATTGATTTTTATATATAAGATTTCAGCATATTCTTCTTCACTGTCCATTAACAGTATACTTGTTGGGCACAGACCTCCTTCACTTGGAAGTTTGTGTGGTCTAGTATGACGCGCTAACCAGGCGTTAGCATAGGGTTAAGTTTCGTGTTTTCAGCCACATACTATATTTTTTTACTTTTACTTATATGGACTTTTATACTATTTATAATGTAAGCAAAAATTTACCAATTATACTAATTATATTGCCCTATAGATAGAGAATATTACAATAAAATTATATCTTAATACCAACACAACTTACATATTTCCATAAAAATATCACACAAGAATATCAAACAAAATTTACTATTGCAATGAAATATTTGTGCTAAAAAAAAGTTATTTTTTCTACACAAAGTTTATTGAATTACAAACCGATTTCTTTTCTCAACTTCAGCCACCAGTTCATCAGTTGAGAATTGTCCTCTAACCACCAGTATCAAGTTCTTGATGATATCTTCAGCACAGTCCACATCGAGTAGACCACCGACCACCACGGGCAAACGGGATGGGTTTACCTGACAAATTGAGAAATAAGTTGACTACTTAATTCTGTTCATTTATAAGCCTATGACTAGATGTGCGAGTATACGACGCCCAGGATGTGTAAGAGATCGCAGTAGTTGTCGCCTTCATAGCAAAAGAGCTGTGAATTTCTTACACTGCTCCTTCTAAATGGATTTCATATCCTGATTATGAGATTATTTATTTCAAAAATCGTCTCTGCTTGGTAGCCTATTAACTATAGGGCAATCGAATTTTATCAAAATCGATACAATAATTTCAATCTGAAAAAGTTTCAAATGTAGGTGGATTCACATTTATAAAATATTACTTACTTTTTGTACATATATTTCAATATACTTCTGTAAACTATTTCTGTATAAGTACAACACCAAGTCGTGTACAAAGTCAAATCTGTCGCAGACTATAATGAGAGGCAGCTGGTCAGGCAACTTGGCTTCTTTCAAGAAGTTCTTCACACGCTCAGCATTGTAGCAGTTCGATTCCCGGCAGATGCGTTCCACTTCCTTAATTTGACCGGTCTTGCAAGCAGCCTGGTGATAAATAAAAGAAAATATTATATTAAATTTTCAGTTCACAGTTACTATTCATCTTAAAAACAAGCCTACCAATTTTCATACAATTTTGTGTATATTCGAAAGTCTGCAAATAGGATGACATTTTTTTAAATTTATTCCTTATAAAACAATGAAAATAGTTTATTTTGATGTAAAATTGTAATCTAAAGCATAATCAAGTTAATAAAAATAAATATTTGCATGTTAAATACTAATTAATTGTCATGTGCGTTTAGTTATTATTAGTTATAAACAAATGCCAAATAAAGGGGCCGGCCTTTAATTTAAACCTAAATTTTTACAACTTTATGGTCATAATAAAAAATAAACTTACCTGAATATACTTGAAATGCACTTCAGAATCTTGACTGAAGTTCACAATAGAGCCCAAGAAATAGAACAATCCCTCATATGTCTTGAAGCTTTCAAACAGTTCAATCAAAGCCTTAGTTGTGAGTTGTTCGTGATATTTAGTTGCTATTTGTACACAAATCTGTAGGTTCTGACGTATGTTCGCTTGAAGCATGGCCTTCAGACATTCTAAGGAGTCTTCTACTGATAGACTTCCGAAGTATGTTACTAGCCAATCAGCTGGTAGGAGATGGGTGTGGACCTGGAAGAAAATGGTAA
This sequence comes from Orgyia antiqua, assembly GCA_916999025.1. Taxonomy (NCBI): domain Eukaryota; kingdom Metazoa; phylum Arthropoda; class Insecta; order Lepidoptera; family Erebidae; genus Orgyia; species Orgyia antiqua. The sequence goes on from OU779869.1 coordinate 20,914,665, forward strand.
GGATTTACATATAGTTTACAAAATTAAACAAAAAAATCCGCCCAAGTACGAGCTAAACTCGCGTACATATAGTTTCATATCTATTATTGTCATAGTTAATTCGTCACTAGCTGTTGCCCGCGTCTCCGTCCGCGTGGAATTTGGAAAATTTTTTTTTCTTAATAAAAATGTAGTCTATGTCCTTTCTCAGGGTCTAAAGATTGTCTGTGCCAAATTTCATCAAAATTGGTTGAGAGGTTTAAGCGGGAAAGCGTAACAGACAGACAGACAGAGTTACTTTCGCATTTATAATATTAGTAGGGATTGTAATTATAATAACGTAATAATTATTCAAAATATTTTCTCTGGTCACGGATTAAAAATACTATCACCACCCCATCCCCTTCCTAGGGTGCTGTAAAAGTCTGCTAAGGGATATTGCACACATAACATCCTCTGTGAGAGACGGAAAACTCGAAATTAAACCCTGTGCCAACTCGCTGTGGCCTGTGCCCAACAGTGGGACGTAAATGGGCTGGAGAGAGAGAGAGAGAGAATAATTATTCATATGGTGATGGATTTAGAATACATGTGTCACTACCTCATTTCTTTATCACTTAGGGGTATGAAAAATAGCTAGTAGCCGATTCTCAGACATACTGAATACGCATATAAAATTTCATAAGAAACGGTAAGTCGTTTTGGTGGAGTATGGGAACGAACATTGTGACACGAGAATTTTATATAATACAGATACAGGTTATTATAAGCTATACATACCACAGCACGTTTAATATCATACAAGTCTGTATAATGTTCCAAGGCTCGTTGCAATAGTCCAGCCTTCTCACAGAGTTGAGCGACGTGAGCGCGATCGTACTGAGTGAACATCGCGTTACCTAAGATTGCGTCCGCCACTTGAGGTGCTGACATTAGATTCATCTCCAACAATCTATGAAATAAATAATGAATTGAATTCAAAACATTTACAGAATATTCCCAGACACTTGCGTGACATTTATCCGACAGGCTTCGTGGTCTAGTGGTACGTGTAATGTACCGTTCACGAAGTCGCAGGTTAGATTCCAATCATTTGTGTGATATTTATAATTGTCATACAAAGGTTTGTACTGCGTCTGGGTGTTTTCTATGTATTATAAGTATGTATGTATTTAAAAAACGAAAGTAGTTTATGTAGTATACCCGTGTTCTGGTACCCATAAACATATAAGCTTCGTTTAGGACCAGAGGACATTTTGTGAACTGTCCATGAAAAAATAACCCAAAAATACCTCTTTTTACAGATTTAGACGCGTATATTTAAATATCAATGTAGATATGTCCTGTAATAATTATGATTGAGGAAACCTTACGTCTCAGTCTTACCAATGATCATGGCGACTGTAAAGTCTGTAAGAAGCGTCGGTATTAAGAGTTAATATACGTGACTAAAACTCGATTTCATTCTAATTAGTTCGGTAGTTTTAGCGTGAAAGAACAAACAAACAGGTAGTTACTTTCGTATTTTTAATGTTAGTAAAGATTAATAGCTGCACACTATCTTATACATAATTACCTGATAAATGAAAAACATTCTCGATAGATGGCGTTGTACGTCAAAATACGATGTAAACTCAATCGAGTGACGATTGTGGTGGTCTAATTGGTTACTGTTAGCACGACCGCAATAAGCTCAGTTAGCAGAGCTACGGAACGGTATTCCGAGGTCGTGGGTCCAAGTCCCGCTTGCGGTAATCACTTTTTCCACCACAATTTGATTTATTAAGTAAAAGCATAGCAAGTCAATTGCAAAATTAATAAATAACTTTCATAATTACCTGGTCTGTAACGGTCCCTCTTCAGGTCTATTATTCTTCAAGGCATCCAACAAGAATGCAGTACATTGTTGTACCATATTCTGTTCCATGAACACATCCACGATCTGGTTAATGTCAGCTAGCGGAGGCTCTTCAGCGACCAACATACCAGCAAAGCCGGCTCCTTGTTCTGGATTAGTTCGCATCACTGAACGGAGCAGGAATATGTAGTCTGGAGTATAACCGACCTGAGAATAAAAGTACTTATTTTAGTAGTTATTATGATCGCGGCCGATTCAATACGAGCGAAACAAAGTATAAATGCTGTACGCGAGGAATTTTTGAAACCAAACCACTCCACATCACAATCAGCTACGTAGATTTAAATTGCATAGGGACATACATACATGCATACAATAAATGAGTATTTAAAAAAAAAAGTCTAACCGACTTCATGTGCTTTTGAAATTTGAGGTATTTTCTCGAATTCTCAGGATATAACTGTTAGATCCTGACCTGGTGCTAATGGGACCAAACGGGAACCACAAGCTTTCAAATACATAAATAAAAGAATCATTAAAACCGCCTAATTAAAAGTTATGAGGTAACAAACACAAAAATACAGACTTCTTTTTTGAACTCCTTTTTTGAAGTCGGTTAAAAATAACAACTTTGTCTTTATAGTATTTTCTAACACTTGCGCGACTCATTTGTTTAACGCGTTCAATGCTGAATAATTTGCGAATTTATAGCCAATGCTAATAAAAGAGTCATTCGCCCAGTGCTGAAAACGCGTATGTGCGTTCAAAAAATTTTTCGCGTAGTGCTAAGAACGCTTATAAGCGTTCATAGAAAACTCGCGTAGTGCGGCTGGACGCTATAGCGCGTTGTCTTTTACCTTCCCGCAGTGCGGCCGACGCTTATGTGCGTTCGGTAACTTTCGAGTTTTATGACTGTCATATAACAATTACGGGTCATATAAAGGTGTTGGATGGATAAAGGTGCTTCCACACTAGTGTTTATTTGTAAGAGATTTTGTGAAGTTTACGCCATAATATACCTTCGTTCGGTTTTGTTAAAATAGTAAGTTATACTTTAATAAAACAGTAATAGTAAAGGTACCTTCTCCCGAAAGCCCTTTTATTCTTAATTTTTTTTATTTACGACACTTCGCCCGCCTCGTAATAGACACCATTTATAAATAGACTAAAACTACCTATTACTTTAGTTAAAAGAGCGAGTCATAATAAAATTATTTCAATAATCTATTGTACTAAATTAGGTTATTGTAGACGGGCTTCGTGGCGTAGTGGTTCATGTACTGGACTGCCGTTCACAAGGTCGCGGGTTCGATTCCCGCTTGGGACAATTATTTGTGTGATATTCATAAATGTCATACAAATGTTTTTACTACGTCTGGGTGTTTTCTATGTATTTTAAGTATGTATTTACAAAAGAAAAGTAGTATATGTATTATATCCGTATTCTGGTACCCATAACACAAGCATAATAAGCTTAGCTTGGGACCGGAGGACGATGGTGAAATGTCCATGAATAAAATGTCGTCGCCGCCGCCCCCCCCCTGCAAGATTCGTAGCAGAAACCTGACTAGTGTGTAGTCTCCTTTACAATTCCACATTTTACGACCGCTTCGAAACAATAGACACCCAGAATACACGCTATAAACGCACAGATGCGGCGCACCCCGCTTGCCTACAGATTTTTTTTTGTATGGACGCGTATACGCGTCGGCCCGCACTTGGTGAAGATCAGAAAAACGCGCATAAGCGTTAGCCGCACTGAACGTATTAAATAAAACTAGTTTTTACCGACTTTTTACCGATTTAGTTGCGTGTATTTGTTTTAAATTTTAACCTGACGTTTCGGGTAAGACTCAAAATTTGTCTTTAATTAGTAAAGACTAAATAACTTAAAACTAAACATACCTTCTTAGCATACAATACAATTTTCTGGAACTGTCCTGTTTCAGCAAAGCATTGTATCACTTTACTTGCAACATTAGCCCTGAGGTATACCGACAGAGCCAACGTCGGGTCCACTTGCTTCACCAAGTCACCCAACTCCTCTGAACATTCCAGTTTCTCTTCTTTCAGCCATTTCTCTAAGAGCTGCTTCCGACCTGTAATATAATTGATTTGTCACATAACGAATTAGGAAGTCATAGTCTCTGCCTACCACAACAGAAAAAGGTGTGACGGTATGATGATGATGAAAACAAATGTCACTCCGTTATTAAGTCTTTAGTATGTGTGGTGACAGATAAAGAATAGAAGTACATATCACCATAATCCGGGGCCAGAGAGAGAGAAATGCTCGCATTTGGCGCCGATGTCTAATACAAATCTATCCTATACGAGCACCATAGTTTTAAAACTGGTTGAGCGACGGTGTCTACCATTGTACACTTTAACATAAATAAATACATTACTGGAAATAAGTGAAATTTGACGAAAAATCTTATAGTTCATGGTACAGTGACTTAAAATTGTGCTCCTAATCAGTGTTGCATGAATGTAGCTTTTGTTAAGTCACATTTTATGAATCAAGTGCTATGTCTATTGCAAAATGAGTATAATATAATAATATTATAGGGATTATGATTTTTACCTAGTTTAACAAATAAATTTCGCTTATGAATGAAATTTGACTGAAATAGTTATTGTCCATATTGTAACGGTTTAAGAATAGGTCACCGCGGATGTTTTTACTGAGTATTGTGACAATAGGCTAAGGAAACATACGCAGAGAACTTCGTGTGTGAGAGAAGGAAAACTCCAAACTAAACTATATGTTATGTTCCTTTGGTCACCTGCGCAGCGAAACCGAAAGCCCATGCCCAACAATGGGCCAAAAAAGTATACATATTATACATCATTTATTTCATCAAAAATGTCAAGTACACTTACAACCGTCAGCCATGTATGACCAGATATATGAGTGTGAATGAAGCTAAGGAAGTATGTTTGGATCGTAACATATGGAGCTCTATAGTCTCTGCCTACACCCATGTGAAAAAGCTAGGACAGTACAATGATGATTATTATAACTAACCTTGGAGCAACACAGGCCGACAAAGTTCTAACGACTCGTACTTGTTAAGTTGAGCTTGATCCAACAATATACCGAAGTATTGCAGTAGAGGTGAGGTCTGACCGGGTTGGGTGGGCACCTGCTGGAACCGCTGGATGGTTTGTGGAGTACGGAGTATACCTCTTGGGGCCATTGCTGCCACCTAGCGTGGTAAAAATATATTGTTACATTCAATGTTTTAAAAAAAATCGGTATTAGCCATTAAAGGATGAACGATTTTTAACAGAAAATGGATTGTCCGGACGAAGTCAAAGGCTAATGGGTAGTCTTTACACAAGACTTATTCGATTTTAGCCGTTGCCCGCGACCTTATATGCGTGTGGAATTTAGAAAATAATCCCCTTTTTTCAACATTTTGCGCTATTGCTTCGCTCCTATTAGTCGTAGCGTGATGTTATGTAACCTATAGCCTTCCTCGATAAAAGTACTATCGAACACTGAAAGAATTTTCAAATCGAACCAGTGGTTCCCGAGTTTAGCGCTGTGTAAAAAGAAACCAAAGAATAAGCAGGCAAACTTTTACGTACTTATCTTAAGTAGTCGTAGAGTACAGTTTGCAAAAATACAAAGTATTAAATCACCTTAGCCGCTTCACCATACTGTCCATTAGTGAACAGCATGTTGAACTTCCTCACAAACAGCTCCTCAGCACCAGCCAAGTTATTCCTCACAGCTAGTCGGAGTGCCAGCTCCGGGTTCTGTAGTACAGTGTTGATATACGGCACTATAGAGTCTTCTTCAACGGTCACAGACAACACTTGACCTTTGCGGTTAACACCTAGAGAAAAAGAGTAAAATAAATATTCAGTCGTATCATGACTTGCCGTGTGGTGACGGATTTAGAATACAAGTGTCAGAACCCCATTTCTTCTCCAGGGTGCTATAAGAGCCAGCTAAGGGAATTGTGTGAGAGTATTGTGACTGGCTGTAACAAGAATGTAGTTTCCTTTTTAAACAAAAATTACAAAATTTATCTCTTTACTAGCTGACCCGGCAAACGTTGTTTTGCCATACAAATGTCAGTGGGGGAGGGGAGGCTTTTGAAAAATAGATGTTGGCCGATTCTCAGACCTACTGAATACGCATATAAAATTTCACATGAATCGGTCAAGCCGTTTCGGAGGAGTACGGTAACTAACACTGTGACACGTGAATTTTATATATTAGATAATATTAGTATTAGAAAAATAGATTCTAATGATAAAACCACCTTGTTTTTGGGTTTTTTATTTCATAATCCATAAAAAATATAGTCAAATGCAAGTAAAAATTAAAAATATCCTTTATTATAATCGCGTATAAAAAATACTAAAGGCTGTTTACCGACATTAATAATCAAATTTTATCAGTTTTATACTAAATTACTACCAGTAAATCTTAAAATTAACGATAAAAGAAAAATAAATTCCCCGAGATTCATAAAGGGTATGAATAATATATAAACAATAACATTAATGTTTTGTTATTATTAGACGCACCAGACCTTTACAAGATATTGATAACCTATACGTCTCGTGAACTCAAAACCAAGCCATTATTATAGACAAATAAAAAATAATATTATAGACCTACGACACTACGGTATATCGTACGCGTGGTATTTAGAAAATAACAAAAAATTTTAATAAACTGTCCAAAAAATAAACATCTCCTTGGCTCACTCTATCTATTAAACAAAACCGCATCGAAATCCATTGCGTAGTTATGAAGATAAATAACGACTTGGTTTTATAAAAAGTAAAGATTCACCTGTTAAGGGCCTACAATTCCCTTAAGGATTTACAAGCGATTTAATAATAAATACGTTGTTTATTGATAGGAAAAATTATTGTAATTTAGTGATAAATATCATTTTAATTATACATTATATTAAGTAAACAAATAATTAAACATAAGGAAAACTGGGAAAAGCATTACCAGTTCTAGTATAAAAATTTACCTGGACAAAAGTGAAGTGAATTCAAAAGGGGAGTATTGTTTTTTATACTATTTATAACTATTTAACAACTACATCATTACTAAGTATTAGATATTCCTTCTGAATTTAAAGCAAAACAATAGTTTTTAAAACTTTTAAAACAGTGAAACTTGCTTTAATTACCTACCCACATCCAAGTGGTTTAATTCAAATTTCAAATTAACTGTCCATAGTCACAATAAATTAATATTTTTCTTTTATCTATACACTCTTACTTCTTAAACACTCATTACTTCTTTTCTTACCTAGCTATTCATCTCAACCTATCACATCCAAATCTTTTAATACAATAGTCATAGTCTTTTACTATACTTGGCCATAAACCTTCTCATCCCTCTAACATATCTTGCTCACACTTTCCACTGATTTCAGATCCAATCTCAACAACATGCCAATGCAAACCCGCAGAGCTATCAACCAGGAGATGAGTAGCAAGCTGAAACTAGCCTTGGAAGAATTAAAGTATACTAAGGCTGAATGTCAACAGCTACTACAAGAGAGAGAAGAAAGTGAAGAGGAATTATCAAAGATAAATGAAAAAAACACAAGTCTCAAAAGGGAATTGGTAGCACTGCACAATCAGCTCCAGGAAGTTGTTGAGGAACGGGATAAACTCCAATTGGTGACAGACGGTTTTAATCATTGTAGTGATTTATATGAGGAAGCTCTCTGTAAGGTTAGGGACTTAGAGGATGAGTTAAACCATGCTAATTTAAAAATATGTAATTACCAGAAACAAGAAATACATGCCCAGGCTGTTGCAACAGACCATCTTTATAATCAATTGATAAATTCAAGTTCTAATCAAAATGATCTAGGAAATTTAATTAATATTGATCTGACAGACCAAAACTCATTAGCTAATCAAAGTAGTACTTTTAAACCTAGCCACAATAAAGTTAAAAAATATATAAAATTAAATAAAATTATGAGAAAATGTAATAGGTTAAAAAAGCAACAAAAACACTTTTCTAACACAAACCAATTAAGAAAAGAACGCATTGCTCTAATGGATAAATTAAAAAATTATCAGATTAAGTTAGAAGATTGTAAAAATATATATGAAGTCGACACTCAGCAGTTGCAGTCTGAGATAAGTTCACTAGAGAAGTCGCTTCAATCACTATACAGCAAATATGTCATCTCACAAAAACAAATAGATGAACATATCCTTGCCGCTAATAACTTAGTAGATATTTGTAATTATAATGCTGACAGAGCTGACTCTCTTACCAATTATAATAGCAATTGTACCTGTCAGTCTAAAACTACAAACATTCCCTTGTCTGAGGTAGCAGAAAGCCCTGCTGTGGCTGAAATACTAGATTGTAGTGTAGATGTTACTCTAAGGTCTTGTACATCATCCCAAGTAATAGAGACGCAAATATGTTCTGACTCTAATAAATCAACTAGTAATACAAATTTTCATTCTTTAATGTTCTCAGACAGTAGTGGAAAGGGTTTTGGTGTATTACTAGGTAACAGCCTGGAGCATTCCGTTCAAAACTATTGTTTACCCGGAGTACACTATAATCAAATAGTTGAGTCTATAATGAAAGACACATATAACTCCAAAACTGACATAACTGTATTTGTAGGTAATTGTCTAAACATTAGGAAAAAAGATATTACTGATAGTTTCACTAGTATGCTAAAGCTTAAATGCCATAAAATAAGGTTATGTGCTTTTCCTTATCTTGACAATTTGTCATCTAGACAAAATAACTATATTTATATGCTAAATAAGCATATGCAATTTTTAATTAGTCACCACTCTGACAAGTTTACTTTCTTTGACACCAACACTTTTGTTGGTCCTATAAAAATGACAAGGGATACTGTGTACCTGCCTAATAAGTTTAAGGTAAACATTGCTACATTGTTAGCTTATAATATTAAGTTAGATGTTAAAAGTTTGACAAGATCCTTCTGCACTAACATTGCAGTTAGTGACGGGAGTGTTACGAGGGATATTCCTGATTTAAACTAGTTATTAAGACAACAGAGAAGCTAAGTCACTCTCTAACACTTTCACACCAAAATGTAAATAGCTTCTCTGGCAAACTATTAGATGTTGAATTGTTAATTGATAAACACAATATTGATGTTTTATGTTTTACTGAAACATGGCTAAAGTCAGAGGAAATGCCGTTTAATATAGATAATTTTACTATTGCTAGTTCATTCCAGAGAGTCGCCGCCGCCGGGGGAGGGTCTCTAATTATTGTTAAAAATAACTTGAAATACAAAGAAAGATTAGATATTAAAACACTTTCTGTGGAACGTATTTGCGAAATCGCGTGTGCTGAAATTGAAAATTATATAATTTTATGCGTGTATAGGCCACCATCTTCTAGTATATCAGATTTTTTTGAAATTATGGAAGAGGCACTTATTAAGTTAAAAGTAAATAAAAACATATTGGTTTGTGGAGACTTCAACATTGACATTTTGAAAGATACCACAGACAAACAAAATTTTTTAACCTTATTCAAATCTTATAGCTTGGTAAACCAGTACTTTGAGCCAACCAGAGTAACACCTACTTCGGCCACTTGCATCGATAATATTATGACTAACTTTGAATTATTGGAAAAACAATTAATAAGTGGTATTAGGTCAGATCACACTTGTCAAATAGTAAAATTAAATTTTAATCGAAAGAATACATCCGTTATTATTCGGTGTAGGAATTTAACAAAAAAGTGTCTTGAAAATTTCAATAAAAATTTAGAGCCGCGCTTATCCTCATTAAAAGCAACAAATGGCGACCCAAATGATATGTATTGTACACTCCACAACGCTATAAAATTAGAATTTGAGAAGGCATGTAAAATAAAAAAGGTCACTATAAATAGTAAATTTAAGTTTAGCGCTTGGGCTACGGACGGTATTAGACGCAGTAGGGATATTTTGTATGAATTATATGAGAAAAAGTCATATACACCTAACCCACTATTTTTAAATTATGTCAGAAACTACTCAAAAATATTTAAAAAAGTTTGCATTCAGGCAAAAGCGGCATATATTAGTGAACAAATAAAAAAAGCCGACAATAAAGTTAAAATGACCTGGAAAATGATAAATAAAGAAACTCGTAATAAGAGACCTAAAAGTTGTGATATTCGTCTTAATATAAGTAACAAAATAGTATCTGACAAGGCAGAAGTCGCTAATTACTTTGAAAATTTTTTTACGAATATTCCGATTGAAACAACTAAATATCTCTCATCGTCTCCAGCAGCGGCTGAGAAACTCTTTAAAGAAAATGTAAAAATCTCTGTCTCTGAACCTGTGTTATTTGAATTTGACTTTATAGGGGCCAATGACATAATTAATGCATTTCGGTCCCTATCAATAAAAAAGACAGAGGATATGTGGGGGCTGTCGGTAAAAGCCATTCAAGCCGTTATTGTAAATATTGCACCGATGCTGGCAGATATATTTAATACGTGTGTCAATAATGGGGATTTTCCTGACCTAATGAAGTGCAGTAAAATTGTTCCAATTTTTAAAGCAGGTTGTACCACTGATGCTACTAATTACAGGCCTATATCCGTACTACCAAGCCTAAGTAAAATTTTTGAACGGATAATTTTAAACCAAATGTTAGCATATTTTGATGTCATGGGACTACTTCACAAAAATCAATTTGGGTTTACTAAAGGGCGATCTACTGTAGATGCTGGATCTAACTTAATCAAAACTATATTAGGAGCGTGGGAAGAATGCTGTGATGCTATTGGAGTATTTTGTGACCTTTCTAAGGCATTTGACTGTGTGGACCACGAAACTCTTATCCTAAAGTTAAAATTATACGGTATCCAAGGTAAATCTCTTCAACTCCTGCAGTCATATTTATCCGACCGAAATCTAAAAGTGGCCATTGAAAATGCCGTTTCCTCTGGCTCTAAAGTCAAGATGGGGGTGCCACAGGGATCAATCCTAGGTCCATTGCTATTTCTAGTGTACATAAATGATCTCCCATATGTAGTGAAGGAATCCATGTCAAATATAGTCCTATTTGCAGATGATACATCACTTATATTTAAAGTAAATAGGAATGATAGGGATCTAATTGAACCAAACTCAACTTTAAATGCTATAGCCAACTGGTTTTCTGCTAATAACCTTCTTTTAAATGCAGGTAAAACTAAATGTATAAAATTTACAACACCTAACGTTAATTTCACTGACGTAAATCTTAAATTAGATGGCAAACTGTTAGATCTCGTCCCATCAGCTGTCTTCCTAGGAATAACAGTAGACTCTAAATTGCAATGGGGGCCCCATATACAGGCTCTCGCAAGTAAACTGAGTTCTGCTGCGTTTGCCGTTAGACGTATAAGACAGCTGACAGACGTTCCTACAGCTAGGTTAGTGTATTTTGCTTACTTTCATAGTATTATGTCTTATGGCATCTTACTGTGGGGGTCTGCAGCAGACGTCCAAACTATTTTTATCTTGCAAAAAAGAGCAGTTCGTGCTATTTATAAATTAGGCAGTCGTGAGTCGCTTCGGGATTTGTTTAAGGAGATAAATATACTTACACTGCCATCTCTGTATATTCTCTCAAACATCATGTACGTTCGTAAAAACATCTCGCTCTTCATTAAGAATAGTGACGTCCACAGCCTTAATACTCGCAATAAAGAAAAGCTTATGGTTCCTAGATTTAGGCTTAGCAAAACTAGCAAAAGTTTTATGATTAACAGTATTAGGTTCTATAACAAAATTCCACCCAATGTCACTGAATTACCAGACAATAAATTCAAACAGGTTGTTAAGAACACACTGATTTCTAAAGCATACTATAGTACCAAACATTATATGGAAGATATACACGCTTGGTCTTCACTTCGTAGCGGCCCTCTGGCAATGAAATAAGTAGGTAATATTCTTATTAATACGAAAAATACTGTCTGCTTAATTGTAGGTATTAGCATTTTCTCGCTTTGTTGACGTCAGATATGATAACTTCTGTTAATTATCTATTATCGTATTGATTTATGATTTCAAATTAAATGATTGTGTATGTTGTCAGAAACTGTATGTTTATATATATCTACATTGTAATTACTTATTCATGAGACTGTAAAGGTGTGAGCATTATGCCGAACCTAGTATATTTCCTTTGTATATTTCTAATTGCTTTTTATTTGCTTTGTGTACTGTCCAACGGAGCGACTTCGTCATGCTCACTCAAATGTCTCGAAGTTGGTAGCGTTGCACGTCGGGTCGCACGGTTCCCTACAAAATGGTCGAGCTGTGCGGGGCTGATGTGTGCGTTATACTCGTGAACGGGTGCCTTCTGCTGGGACTGGTCGATTTGCTCCAACAAGGCTATTTTATTATTAAGTTAGTTTTAGTTTTAAAAAAAGTTAGTTTTAGTTAGTCGTGATAGTACTGATCGGCATCATTCTCACACCCCTGATACAATTATGTATAATATTGTTGAAAAAAAAAAATGAAAGGAAATGGAAAAAAAAAATCCATGGAGTTTCTTGTCTGTTCTTCTCCATAGGATCCGCGTTTGGAACAGACACCTAGTTTCTGACGTTTCAAAAGAGCTTGTAAAACATGCCAACTTGAAATAAAATATTTTGACTTTGACTTTGACTTTGACATCAATATTATCGTATATCATCGCCGTCACGTACATATTAACACAGCCAGTAGGCACAGAAAATGAAGAATTAGGGATACTTTTCCTATTTACTCAAAATCTACTAAATATATTTTAATTCTGATTTACGTGTTTCTATATATGATAGTTACTTATGTTTTTAAAGTTATTTCATTAGTTAATACGCGATAATAGACCGCCAAATGAAAAAAATAAAAAATTTGAGAGGTTGTTTCGCCAAGATTTTCTATCGAGAAAACTTTTTTCAATCGCGTTTCTGAGTTTATGCGATCCTAGATAATATATTGAAAAAACATATACTTAAAAATTAGAGCTCTAGCCATTCAATCTAAAGAAACAATGAAAACTTCGTACATAGAAAAATGCACGAAGCTATTTTGGTATCCTCTTAATATTATTTATACATATAGTTTAAAAATTGTCGCCCTGAGCCCTTAAGGTTTACCACCCCCATAAATTAATGGCAATAGAGCAAAGTACGCGACCAGAAACCAGTATCTATCTGGTTTCGCTGCCCCTCAGAAGCTGCCATCTGTACCATGGCCCTTATGGCTCAAGGGTAAATACACAAAAATAAACGTCTACTGTGAGAGACGGAAACTCGAAACTAATCCCTGTGCAAACACGCCTGGTCAGCGCGGCACAGCCGACCATAAACCCTCCAAAAGTGGAGGGGGCCCGTGTTCAGCTCAGCCGTGTCAGTTCAGGGACGTTAATGGGCTAGAGAGAGAAGATACACAAAATAAAAATAAAAACCATAAGAATTTTCAACAACTCACCAATAATTCCACCAGTAGATTCATGCGGCGCTGTCACAAATATAGTATCAGATGAGATCCTATTCATGTATATACACGTGCCAGTCTCGATATCATACATGTGTATATAACCGTACTTCGTGATCAAGTATATGACGTCATACTTGGGTGACACCTGCATGGCAACCGGGAAGTCGTTCTGGGCTTCCGCTGGGAAGAATACATCGACTGCTTTCTTCGGGAATGGTTGATTACCGGCGGGTGTTTGGCCAACCTCTGCAACAAAACAAATTTCAAAATGGCATCCTCATAAACCGAACGATATATTGTTAATTGATAAAAATAGATAAATTAGAGGGCGAGTAGAATTCACAACAGCCTAAAGGTAATAGCGATAAGATGGATCACCAGAGGATTCAAAATAAAGTAATTACACTATTCTGCTTAGAAATATAATATTGGAGTGTATGGTAATAATGCTTAGGTGGTTTGGTCATGTGGAGAGGATGGATGAGAGACGCTTAACGAAAGGCATATACACGGCGGAGGTAAGTGGAAATGCTGGGAGAGGACGCCTGAGAAAAATATACTCCGATGTCATCGCCGGCATACTACAAAAGGGGCAAGTGCGTAGCACTTACAACCGTCGGGCATGTATGACCAGATGTATGAGTGTGGATGAAGCCAAGGAAGCTGTTTGGATCGTAGCAGATGACGCTCTATAGTCTCTGCCTACCCCCATGGGAAAAAGGCGTGATGTTATGATGATGATGGTAATAATAGATCACATACAATTCCACTGCGCAACAACTCCGTGCCGTAGGATGTTTATGGACTCAGAACAACAAAGCGATTCTTAAATACATAGCCTACCAAGCTATACTGAAGGTTTTATACTCGAAGAATAACCAACAGTAGCCCTATTATGAGGCCTCTTCACTATAAACCAATACATAAATAACTATCTATTATTTTGTCTATTCATCTAGGACCTAGGAGTTATAAACAGATCTACTACCTAGATTCTAGGTAGTAGATCTGTTCTGTTTATAACTCTATTTACATAATGCGTATTTCTCTTTTGATCTTAATAAAATTTCATTAGTTATCCTTCTTTACGGGATCTTTAAAACTGATTCACCATTAATGGAAATTTAGAAGAAAGTTGAAAACGTAACTATCGTATTAAACTTAATAATTACGAAATAAGTATAACATAATAAAGTTATAAAATGCCATAAATAAAAAAAAATGCTTAATAATATTCAAAAAGTTTTCTCATTTAAATATTGCTATACATATAATTATTATAATTAAACTACCTTCTACTAGGTCAATAGTACATATTGCATTATGCGTAATATTACATATGAATTCAAATTATATTATGTTCATATTTTAAACGAGATATGTTAGTGATGACATCATATTATTATTGTTCTATGACGTCATTTGCTTTGTAGAAGCCAGTATATATGTACAAAATCGTAGAGATACATGGTGATAAATAAATAAATATTCATGGACATTTCACACAACGTCCTCTGGTTCCAAGCTAAGCTTATATGTTTGTGTTATGGGTACCAGAATATGGATATAACACATATACTACTTTTCTTTTGTAAATACATACTTATAATACATAGAAACACCCAGACGCAGAACAGACATTCGTATTACATTTATAAAAATCACACAAAATGATTGTCCCGAGCGGGAATAGAACCCGCGAAGCCCATCTAAGTGTTGTAAAATTTGATAAACCACAAAACAAATTAGTAATGCGCAAAATAAATCTTTTGTGTGAAACTAAATCTTTAAATCTTTTCAAGCAAAAGATTTAAATCACTCTTTTAAATCTTTAAATCAGAAAATCGCAACCAAATCTTTTGCCTCTTCTATACAAAATAGATTCAAGATTGATTTTGAGCCGATGATTTATAACGACTGTATCGTAATTAAATCTTTTGAAATTTTTAAATCATCAGTTATTCATAAATCTGATACGAAATAGTACCGTGTGATTTATAATAATGTAAATAAGTAAATCAGAGTTGTGATAGCGGTGGGTTAATACTATTATTTAAGTACTCGTCGTATTACGTAGTTACGTACGCATATTTTTAGGGTTCCGTGACATAGGTACGGAATCCTAAAAATATCCCTATTAATACATTGTAGGTATATAATATATATATGTATAGTCATAGTAATAGGGTCCCGTTTTTACCCTTTGAGGGTTACCTTTAATAGATCGATAGGCAATTTTTGATATTCAAAACGATACGATAACGCCAGATGTTACAATAATCTATTATTCGATACGATACGGAACCCTTCGTGCGCGAGTCCGACTCGCACTTGACCAATTTTTATGAAATTTTACATGCGTATTCAGTAGGTCTGAGAATCGGCCAACATCTATTTTTCAAACCTTTTTTTTTAGTAAGTATGGCTAAACAACGTTTGCCGGGTCAGCTAGTTATTATATAAATAAATTGACGTCTGCAACTCATGATTCCCTCACTCGGTATATTCCGTATGCGTAACTCAATACGATCAACGTTGTGCATCGCATCGCCTACATCATTCTATCTCTTTCCAATTCACTCAATTTGTAGCATCTATTTCATTCATTTCAGTATACACATCTTCTTGGTTCAAATCTAAATTGAATCATAACTCAGGGAGTTAAAGATGTGTTTTGAAATGAAGTGAGTTAAAGATGTGTTTTGAAATGAAGTGAGTTACTGAGTTATTAAATCTTTTCTACAGATGTAAATCTTTTTTTCCAATCACTCCTGAGTTACACATCTCTAAAACAAATAAATAATTAAACTGCCCTTCATGTAATATTGTACATGTCATGCCTCCTTACTTGAAAAAAAAGTTAATTTCCTTCATATCTTGTAAACGACTTTACAGTTTTCTATGAAATATAACTTGACATTGACACGCTACCAGGTCCATCTGGATTTAGGAATCATTGTTTAAACTACCGGCAAAATTAATAGAATATAAGAAAAGGTGGATTGTTTTATGAATCAAGTAGGTTCTTGTGATGGAACATGTTAAACAATAAGCCTTTGTCGCCTTTGTAATAACACAAATCCAAAAATAAAAAACTTACAATTAAATACCGATCACATCTTGTTCAACCAATGAGGTGGGCTACACGATTTGCTGTGGTCACATTTATATAAATATCACTTCTAACAAAAACACCTTATATCTTATTAGAGAGGAAGTAGTAGATAGTCAGCACTATGTTTTTCAAAACTCATTTTTCGAACCCATTTTTATTTAAAAATGTGATAGATAATAACATTTAAATAGAGGATGTCCAATACCCAAAAAATTTGCTTGCCTAGTTTTCGAGTAATAATAGGTTGTCGAAAATCGACAAAATATTCCGCCGAATAAACAAAATCTATCACATTTTTAAATTAAAAAAATGGACACTTCCGTAGAAAGGGTCCTGTAAAACATAGTGCGCAATCTAATATATCTGAATAAGAATAACGTTTTGTAACTTACCGATGATATGAAGTTTGCCACCCTGTGCAGTTCTAACGGCGAAGCAGAATAAAGTAGAAGGTTCAGCGTTTCCCTCTGCCTTGAATGTGGCGAAGGAAGCTGCGTGACCTTCGATAGGCTGAGAGCACTTGCGCTCTACGGAATAGAGCTGCATAGCGCCCACTACACGGTTCTGTTGAGCTGATATACCTGGACAACAAAAAAATAGTTGTATATTATCAAAAAAAAATTGGTCAAGTGCGAGTGGCAAGTGAGAGTTGCTAAACTGGCGCATAAAAGCAAGCGCGAAAAAATCCGTACACGTAACGTTTACGCTAAGAAGGGGAGACTGCCCACCCGTCAGCCTTGATGGTGCTACATTGCCTCACCAGGACACCGTAAGGTACCTTGGATTACACCTTGACCGCCGCTTAACCTGGAAGAACCATGTCAAAAGTAAAAGACAAGAAATTAACCTACGATACAGGAACCTACACTGGATCATGGGACGAAATAGCAAGCTAAGCACAGACAACAAGTTGCTAATATATAAAGTCATACTGAAACCTGTGTGGCTCTACGGCATTCAGCTGTGGGGTAGCACCTGTAAATCCAACATTAGCATTATACAAAGAATGCAAAATGGTATCCTGCGTTCCATAAGTGACGTACCATGGTTCGTCACAAATAACGAAATCCACGAAGAATTGGCGATGGACACTGTTGCTGAAGAAATTAAAAAAACCCAAATAAGATACCGACAGAGATTGGAACATCATCCAAACCACCTGGCAACGGCGCTATTAACTAGGGATTATGTGAAAAGATTGAAAAGAAAAGACATCATATAGTCCACCTACTCAAGAGAGATACATACAAACGGGGTTGATGATTCATTGGAATCACGCTCCACATGCCAATCATTTTTAGCACACAACGCACCTGATAAAAGTAGAAATACTGATTGCAGATAAAAAAAAAAAAAAATAAAAAAAAAAAGTGCGAGTGGGACTCGCGCACGAAGGGTTCCGTACCATTATCTATGCAACATAAGGCAACGTTATTAGTATCGAGCAAGAAACGGTAAAAAAATCAGTTTTTTGTATGGGAGCCCCCCTTAAATATTTATTTTATTTTATTTTTAGTATTTGTTGTTATAGCGGCAATAGAAATACATCATCTGTGAAAATTTCAACTGTCTAGCTATCACCGTTCTTGAGATACAGCCTGGTGACAGACGGACGGACGGACGGACGGACGGACGGACAGCGAAGTCTCAGTAATAGGGTCCCGTTTTTACCCTTTGGGTACGGAACCCTAAAAATCTATCAATAATTAATTGAAACAATATGGAAACATTAGTCTTTTATTAAACATAATAAGCTGATGGCACAGATATAACATACAACTTAACCACACTTCAAACAAGGTTATCTAGTCCTAAAGTGACACGTAAACAATCTGTGCTATGTTCACGGAATAGGTGTATTACTGATGTAACTTTTATAGTAAATAGAGAATGCAAAATAGAAAAACAATAATATTCTTCACAGACGGGTACTGCACACAGTTAAGAAAATGGATATCCTCCCCAGTGCGGGATTAAGACAGCGCGAACCCGTAAAAATATCCGGTAAGGGGGCCGTTTCGGGAGCCCGGGAGGGACAGCCCTTCTGGAAATTGAACTCGTATTCTAATCGGGGAGGAGTTTGAGATAGGGGGGGTAATTAGCCTAATTTATTTATGGAGCGCGGGTCCCCTGACGGCGCGGTGCCTGTAGCATCTGCTATTTTTGCTACCTGGTTAATCCGGCTATGATCGTCGAAAGGAAAATAAGAATTGGACGCCCCCCTCTTCCATGGGGCCATGACGAAAACATGCTGCCAGTATAATGGCAGCATGTTTTCGTCTAGAAACTATAAGTAAATGTAACTTACCAACAAGCAGTAACCATTGCTGTTTCGGATCAGTCCTGTAGTTGATGATTTGACAGTCAGCCAGCGATGAATGCCTATCAAACATCTTTACTGGTGTGGAGTCACCCTCCATTGACCAATGGTACACTGACATTTTGGTCACCAGCGCCAATGTGTTTAAAGATATCCACTTCCAAAACACAATATCTTCAGTCATTGTATGTGCTTTCATCTTAGATTTCATTTCGATGTTGAAAATTTGGAGGGTCTTTTGAGCTGCTGGCAAAACAAACGAAACACAATTTAGAGGATTATCTGAATAAAAGAGGATACATATGGTATTTAAAAGAACTAACGAACTCTAAGATAACCATGGCCAAAGATTTAAACATACGAGGGGAGGTCCAAAAGTTCGTGGAATGAAAGGGTTTTAGTAAAAATGAAACAGTAAATTTATTTTTCCTTTTCAATATAATCACCCTTAAGCTGAATACATTTATTAGATCTATGAATTAATTTTTCTACACCATCGTAAAAATATTTTTTATCTTTTCCCTCAAAATGAGCCAAAATTGCCTCCTTTACCTCATTGTCGTCGGAAAATTTCCTTCCCCTTAAGTCTTTTTTTAAATTGGGGAACAAATAAAAATCACTTGGGGCCAGATCTGGACTATAGGGTGGGTGGACTAGTGATTCGAAGCCATGCGTGTGTAGAGCAGCCATTGCAACTTTGCTCTTGTGAACCGGCGCGTTGTCTTGCAAGAGCAACACGCCCTTGGTCAATTTCCCCCGACGTTTTTCTTTGATGGCATCCTTTAATTTTTCTAGTATTGTTGCGTAGTATTCTCCGGTTATGGTCCTGCCCTTTTCTTTATAATCAATCAGTATTATCCCCTCACAATCCCAAAAAACAGTAGCCATCAACTTTCCAGCCGACTCCGACACTTTGAATTTCTTTGGCGGTGGTGTCCCCTTTTTATGCCATTGCATGGACTCTTGTTTGGACTCAGGCTCAAAGTGATGAACCCATGTTTCATCGCCGGTAACAATTCGCTCCAAAATCGGTCCAGGATCGTCGCCACACAACTCCAAAAAATGTTTTGACGCTTCGACGCGCTGCTGTTTTTGAAGCGGCGTGAGCATTCTCGGTACCCATCTTGCACTGACTTTTGTCATACCCAGGTGGTCATGTAGGATTCGCAAAATGGTGGTATCTGATACTCCAACTAATGCAGATAACTGTTTTTTCTTCAAACGGGTGTCCTCCAGTACAATTTTTTCCACTTTTTCGACGATGTCTGATGTGGTGGCCTCAACTGGCCTTCCTGAGCGGGGGTCGTCTTCAATCGACTCCCGACCATGTTTAAAAAGACCATGCCACTTGTAAATCATTGATTTACTAGGGCACTGTTCCCCGTAAAGAGTTTCCATTTCATTCAAAATGGTCTGAGCGTTCTTTCCTTGCTTGGTAAGGAATTTAATGACCGCACGGTGTTCAATTTTCTCCATAGTTTCAGTTTTCTTCCGGATTGACGTGTTTAGCAGGCGAGTGTTCGTAAACGAATGACGCAATAGGGCTGAAACTCCATTTATATACTAATTATGAGTCCCCAATTAGTATGACACTAAGCGAGCGCCCCTATCCCCACTCCATCCCCTCCATTCCACGAACTTTTGGACCTCCCCTCGTATGTATGACGTATTTCAATTCCCAATGCCGCCCCCTTTTATGGTAACGCCCATACTATGATATAATAAAATAACACATATTCCCGTATCTGGTACCCATAACACAAGCATAGAAATATAGCTTACTTTGGGACCAGAGGACATTGTGTAAAATGTTTAAATTTATTTATTACATTATTTTACAAGCAAATCTTGTGAAGTCATTTTTAGCTCATTATTCCTTTAAAACCTTTCCTTATTTTGAACAGGCGCCAATTTTATTAATAACTAATTGCAATAACGTAGATACATTTTACGAACAGTTTTAAAACTGTTAAATGTAAATCCCAAAGACTGCATAAAAAATGTTTAAATAATAAATCTGAGTAGATTCGGGGAAACAGAAGATTACTAAATCGAAAAAAACGTTTGACCAATGTCCTTGACCTATATAGGATGTTTAATATTCTCTTTATAAATGTCTAAAAATAATTCAGGCCTAAACGCTATCTGAAATCTAAAGGCATTGATAAAATCACAGGCGTATTTCGGTTACAAGAGCACGCCCACGGACGCCCCCGCAGTAATTAGATAGTAAGACGTATTGACCACGGGTATGGACGTATTACTGTCCGAATTGATTTAGAAAATTAAAGAACAAGGACATACTACATGTTAATGTAGTATCTTCTTTACTTAATATACAAAGTCGCCACTTTTGTATGTCCCTATGTGAGCTTATATCTTCAAAAGCACGCAACGGATTTTGATGCGGTTTTTTATTTAGACAGAGTGATTCAAGAGGATGGTTTTTTGTATAATTTGTCATAGATTTTGTTTTATTTTTTAAATTTCACGCGTAGGCGTCGGCGTGCAATAGCTGGCGGCCCCACCCGACGAGGACGCCACGCGCGGTAGGTCGGAGGACCTGTCGCGCCTACAGCGGCTGACGACCTCTCTCCACGTGTTCTGGGGAGAGACGTCGGACTGACAGGGGCGCCTAGGGCCCGCCCCGTCACAGTGAGCCCCCACCGATAGGGGGCCAACCCTGGTCGGATCATGGTAATACCTGAGTGACAACCATGGCCCTGCCAAGGGGCGAGGAGGAACACCGTGGGTAGTCCGGGTCCGTTTCTGACTCGGGAGTCCCACACAATGTGCATAAATGCATTCCCCACGTAAAAAAAAACAAATACGCGTAGACAGGCAAGATCTACTTGTATATATTCCTAGAAACTCTAATATCGGAATATTGTCGAGTCCTCTCTGAACCTCTATCACGGGTAAGTAAAATCTTTAATCGTACATCGATTCATTCGAAGAGTTCATACGTCACGCACATTGTAAACTCACTTTTATTCTACATATTGATTTATAAATACTTACTGCCGTACTCAGAGACATTTAATGGTTACTTAAGGAGCTCTTTAGTATTGATTTGAAAAAGTAAAAGTTAAGTTAAAACTTTTTTAAATCAATACTAAAGAGCTCCTTAGGTAACCATTAAATGTCTCTGAGTGCGGCAGATTAAGGTACCCTAATAAACCGTTATCTGACTCTGAGAGTGAACTTTTTTAAATCAATACTAAAGAGCTCCTTAAGTAACCATTAAATGTCTCTGAGTGCGGCAGTCAGAAAGTTAGTTATTTATAACTGAGAACGCATAATTTACAAAATAGGATGCACACCATGCCACTAAAATACCAGTAAGTTTTTTAGAGAAATAAAGTCAATAAATTACTTTCATTACTCTTGACACGTATTTTCAACTCCAGAAATTCGTCGTCGCATTTGGCAGCAGTAACTACCCTTTGTGCACAAGTATGACCTCATTTTCATTTAATCCATTTTATACACAATGAGATTCTGACTGGACATCAAATCCATAGCCTCTTGCGTAGAAGGCAGTTACAGTATTTGCGTCACAAAGCTCTTTGTTTGTGGATTCCATATCCACTCAGAAGAAATATTTTGCGGGAATATATTTTTCAGTGTTTTGTAAGTGTATGTAAAATCTTGATGAGTGAGAAAGCGTTACCTCCCTAACTCTCTACATGTCTCAATACTTTCTACGTAATAAATAATAATATTCATAAAAGGAAGTAGTTAAGTATAGTTCACCAAGTAATCTATACTTAATATTATAAAGCCGAAGAGTTTGTCTTTTTTGAATGCGCTTATTTCAGGAACCACTAGTCCGATTAGAAAAATTCTTTCAGTATTGGATAGAACATTTAGCGAGGATAGCTATAGGCTATATAATATGAGGCTATGACCAATAGGCACTAAGCATCAGTGAAAAATGTTACAAAAACGGGGAAAAAATTATAAATTTCACGCATATGAAATAGCGAGCAACAGCTAGCAACTTATTTAAATAAGTACAAGTTATTAAAATTAGTTCAGTACTTTATACAGTAAGACTAATCGTCTGTTAACAATTTCAGGGACAAATTATAAATCTTGCCAAGAACCGGAGAACAATACTGCAAACAATTAATTATACAATAATTCCGCTTGAGTATTGAGCAATATAACTCGCAACAGTGTATACCAGAGACAATACAAGCCAGACGCCACGTTACAGAGCCTGCGTCTGCTAATTGGAGAAACTTCCGTAGAATTATATGTATAACACAATGGTAATATAACTGTTATATTAACAGATAAGTACAACATCATCATCATCATGTCCTCCACACCGCATCCGGCGATGGCGACTCCTAAATGTCGAGTTGGTCATTATGATAGGCTCTGATATGGCTAGCAAAGCCGAACTTAGATCTAAATACACGGCCGCAAGGAACACAGAATAACTGGCCAGACGAGTTACACGTGTAGGTATAGGAGGGCTTAGGTCGAGACTTCTGTAGTTGGCGTTTAGTGTCAAGGTCTTTTAAACGTTTTTCTTCGTATGTATTCACACCAGTTTTAACGGCGTGACGCCATTCCGGTCTAAGACGGGCAAGCTCCTCCCAACCATTAACAGAGATGTCACAGGCCGCGAGATTGCGCTTCAGGACGTCCTTGTAGCGTAAGTACTGACCTCCCTGTTTGCGCTTTCCGCAAGAGAGTTCGGAGTAAAATATCGCCTTCGGCAATCTACCATTGTCCATGCGTACAAGGTGTCCGCTCCATCTAAGTTGACACTTCATTATGAGTGCCTCGACTCCGAGCAAGCCAGTTCGACGCAGAACTTCAGTATTTGGAACGTGATCCTGCCATTTTATGCGCATTATCGACCTGAGACACCTGAGATGAAAGGCGTCGAGCTGTCTAACGTCCGCTTTGTAACAGCACCAGGTCTCTGCGGCGTAGAGCAAGGTAGGCAAGACGATTGCTTTGTAAACTGAAAGTTTTGTTTGCAGTTTTATGTCATGAGAGTTCCAAATACGCGCCTTAAGTTTGCCAAAAGCTACTGCAGCACATGCTATCCGTGCTGGTATTTCTGATGCCAGGGTGTTATCATTTTTTAATCGGCTTCCTAGGTACTTGAAATTTGGGACTTCAGCTAGTGCGGTATCATCCAGTTTGATATTAGAGCGGTCCCCATGCCCACATGAGCCCCTAGGGGCCTGCTTTAGAACTTGGGTCTTACTGGTACTTATAACTAGACCAAATCTGCGGCATGACAGATGTAAAGCATCTAGATAGGCCTGAAGAGATTCCAGAGAGCTAGCCATTAGACAAACATCGTCGGCGTAAAGAATGTCCATTACCGAGAGTCTAATAACCTGTCGTTTAGCTCTGAAACGAGAGAGATCGAAAATACTCCTATCAGTTCTAATATTAATATCAATTAGGTCATTGCAATTTCTAATCGCATCCTGCATCACATAAGCAAAGTAAACAGAGAATAAAGTAGGAGCCAAGACACAGCCCTGTTTCACACCACTTGATACTGGAAATTGGTCTGAAAATTCATTTTCGTGTCGAACACACGCCATCATATCATCGTGGAATTGGCGTATCAAGTTTATTAAGTTTACGGGACAACCAGCCTTTCGTAACACAATCCACAGAGCCTCACGCGGTATCCTGTCAAAGGCTTTTTCCAAGTCGACAAAACACATGTAGAGAGGACGGTACTGTTCTAGACTTTTTTCTTGAATTTGTCTTACGACAAATATAGCGTCTACGGTACCCCTACCCGGGCGGAAACCACATTGTGTTTCGGGAAGTATTGTTTCTGTGTATCGGGATAGACGGGTATTTATAATGTGAGCAAATATCTTCCCAGCTGATGAGAGAAGAGAAATGCCTCTATAAGAATCGCAGTCGGCTATGTCGCCTTTGCCCTTATACAGTTTACAGATGCACGCGTTCCTCCAATCCTGTGGGACGGTCTGACATGCCCATATTTTCAACATTAGGTCGAATAAGTTATTATTGATGTGCGGGCCGCCGTATTTGTAGATTTCGGACGGTAGACTGTCCATACCAGG
This sequence comes from Orgyia antiqua, assembly GCA_916999025.1. NCBI lineage: Eukaryota > Metazoa > Arthropoda > Insecta > Lepidoptera > Erebidae > Orgyia > Orgyia antiqua. Next base: position 20,939,500 of record OU779869.1, read on the forward strand.
TGCTTTGGCGTTCTTCACCCTCCTCAGTGCGGCAATAAACTCATCAAACGATGGGGGTTCCGCTAGATATTCAGCAGTTGGGAGCTCTTTTAAGGATCGTATGTATAACAAGTCAGTTGTATGTGAAGGGGGATTGAGAACGTCCTGAAAATGTTCTCCCCATCGAGCCAGTACATCCTTATTTTCAGTTAGCCGTCGAGTCTTGTCTTTGCTGTACATTGGAGCCGTTTTCTTAGACCTTGGGCCGAAAACAGTTTGTAGGCTCTCAAAAAATCGACCCGACTGGTTAGTATCAGCATAGTGCTGGATTTCATGAGCTTTATTCACCCACCATCTGTCCTTAAGCTCACGCACTTTTACCTTCAGGTCAAAATGAGCTTTCCGCCGTATAGAGTCGTCCGTTGAGAGAAGAGCACTCCTTTTGCATTCAACAAGCTTTCGAATTTCCGCGTCTGAATCGTCAAACCAGTCTTGGTTTTTTCGATCAGGTTTACCTACAACTTGTAAGGCACAGCTATGGAGATTTTCGGAGTATGAATGCCATCTCTCATCAACAGACGCATCCTCCATAGTCACTGGCATATGGTTATAGAAAGCGTCATCTAGCGCATCCGTCAATGCTCGGTCATGAATCAGTCTCCCGCAATCAAGTTTCGCTGGATTCTTGTGTGGAGCTCGTCGTGGAATCCTCATTTGCAACCGTAGTCTTGATCGAACTAGTCGATGGTCGGTCCAACCCTGGGCACCTCTCATTACACGCGTTATGAGTACATCGCCAAGGTCCCTTTTGCGTACTATTACGTAATCTAAGAGGTGCCAGTGTTTAGATCTTGGGTGGTTTTAAGCTTATCCGGCAATCGAAAACAGGTGTTTGTGATGGTGAGACCGAATTCAGCGCAAAGAGTAAGGAGGGCAAGACCATTGCTGTTGCATTTACCAACTCCATGACGCCCAAGCACCCCATCCCAGGCACCGCTATCTCTGCCAACCCGAGCATTAAAATCACCCAGCAACAGAATCTTATCCGCAGCGGGTATCTTACTGAGTACTTGATTCAATTCGAAGTAGAACTTAGCTTTCTCTTCGTCCGCAGATGGAAGCGTGGGGGCATATACATTAACAAGATAGAGATGCTTCTTAGTTGAAAGTTGAAGTTTTAGTATAATGATCCTGTCATTTACACCTCTTGGTACTTCTTGCAATGTTTGTGCTAGCTGGTTTCGCACTGCAAAGCCCACCCCACTGGCCGCCCTTTCCGAGCTTGGTTTTCCGCTCCAGTAGTAGGTGTAACCCCCAAGCTGTTCACACAGCTCCCCAGAGTCACAAAGATGAGTCTCGCTTATTGCAGCGACATCTATATTGTACTTAGCCAGTTCCCTTGCAGCCAGTGCAGTCTTTCTCTCAGGACATGAATTCATGTCACTGTCTAAAAGTGTACGAACATTCCATGTTCCTATAATGAGCTTTTTAGTAGTTATTTGTTTCTTTTTTCGACCGCGCTAGAATGGTGAACAGGTGACCGCGGTATGCCACCCGCTTTAAGAGAGAGACAGACTATTTTTAGGCCACCTTTTCCAGGCCCCTCCTCGGATTGAGGAAAGCAGAGCGTTCCCTAAATAGGGCTGCTTTGTCGTCAACTGAGCTGTCGAACTAGTCCCCCGTCTCAATCAGGACTCAGAGCGACCATCACCAGAAGACCGCCCACGTGCAGATACCAACTAGGGTTCGGAAACACCAATCCTCCCCCCACCATCAGCACTCTATCGCCGTGGGGCTTGTACTCATTAACCATTCAGCATGCAGGAGTCATCTGCGCGTGAATATATTTAAGTGGACTTGCAGTTGCGCAGGTGCAGTTCCACTCTCTCGTCCTCAGCATTCTAGTGCCGGTGGACCGGATAGCCGGTACGACCAACGGAACACTGAGAATGCAGGCGATTGGCCGCATGTCGCTAGATTTTAAGGGTCCAGACATGCGCCCTTTAAGGTACATTGCCAAGCACCTTGCCTAATTGCTGCAGAGACCGAAAACTTTTGCCTATCGACGTTGCTCGCTCTCGTCACCAAAAAGGTCTTTATGCTGCTAGAGGACCATCCAGAGACTAATTGCATCGAAAGGATCGATGGGCGGTGGGGTCGTCACTTCCCTACGCCTTAAGTACAACAAAGTACAACATACGATAATGTTGAAAAGAATCGTCTCTCGTTTCTGTCTCTCACAGCAGACGTTAACTCCTTGTTAACGTCTACTGAGAGAGACAGAAAACTTGAAACTAAACCCTGTGCCAATACGCCTGGTCAGCGCGGCACAGTAGACCGTAAAAAACCTACAAAAACTGCTAGGCCTATTAAATAACAAACAAAACTATCATAGAACTATCACAGAGCGTCTTTGCTACAGCGCCGTCCTATTTCAACAGACTTCTTTATAATCCTTTTAATATAAAAAAGTTCTTTAAAAGATCTGTATTTCAAAACAAATTTGAATAATATTTCACATCCCCATTGAATAAAATTGAGGCCACCGAATATAGGACATTGTACAGTATCTAAATGTCACAGTTCATTGGTCCAAAAATAAAGTCTGAGATAATTTAATTCCACCCCTCTAAGGGGATAGGAATGCCATCAAAGCGGCGCCGGTATTACGTAGCGTATTATGAGTATAAAGCCGTCAGTATAAATAACCTTTTTTCTTACAGGCAACATAAGAAAAATCGTAAATAGAATAATAGAATATTGAATAGTTTTAACATCGAAGCAAAGGGCTAATTAATAATTTAATTAAGGTGAGAACAAATTTACTACCATTTTATTATTTTCAAATGGTTGCTAAATTATTCAAACGGATTCACGTATTAAAGTAACAGTCTCGCATGAATAGCAAATTAACATCTTATATATAAAACTAGCTGACCCGGCAAACGTTGTTTTGCCATACAAATGTCAGTGGGGGGAGGGGTTTGAGAAAAATAGATGTTGGCCGATTCTCAGACCTACTGAATACGCATGTAAAACTTCATAAAAATCGGTCATGCCATAAAGATGTTGAATGAGATGTTATTTTTTGCATTTCCTTTGACACATAACTTAACTCTTCTTCCTGCCTTATCCTAAACTATTTGGGGCCGATGCAATACGTTTTCAAATTCTCTTGTTCTTTGAGACATAACCAAAGATATAAAAAAGCAAAACCCCAGTAACCATAAAATTGTTGATCTCGCTTTGACTTCGTTAAAAGTTACTATAAAACCTATAGGTATATTCAGATTGACCTATAATTTATTTACGTCTATAAAAAGAGTATTATTGCAAGGTATAGTTTACTGTGTAAGATGGTTTAAACTAAACAGTAACCGTCCTGGCTCTGAACCATGGCAGGTGAACGCGACGCAGTCAGCGGTGCGATGATGCGCGGGTTGTAATCTAGTAGTACCATTACTGGGTTATCGACATTTTTTGCGAAAATATTAAGATTATGCGTAGTTTTTTTTTAGTAATTACTCATCCATATTATAATACCCGCTATAAGTTTAATCTAAGCATAATCGAAACAAAACGGTTCTCGTAGTCTAGTGGTTCATGAAACGGCCTCCTGTTCACAAGATCGCGTGTTCCATACCCTTACAGGACAAGTTTTCGTGTAGTATTAGTATTTGACACATACATATTTGTACTGTGTGGTTGTTTTCAATGTATTACGTAGTTACAAAAGAATGATATAGAAAGAAAGACAGAGAGTAGACTTTAGAAGAAAGAGACACAACTATGTAACTTAAACTATGACTACGTTAAACTAGAACTAATGTATCGCGTATACGGGGAACAAAAGTAACTTTGCTCAGCAATGTTGTGGCATTCAATGAAATGACACAAAGCCAATTTTCATATGTAGTTTCGCCGTACCCATAACACAAACAAATAAGCTTAGTTCAGTACCAGGGCCAGAGGACGTTGCGTGAAATATGCATACAAAACAGAGTTATTACAAAAACGATAACCAAACACATATTACTCCCAAATATTTTGTATACGTAATAATTTTTGAAAAGAAAAGCAATATGTCCAAATTTTATATGAAAAATGTAAAGCATTCAGAAATTTAAACAGGGTGCATCGACATCATACAATTTGTTATTGCCACTTCCGTTCACGCATTGTGCCAAGAATACAAAAGCCCGCATACATTAGAAAAATTGGTCAAGTGCGAGTCAGACTCGCACACGAAGGGTTCCGTACCATTATCTATGCAACATAAGGCAACGTTATTAGTATCGAGCAAGAAACGGTAAAAAATCATGTTTGTTGTATGGGAGCCCCCCTTAAATCTTTATTTTATTTTATTTTTAGTACTTGTTGTTATAGCGGCAATAGAAATACATCATCTGTGAAAATTTCAACTGTCTAGCTATCACCGTTCTTGAGATACAGCCTGGTGACAGACGGACGGACGGAGGGACGGACAGCGAAGTCTCAGTAATAGGGTCCCGTTTTTACCCTTTGGGTACGGAACCCTAAAAACTACTATTCACGGCAGGACTATAAACAGATTGTCGCTTATCATTATCATTTTATTATTTTCCTGCATTACCCTGTAATTTGAGGTCGACGTTCCTCGATATATTATTATATTACCTGTGTTCATTTCTTTTTATTTCCTATCTTGTTTTAAGCAATCCATTTATCTTTTCTTTCATCTTCTTCGACACTAAATTCTCTAAACATTCATAAATGATAGGGAATAACAATAGAGGAAGCACAAAGAACAAATATGTGATAGTCTGATGGACATAAAGGATTTTATTATGTAGTGTGGACATGACTAACACACAGGTTATTTTCTCGATCGTTAGCATAACGCACATAGATTTAGTCATACTACATTATGCCTAAGAAAAAAGCTCTCCCGCAGAACAGCACGACGGACTGCAAGCCGACCATTGAGTGGTCTGCTTTACACATATGACTCATAACCATAACTAATGCTGTGGACGTCTCTATGCGTGAGGTAATCAATAAAAGAAAACAGCGCGGTCACATTTTTATATCTGCATGTTACTATATCCGTAAAATTATTAAATAAGGGATTTAATTATTAGTATAACCACGCACATGCTTATCTTATGGGGTTAGCTGTCGGTCTGGATTTCCCTTGATTACATAAATATTCAATGACACACAAGCAAACGTTTGGCATTCACTTTTAAGACGCAAATAAAAATATTTTATTGTTTTTATTTTATTCCTTATTATTTTTTGATTAGAAATAAATATGTACTTATATTATTCAAAGGAGTGTTCTGAGAACACATGTAGAGGTAACGAAATATAGAGGAATCAGGAAGGCCGAAGAAACGATGGGGGGATTGTGTAAAAGAGGATATGAAAGAAAGAGGAGTAAATACAGAAATGACGTCTGACAGAAGAGCATGGAAGCAAATGACTTGTTTCGTCACCCCCCAAATAAATACATAGGGGTAGAACAATGATTACAAAAACTTTTTAGAAATTTCTGTACTGTGATGGTATTTCTTCCAAATCTTAATAGTTAGTCCTTTCCAAAAAGCCACCTAGGTATTTTAATTAAAACCTTTTATTCTAGCCTTATAATGTGTAGTATTCAGTTTGGATATTATATTTTTGGGGAATATAGATTAAAAATTGCCCAAGGACAAACCACCATGACACCGCAGTCTGGATCGCGCAGATTCATATACGTTCCAAGTATGTTTCATAGCAGATAAACTTGAATGGCATACTGGCACACATTTTTATACCCTATTATAATTTCCGGACATCAACCTAGATAAACTTATTATTCCTAATGGTGGGTTGGGTAGTCCAGTGTAATCGATTAGACAAAATGTAATAAATTTTTGACGGCACTGTGCTAATCATGACTATCACGCATTTTCACGGATTTTATAGGCAATGCCCTATTATATAAACTATTACTCAAACAATATTCGAGTTAATATCAGTGACAGTTTGAGAGAGAAGGTCATATCATAAAGGACACGATTTTTAGTTGAATATGTCGTAATTTAATGGAACTGACAACCATTATCCGTATAAGAAGAATATAATAAGAATGTTGAGGACAACGCAGCGTAGCAGTACCCGGCAAGGAAGATTCGACGTTTTCATCAAAATTGTAAGGACCCACTGTACAGGTGGCGCAGAACCACATTTAATGGAGCTTTGTAGGGGTAGCTTATGGGATTATGGGATCAATGGACATTGGCAACGTTCAAAATAACTCTTTTATTTTAGTTTATCGTTTATCTTTCGAGGGGCATTACGGTTGTGACATTTTATATTAGAGCTTTCTTTCCAATATACGGAGTATGCGACAAAAAATTCAGCAATAGGTTGTCGAGCTTTTATAGGAATTTTTTTTAGCAACAGCACCAATGGCAAAAATGTTAATACCGACACATTTACATGTACAATTTACTTGTACACAGACATGGTTTTGTAATATGATTCCTTTAAACTATAGTTTCGACCGCGTCTGGTGGAGATTATATTTTGTTGCTCAATATCATTATCATATGAGTCATGTAGTAAACCTAATCATGACGAATTTTTTATGGCAATTGTTAGTCTAAATATCATTCAGACTAACTTCATCAGTAGGTAGAACAAAAGCTTGTATTCGACATGCAATCTTAAATTCGTAAACATCCTTCAGGATCAGGGTTATTATTTTAGTCGTGTTTTGATAGTGCATTTTGAATTAATGCTGTACCTAGATTTTAGTTCACTATTTACTATACTATACCCATTACTTCATTTTCTCTATGGCAGATCTAATTTATCCATATACCTACATATTGCTGCCTCGCCATATCGGAATTTCCGGCTCTAGTATGACCTTGAATGTGTGTAAGCGTCATAATTTTACAAAATAATGCATAAATAACGTAAAAAAGACGCTTATTCTAGAATAAGCGTCTTTTTCTCGAAAACAACTTCTGTTTTCCTAGGAAAACAGAAGTTTTTTCGAGAAAAAAAAAATGGAAATAGTCTAGTGCTAGTTAGGCAGCAGACGAGATTGAAATGCATTTATCAAATGACATTGAAGTGACATAAATCAACATACTGTCTGTATGTATTGCATTTTGTGTTTGAGTATTAAAATACATTCAAAGAGAACTGAGAAATGAATAAACGTAGGAAGAATTTTGTACTGGCTGACTCTTGAATAAAACATCCATGGCTTTGTATATTTTGATAAAACAATGTTTTTTTTATACAAAACATGAATATACAGATAATATAGTATTTATCAGAAACTCCCACTGGGTTTCTGTTGTAAATTCACCTTAAAGGAAATTCTTTGCTGTGTTTGCCTAATATTTCTACTAATTACCGTAAAACCCATTTGGTTATGAAAATATAAAAAAATAGGAATATTTTTATACGCCATGTTATATTATACGCACTATTTATGAATTTTGGGCCTAACTATCACTTCGCTACAAATTGCAAATATAATATTGATCCATATAAATGCATTGTAACTACAGTATTTTTATCTGTACCAGCTATTAAAAGCAAAAGTTCTGTTTACTGGTAATAGATCAGGCGAATTATTGTCATTAAGACTAAAAACAGGCTCCCAGAAGTTAATTAGGCTACATACGTGAAAAGAACAGCCTGCTTGAACTACTTCAGAAATACGTAAATTAATTCTTCGTAAATTGTACAAAACAAACCCTACTCGTATATTGTTTATATTTGAAAGATTCGAAATAATAAAAAGCGTTTGATAAACTAGAATTGACATACCTTCCACTCCTGCCTTTCCTTTTAGAGCAATAACCTTGCTGGCTGGATTCATGATTGCAGAGTCGGCACTGATTGGCCGACGTATGGGATTGGTGGGATCTGCCATATCAATGATCACCACTTCAGCAGTATCACCCACCTTCTCACGGACACAGATGAACTTGTCCGACTCCATTGTGAGTGTGTTGAACGATATGGAGGCGGGATTAATTCCCACATTTGTGAGCTGAAACAAATATAATTTGGTAAGTTTAACTTAAAATTTTAGGACAGAGAATGCCTTAAATTTATAGATGTCCTTTTGAGAGGTGTTCCTAGCACATGGGCATAATAGACTGAAGGAAGGTTTTGGCATAAAAATCCCACAAATAATTTTTCATTAGTCTTATTGGAATCTATTCTAGAATATTAGGTTAATTTTCAGGTGTAGCATTGTTTAAAAAAATACCATTAAACTACCAAAATATCCCCCATTATTAGTCAGAATAAGGACACCTATCTCAAAATTTTATTCATTCCATCATTGGCATGCCAAAAATTAATGAATAAAAAGTACATAATGTATTCTAAATTATACAAATTTAATATAATGACACAACACGAAGTTCAATGAATTTTTAATTCAATGTCATTTATTTTTATCATTATGAACAATTATGTAGTACTTGATAACAGAACCAAGGTAGGTCATTCACTTCTTTAACTAATCCTAAAAATCATCATCATCATACCGTCATGCATTTTTCTCACGGGGGTAGGCGGAGACTATAGAGCACTACACACAAGATCCAAACACAATTTATAAATACAATTTTGTGTGATTTTTCTAATTGTCATACAAATGTTTGTACTGCGTCTGGGTGTTTTCTATGTATTATAAGTATGTATTTACAAAAGAAAAGTAGTATATGTATTCTATCCGTATTCTGGTACCCATAACACAAGCATATAAGCTTAGCTTGGGACCAGAGGACGTTGTGTGAAATGTCCATGAATATTTATTTATTTATTTATTCAAAAAACATCTACAGTAGAATCCGTTTATAATGACTCCGCCTATATTGACCAACCGTTTATTATGATTTCGCCTATGTTGACCAAACGGTTATTATGACGTATTTACACAAGAAGTTTGGTTTTTATATAAAATTCTTTGTAAAAGTCGTATATAATGACTTGCCTTACAGTGACATGTCGCTTATAATGACACTTTTTAATAAATTACGTCCGCTTATAATGACGTGTTTGTCAATTCCCTTCGATGTCATTATAAACGGACACTACTGATTTTTAAATTAAATATTCATGGACATTTCACACAACGTCCTCTGGTCCCAAGCTAAGCTTATTATGCTTGTGTTATGGGAACACCCAGACGCAGTACAAACATTTGTATGACAATTAGAAAAATCACACAAATGATTGTCCCGAGCGGGAATCGAACCCGCGACCTCTTGATCGGCAGTCCGTTACCAGAACCACTACACCACGAGGCCCGTCGCCAATTGCATTGTCATGTGCCCTTGACAAGTGAGCTAAATTACAGGGGTGCAAATCTTGTTCAATAGTTCTATTACATCATTATACCGTCTCATTTTTTAATCATGGGGGAAAGCAGAGGTGAGATATAGAGCCCTATTTGCCATGACCTAAATAGACTTACTTGTATAATATCTTTATCTTTACTTATTATAAAACAGTCACTATTGTTATATGTATGTCCCCATGTAAGTTTATATCTTCAAAACTACTGAACTAATTTTGATGCAGTTTTTTATAGATAAAGTGGAACACGAGTATTACTATATATACATATATATGCATATATACTATTTTGTATATTTTATAAAAAAAAATACATTAATGGGCTAGACAGAGAGAGAAATATATAGAATATTGCACTAAATTAACAACTATTGTTATAACAAACAATAAAACATGTTATCAGATATTGTTTGTTAACTATGAGTCATGTACATAAGAAGCACTGTGGGCATAGAAAAACATACAGATTAAAATATACTATAGTATATTTTAGTACCTAACTTTTCTTTCCATCCTATGGTTGCCTGGAAGAGATCACTTTATGTGATAAGGCCACCATTTGTACCTAGTCTTAAGCTTAATTTTTGTTTAAAGTTTCTTGTAAAGTGTACAAAAAGAGTTAATCTGTCTATCTATCTATATTTGAAAACTCAAGTGTCTTTTTTTTTGTATATAAAAGCAAAGTTGATCCATCTATGCTAATATTATAAAGCTGAAGAATTTGCTTGTTTGAACAGGCAAATCTTAGGAACCACTGGCCCGATTTGAAAATTTCTTTCAGTGTTGGACAGCACATTTATCGAGAAAAGTTATAGGCTAAATAACATCATGACGCGACAAACACGAGTGAAGCATTAGTGCAAAATGTTGCAATGGGTAACAGCTAGTAATGGTAATGTATATATTTATTGGTTTTGTTTTTTGGTGGTGCTGATCAAAATATATCAAATAAGAATACAATTAGAATATATGAAGATTTAAATGAATCAGGAAATAGATCAGTAATGAATGTCAACTTATTAAGTTATAGATATGCACAGATACTGCTAGTCTCTTTGAAAGGCCAAAGGCATTTTTATGCTAATCTGTCTGAAACTTAATTTTCTCATTTTAGCTAACACAAATTTCTTATGTGTGTAGTAGTGTTTTAACAATGATAGAAACTTTTATTAGATATTTAATTTGTAGGTAGAAAAAAAAAATATATAAAATATAAAAAGGACCCACATAACCAAATAGGTCCTCTATTTTAGCATAATAATATTCTAATTGGATTAGCATTATTCTGTAGTGTCAACAAAGTTAATCAATTTATGACTAACAAAGAAATTTTATTATTTCTTTTATCAATATTAGGGAGTTGATTGATTGATTGGCATTGTTTTATATATCATATGATCCAGACATGAATGTAGCACAAATCAATACCGGCCACCGTCCCGTAGGCTAGGCGGTTAGGGGGTGGTAACTGTCACTATGATAATTGCGCAATGCCATTTTAATTAGTTTTAACGCACTAAACCGATGACAAAATACAATATACAGTCCCTAAGACGCTGCCCTACCGAGAACAGCCACAGTGAACTTCCTCAAAGGAAATGCTATCGGCAAATCCAATAAACCGATGGGCGTACTCACCTGTAAATGCTCCTGAAAACGTATCGGTAATAGTTGCGCCATCGCTGAGTTTACTCACGCCCCTAATTAACGAAACGGGTAATATGCGATCCTTCTAAACCACCAACTCTGTAAAAAATCACAAATCAATTCACTGCTGTCTCATCCGAAAACACTTTTGACAATCAACATGGCGTTCATGATATCAATGAAAATGACAACGGTCATAGCACTTAACTAAATATCTCAAAAACTAACGTGAAAGCCAATATTACTCACGTTTAAACACTACATTAATATAAATTAAGGGCTATTGAATTTAATACTCGGTAGAAATATGACGATCAATCTACACCCGCGGCTGCCACATACACAAATGAATGAAATGGCAGATAATGTCAAAAAGGATAGCAAGATGGCAAGAAGAGCACAGCAAACGTAAATGAAACAAAATGTTCATAGACGTAGTAAGTAGGTAAGTAGTAATTTTAGAAAAAAGGTCGTATATTTCAATTCTCAGGTACAGCTGGAGGCAATTGTATACTTAGCCAGATGCAAATTCTTGGCATCCTATAACCGAATCAAATACCAAACAGAGTGGTGGAACTTTCTTTGTAATTCAATTATCGCAAAAGCCCTTAATCGTACTTGTCGTTCACAATGAACGTTAAAAACATGTTTGCTGAAGAGTTGGGGAATTTTAGTGCTTCGTTCTGGGTAACTTCTTTTCGCTTGCTTTTGTGTTGGTCGGGGTTGGTAAACCAGACTCTATGACCAGACTACACATCTCTAAGCACCACCATAGAGAATAGAGGGAAGTAGACTCGAGTATATTTGTTTGTTATTAGTCTGTGCAACATTACTTTATTAGTCTGTGGCCACCACAACAAAAGGGTGACTGTCACGAATTTGCGAATTGTTTTGTGTTCGAATTGCATGATTTGCATTTATTTATAAAAAAGCTATATTATCAAATTGTCACAATGGTAAATCTAATATAATAGTGATACAATATTCATGTTTTTTTTTATTTTGCTTAACGTACACTCCCTTAGTTTCAGTTTGGCTTCAACATGTTTCACGAAATCAGTAGACCTTTTATTATGACCTATAGGTGCTACTCAGTTTCTATGTTACCAGGAAATGAGAGACAAGATGTAGAGAGAGGTGGAAAAAGTAAGTATAAACATGAACCTTGGCCTATAATTTGTGATGGAGAGGTTCCCAACCTTTTATAGTCAATCGCCCCCTCTTAGCAAGAAAACATCCTAGTGCCCCTTTTTGGCCAACACTCGGTTATACTAATTTTTTAATTATTAATAATCAATTTAATTGACTTTTAACACTGGCTAATAATTTCCATTGTTTGAAAATTTTCTGCAATTTAATTGTAAGCTTAAGTTTTTAAATTGGGACTACACTACGAAAATAAAAACCTTACCTAATGTAGTTTACTATCATAAGTTTTTTATTTTGTATGTAATAGTAATATGTTATTGTTGTATAATTGTTACATAAATGAAATGTTTCAGTTATTATGCCCCCATCAGCATTAGAGCAGTTAACAAGGCTGAATATAGAATACCCAATGATATTCAAGCTCACAAATAAGAAAACTAAAAGAATCACACATTGTGGTGTGTTGGAGTTTGTAGCTGATGAAGGAAGAGTGTATTTACCACATTGGGTAATTGTTTATGTTATTTAATTATACTATTAATAATTTTTTTTGTCACACTTGTATCATGGGAGGTTTTAGCTAATTGTTTTTTGTTATGTGACCTTTTATGTATTTTTTTATTTGTACCAAGAAGATTAAACATTTATTCTGTAAATATAACTCTTGTACCACAGGTTTTGTTACCTCCTCTGACACAGCGTGACTGATTTTGATGAAATATTATTTGTATATTCAGTAGTTGTACTGGTATTGGGTTCTACTTTTATGCCCTTATGACCAGTGAGTAGACAATGCAGGTTCCCTGCACAACTAATTATGTACATGATGTTGCAGATGATGACAAATCTTGTATTAGAAGAAGATTCATTAATTCAAATAGAAAGTGTTTCATTGCCTGTGGCTACTTTTTCAAAATTCCAGCCATTATCTGAAGATTTCTTAGATATAAGTAATCCAAAAGCAGGTAGGTTTTAGTTAGCTATGATGATTTAAATGTATTATGGTTAAACACTAAAGTTTATTTTGGGGTCCACAAAAAACATGTGTATGTTTATGTAAGATTAGTGAAGTATGAGGGTTACTTCATCACTTACAGACGTCTATAGAAACTGCTCACCATCAGCCAGGCTGTAAACTTGTTTGCCACTTTAGTGGTATAGAAAATAAAATTTTGAGTAGTTATTAAAACTAATTATAATGTAACAGCAATATTAATAGTAAGAATTTCTAGAAGAATAACTATGGGGACTGACATTAAGGAAAAATCGTTAAATATGTAGCATTTCAAGTCTAGTTTTTTATAATCCAGAGTTTGTCAAACTTAAACTTGTACCCCATGCAACTTTCTACACTGCTATGTATTTGATGAACAAAAATTTTGTATCATGATGTGTGTTGCAACTCTTGAACATCTTTGCTGTATTTTTTTTATAAAATATTTTGTATTAGTAAGGCTGAGAATAAGTGGTAGGCAGTTCTATACGCTGAAGGTTATGACTGCCCTTTCTGGGATTTTTATTCTATTTGGATATATATCCTTTTTGTTATTTTTTTTTCACCAAGCCAAGTGAAAATTTGGAGCACAGCTAGTAAGATTTTCAATATTTGTTTTAGTATTAGAGAACTGTCTTCGCAACTTCTCATGTTTGACGACGGGTGATGTGATTGCTATCAAATATAACTCTAAAGCTTATGAGTTATGTGTATTGGAGACGAAACCTGGAAACGCTGTAATTATTATCGAATGTGATATGAATGTATGTATGTTTATTAATTATATAATTATATATGTTTTATTACTGGAGGTTTTAAATTTTAACATGACCTTGCAGCTCATAAACGGCTAAATTGGTTTTAATATAAAAAATATGTGATGTGTGTATAAAACTGTTTTCTTGTAGGTGGAATTTGCTCCACCAGTGGGATACAAGGAAGATGAACACATCCATCGTCCAGGTCAGGATGGTGGGAGTGTTGGGATGGATGAAGACCCATCAGTGTTGATGCCAGAACAAGCCGGATTTATTGCATTCAGTGGTGAAGGGAATCGTTTAGATGGCAAGAAAAAGAAGTTGATCAGTGAAAGTGATAGTGAGGCCAGTGGAACACATTCAAGACAGGTAATATAAAAAAAATTTTTAACCACATTTCCTATTCGTAAATCACGAAGTAATGTTTAAATAAATTAAATATTTATCAGAAACTCTAGACCCAAACTAAGCGTCTATATTAAATTAACATATTACTTTGTCCTTGCAACACAAATGGTTCTGAGTGGAAATCCAACCCTTGTGTATGGCTGTAATCTCTATAACATCGAGCCTGATTTGTTTATTAAAATATTTTCTTTTATTTTAGAATTACGTGCGCGGCATTCCAGATTATGACTTCGTAGTAGGAACTCTTAGGTTTATTAGAAACCCACGACCAATAAGTTCAAAAGAAGAAACACCTGCAGAAATTCCTTTCGAAGCGTTCAAGGGCGAAGGATTCACATTAAGAACTTCGAAATCTAAGAACTGAGTAAAACTATTGTTTAGATAATGTTAGATTTTATACTTGATCTTAGTCAATGTTCTGTGGGTGATGAAAAACATTCTATACTATTTATGATTTGCGAAATGTTGTTTTATTACGCTTTCACGCGATTGTGTACATATTATGAAAGAATAAAATTTATATATTTCGTGATGTTTTTTTACACTAAGTTCCAATAGGTGTCGCGTGTCCCATTTTGGTAGACGTATAATACGTTATTAACCCATGTATCAGTTAAGGAAGCAAGTTACGTTACCACGGCAAATGTAATGTCATGATTGTCAGTGGAATTATTTGACTTTGAAGCTATATGGGAATACGTTTTCGGTGAGGTGACGAATCAAGCATATTAGTCCACCACCTCTTTTCCTCTCGAGGGCACTTGAAAAGCCAGTCACGACAAGCAAGGCAATACATTTCCTGTAAAAAATGTGTGTGGGTTTATTATCCTTTCTATTTAAATGGGGCATTGTCCTTTTTTTTGAAAAGCAGTTGCATAAACAGGGTTGAAGACCTCTGAACCAGGGATGGGACGTATTACTCTAAATTCGTATTTATAGTCAATTATGTGAATAAATTAAAATTATTGATTTGCTACTTATAAAAAGAATAGTTAACACAGTTTAACATTGCTATACCCAACCCATATAAAGATAAGATAATCAGACGAAAGACTCTAATATCTATCTACTTCGTGAGATAATACTGAAGCAGTCATACATATATAACTAATTGAAAACCTATTTAATGGACATTCTTTTATTTAGAAAGTCTAAAAGCTTCAGTTTGTGGAAAATATCGAAACTAAATTTAAACATTTCGTTGAAACAGTTAAGTCACACAAATAAGTCACATAAAAAAAAAAGAATACTATAGAGCACAGGTGTAGAGTAAATAAAAAAAATATAGAAAAAAATAAATTTTCTGTACATCTGTGCAAAAAAAAAACCGAAAAATGTAATATCTGTAAATCAAGAGGCCTAGTGATGTGCGAAATAAATGCGTCCAATTCTGTAAAATGTTTGGTGGATATTATGCGTGTATTTGTTGAACGCAGGATAAACAATTTTATCATGTCACAAAGAAGGCAGCGTCCATGCAGCATCATAGTTAACTTTTCTTTTCCAAACAATCAAGCTCTTTTCTTTAAATAAAGTTTGGACATATTTAATTCAGTAATCTTCAGATCTAGGTGGCTAGCAAAAAATGTGTTACCGTGTACAAGTGTGCCAACTGTAATGTTTTTTAAGGTGTTACTTAGAAGGGCATAGCCATCATCATTTCAATTATTTGGAGCTCCCAGTAGAAGAGCCCTGTAAATATGTAAGCAAGGTTTCTTAAAAATCTTTTTTTTGTTTGCTTACACACATATTATCTTACCAGGCCTAAGACAACAATTTTATACAGTAAAGGACCAAGAATCAATCCTTGCGGTAGTCCTTCACAGAATTGTAGCAAAAGTAGGAATGAGAAGGGATACATTTCTCAAAGGAGATAATTATACCAATATAAGAATACACTAGAAATTATTACGAAATATTTTAATTAAAAATTATTTTACAATGATTTAAGTCAAAAGAAAATGTTAATTGCTTTTTGGAATTATTTTTATATTAAATCAAATTATATTGACTATTATAATTAATAATAAATGGAAAATTTCACTAAAATTATTTAATGAGCTAGCTTATCAACTTATAAAGATATTTTTACAGGTTTAGAATACTGCTTATAGTTAAAAAAAAATCTTAACTGATATACCTAATAACATTTTGTTTATAAAATATACAGTGCTTAGTACATTGTAGTAAGTATAAGCCTTTTATACTTGTTACAAATACTAATTTCTATGTGCGATATCAGTCATAAGGAAAAATAACACTTAAATTCCTATTACCACCAAATTTGATGCATCATATAAGTCACGCTATATTAACATAGTGCTTCAAAATCTTTTTAAGAACTCTTCGGAACAGATCCTGGCGCGCGCATTTACAGCCAGTTTCATTTCACTTATCTCTTTATCTATTTCCTCCATAAAATAAATCACGAAATCAACTAACTTGTGTTTATACATCTGTTCGGTATGGAAGTTCGTTATTAGGAAGCTGATATGATATCCATCCACCGGTTTCCGCCTCAATACGATAAAGTATTCCGCTCTCATCATCATGAACCGCATAAACTTTTTACATAGAATCTTTTCAATTTCATCGGCTTGTTTGATCATGATGCTGACACGAATAGAATTAATTGACGATTCAATCAACACTTTCTCGTTTGCGTTACGAGAAATTATCACTGGATTCAGTAATAGTTCTTTGCTGGTTCTAACCTCGACTTCGGGTTTGTTGTATCTCTCTACTACTTGTGATGAAAAGTGTTCTAAACACATTGCTGCTGTTAGTGTATGTCGAACGGCAGTTAAATAGGGTTTTAATGTAGCCGACATTGTAATTTATTTATTAAAAATACGATTTATCCGTACCACACCTAAGTATCTGACAGTTATATATTTGACATTTGTGTTGTGATTCATTCTTTGATTACTCTGTGTAACACGGAAATTTTGTGTGATACACAGACTACGAAGTGCACAGAATTTTAACACAATGCAGATAAATAAATAGTTACATTAAATAAACCAAATTATAATGGAAAAAATTATAACCATAAGCGGGACTTGAACCCGCGACCTCGGAATGCCGTTCCGTCGCTCTCCCAACTGAGCTATTATGGTCCACGCAAATGTTTACCAAATTTTCCACTACAATCATCTCAATGCGAGTTTTAACATCGTGCGATGTTTTTTCGTACAACGCCATCTATTGAGCGGTTTGCACAACTCTATCAATCGATCAGTTAGCGTTCTTTATAGAACACAATTGGACCGAAGTAATGGCTGTACATGTATTTCTACATTAATTTATTAATATTTTGCGATTGACTCGCTATGCGCTACGCGATTTTTCCATTATAATTTAGTTTATTTAGTAAAAGCATAGCGAGTCAATCGCAAAATATTAATAAATTAAAATAGTTACATTATTTATCCTCTTTGATGTAACGTTGACCTTTAATTTAAAATGAACGTGTCTATTTACAAAGCAAATGGTAATTTATTTTAAAATACACAATCATTGCTATTCCACTACTTTTTTTGGTATATCCATACATACGTATGTAATCCGTTTTTAGTCGAGTGACTCATGAGTGATTCAGTCATGTACTCTATGTCTTTAAAATTTTTTTGCCACTGGTAATTCAAAACAATGATGGCGACCGAATGTAAAGTGATGGAAGAATAACGATAACGGCATGAGTTTTAATAGCATTTTCGTGGTTAAAGTTGTACTAAATACATCTATATCAATACTAGAAAACATATGACCAATTAGTGTAATATTTAAAGTATTCTGAAATCATGGCTCGAGAGTTTGACCACCTTTTCAAACTGCTGATAATCGGTGACAGTGGTGAGTGGGCGAGGCCTGTGATCTTACAAATTAACAACTGATATTTGAGTTTGTGCAGCTCTATCAAGTGTGTGATGTTAATATGTTTTAGGTGTGGGTAAAAGCTGTCTTCTCCTGCGGTTTGCCGACAATACTTTTTCCGGTAGTTATATTACTACTATAGGAGTAGATTTCAAAATAAGAACTTTAGAAATAAACGGTGAACGAGTAAAGCTTCAAATATGGGACACGGCGGGTCAGGAGAGGTTCAGAACGATAACCAGCACGTATTATAGAGGGACCCACGGAGTCATCGTTGTGTACGATGTCACGAATGGGGAGTCCTTTGCGAATGTAAAGAGGTGGCTTCACGAAATTGAACAGAATTGTGATGTTGTTAATAAAGTATTAGGTAAGTTAACATACAAATAATACCTACATTTAGTTTTAAAGCAGTGTATTTTAAATGTCTACTACATATTGTCATGATGATCTTGAACAATAGAATCAATTTACTAAATTGAACAACCATTAACAACAAAAAATACATAACTGCTGTCACAGTCTAATTATTAAGGCATGGACAGTTAATTCTTTCTGTAATCATTATATAATTTGGAGCTTTCTAGTGATTCACCGAAGGTAACCATGACAATTTACATAACTAAAATCTATTTGAGGTTTATCAAAAACTGTATTAAACTAGTATTAAAATTCTGACTACCCTTTTAGTAAATGTGTAATTCCATCTCAATAATGATAATATAAATATTACCTTATCTGGGTATCAAACTCAATTAAATAACTAAGTTTTATACTCTGCTACACCACAAAATTCAAACAAACTATGTTAAATTATCATTAGTCTTAAATGTACTGTAAACAATATAAATGAAATTAAGTGAAATAAAATTGTTTATTATGTAAAAAAAAGTGATACATAGTATTGCCAAATTAAGAGACAAATTAAATATATTTTGATTAATAACTATTATATCATACGTTTGAGAGAATCCCCAAAGAAAAGATATAAACCTCCTCATCTTCATCATTATCATAACATCACATTTTTATCCCATGGGGGTGGGCAGAGACTACTACGATCCAGACATAAACCCCTCTATTATAAGAATATTATTTCTGTATTTTTGTGAATATAAAATCTAATCAGAAGCCAAAGGCAGACCTTAGAAAAGATGGATGAATTACGTTAAAAAGGATATGAAGAAGATCAGTGTAAGTTCCGACATGTCATTTGACAAAAGAATTAACAAAACAATATTCATGGACATTTCACACAACTTCCTCTGGTCCCAAGCTAAGCTTATATGCTTGTGTTATGGGTGCTTGAATACGTATATACTACATAAACTACTTTTCTTTTGTAAATACTTAGTTATAATACATTGAAATCATAATATAATAATAAGAATATGGTGGAAGAAGATATTTTAGACTGAACCTAAGTAATTGGGACAGTGAATGATATTTTTTATGAATCAAACAACTAATTCTAACCGTAACATTGATATACACTTTCCTACATTATATTAGTATGTTTATGTTAATATAGTTGCTATGATTCATACAGTAATTGTTGTTAGGTAATCCCTGATTTATATCAAGCAGTTACTCATTGTTTTTACGACTGCTTTTTTAATTGATCAGTCTAAATATTATAATCTCTTTTCATATTTATTTATTTTCTATTTCTACTAAACATAAATATTAAAACAAATATATTTTCTATCTATTATTATTTGTGTTTTTTTTAAATTTAATTAACCTTTTTAGACGGCATAGCAATTTTTTTTATTTAACAGATTTTTTAATAAATATTAAAAGCTTTTCACACTAATATATACAGAACACTATACATTATAATTTAACAGTCTTATGAAATTACGGGCATACTCTGGGTAGGCGGTTTTGGTAGTTTAACCCTCCCCCGGAATGCTGAGAATTGTTCCATGAAAAATTAAAAAGTAAATATTGAGCTCCAGCATGTTTGGCCATTACGGGCGTACAAAAGATTGTTTAAAAATATTTTTAAACATAATCTTTTGTACGCCCGTAAAGGCCAAACATGCTGGAGCTCAATATTAATTTTTTTTACCACCAATATTTTGTACCTGTTATATTATATTTTAATGTATTTTATTTTAGCCATTTAATCAATTAATAATTTAATGGATATAATATTACAATATATCGCGCAATTCTGAGTGCCTTCTGGCATAGGCCTTCTCTATACTTTTCCACTGTGTTCTGTCGCGAGCTACTCTATTTGTTTAAACATGGGTTATAATATAACACGAGTAGCTCGTGTTATATTATAACCCATGTTTAAACAAATAGAGAAATTTTGAATTGAAAAAGCCTTAAGGGATTAAATCCTGGGTATATATATGTAAGGAAATACTTAAATTTTTGTATAAATACTTATATTATTTCAGTTGGTAACAAGAATGACTGTCCATCAAGAAAAGTAGTAGTAACAGAAGATGCACAAAGATTTGCCAATCAGATGAACATACCGTTGTTCGAGACAAGTGCTAAGGAGAATATTAACGTTGAGGAGATGTTCCTCACTATTACTAAAATGGTAAATATTGTACTATCATCATCATAACGTCACGCCTTTTTCCCATGGGGGTAGGCAGAGATTAGACCTCCATCTGTTACGATCCAAACACTTCTTTGGGTTCATTCATACTCATACATCTGGTCATACATGCCCAACAATTGTAAGTGCTATGCACTACAAATAAATAAATTTTTTTGGACATTTCTCATGCAATGTCACACACAATGTCCTATGGTCCTAAGCTAAGCGTTATATGCTTGTGTTATGGGTACCAAAATACGGATATAAACATTAACTGTTGTCCAAGACTTCGTACGCGTGAAATTTAGAAAATCGTGCTGAGCTATTTGCATCCAGTGGCCCAGTGGCTCCTGCTACTAGCTAGCGGTGCCACTGGATGTTATCGTATCACTGGACGTTATCGGGGAGGCTTATGACTGATGGATGGATTATAAACTAGAAATCCTCCCTTCTGAATGATATTGGCGATGCCACCAGACCATGTTCTCGGCCGCCGTCTCCCAGTGTAAAGCCTCACATAGGACTTAGCTGCTTTTCAATAATGTAGTAAGGCATATTACGCCGACCGTAATGAAATAAAGGCAAAGGAAAGATAATTTTGAAGAAGTATCTTCTTTATCTTTACTTATTATAAAACAATGTCGTTATTTTTATATGTATGTCCCTATGTGAGCTTATATCTTCAAAACTACGCAACGGATTTGGATGCAGTTTTTTTAGATAGAGTTTTTTTAGTTTTACGCTTACGAAGTTGAAGGCAACAGCTAGTAATATTATAATTAGTGAAATTATAAATAACTGCTTTTTGCAATTGCATTAGTCATACAAATCATCTAAATATAGCACATAATGTAACATGACTTTACAAATTTCAGTCATCCTTAATGTTTTATTGGTTGCTTCCACTGCTTTAATAAAGACTACATCACATTATACGGTTTTGTAAGAACAGACATCAAATGGGATTCATGGTATAGTGGGTATCCTAAAGGTGGCCTTCCGATGTTCGCGACCCGCTCAGGTTTTGTACTGAGAACACCGTAAATTCTTATATGAGCGTGCCGCGCGATCTAGGTCCTAGCTGTTTGAAAAGTAGTGGCGTGCGGTTTGATAACTCACTCAACTGATAAATCGACGGGTCGTGAATCGCGGGTTGTTCGTCGGAAGGCCACCGCGGGCTCAATTCCTATACAATTATTTGTGTGATATTTCTATTTTTTTACACAGATATTTGTATATTGCTTCTCAATGTTTTCTATCTTTTTTATTTAAATATTAACAAAAATATAGTATATGCTATTGCCCGCAACTTTCTACACGTGAAATTTGGAAAATGCTGTAGCACAATACACAATAAAACCATCCTCTAGGACCACTATATCTATTAAAACCAACCACATCCAAATACATCGGATTTTATGTCTAGTTTTGAAGATATAAGCTCACATAGGGACATACATACAAAAATTGGTCAAGTACGAGTCGGACTCGCGCACGAAGGGTTCCGTACCATTATCTATGCAACATAAGGCAACGTTATTAGTATCGAGCAAGAAACGTTAAAAAATCATGTTTGTTGTATGGGAGCCCCCCCTTAAATATTTATTTTATTTTATTTTTAGTATTTGTTGTTATAGCGGCAATAGAAATACATCATCTGTGAAAATTTCAACTGTCTAGCTATCACCGTTCTTGAGATACAGCCTGGTGACAGACGGACGGACGGACGGACGGACAGCGAAGTCTCAGTAATAGGGTCCCGTTTTTACCCTTTGGGTACGGAACCCTAAAAATGACGATTTTGTTTTATAATAATTCAAGAAAAAATGTATTATATGCATTCATGCATGCATGCATTATTCTGGCACCCATCAAACTAGGACCAGAGGAAGTTGTGTGTAATGTTTTATTCCACTGTTAGGCTAATTTTCCTTTTTTAAATCACAGGATATTGTATTGAATACTTTTATTAATATCAATGTTAATTTCCAGGTACTAAGATCAAAACTTGAAATGAAGGAAAGACAAAATGTTACATCAAATGATACAGTTAATCTAAAGAAGAATCATAAAACTAAAAAGAAATGTTGCTAGTGGTATGCACGACACAATTGTGCCACGGACAATGTTATCTATGCTCAAATATGGAGAGATTAGCCACCTAGCAGGTTAATGTATAGAGTTTGGTAGTACACTGTGGTTACAATGTAAGTGAGCTTGGATAATAGCCTAAATAAAAGTCTTATAGAAGATATAAATTGTGATTTTGGCCAGTTCTCAGTGTTGATTGTATGTGTTAAGTAATAAACGGTTAATTATCAAAACATTGTATTGTAACTACAGCACAGATCACCAATAGATTTGCACGCAAGACGAACTCACACCGAACATAATGCACTAACGAACATGTAACATTATTTTTTTTCTACGAAATACAGTAAGCTGTCATGTACATTTGCAGAAACGTATTTTAAAAATTAGCGCCCTGGGCCATTTGATTTGATGCCCAGGATAGGCTGGCCCCCTATGGCCCTAAGGTAAATATGCCTCTGGACATTTGGCTACTTGTTTGTTTAATTTATATATGGATTGACAACGACTATATGTATGTAAACTGGATGTATGAGAACTCGTCCTGTGATTTTGCTACCATCGAAAATGGATTGCTCTATACCCCGAAACGCACGCCTTCCTCTAAGATTGGTACATTTATTAGTTATCAAAAGTCTATGACCATGATCTGTGTATCTATGGTTAACGTAATTGATGCATTAACACTAATCAAACTGGGAACAGGCCTTCTAAAATGAATTAGCAATATGTCTTTAATCTGTACTTCTTAAGTTCAGATATTAATAATTTAATTGTTTTAACAGTAATTAGAATCTAAACATATTTTTGAATACTTTTGGATCATGTTTCAAATTATTTGTGGAAGTATTCTTGATAAGCAAATACAAAAATTTTACCGATTAGAATTACAACGGCAAAAATCACATCACATTTTTTTTATAACTATTAAAACTTAGGTTATTTAAATCCAAAAGTGTTAATGTATAACCTATTTGTCAAGGATTTTTTTTTGCACGGTACTGGCACGTGTGCAGCACGTATGCGTGCACGTAAGCGTATACGTAAAGTTAAGCGTATACGTTAAATTAACCCTTAAGCATGGTTCAATAAATAAAACACAGAGAAGAAATTAAGCAACAATTTAAAACTTGTATGACATTTATAAAACAGTGATTCATACCAAAGTAATCCCTTAATGCGTAAATATCTATCTAAACGAAGAAAAGCAAAGGTAATTAATAAACAGTTCTTTAGGTAGGCAGCAGATTGTCTGCACCTGTAGGGTGTTTTATCATCTGTGCGATAGGCAATAAAAAAAAGAAACGTCAAAAAACAAGTGTAATAAATGTCATTTTTTAAATTAAGTTTTTTTTTATATTGCGGGTTTAAGTACATATACGCGCCCTGCACACGCATTCGGTCTGGGCCTGGTGATAATTATTCATTTATTTTATGAGATTATCCAAATTTTATTATGCAATATATAGGCTGTTTAAATTATACCTACTGTTGTCGGATATAGATTTATTTATAATTATTAAATTTCCATCACAATATTCAATTAAAAATTATAGTTTAGTATATTTATTAAATCTACAAGTTGAAGGCTTTTTGGTATTTTGACGAGTATTAATTGTATGTGTTTTAGTAAAAAGTAAATACACTGATTTTAACCGACTTTATGAAAAGGAGGAGGTTCTATTTTCAGTTTTATATATATATCTTCTTCTTATATATAAAATTCACGTGTCACAGTGTTAGTTACCGTACTCCTCCGAAACGGCTTGACCGATTTTTATGAAATTTTACATGCATATTCAGTATGTCTGAGAATCGGCCAACATCTATTTTTCATACCCCTGACATTTGTATGGCAAAACAACGTTTGTCGGGTCAGCTAGTATATATATTATATTTTATGTATGTTCACCGATTTCTCCGTCAATTGTCGATCGATTTTCAAAATTCTTTTTGACACTTATAATGTCTAGATATTAGTACTAATTTCTTGCAAAACTAAACTCAACTAAATTTCCTTAGTTCAAAAACTAAAAAACACGCTTGACAATCATGAATATATTTTAAATAATTGCATGGTCTTTGAATATGTCTGCAAAATTTCAAATCAATCGGACTATTGCAAGTAGGTGAAAATTGCCTTCAAAGATTCCGTTACATAGATTAATACATTGATATACGTACTTATAAAAGCGTTAATACGCTTTTATAAGTTCGGTATGTATCTATATATCTATATATATATATATAAATGAAAACAACTATGGGTATTGGCTATTTCGTTGTGGACATTTATATTAATTAAAATCGTTAGTCTATCTATAATACACAGATTTTATAATAAGAAAGTTCTGTGAACATTGCCGATTTGTGTTATTGATACTATCACTTTTAATTTTTTTGTTAAGTTTAGTTGTACACGTAGAATAGGTACCATTGTATTTACAAATTATGTAATTCAAATTAACACATGTATTTAAATTAATCAGAATGCTAAAAAGCTTTCAGAAAATATTCAGTAGAGATTTATTTTGGCGCAGTCAAGCTTACTAAAAAGTATGTTATAGTCATGCTAGATAATTAGCTGTTTGAGGCTGAAATCATTTAAACATAGAGACAACGATAGGCATATATGCTAACTTTACTAACAACGTTATTTTTGTTTAGATAACAGATTACGGACTTGGGATAAATATTGTGAATGTATTATTCTGTACTAAGTCTAGGCGATTTCTTTGTTAAGTATGTGACTATTTCTAATTGTTTGTAATGATAAAAATGATACATATTATATTATGAAACTTTATTTAATTAAATGAAATTAATATTATTTCATCATTAGGAATGTTTTCATTCATATTTTTCTAATTATTCAACACTACCTGTTATCGTTTTGTTGACACTGCGTCCCCGGGTAGGGGTCGTCGGCGCGCAATAGCCTATTATAGTGAGGAAATCGCTTAAAGTTCGTCACAAACGCAATGTTAATATAGTGAGACAGACAGATGTATATAGAAAAATGAGGAGGTGAGAAAAAGACAGATATATCTGTTGGAGACGTCTTAAGTATTGATCGGTATATTAATATACATCTGTCTCTATATATATCGTGATATGTCGTTTGTGGTACTCTTAATATGGGTTCAAAAGATATAAAAAATGGCCGTATATGTCTATTTAGTTTGATCAAGATATGAATGATGTATTTAAATAGTTATAATATGAAAGATGTATCTAATTTTGTGCAGTCACTCGAAAGTTATACGCCTACATACATGCCTATTGTTCTTGTCTCTATTTTGATAAAGGTAGTCTCATAATTTATCAGTGTTAATTTCTAATCGACCAAATAGTTTTAATCATTATAATATTTGGAGCATGGTATAGTTCTGATAACAATTTGCTAGGTCAATCTCGTATGTTAAGAGCATGTACATAATGGATTTATTTACTCCAAAAAAAATATTAGTATCTTAAAAATGCCTAGTTAATGAGTGTAATTTAATTATCAAAATTATTGTGATGGAGTTCCGAAGAATGTTAGAAATAAAGTGTACCATTAATATTATTATTTTTAATGATAAACATATAATAATTAATAATATCTTATATTGAATGTATTGTAAAATTGTGAATTCACAATTGCGCTGTTGGAATGTGGTTGGATTCAGTTGAGGCTGAAATAATTATACTAATAAATGAACACCAATGGTAGTTTAAAATTAAAAATAAATTGAAATGTTGAATTTTTAAAATTTGCGGGTAGATATCAATTTGTCTATAGTAATAATGATAGGACCACTACGGTGTAATTTAATGATTATTAAAGATAGCTACGAATACAATTAAATGGCAATAAAATACTGGTTATTGATAAAATTGTACTTTTTAATTTCAGTATTTGTGGGTAGTACACAATTCTAATATATTAATGATGTAAAAATAATATCACACTTTTTATAACTGTAATAAAATAATAATTATATTTTGAAAATTCAAGTTTGCCAATCATTCATGTATTTGGTGGCAACCCAGTGTGTATGGTGTGTGATATTTGTATTATGTATTTAAGTGAGAGTATAACCAAAATGTAACGGCTAAATAAGCGTGTTTGTAGCACGGGCTTAGCCAGGGTTTTGCTTTTTAGAAGGTAGTTTAAAAAACAAAGCAATAGGAATATATTTAACCAATTGTGTTTCAATAATTTCATTCGACTATTATTTCGAGAGTTTAACCACCCTGGCTAGGCCTGTGGTTTATGCTTTTTGAGGGTGGATCATTACATCTTTAATGATTCCATACTGTCTAACATTTAATAAAAAAATACATATCAGACATCTTTTCACACTCCGAATAAAAGTCACTCATTGATTTTAAATTTAGAAAAAATAGAACAAAATTCCTTAAAAAGTATTTTCTTAGGCAAACTACAATATTGTCCAAACGTTATTCTCCACATTTAGTGCTTGCATCGGTGTAAAATCAATTACAGAATACAGTGAAACTAAAGTCGATTCGTCTAATATAATTATCTGAAATATTTGAAGGCTAATCTGTGGAGATTTATCAGATTGTATACACAACACACTATGTATGACTATGTATGAATTTTATATGTTTTATGTAATTATTTACTACCATACTTACATTTGCAGGAGTAACTATACAACAAACCAAATTATGTTTGTCTACCCACATTTTACTTGTATTAAAATATCTAAAGATATCGGCTGTCATCGTTTTTCTAATGTATTATGTTTAGTAATTCTTTGCAGTTATTATATGCTACAAGTCATTTCTTCAGATTATATTGTGCATTCCAAACGTCTAAAAAATTGTCGCTTTTGAAAACTAAAATAAATATCCCATAACTATTTCAGATGAAATTTAAAGGTCTAAGGTTCTTTTACTCGGTATTTAAAGTGACCATATTCCATAAAAAACGCTATGTTGTCTTCTGTTTATGAATTTGTCCCAGTTTGTACAAAGTATAGCTTTTCTTTTATCCCACTTCTGAATTTTAATACGTTAGTTATGCGATGATAGGTACCGATTGTCAAAAATTATCACAAATTGGTTTACCCTATATCAAACCCGGCCCAATTAGCGATGAACTTTATAACTTTGGACTGAATATTATTTAACTACAGTATGTAATATTATGTAGCGTCTTTAGTTTGATCGCCAATATTAGTATTTATTAAATTTCACATTATGATATTGTGTGAACTTAAACTGATTGCAGACTATCATTCCGTACATGATGCTTGTACAATAACATTAATGGCGTTATTATTTATAGCGTGATTGTAACACGCCATTACTCATTATTTATATAGAAAGTATTCACGAGTCATCATTTTGTTTTAATACATAGTTGTAAATATATATCCCTATTTTCATCATAATATACCTCGAGTTTTATTGTACCTGGTGCCACAATTCAATGACAACTAAAATGTCGAAATTAGTAGCAGAATCACAATAGAATCGCTTAAAAATCGTTCATACGTAAGTAATTTAATCTAAAACTTGTCGTTCAGGGGAGAAATTAGATTTGTATTTAAACTTTACTTTAGGGAGAGGGTCAGTCTCAAGCCTCGCTAGGGGGACAGAATTAGTCTTTAAACTTACCAAGGCATTAATAAATTCACCATTGCCTATCCCCATGGTGAATTTAAGATACGATTCGCTTGAACCTTTCTTTAATATCGTCAGTCTCAAACCTGACTAGAGGGACAAGAACATAATATATGAAGAGACCAAAAGAGGCCTGTCCTTTAGTTCCGACCTCCCTGGTGTTGATCACAGCACAGGAGATATCTGCATCTAAATTTAGACTCGCGGATTGAGTAGGTAATCGATGTGCATATTAGCCATGTTCACAATGGGCATCGTTGACTGTAGGTGAAGTGTAGAGCATAAAGTCAACAGGAGTCAGTATTATTAGGCGACCACCACAACAACTGAAAAAGTTACGAGAATGCGAGAGCAGTTCTTACTCATAATGTACGGCCATTATAGTCTTATAATGTGCGTGAGGCCATCCCATGATAAATCATCCTACCCGGTATTAAACAAATGGAATGGAAGCACATTACTGTTTTATTTTTTAGTGTATCAGTTATGCACAATAATCGTTATAGATCTTGAATTATCTTTTTTGTAAGCGAATGAATCTCAAAAATGAATGTAAAAATGTATAATTTGTTATCTGTGGATCCATTTTATTCCAAATTCTACTCTGTATGTCATTCGTCTATGTTCAGTTTTTTTAGTTCATTCGTACTTCATTCTTAGTCCAGCAATTCTCGTTTTGCTGTGAATTCGATACATACGAAAACGAAGTTTTCCTAAAATTAAAATGTCTATGTGGTCGACATTAAATCGCGCTGTTTTCAAGCGCACCTCCACCTTCTTTTTCGCTGGTGCCGTCGGAGTATTCTTCTTTGAAAGAACCTTCGACGCTATTTCTGTATCAATTTTCGAGAGCATAAATAAGGGAGTAAGTCTTTTGTTATGTAATTATCTTCTTAATTTCTTCAGGCAAGGATTTGCAAGAGATTTTAGTGTCATTGAAATATTTTGACACAGGATAAGCATGGCTTAATTATTATATAGATGTATATGAAGTAATTTTTGGTTATCTCACAGATATGTATAGCTGTGGGTTATCCATATATTATTTATCTATCTAGCTTCTTGTATTGACACACTATTAGTGTGGTAAAATGAGAAATAGCAAGCCTAGTATTGAACACTAAGAATAATAAAGTCTCCACTCTCTAGCACTCTTGAGATTACCCATGAGGCATGATTTACACAGACTTATTTGTTCATGTCCATTTTAATTCTCTCCTAGACCAGGAGCAAAGTTTGCTTTAGATTAGGCTACATCAAGTCATTTGCTCAAGATATTGATATTGCATATCTGAACTGAGCTTTGATATTAAAGAATGCACTTCATACATTGCAAGCAGTCTCTCATTAGGTCGATTATATTAGTTTAACACAAAATGTTTATTTTTATCTCTGTGTTTACCAACCACCTTGGAGTGTTATATGATTTCCAAAACCTTTTTAAAACAATTTTTAACTGAGCACTGAAAACACAAACTGATTTCACACTTCTAAAAATAAATCTGTCATCTGGACAGAACAATTTCAAACTTCACACTGGCTGGTTGGTTTCTTCTTTATCATGAGTTTACTATGGCTATTTACCATGAAGTTTTTGGACTTACCATTTCATGATTTTATGGTAATGCACAAGGTGTTCAAAGTAAAAAGCTTGCTGGTTGGGTGCTTTTTATTAAATTTTTATAATATGTTATTATAAGGTGGCCATTATAATCATAATAAAGTAAAGTAAAACCATATTATTTTATTCTACAACTAGCTGCACCCTGCAGTTTTACTTGCATGCATACTGAAACCCAAACCACCTCCCTTATAACTTAAGGGTCTCTAAGTCCATGGAGTTTAATAAAAATTTTATATATACAATGGTATAATCGCTTTTGTTTCTCAACCTTTTTTAGATCATATCCCACTTTAAGATTTCAATACATAAATTTTGCCCCTTAAAAATGCGTAGCACTTACAACCGTCGGGCATGTATGACCAGATGTATGAGTGTGGATGAAGCCAAGGAAGTGTGCTTCGATCGTGGCAGATGGCGCTCTATTGTCTCTGCCTACCCCCATGGGAAAAAGGCGTGATGTTATGATGATGATGATAAAAATTTGCCTCCTGTGACCCGTATCACACACAGGCCCCACATTAAGAAACACTGGCCTAGTCAGTCGGTCATGATTTGCATATTTCTAATAACAACATTTTCTTTTGCAGAAACTCTGGAAGGACATCAAGCACAAATATGAAAATTGAAAAACATCTTGGAATTCATTAATTTATTAGATAATGTTAACTTATATGATTAAATCAATATAAAAGTTATTACATGTTTTTATTCTCATTTAAATATTATAATGACTAGATAACATTAGATATATTTTCTGTCTGGGTGTTTCTATGTATTATAAATTTATAAGTATGTATTTACAAAAGAAAAGTAATATGTATTCTATCCGTATTCTGGTACCCTTAACACAAGCTTAGCTTGGGGCCAGAGGATGTTGTGTGAAAAGTTCCTGAATATCTATTTATTTATTTTTGCTTAATATTAACTTTACTTTTATTTGGATACTGGAACTAACAATCTCTATTGTGTGGTTACAAAATTAACTGAGTGTGCTAAGGCAGACACCTAGAATACATTACGTATACATAGGTACCGATTCAACATGTACAACTAAACTTAACTAAAAAATGCAAATTGATAGTGTTAATAACACAATTCGGAAATGTTAACAGAACTTTTTTATTAGAAAATCTATATATTAGTTAGACTAACGATTTTAATTAATAAAAATGTGTACAACGAATTAGCCATTTAATCAAAATACTTTTGTTGTTTTAATTTTCCAGTTAGGTTTAGTTGTGCACATAGAATTAGTACCACTGTGTAGTATTCTTCTGTTTAATATCTGGTAGGTATACATAACACAAGCATAGAATTATAGCTTACTTCAACCCGAGGTTGTTTAAAATGTCCATTATAAAAAATAACTAAACATCTGTATACCAAGTCAAACTAATATCCATGAATAAATAAATAAAATAAATGAATATTCAAGGACATTTCAGGCTTGTGTTATGGGTACCAGAATACGAAAAAAATATTTAATAGCGAATAAATATTAATACATTAAAATGCAACACATTATATTAACAACAAAATTAAATTTTACAATTCTTTGGGTTAATTTGAGATTATAATAACATAATGCTAACTCAGCATAATGCTATAGATCCACATGCGTTATCGCTTCTTATTAGTAGACATTAGACGCGGTCAAATACAATAAAAAAAATTCGCTACTTAATGTAACCCACATCTGCGTTTAGCTTCCAAGATACCATTGGCCGCTAATGGAACCCAAGCATTAGAAATACATATAATACTGTTAGCTTACGCGTATGATCAGATATAATGTAGTGGAATGCAAAATTTGAATCAGAAAGTTGACAAGTAAATAATACTTCAATTAAATTATATGGACATAATCAGGGCCATGAAATCTAAAAAAAAAAAATTTTGCCTGTCTGTATGTTTGTATGCATATCAAATTTTCATTCAAAAGTTTGCCGGGCAAGTACCATACTTTATATTGCACATATTGCCAATGTATAAGTTATTTATAGACCATTTCTTGTAAGTTTCAAATGTACTACTTATTTTCATTGCTTCTATGATTTGCCGCACCTGTAAAAAAATAAGATATAATGGTAAACATAGAAAGATATTATAGAAGAAAGTTATGCCATAAAATACTATATTACTACATGGTTCAAATGAGAATAGGATGGACCCCGCGCCATGTTGTGACGTCATAGCTGTTAATTTGAACAATTTTAGTAGAGTCAGCATTACAAGATATTTTTATCATACAATTTATTTACCACTTTATTTATTTATTTATTTTATTTATTTTTACACTTCATGCACATACATTTATGTAAAGGCGGATTTAATGCCCAAGGCATTTTCTGCCAGTCAACCATAGGCTGGTACAGAAATACAAGAGGCAGGTGTGTAAAAAAAAACAAAGTTATTCCCGGTAAAGAGAAAATATCAGAAACGAAAGAGTGTCCATAGAAGTCAAGTTGAATAAATTTTTGATATAAAATGAAAAAACACAAGAATATAACTGAATATACATAAATATATAACATAATAAATACATAAATATGACAAATAATGGCAGAGTTGTGACAGCAGTAGCTACAAAAACCAAGGTGAGCAATGCTATTTTCTTTATTGTCATCGTTTCTTAATTTTCGAGAAGTTAGTGATACAAATTATGACAAGTATAAAATAACAACAGTAACAAACAAAAACAATGAGAAATAACAATAAATTTTATTTATTTAACGGGAAACTACCACATAACTAACAGCATTAAAAAACAAAACGTAGGCAAGCCTCATATTCTTGATAAGGCACACCAACAACGACAAAATAGAGTTTGGCACTCGAACATAATATCATTGTTTTTAACAAAGAAATAATGAAAGGAAATAGTATTTGTTTTTAATAATAATATGGCTTACATTACTAAACAACTTACGACATGTTTTTTGTTAAAATAAGTGAAGTTAGATAAAATAAAAAATACATTATTATTACGCAAATAAGGTTTCGTTGCTGATAGTACTTTTTCAATCACTTTTGACAGATAGAGGGGATTTCAAATCCTATTCTCATTTAAATAATAAATAAATATTGATAGACATTTCACACAACGTCCTCTGGTCCCAAGCTAAGCTTATTATGCTTGTGTTATGGGTACCAGAATACCGATATAATACATAAACTACTTTTCTTTTGTAAATACATCCTTATAATACATAGAAAACACTCAGACGTAGTACAAACATTTTGAAATTTGTAGTATTGTAATTTATCCGTGCGGCGTGTATCGCAAAATATATCACATAATTATGTGCCTGTCTGCCCAGTAGGTACTTTTTAGGGTTCCGTACCCAAAGGGTAAAAACGGGACCCTATTACTGAGACTTCGCTGTCCGTCCGTCCGTCCATCCGTCCGTCCGTCCGTCCGTCCGTCTGTCACCAGGCTGTATCTCAAGAACGGTGATAGCTAGACAGTTGAAATTTTCACAGATGATGTATTTCTATTGCCGCTATAACAACAAATACTAAAAATAAAATAAAATAAATATTTAAGGGAGGCTCCCATACAACAAACATGATTTTTTTACCGTTTCTTGCTCGATACTAATAACGTTGCCTTATGTTGCATAGATAATGGTACGGAACCCTTCGTGCGCGAGTCCGACTCGCACTTGACCGATTTTTTATCTACTGTAATGTTTTACCATCGTTTATATGTACAACACCATTTATCGAGCTGGTTAGCACATTCTCAGGGTTAGATTAAAATTTGTGATGTTAAAATAAATATATATAGTTACTTCTGTTTAGAAGACAGCGAGTAGTCCGGATCATCAGTCAGGGTATCAGCTGATGACGATGATGGTAGAGACCTGGGTGTGGGAGGCAGCTCGAACTGTGGCTCGTCTGCCATGGCGCTGATGATGTCCACTAACAGCGGCTGTGGTAGGTTCTTGATCGCCTCCTGTCGACCCACCTGCCACACGTTTATATGTGGAAGATTTTCAATACTAAATTTATATTATTGTGAAAAAGAACTCCTAAGAAGACCAAGATCGAATCTATCAAAATCGTCAGAGCAGTTTTACAGATTCAGTACCAAAATAACGGAGCTTAAGTGCGTATTTTTTGTACATCATTTTTTTTATACTATTATACCTTAAGTCTCTGACTCCCCCACGCGAAAAGGGCGTGACGTTATGATGATATCGTTAAACATATAGGGTCAAACAATGGACCTAATCACCATCCCATCATTTTTCAGAGGGTAGGCAGAGACCAGCGCCATCTGCTACAATTTAAACACACTTCCTTGCACATAGATCTGGATAAACATGTTGTTTTTTTAAGGGCCTACATCAATATTATCGTATATCATCGCCGACACGTACATATTAACACAGCCAGTAGGCACAGAAAATGAAGAATTAGGGATACTTTTTTTGTTTACTCAAAATCTACTAAATATATTTTAATTCTGATTTACGTGTTTCTATATATAATAGTTACTTATGTTTTTAAAGTTATTTCATTAGTTAATACGCGATAATAGACCGACAAATGAAAAAAATAAAAAATTAGAGAGGTTGTTTCGCTAAGATTTTCTATCGAGAAAACTTTTTAGGGTTCCGTACCCAAAGGGTAAAAACGGGACCCTATTACTGAGACTTCGCTGTCCGTCCGTCCGTCCGTCCGTCCGTCCGTCCGTCCGTCTGTCACCAGGCTGTATCTCAAGAACGGTGATAGCTAGAGAGTTGAAATTTTCACAGATGATGTATTTCTATTGCCGCTATAACAACAAATACTAAAAATAAAATAAAATAAATATTTAAGGGGGGCTCCCATACAACAAACATGATTTTTAGGGTTCCGTACCCAGTATCTCAAGAACGGTGATAGCTAGACAGTTGAAATTTTCACAGATGATGTATTTCTATTGCCGCTATAACAACAAATACTAAAAATAAAATAAAATAAATATTTAAGGGGGGCTCCCATACAACAAACATGATTTTTAGGGTTCCGTACCCAGTATCTCAAGAACGGTGATAGCTAGACAGTTGAAATTTTCACAGATGATGTATTTCTATTGCCGCTATAACAACAAATACTAAAAATAAAATAAAATAAATATTTAAGGGGGGCTCCCATACAACAAACATGATTTTTTTACCGTTTCTTGCTCGATACTAATAACGTTGCCTTATGTTGCATAGATAATGGTACGGAACCCTTCGTGCGCGAGTCCGACTCGCACTTGACCAATTATTTCAATCGCGTTTCTGAGTTCATGCGATCCTAGATCATATATTGAAAAAACATATACTTAAAAATTAGAGCTCTAGCCATTCAATCTAAAGAAACAATGAAAACTTCGTACATAGAAAAATGCACGAAGCTATTTTGGTATCCTCTTAATAGCACATTTTGGCACTTGAACCCATGCCACCTGATGGTAAGCGATAATGGAATCTTTGATAATAAAGCGTAACTACTATGTAAGAAGCCTATTGACGGTTTGAAGTGAAAAGATAAGAAGAATAATATACTTACAAGACTAAAATTATGCATAATCATTTTGAGAGCATAATCTTTAATATCAGTAGCTCTCATACGATCAGCTGCTTGGAATATAGCCACCACATTGTCAACAGTCACATTACTTTGTAAGTTGTGCTTGCAGAATACTTGTAGACGATTGTTTGTGAAACCTATAACATATATAGATGACGTTGTACATGAGTAAATCAAATGCGATGATCAATCGAGAAACATTCTTGTGGACTACTGGTTATTGGTTACTTCTGGCACGGCCGCAATAGCTCAGTTGTCCGACCGACATATCGTCTATCCGAGGTCATTCGGGTTTAAGGCCCGCTGGAGGTAATTACTTTTTCCACTATAATTTAATTTATTAAGTAAAAGCATAACAAGTCAATTTCAAAATTAGACTAAACCAAGCATATTGGCATAAAGGTTTATGCCAACATGGTTGGTCCTCCGTCCACTGCTGGACACAG
Source organism: Orgyia antiqua (assembly GCA_916999025.1). Taxonomy (NCBI): domain Eukaryota; kingdom Metazoa; phylum Arthropoda; class Insecta; order Lepidoptera; family Erebidae; genus Orgyia; species Orgyia antiqua. The sequence goes on from OU779869.1 coordinate 20,975,606, forward strand.
GCCTCTTTCGTAGAACACCACAACGTACCGTCTTGCAACAATTGCGATCCTAACGAGGCTGTTGTATGCGTTATACTCATGAACGGGTGCCTTCTGCTGGGACTGGTCGACTTGCGCTAACAAGGCAATCTTGTCTCTAAATTTGTATTATTGTCTAGATAGCATTCATCGGCATCATTCTCACACCCCTCCAACAATGTAAAATAATATTGAAGAAAAAAAAGAAGAGATTTAAAAATCCATGTAGTTTCTTGTCTGTTCTTCTCCATAGGATTCGTGTTTGGAACATATACCTAGTTTCTGATGTTTCAAAAGAGCTTGTAATACACAAGAATGTTATAAATAGGGAGTAACAACTCGGGAACATAGATTTGTTCCAAGGCAGGGCCGCCCCGTTTATGGTTTAAAAGTAAAATAATAAATAGCAAGCCTTGCTTTCTCTTTTACTCCAGCTCAAAAAGAAAGAGAAAGGCTACTAAATAGCCTCTTTGTCATTTATTTTTCTTAATGTGTTCAACTAAAAAAAAACAGCAGGCCGGATTCGTTGTACCGAGTGTTACGTCTAGATCTATATCCTAAGTCAATATGGTAATACATGCCAACTTGAAATAAAAAGCCTGTTGCCAGACCACTTTCTAAAGTGGGAAAGCCCCATATTCAACAGTAGGACGTCTATAGTCTGGGTGGTGGTTATGTCTTTAATTTGTCATAATATGACATATAAAAAAAGACAAAATATGTCATATGTATATATGTCTTTTTTAGGGTTCCGTACCCAAAGGGTAAAAACGGGACCCTATTACTGAGACTTCGCTGTCCGTCCGTCCGTCCGTCCGTCCGTCTGTCACCAGGCTATATCTCAAGAACGGTGATAGCTAGAGAGTTGAAATTTTCAGATGATGTATTTCTATTGCCGCTATAACAACAAATACTAAAAATAAAATAAAATAAATATTTAAGGGGGGCTCCCATACAACAAACATGATTTTTTTACCATTTCTTGCTCGATACTAATAACGTTGCCTTATGTTGCATAGATAATGGTACGGAACCATTCGTGCGCGACTCGCACTTGACCAATTTTTTATATTATAAAAAAGACTGTGACGCGTTTAATTTAGAAAATTTTCTAAATTAAACTTATTAAAATTTTATTTTCTAAATTAAAGCGTAGCATTAGTGTAACGTGTACGTTACACTAATGCTACGCTCCTACCGGCAACAGCGTGATATTATATAGCCTATAGCCTTCCTTGATAAATGTATTAGGTTGTTCGGAAAGTCATTTCGTTTTTTCCCGACATAGGATTTAATTGTATTCTTTTGCACCCAACTTCACATTTAAGCCGTATAATTTTTATATGCTTTAAGAGCTCATATAGCAAAGCTTGTGTGTGAAAAATTCCAATTAATTCTACGCAGTAGTTTTTGGTTGGTGCCCTTTTAAATATAGAGAGCGATAAGCAACATTTTCGACATATCTTACTGTTTTACAGAAAGGGTAAAAATGCTGTTCAATCCAGAAAGAAATTGACTGATGTGTATGGAGAAGGTGTGTTGACAGTACGCCAGTGCCAGAACTGGTTCACTAAATTTCGATCTGGCAATTTTGATGTCGAAGATGCAACGTTCGGGAAGGCCAGTAGAAGCTGATAAAGACGCGATAAAGGCATTAGTTGATGTGAACCGGCGAATAACAACACGCGAGATCGGATTGAGGTTAAATATATCAAATTCAACAAAAAAAATCAAAGTATTTGTTTATTATACATCTTTCATTTCCACAACAAAAAACGAAATGACTTTCCGAACAACCCAATACTATCCAACACAGAAAGAATTTTTCAAATAGGACCTGTAGTTCCTAAGATTTGCATGGTCAAACAAACTGTTCAGCTTTATTTAGTATTATCTTAGTATTAGCATTTCTTATTAGTATTAGCATATCTTAGTATTAGCATGGATACTCACCGTAATATATAGGTGCTTGGAACAAATACAACGAGTCTTCAGTAGGCATATGTGTATCACCATAGTATATATACCTTAGAAGAGACTCAAAGGCTTCCTCTGATGGTACCGTGTGACATATTTGTATCTAAAATAAATAATTATTCTTCATTATTGTCAACCGTTGGGTGATCGTCATAAGGAACACAAGTGTCACCACCCCATGTCTTGCCTGAGATGGTGTAAGATCGTGTTCATCAGTTTGAAAAAGTGACGTTTGAAGTTTAAGAAAACTATACAGGTTGCCTGGAACAAATCACATTAGTGATAAGGCCGCCCTTTGTACAATAGCTTTTAAAACTGTATTTTTTTGTTTTTAAAATCTGTGTAAAATTGTTGTTTGTGCAAATAAAGAGTTATCTATCTATCTACATTAAGTAATTATAATTTATTATCAAAGAGATTACATAATTTACAGAATTTTTTATATAGAAGAAAAATATACTCACTTGAATTAGGAATATCATACCGTATTAGACCCTGAATTACGATTTAGCCAGGCTAAAGTTAAAATGTAAAGTAAATGTGCGATTTTAAATATTTCTTGTATGTATATTTTAATAAATGAAATATTTCGAAATTTCGTATAATTTGTTAAGGTTTCATTTCTAAATTCTACTTGTACGAAGTTGGGGTAACAGTTAGTGAACAATAAGCAATCAATTATTATATAATGATTAAAATAACTTACATTAACAATATTATCTTGTGGTGAGAACGATCTAAACATAGCTTCGAAGTAAGCAGCTCTAGCGGCCAGCACCGAGCGGTGAGCTGGTCGTAGGGTTCCACCTATCCTTAACCTAACATCTGCTAATTCAGCACCACTTGATAGTAATACACACATATCTTGTTCTAAAGTTGTACCTGTTAAGAGATCATCATCATCATCATACCATCACGACTTTATCCCATGAGTTTAGGCAGAAACTATAGAGCTATATCTATTACAATCCAAACATACTTCCTTGTATTCATTTACTCTCATACATCAGGTCATCATCTCTCCTTTCTCCAGCCCATATACGTATTGGACACGGGCCTCCTCCACTTTGGAAGGGATTATGGTCTACTGTGCCGCGCTGACCAGGTGTATTGGCACAGGGTTTATTTTCGAGATTTCCGTCTCTCACAGAGGATGTTATCTGTGTGCAATATCCCTTAGTTGACTTTTACAGCACCAGTGGTGACACTTGTATTCTTAATCCGTCACCACACGGAGGATATATCATCTGGCCATCATATTATGCCGTAATTATAACATATCGCCATAAGTCATTTAGATACACAAATAATGCTAGTTTAAATATTTAGGAATACAAAATTTGTTGTTATAGTATCGACAGATAGACATAAACTGTAAAAATTTCAACCCTCTATCATCATACCTGAGATATAGCCTGGTGACATACTGCCGAACAGCGAATTCTCAGTTATAGTGTCTCATATTATTGTTTAGCACGAAACCCTTAAAACCAGCCCTTATCCCAAGCTACTTGGGGTCGGCGCAATACGGTTTTTTTTCCATCCAGCTTCTCCTATCTGCCGTCTTACCAACTCCTTTTTCTTTCATATCATCTCTCACACAATCCATCCATCTTAGGTCTTCCTCTCTATTTCCGCCCATCAACATTCATATTCATCATCTTTTTAAAATATAATATGTTAAATAATAAATATTTTTTAAATACATACCAGTTATTTCTTCATCACACTCGTGTTGTCCCGCGGTGTTGACTTGTTTAGACGGTGGTTGTTGTCTTCGTCTTATAATTTCTACCATTAAACTTTTATCCATCTCCTCAAACTCACGAGACATTACTATCGGTGTGAAATTGTAGTCTTTTACTACAAACCTACGAAAAAATATAAAAGTCATACATGAATAAACTATACAACGCCATCTATTAAGCCACTTGCCCAACTCGATCTATTTTTTCATTACAATGTCATTTATAAGATAAAAAGCATAATAAGTGAATTGAAAAATTAATAAACTACTATAGAAGTTATGTCATAAAATGTTACAATTCTAAGGAGTTGGAAAATCAATTAGGGTTCCGTAAAAGAATAGAAATCATCATCAACACGCGACGGACCTCGTGGTGTAGTGGTTCATATAACGGACTGCCGATCATGAGGTCTCGGATTCGATTCCCGGTCAGGACAATCATTTGTTTGATGTTTTTAATTGTCATACAAATGTTTGTAGGTACTGCGTCTGGGTGTTTACTATGTAATATAAGTATGTATTTACAAAAGAAAAGTAGTTTATGTAGTATATCCGTATTCTGGTACCCATAACACAAGCATATAAGCTTAGCTTGGGACCAGAGGACGTTGTGTGAAATGTCCATGAATATTTATTATTATTATTTGTCACTAAATCCGAATTAGTACTTTTTGTCTCAAAGTCCCCGAAATAGTATCAAGATTCCGTCTGTATCAGTTGATATTAACTGTTTATAATAGCCCCCTTAACCAAGGGAAGAAAAGGGGTGGTGACAATTATATTCTTAATCCGTCGCCGCAAGGACAATACTAAGGGTTAAAGGGCACCACAAACAGCATATTACGACATATTAATATAGCGAGAAAGAGACAGGTGTATATAGAAAAAATACGAGGCGAAAAAGAGACAGTTATATTAATATACCGAGATGTACCTATATTTATGACGTCACCGACAGATATATCTGTCTGTTTCTCACACCGCCTTTTTTCTAAATACATCTGTCTCTTTCTCTCTATATTAATATACTAGCTCTGCCCCGCAGTAAAAAGGATAAAAAATGATTTCGTTGTTTATTATCTACACCGCCATCTATCTTTCAATTCTATTTTGAATCGCTAGATGGCGTTGCAAGTAACTAAATTGAGTGTTCTTTAATTTCTTAATACTAATTTCGTATTTTCTAAATATCTCTTGATCGAGTGGATCGATTGCGATAAAACAAAGACTAAGTAATACCTTGAGTTGTATACAATTTTTACGTATAACGTTTATATTCCAAAGTGCCGTATATTTTACGTGATGCGTGCACAGATAAACATTTACAATAAAATTTCTACAGATTTATTATACAAGAAGATAAGATATATACACTAATATAAAGACACTAAAATGCAAGTGGGCAGAGTAATGAAAGATGGACAAAAAAAAATAACAACATGGCACGGACCACTGGGAAAAAGAAGCAGGGGAAGGCCAGCAGAAAAGTGGCTTGAAAAAATTTTTAAAAATTATAGGCATAAAATATGAAGAAAAAGCAAAAGATAGAAAAATGTGGAGTAAACTAGACGAGGCCTTTACTCAGCAATGAGGTCCTTGACAAAAATGAAAATGACAAATTGTTATTCTACAAGCATAAAAAAAAATTAAGGAATAAACAACGCTATAATAATCTTATATATAAAAATCAATTGCTGTTCGTTAGTCTCGCTAAAACTCGAGAACGTCTGGGCCGATTTTGGTGATTTTGGTCTTAAAATATTCGTAAAAGTCCAGGGAAGGTTTAAACGGTCCAAATATATAGGGATCTAAAATTCCACGCGTACGGAGTAGCGGGCATCAGCTAGTCTACTATAAAAAATAAGTCGGATTTTCCTTCCTGACGCTATAACTCCAGAACGCACGAACCGATTTCCACGGTTTTGCATTCGTTGGAAAGGTCTCGGGCTCCGTGAGGTTTATAGTTCATTTTTTTATTTTTTTTTTTACTTTTTTTGGTATGGCAAAACAACGTTTGCCGGGCCAGCTAGTATAATATATATTAATATGCCGTTTGTGACGCTCTTAATACATACCTTAAACAATATTCCTTGATACAGTTAAGTTTAGCATGATGTGCTGCATGTAATGCTTGCAATACATTCCCGTAACATAACTGAGCACGTAGATATCTAGCACATAGACCACGTAACCTTGGTATGTTCAACCTTAACGCTAGTCTTAGCACTTCCAATACTAATAAAACTGTGGCCGGAGATGCTGGCTCTTTATCTAAACAAAACATAAAAATACATAATATCTTTACTTATAATAAAGCAATGTAGTTATTTTTGTATGTATGTCCCTATGTGAGCTTATATCTTCAAAACTATGGAACGGATTTTTATGCAGGTTTTTTTTAATTGGTAGAGTGGTTTAAAGGGCTTTTTTGTACAATTTGTTGAGGTTTGGTGCATATTTGGGGAGGCGAGACTCAATAACTATAATACCGGGTGAAATCGCGGTCCTCTCCAGCCCATTTACGTCCCACTGTTGGGCACGGGCCTCCTCCATTTTAGAGGGATTATGGTCTACTGTGCCGCGCTGACCAGGTGTGTTGGCACAGGGTTTATTTTCGAGTTTTCCGTGTCTCAAAGTGGATGTTATCTGTGTGCAATATCCCTTAGCTGATTTTTACAGCACCCCTGGGAGGAGATGGGGTGGTGACACTTGTATTCTTAATCCGTCACCACACGGAGGTCTAAATAGCGGTCATTAGCCAGTAACTGAATAAATCAATTTATAGTGTAATATGACGAGCCTCGTGGTTGAGTGGGTTGCGTAACGGACTGCCGATCAAGAGGTTGCGTGTTCGATTCCCGCTCGGGATAATCATTTGTGTGATTTTTCTAATTGTCATACAAATGTTTGTACTGCGTCTGGGTGTTTCTATGTATTATAAGTATGTATTTACAAAAGAAAAGTAGTTTATGTATTATATCGGTATTCTGGTACCCATAACACAAGCATATAAGTCTAGCTTGGGACCAGAGGACGTTGTGTGAAATGTCCATGAATATTAATTTATTTATAGTAAAAAAAAAAACAATTACTATCAGCGGGACTTGCATCATGACCTCGGAATACCGTATTTAATTTGCAATTGAATTAATAAATTACTGTAGAAATATATATCTAATCACAACTTGGCCCAATTGTGTTTTGTAAAGAACACTAAGCGATCGATCTATCAAGTTGTGCTAACGGTTCGATAGATGGCGCTGCTCGATTACATAGATGTAAAATTAATCCATAATCAATGTAGTGGATTGAATTCCTAATCATGGTTACAATTTTTTTCACTATAGTTTGATTTGTTAAGTAAAAGCATAGCAAGTTAATTGTGAAATTACTAAATTATGTGGTTTTATTACTGCATTTAAAAATAAAGTTACCTTTCTCAGTAGGATCGACTCTATCCGTATATATATAGTCAAGTACCATATTGAAAGCGTCGGCCGTAGCTTCAGGTAATAGAACCTTCAACTGTGGTGTGGCTGTATAACAATATACCTCTGAAGCCTTCTCATCACCAACTGCTATATGTTTTGATAGTTCTTCACGAGCTTCTCTGAACAAAAACATTTTTATTGCCAACAAGCTGTTGCCCGCGAATTTTCCGCTCTTTGCAACATTTTTACTGATACTTTGCTCCTATAAGTCACACCGTGATGTTATATAGCGTATAGCCTTCCTCGATAAATATACTATCCAATACTAAAAGGTTTGGAAAGAAAAGTGCTTTTAGTGTTCTTGAGATTAGTGCGTTCAGACAAACAAACTCTTTAGCTTTATAATATTAGTATAGATATTTACTTGTATTTTGTAACGCTTTATAGTTTCTGTCTACCCCCAGAGGAAAAAGATGTCTGTCTACCCCAAGAGCAGAAGGTGTAACGGTATGATTATGTGTAGCCGCAGTACAAAATGGCGTTATCTTAGCTAATTATTAGCTAAAATCTAAATTCCATATAACTATTTGTGGTGACGACTTCTCTGGGGGGCTGTAAAGGCCTACGCAGACGAGGACGGCATGGCAAGGGATTTTATTTTTTACTAATGGAATTTCAACCGTACTGTTACAGAAATACGACATAAATTGCTATGCTTTAAAATGATGCCGTGGCATTAAAAGGGATTTTATCGCACGGCATTAAAAGACGCGCCACAGGCTCCCGTGGCGGGATGCCGTGGCATACTGCGGTAGGCAACGGCATGCCACGGACTCCGGTGCTCGTAGTGATATACTGCGGGGTGCGATAATCGATATCAACACCAAATCCCAATCTACCATTTTAAAACTGAGGCACACCAACACTCGATTAAACGCAACTGAAGACTAATAGTGTATCAGGCAGCAGGTGTAGCTGAGGCGTGCTTTGTCGTGCCGTGGCATGCCGTGGCAAAGTGCTGGAATGCCGCTGTATCTAAGCGGCCAGTGTGCGCTCACTCACGGCAAAATCCCTTGCCATGCCGTCCCGGTCTGCATAGGCCTTAAGAGCTATCTCAGTGACAATATAAGCGGAAAACATCTGCAAGAGAAGGAGAACTGGAAACTAAAACCTATACCAATACAGTTAGTATGGTATTGAGTTCAATAAATTCAATATAAACTCATCAAGCAGAGCTTTTTGGCTTTTAATAATTAACTGAAAGTAAAAGAGCTGCAGACTTTCTTTGGTTCATTGTGGACATGTGGTGGTAGAAGAAGAGAAGTATTCACGATAGCAAAGATTTTGTTAAAATTATATCTAAATGAATAAACAATTTTCTATTTCTAACAAAATCATCATAGACAAAGATTAATATAGATTTTTTTTTATTTATTTATTAAACTTTATACATATAAATATACAATGGCGGACTTAATGCCTTGGGCATTCTCTAACAGTCAACCATGAGTGATGCAGAGAGGATTTGAGGGAGGCACATTAAAATTGCGAGACACAATTTAAGATAGGAAATAATTAATACATATATAATATTTACTTGATTTTAGACCGTAGATATGTAGATCTAGCCGCTAATATAGCTTGATGTGCCAATATAGATGTTTGTTCTGGACCAACTAGTATTTGCACATCACAAAATTGATGTGATTTTAGCACACGACCGAAATCATCGTGGAGAGTACAACGCGGGTAGTTTGATAACTGAAAACATAAAAAATATATTAGAGATTTAATTTAATTGGTTTTCGATTAGCTTCAAATCGTACATAGGCAGTAGCTATAAACCACAGATATAACAGATGTAGTGTCTATGGCTACATAACTCAGTCGGCTTGAAGCCACTTACATATCTAAGAGTGCGTGAAAATGTATCTATGTGTGTCTATGATACGGGCTATACGTCATATCCATCCATCAGCTCTTCTACGACCACTGCTGGACATAGGCCACCCCATAGAAGGCCACAACGCGCGATCCTGCGCTAACTGCATCCAGCGGCCCCGGCGCATTTGACGATATCGTTAGTCCACCTTGTTGGGGGCCTCCCCACGCTGCGCTGTCCGGTACGTGGTCTCTACTCGGGGGCGTTCCGTATCCGTATACGTCATATGAAACGTCATTATTCTACAAAGTAAAGTTACTTGTCCTCAATTTTAAACGTCAACCCACCATCTGGTATATCTGTATTATAAACTATAAACGCAGGAGAAACTGGTATTGGTACCAATTCTATGTGCAAAACTAAACTTAACTAAACTAAAAAATAAAAATTTCCCAATAACATCATCATCATCATAACATCACGCCTTTTTCCCATGGGGGTAGTCAGAGACTATAGAGCACCATCTGCTACGATCCAAACATACTTCCTTGGCTTCCTCCACACTCATACATCTGGTCAAAAACACAATAACACAATTCCGCAATATTAACTGAGCTTTCTTATTATGAAAACTTTGTATTATAGACTAAAGATTTTATTAATATACCTAAACGTGCACAACAATATAAGTAATTTATCAAAATACACCTTGTTTTAATTTTTTAAGTTAAGTTTAGTTGTGCACGTAGAATTGGTACCATAGGCAAATAAGAAACTTAAATATGTATAAATACCTGAAACTTATATAACTCTGCGTTTCGTACATTATTGTCAAGAGTACCACCAAATATATAAAGGTCATCGTTCACTACAGCACCCGCGTGGAACAAACGACCGGAAGGTATTTGTGAGTCGGACGTCGGTTGTACTATGGACCTGGGAATGGAATTTAGAACTTAAAAAGGCAGGGGAATGATAATATAAAAGAAAGTCGTTATTATTGTATGTATGTCCCTCCTCCTCCTCCAGCCCATTAACGTCCCACTGTTGGGTTGGGCACAGCCCTCCTCCACTTTGGGAAGGATTATGGTCTACTGTGCCGCGCTGACCAGGCGTGTTGGCACAGGGTTTACTTTCGAGTTTTCCGTCTCTCACAAAGGTTGTTATCTATGTACAATATCCCTTAGCTGGCTTTTACAGCACCCAGGGTGAAGGAAAAGAGGTAATGACACTTGTATTCTTAATCCGTCACCAAATGGACGACAGATTAGACACTATTACCATAGACACAGTTATTATACTGTGTCTATGCTATTACTTTCAAATTTAATAGTTTTTGTCACAAAAACCTGCCGAATTGAAATGTACAACTGAAAATTGTAACCTAAATCGTGTGTAAGTCCATTGTTAGTTTGTTTGTCACTCACCAAGTCTGTGTGTCTAGATCATAGCAGTGTAGATCATTAGGCAGCGTGTTGTCGGCGGCGCCCCCGTACACGTAGAGGTGCGCGTGGTGCGCCACCATCACGTGCCCGTACCTGCGAGCGGGCGCGCCGCCTGAACTACGGAGGAGGTGCTCCGTGCACACACGACTCCAACTAGGACGACAACAAACTTATATTTAATACTAGCTATTGCCCGCGAAATATACGCTTGTGGCTTTTCATAATGACTTATCGGAGGTTTAAACGGAGATTTTATCGGAAAGATAATAAACGTTTGAGCGCAAAAAGACTATTATGAATAACAAGTATTGACAATTTTCGCGAACCAATTTTAGCTAACTTTTAAGCCTCCGATAACTCATTATGAATAAGACCGTTGGAGTTTAGAAAAAGTTATCAATTTTGCAACATTTTTCACTGCTGTTTCGCTCCTATTGGATATCCTTTTTTTTTATTCTGCTCCGCCCTACCCTGCCATGGCGGCGCCTTATACTATGAACCAGCAAGGGTGGCCTCTTTATTTGGCACCCGACTCGACGGGAGGAACGATAGGTCCCCTGGTCGCGTTAGTACATAATACTTACGTATGTGATTCAAAGTCAAACTGGAACAGTGCGTTAGTAATCTTAGCGCCACTTTGTCCACTGAACACGAACATTTTGCCACTTGCCACTGCCACGGGGAAGTTGCAACATGTTGGGGGACACTGACCTTTTTGTTCTATTCGCTCCCATTGGTGAGTCTCGGACTGAATAAATAAGTAATTTTAAATTGGTATATCATGTGGTGTCCGTGTGGTAAAGGGCTAAGAATACAAGTGTCACCACCCCTTTTCCTAGGATGCTCTAAGAGCTAGCTAAGGAATATAAGCATGCGCAGACAATAGGGCTAACTGACAATGGGATGTGTAGACTGCCAATTGGCGGAGGAAACACCCATACACATTCTCACTAATTCCCTTCAGTGATGCATATGCGATGCTCCGCTCTGGGCAATTATACCATGGACCCAGACGAGACCAAACTTTTCGGAGCCAAAAAGATCCTGGAGTTCTTCATGACAACAGCGGCCGTATTATGAGCTTTTATTTACAGGCAGTTTACGTCGTGAAATGAACTGTCTGGCAAATTCGTATTATGAACAAATTACTAGTCAGTTTGCTAAACCAGTCATACATTAATATGTTTAAGGAGAAGGTACAACTAAAAGTTAAAGTACTAACTAAAAATTTTCAACTAAAAGTTTTATTTTTGCCATAATACCTAATTTAGCCATGCAGTTTACGGCCTGCCTGGAAATTGAATGATTTTAAAAAGCTCATAATACGCCGGCAGGTTTAAACTGAGAAATGTAGAAAGTGGCGATCATAATAGATTAATTTGGTAGTACTGATACTAGGCGTAAGGTAGATTACGGCTTTGACTGGCCACTACACAAAAAAAAGGGATATTGTACACAAATAACATCCTCTGTGAGAGACAGCAACTCGAAAATGGCAAGACGCCTGATCAGCGCGGCACTGTAGACCATGATCCCATCTAAAGTGGAGGAGGGCTGGAGCAAGAGAGAAACAAATTATTGGAAAAATAGTAAAATATCAAAAGTGAAGGCTAACACCGGGTGCCGGGGGGTTGTCGCCCTAGGTCAGGGCCCCTACAGTTCTAGTGGAAAATGCAACTGATAACAATAAATATAAAAATCTTACCACTAAATTGGTGGTCCACATATCATTGAGTCTTGCATTACCATCATAACCAGCGAATATCCACAGCTTATCATCATATATGGCTGCACCGTGAGCTGACCGAGGGACTGGTTCTCTATTGAACAACAAATATTTTATTTAAAAAGTTGAAAAGCACTCTTAAATCTTAGTTGATCCTGATAATTCTCCTTCCTGTCCTTATTCTCTCTTGAACTTGCTGCCTATATGCCAAATTATTTGTGGCCAGTGTAAGACATTATTTTCTACATTAATTTATTAATATTTTGCGATTGACTCGCTATGCTTTTTACTAAATAAACTAAATTATAATGGAAAAAATGATAACCATAAGCGGGACTTGAACCTGCGACCTCTGCTGAGCTGGACCGAAGTAATGGCTGTACATGTATTTCTACATGTAGAAATACATGTACAGCCATTACTTCGGTCCAATTGTGTTCTGTAAAGAACGCTAACTGATCGATTGATGGAGTTGGTGGAAACCGCTCAATAGATGGCGTTGTACGAAAAAACATCGGACGATGTTAAAACTCGCATTGAGATGTTTGTAGTGGAAAATTTGGTAAACATTTGCGTGGACCATAATAGCTCAGTTGGGAGAGCGACGGAACGGCATTCCGAGGTCGCGGGTTCAAGTCCCGCTTATGGTTATCATTTTTTCCATTATAATTTACATTATTTTCTTCCAACTTCTCATTTCAGCTGTCACATTCTCATCAACTCCTCTTTCTTTTATATCATCTCTCACACAATCCATCTATCTTTTCTGTTCCCAATAATTTATATTATTTTTAACTGCGTTTTAAATTGCAATGTATACAAAAAAAGTGTTAGATTATTTGGTTACAGTTCAAGCTCATCTTGACTCGAGCGAAAGAAACGGATGAACTATTTTAAAGTTAACACTTGTCTTTGAATAAGCGCAGGGTTGTTGCTGAGGCTATATACGGATACAAGTTGCTCAGAAACAGAATTGATTGCCCTCGTTTATTGTCGCTTTTAAATTTCCGTGCACCATCGAGGTATCCCCGATGTCGTATAACACCACTGTATCCACCTCTCAGAAGAACAGTGCTCGGTTCGAACTCGCCGATATCCAGAATTTGTAAAGCTATAAACAGTTGTTCGGATCTTGTGGATGTTCATCGTGACAGCTATCATAAGGCTCTAAAAACTTTTGTTGCGTGTATGGATGACATGCCATGACTTGTTATGTGAGTTATTAGTATTAATAAGTTAATGTGACATTTTTATAACATAATTAATCAATTTTAATATAATAATAATTATAATAATCAATATCTTGACTGAATGTAGGCATAATATCTTTGGAATTCTTCAAGTTGTAATACTGTTGAATAATTTTTGTTCTATAATAACCGTTATGCGCAAGCGGTGTTAATCTATAATTAATTGGTTGTACCACCCTTTATATTTTATCTTTTCTTGTCTGTGAATGTATTGTACAATCGACTGTTGATTAACCTAATAAATAAATAAATAAAAGTCCGTATCACTGTCACCAATGCTAAGGTTATATGGCTTTTAGTAGCCTCGTTCGCCTATATACGAAAAAAGCTTTATAGCGACATCGTGAACTGTAAATTACCGCCAAGTCTGCCGGCATTTCAAGCTTAATGTTACGAGACCACAGAAACTTTTCCTAAATATGGATAAAAAAAATGCTGCGTCGAACCCAAACAACTTGGGATAAAGACAGGAAGAAGTAAAGCTTTTACTAAATGTCTGTCAAGATTATGCTACTTGACACGGTTGATACCTACTGTCCAGTGAACTTCCATTGAACCCATTGTGCATTTGGAAACTTGTATTCATAGAGATCATTTTTATTTGTTAGGTTAGAGTTAGCTAATATGTCGCCTGTGTAACCACCAAACACATACATTGATGTCCGATGCACCTGCAAAGTAAAAAAAAATTTGTGTAAAAGGTGATAAAAAGGTTTGAGCTTAACAAACGGTACCCAGGTTGTTTTGTTTTTGTCCAGTTGCGGCGGCAACCGACAGGCTTCGTGTGGGACTCCCGGCGGCTACCCATTAAACCCTAGATGGGGCCCGACTCAATGAGGGAGGACATTAGGCCACCCCCTCAACCAGGTTGATACTCTTTCTAGATTTCTCTTTCTTTAATTAAGAATATATAAAAAAAATATTTTTATTTCTTTATTTTAAACTAGCTGTTGCCCGCTACTCCGTACGTGTGGAATTTAGGAAAGTTTCATGAAAATCCATCCTTAGTCTTTAAGTGAAAGAGCAACAAATATCCTTACAATACAATCCAACATCATCAAAACAATACAATCCAACATTAACTAAACATCCAAACATTAGAGTATGGATAGAAGACCGAGGAAACGTTCGCGTTGCTCGGCCAACAGTTTAAAGTATTTAATTTTGTCGCGCCTAATTCTTTTTTCGTCATATCTCCTAAGATATTCATTTAAATTGCATGCTGTAAAAAGCAGTTATAATCTATATTAAACGTGTAAGCTAACTAAGGTATTTAATGTGATAAAAAATATTACTATATGCACATAAATAGCTTTTGAAAACACCCCATTGAATTTGATAAATTTTTTGACATTATTATGGGTACAGCGGGTTTTCCTTAAAAGATAGACATATACTCTCGCAGAATTTTTTGAAGAACTATAGGTAATACATAATTCCTCCATACATTACTTAGTTGTATCTTACATGGATAAGACAGCGTTTTTATTTAAAGCTAGCGCGCGTCCGAAAACCTTAGCAAATTTAATCATATCTCATCCAATATACAGCAAACCCCAACAAACTATGCAAAAAAGGCCATCCTCTTGAACCATTCTATCTTTTAAAAAAAAACCTCATATACGGACACGCATACAAAAATTACGACTTTGTTTTATATAATAAGTAAAGAAGAATAGTACATTACGTGCCAAGGGAGGAAAGTAGGACAAAAGTCCTGCTATCCTCCCGTGGCACGTATACTATTTTTCATCATACCAGGACCGAAAGTTTAATGACATTGTATATAAGAAAAACGAATGTAGTTCAAATTATGCAGCGACGGGGTTCAGGGCGAAGCCCCAAAAAACGAAAAGACGAAAAAAAAAAAGTTTTAATTATCTTAAACTTAATAGATATTATTAATAATATTCGGCTTGATTAAATATTGAATTTTTTTTAGTGAGAAAATTAGTATTTATTATCGAACGCAAAAAACATTGAATATTGAATAGGAAATAACAATATGTACATAAAATAATTAAAACAGTAAATGTCAGAATCAGAAAATTTTACTCTTAGATCAATATTATTTTATTTTATTATTATTAAATGATAAGTTAATGCCACGTGTATAATAATATGGGTTTGAAATAACAACTGCACGGTTACCATGGTAATGAGTTATTTCAAATAGATAACGGGAAGAAAATTAAAACAAAAATAGACTAAATTTTAAACTGTCACTAATTGTGACCAGTCTGAAATATGCATCTTTCTTCCCGCAAACAAAAGAAGAAATTCAAACTTTCGGCCTCGGAATGATGAAAAATTATTTTCTTAACTCACCACAGCTGTATGATGGTACCTAGGCGCAGGCGCTCCAACATTGCTCGCTTTAGCCCACGAGTTCTCTCTGGTATCAAAGCGGACTAGATCATTCAGCATGGACTTGCCATTGTCACCACCAAACACAAATATACCATCATTATATGCTACTGCTGTATGTTTACTGCGTCTGAGAAAATATAAAGAAGTTTTAGTTTTTGAAAGGAAATTTTTAATTTTCATGAAATCGTACAAGAAGGTTTATCCATACAGTGGGGAAATGCTATATTTACTGTATCATTTAAGCAATTAGTGTTTATTAAGAACTAGCCACAAGAGGGGCAAAAAAGACAAAACAATCCTGGACCAAGAACATACAAAAATATAATGTGTAGCTTATTTTTAAATGGAAATGTGCTCTACATAAAAATATATAAACTAAATATAATTATTAATATAATAAACTATTCTCTCTCCAGCCCATTTACATCCCACTGTTGGGCACGGGCCTCCTCCACTTTGGAGGGATTATGGTCTACTGGTTGGCACAGGGTTTATTTTCGAGTTTTCCGTCTCTCACAGAGGATGTTATCTGTGTGCAATATCACTTAGCTGACTTTTACAGCACCCTTGGGAGGAGATGGAGTGGTGACACTTGTATTCTTAATCTGTCACCACATGGGGAGTCAAATGCTCAATCAATCAGTCAATGGTAGCAGGTGGTGCTCTAGTCTCTACCTATTTCCATGGGAAGAGGCGTGATGGTACAATGATGACAACTATCTGCTTATTTACGTATTCCCAAGACTAGATATAAAGAGAAAACAAAAAAATTTAAAGATATTCTGTATACATACTTGCTTCCAACAAATTCATAGCATTCAGCCATCCGTGTCCATTTATTAACAGTTTCAAAAGGTCCAAATTCCATCCTAAGACTGATATCCAACTCATTTGGATTTCGGAGTTGGTCAGATATTACTTTGCCTAAGTCTTGCATTTAAATGATTTTCTGTAATTAGCAATTCATAATTATACTAGCTATTGTTAACTTTGTATGTGTAGAATTTAAAAACCAAATTCAAACCAATTATACAAAAAAAGTCTCCTCTTGAACTAAATATAGAAAATTAAATGAAATCTTTTTTTTTTTGTTTAAATGAGACAATTTTGAGACCAAAAGTTTAAAAGGAAATATGTAAAAGGATGGCTTTTACAAAATCAATGTAATTTTTAAGAATACATAACTATATCTTCAAAAAATACTTTTAGTGATGCCATGTATTTCTGACTGTTAGTAAAAATACATTTTATCACAAAGTATTTTAATTACAAAAAGGAATAATGTTGTTGAATTACAAGAAGCAACTTTATAAGCAGTTTTTAGGTGCATTTCTAGCTATTGAGGTACATATACTTTTAAATATTATTAACATGAAATTATAAAAAAAATATTGTTAGTTTAAAATCCTTCAAACGAAAATCTTACCCTATCCACCTGGTCGTAAATACGATTTAAGAAAAAATTACTTCTCCGAAGGCGTGTACTAAAGAACAGCGCTAAAATGGGATGAATGCCTAAAATAAACCGGCTGAAAATAGGTCGCCAAAACAATCTGAATTTAAGTCAGTGACTTCAAATTCTTTGCCGATCACAACACAAATGTAAAATCTATGTAACAGAATCTGACTAGCTTTAGTATATTTTTAATAATGAGAACAATTCTATAAAAATCACTGTATTGTTATTGGTATTATTTATTATTATGAGATTTTATGACATTGTTTTATATTTTCCGGAATTACATAAACAAACAGATATTAAAAAAACAGATATTTTCGATTTTTTGACATTCCCATCACAGAATAGATAATTCCCATTAACCGGTAACCACAACCACAGACTAGAATTACACGCAGTTACAGATTACCGGAATTTACCGGATGAGTGTAGTCTGCTGATTATTACAAAATAATACTTCATTAAAGTAGTTAGATATAGTATAGTATGGTGGTTAAAATCATAATGTTTTACTTAAATCAATAATCTAATCAAGGTTTATAGAATAATATTAAAAAGGTTTAAAAAAAAATGCCCTAGCCTCATTTGCGTCATGGTACTCTGACCATATCGAATTTATTGCCGCTAACAATCATTCATTCATTAAAAAAATACATTCATTCATTCAATATCATTCACTCAGTTTTTAACCGAACCGTGTTTAAGCAGCAAGAAAAAAAATTGGAAAACTTTTATTTTGTTCTTTGTTTGATTCTAATTTGACTAAAATAATTTGAAATCGTTATTTTATCAAATATTATGTCGTCACCGGTAAGTGCAATAGTAAAAGTTCTACCATATAATAAATATAAAAGTTAAAGTTGTGATCGTTTTCAAATGTTTTTGTTCTTGTGGTTTGTAGACAGAAGAAAGCGTCCGGCGCAATAGCGAAAGCGAAGGAGGTGATGGTGAGACACCGGAGCATGATCCTCATTATGAGCCAATCGTTTCCTTACCTCTGGTCGACGTCCAAACCAACGAGGAAGATGAAGAAGAATTAGTTAAAATACGCGCTAGGCTGTACAGATATAATACCGGGGAACATGAGTGGAAGGTGAGATGATATTTGTTAATTTTGTTACTAAGTTATGTTTTAATATTACTGCATTCAACATTATTTTAGTTTTCTTTTGTTTGTAGTCAATATTTTTTTATTTATAGGTTAAGTGAATATGTATAGGGTTTTAGAAGTTATCTCTTTGTCATTATTTTTCCTATTTACATGGATGACAGTAACATTCTAAATTCAAATATAAAAAAAAATTTGTATGTTTCAGGAACGAGGCACTGGTGATATAAAACTTCTTCGTCATAAAATTAACAACACTGTAAGAGTAGTGATGAGACGAGACAAAACACTCAAAGTATGTGCCAATCACTTCATCACACCTGACATAAGGATGAATGTACATTGCGGTTCTGATAAAGCTTTTAACTGGTCTGTCTTTGCCGACTTTGCTGATGAAGAAATGAAACAGGAATTCCTTGCTATTAAGTTTGGCAATCCTCAAAGTAAGTACCTATATATTATAAACAACTTAAAGCTCAACACTTAATTTGTACATCAAATGTGGAGCAATTAAAAAAAAAATTGTGTTGGTCTTGGGGGTGGTCATGTGGTCAGCACATTGGGTATATTATTAAGGGTATAGATAATACAATACTGTGCTTAGAAATCACTTTATATAACATTAAGGTGCTAACCTAACCTAAGATGTTATATAAAGTTCAGAAACTTAATTAAAGTTTAAATTCAGACCTAGTGTTATAAGAAGTGGTATAAGAAACTGTGTTTAGATCATAGTAGATGGCACTCTACAGTCTGCCTATCTCCACAAAAAGACATGATGGTATGATGATTGTGATATGCTATAAGAAATGTCTAGTCATTAAAAAATAACTATTTAGTTGTGGGTAAAAGCGAGTTGTATTTAGTGTATAAAGATATTTAAAATTAGGTTTTTTACTAAAGTAATTTATTAATTTTGCAATTGACATGCTATGCTTTTACTTAATAAATCAAATTATGGTGGAAGAGCTTCTGAACGGTATTCCGAGGTTGTGGGTTCAAGTCCCGCTTGCGGCAGTCACATTTTCCACCATAATTTGATTTATTAAATTAGGTTTTTTCGTTAAAATGTTGTAAGTTACCATTAATTTATACATAGCAATATAGTTACTTGATAACATATTAAATATTTCTTATCAAAGATCAGTATTAGGGTCAAGTATTTATCATCATAAGAGAAAACTATTCATTAAATCTTTGTGCTAATTTATTCTTTTAAATATTTGAGGCTTGGAGTCCACAGAGGTGCTCATGTTATTATCACGGCTCCTTAAAATATCAGCACTGTTTAAACAATATTATCCTTACTCATATATGTAAGTAAGTAAAGTTAGTAAGTGAACTTAATGTTCTTGAGTAATAAAGATCTTTAAACACATATATCAGTTTACCTGTTTGTCGCATTCTCACGCCGTAGCTACTGAAGTACTGAACTGATTAAAATGGAAGCTTTTAAAATATGGCTAAAAGTCTATTTGAACCTGAGAAAAGACTAGATTTTGATATGTATGGTGCAGTGATTGGGAGCCTACTCTATTAAGTTGCTAGAGTACTTTATAGGAAATAAATTTTCTAGGAAGCCTTTTCTACTTCTGTGCCTCATCTTATGATACATTCCACAGATGCGGAATTATGGAAGAAAAAGTTTTCAGAGGCACAAGAAATAGTAAGAACTAAGTGTAGTCTATACAGCCAGGATCAGTCATCAGATGACGAAAGTAGCATCACCAGGAGTGAAGATACGGATACTCCGGAACCAAAAAGCTCTGAAAAATCAGATGATAAAAAAACTGAAAGTGCAGATGGTATAGTTTTAAAACTAAAAGAATTAAATGTGGACAGTGTTAAAAATGAATGATTTTTTTTTTATTTTTTTTTTTATGTTTAAAGAGGCCAACATGTAATTCTTTTGCTTTGTTGTCAAACAACTATATTTTAGAAATAATAATATAATGCATTTTTCCACAATATTTTGTTTTTAAGTAATAAGTATGGTTTGAGATATTATAATGATGTCATTTTAGAGTGCTGGACAAATTTTTTGGGGACCTATTTGTTGATGCTTCTACAATATAAATGGACTATGAATCTAAGTTTAGCAACAGCCATAATGTTAAGAAAAAAATGTATGTAAAGAGTATTGCCAGTGTTTAAGCTGTATTTTCGGGAATTTTTCTAAGATATACTTTTCGCTGAAATATTTCGCCAATTAAAGTCATATTGTAATATGCTATAGTACCAAGAATAGTTATTATAATGAATTATTCAATGTTTTTTATGGCTAAACCTATCCATCCACCAACTTTTCTCCGCCCACTGTTGGACATAGGCCTCTTTCATTGAACACCACAACGCGCAGTCCTGCGCCGCTTGCATCCAATGCCTCGCGCGACCTTAACGATATCGTCGCTCTACCTTGTCGGGGGCCGCCCTATGCTGCGTTGTTCTATTCACAAAATTGAAGAACCCCATAACAAATTTGTGTGTTCCTGAGTGGGAATCGAACTCACTACATGAAGTATATCAACGTCTCTGCATAATAATATTGTAAGGTTCACAAATGATTTGATCCAAGTATGATTATTTCTTATTTAGTAGCTTTCAAATAAGATTTTTGTTCCGGCCTATTTTGCAACTACTCTAATATGGGCGTGGCCATTCCATTATAAGTGGTTTGTGTTTCGTCATTCATGTTTTTTTTATCTATACAATTGTAATATAAAGCTGAAGAGTTTGTTTGTTTGTTTGAACGCGCTAATCTTAGGAACTACTGGTTCGAAAGAAAAAAATCTTAGTCCATTTATCGAAGAAGGCTCTTTAATAACACCCTGCGACCAATAGAAGCTATAGGAGGAACCAATAGTAGCGGTAGTGAAAAATGTTGCAAAAACGGGAATAAATTCTAAATTCCAGGCGTACGAAGTCTCGGGTATCCGCTAGTTATTTAATAACGTAGGTACATATTCGAATTTCTTATAGTTTTTATCATCTTTTAATTAATAAATAAAGACAGTATATTTAAAAAAAAACTCAAGTGTTTTTGTGTTAATCGTGTTTTTATGAATAAAATTTAGTTAAAAAGATAGTAAAAAAGAAATAATTCCACAGGGGCACTGAAAAACTACTTAGGAAATTTTTATTTAAATCTAACATTTCTACATACATTATATTTCGTTATTTTGACGAGCCTGTCCCCCTTGGCCACGCCCATATTCCATAAAACTGCTAATTGGCCTAATGTTCATTAGTTTTAGATAATTGTGACTATATATATTATTATAGTGTAATATTAGTATGTAACATAATATGATTCAGAGAAACAGTAACAGCTTATAAATGAGAAAACAATATCACTAGACTACGATAAAAGCGATTTTCTTACAAGCGCAGTGCGCGTATGTATGTATTAATGTATTGAAACTCGTTAAGGGCGTGTTAGTAATTATGTTTGTCATTATTGCTAAATAAAGTATTATGAAATTACTTCATATTTTTAACAGACTTTAAAACACGGAGGAAGGTTTATGATAGTTACCTCATTTAGACGCGTATTTACGTCGTTTAAATTTTGACCCGTGACCATGGTGACTGCAAAGTCTCCGAAACGTCGGGCCAAAATTTAGAACAAATATACGCGTCTATATCCGTAAAAAGTAGTTTTATTAAACAAATGAGTCGCGCAAGTGTTAGAGAAAATATTAGTGACCTCATTTTTAACTGGGCGAATCGATTTTAAAGATTCTTTTTTTATTTGAAAGCAGGTGGTTCCCGTGTGGTCCCATTGGCACCAGGTCAGGATCTAATGGATATCTCCTAAGAAATCGAGGAAAACCCTCAAATTTTAAAGACAAAGTCGGTTCAGCGTTTTTTTAGGGTTCCGTACCCAAAGGGTAAAAACGGGACCCTATTACTGAGACTTCGCTGTCCGTCCGTCCGTCTGTCACCAGGCTGTATCTCAAGAACAGTGATAGCTAGACAGTTGAAATTTTCACAGATGATGTATTTCTATTGCCGCTGTAACAACAAATACTAAAAATAAAATAAAATAAATATTTAAGGGGGGCTCCCATACAACAAACATGATTTTTTTACCGTTTCTTGCTCGATACTAATAACGTTGCCTTATGTTGCATAGATAATGGTACGGAACCCTTCGTGCAAAATATTAAAAGCAATTATTAATTTTCGGGTCTATAGAACAAAAGGTAAACTACATAAACTAGTGCGAAATTATGAAATTTGATCACTGATTTCTGAGTTGGTTATTTTTTATGAAATTTCGGTAATGAAATTGGTCAATATGTCTTTTCCAGCAAGTAAGTGTTACTGTTTCACTTGATATGTTCAATTGTTAGTTAAGTAAATACATTCTATTAGTTATATGAAACATTCGTGTATGTAATAAAAATACTTTTACACAGTTTATGATGTTTGTAATTATATGTATATAACCCATGATAACTTATTATTATTTATTTTATTCTCAGTATTTATTTCCTTAAAAACTTAACAACTACCTATCTTTACAGAGTATAATATTCTAATGCGATAGTGTCGCTACAACATTAACTTACAAATTAAATCACAACATATTTACAAACATGTGTATTAAAATTAACTTTCCAAAATGTCCGTGTGATTATGGATACATGTGTGCCACCCCTTTTTCTTCCTAGGATGGCGTGAAAGCTAGATAAGGGATATAATTGAACACAGATGACATCCTCTGTCCTGAAAACCCGAAAATAAACCCCGTGCCAACTCATCTTGTCGGAGGGGTAGGTACGGTAGATCATAATCCCTCCCAAAGTAAGTTTTATAGGCTAGAGAGGGAGAGAGATAGGGTATTTGGTTTACTTATGCCAGGCTGACTAGGCGTCATAGTCATAGCGTTTATTTCCGATATTTCCTTCTCTCACAAATATCTGCTTTCAGTAACTGGCTCATACAATACTCTGGGGATGGGATGGCGACACTATTTTTGTTCGCCATGGCAACGCTCATGCTTCGCGGTATTACGTCATAAAATATTACAAAGGAATGTAATAGGTAGCAATGTTAGGTATGTCGAAAGGCGAGATATGTAATGCGATCAATATTTTACACTAAAAATACAACGGAAATAAAACAGTTATAGTTTTGTTATCGTGGTACATACTGTGCTCTCAAGGACGCTACATCCGAAAACGATTACATAATATTTTTACACTAACTGTTGTTCGTGACTTCGCACGCAAAGAATTTTGAAAATTTTCGCCGTTTTGCAACGTTATGCATTGATGCTTCGCTCCTATTGGTAGCAGCGTGATGTTTTATATTTTAGAATTTGGAAACTAAATTTGTTAGGGTTTGTTTTCCAGTATCCACGCGTACGTAGTTGCGGGAAAAAACTCATTACTTATAAATAAAATGATAGCTAATACTTAAATTCATTTATTGCAAACACACACACAAAATGTGCAAATCTTAATTCAGTTTTACAACTAATTTATATAAATTCAACATATACAAGTAATTCAAACCTTTAACACCATAATTCACATATTACATAAATATTTTCACTTGGGCGACTCATTTATTTAAATATAAAACCACTTTTTACGTATTTAGACGCGTGTAATTGTTTGAAATACAGAGTTTCTACTGTGCGTATACTGTAAATCCGTAAAAAGTGGTTTTATAATAAACTTCTATAAAGTGTCTATCCAGAATTTATTTTAAAGGATTTTGGTATTAAAAATAAATGTTCATGGACATTTTAACGTCCTCTGGTCCCAAGCTAAGCTCATATGCTTGTGTTATGGGTACCAGAATACGAATAGAATACATAAACTATTTTTGTAAATGCATACGTATAATACATAGATAATTGGTAGTTAATATAAATTGTTCTTAAAGGTTTTAATGTGAAATCGTCGTGGTTTTCTATATTTATTCTGTGCCTGTGTTATTAGTGTACCAAAAAATACCTTTTGTTTGTGTTTCTGTGTGTGTTACAAATGTCACAATCCCGAAATTGGCTCCGCACCTTGACTGGCAAGCGACCATATTATGGTCGCGTGCTAGTTGTTCGTTGCGCTATGTAAATACGGGTCATTTTTGCATGGCATTCAGATTTGTTTGACAAATTCTAGAATTCTAGAATTCTAGATGCTATTTTCTAATTATTCTTATATGGTAAGTACATAAAAGCTTTTTTAATTGTGTAGAAAATATTATATACTATTTATATAAAAAAATTCTAATAAGAATTACGGCATACATTTCTCAATAAAAATTATCGTAGTAAAGTCGGTGATTCGAGTCCCAAACTTACAATGGGTCGCTTTATTTGAATCGTATTTAAAAATAAACAAAGATAAACATCTGTTGTTTATAATATAAACAGTAGATAAACCAAACTGTGGCTCAACACATGTTAGGTACTCGAAACCCTAGCCGTACGATAACAAAGCCACTTGAAACTACCGTGTTTTTTTTCTTAAGTGCCCGCCATTGTGAGAGATTGTACCGTTAGTTTTTATAGCCCTAGTGTAAAAAAAATGTTTGTGAACGTGTTATGTGGTTATTACATTTCGTAAATATAACATTTAGCTATAAGAAAAAATAAACACTGTAATATGAAACTATTTCAATTTCAAAATATACCATAATTTATACAAATTTATCTCAATTTTTTATTACCCTACTAATTACCGGAAGTTTTAAAAACATTTATGTATTAAGCTTTAGAATTGTTAAATACTAATTCGTAAAGAATTTTATACTCAAGCCAAATATATATACATCTTATTAGGTGTTTATACAAAATCATTGTGAAATCTTCGAAACAATGCATCTATTGTTACCCAGCGGGGGGCCGGGCGGGGGGTGGTGCCAGATGTTCCGTTATAAATCAATGTCAAGTGCCAGTTGAGAGGATAATTTATGTAGTTACCTCAAATAAATATTTAGCACCGAAATTATTAGCTACACCAAAAAAGAGCAGTTAAAAATCTCATACTTCTACCCCAAGTCCCTTAGAGTATAATACTAATAGGAATATTTAAACATGCCGTTTTCTTTGTCAAATATACTGTTAACAATACATACACCTGTTTAGTAAATGCTCTAAGTCCACTAAGGAATCGTGGATACATATTAATATAATGTAAATAGCACAGTTAAATATTTAGTATAAAATAATATTTATTTCTACTCAGTAATCTGATTGGAAGTAAATATTATTGTTATAAGAAATGGAGCAAGGGTTTTCATCAAATTAAGTAGTTTAGTTAAAAACTATGAAATAGAGAACTAATTTGATGAAAAATTAAGAACTAAAATTTTATTAGTATACATTAGTCTGTGTCTCTGAGTAGTATATAAGAAAAAAATATATTTCATTGACTATTAAAAAAAATTTTTATATAAATAAATAATAATTTGCAATGGAATGTTACGGGAAATGCATACTTTGGTATTCATTCAATTACAAGATATAAACACATAAAATAGTGTATCACACAAAAAAAAAACATTGCTTTACTTATTTTACTAATTGTGTAGCAGCAATTCTATAAGTTTAAAAAAAAGTGCTTTTGCAACATTTTCCTCTTGCTCTTATTGATCACAGCTAGATGTTATACACTATTGACCATTAAGGACTATAACCACCAGCTCAAACGATTTGATATTGGGGGGACTGTAAAATTGACAGTAGCATCAAGCTATGATAGCGAGTAGTTGCTCTCAACAGAGAGCACACTCTACATGCAAACTTTGCCACACCACATCTGCTCATAGTTTTAAAACTGATTGCAAGATTTAAAACAGCACAAAAAAAAGTTTTTATAATAATTTTTCAAATCATACCAGCGGTTCCTGAGATTAGCTCGTTGAAACAAACGAACTCTTCAGCTTTATAAAATAAATATAGATTTTAAAATTTTACAAATAAACAGGGGCGTAGCTACCGCCGTATCAATTATACGGGGCGCCCAGGTCACGGGGGCCCCCGATGTGCTTAAGACAGATAGATAATTATGATGAATAACAATTAATCTATCAATTTTATGCACAGAATTTTTTTTCTTTTGTGAGAAACCTTTACCCTTCCTTCCAAATAATTTTTTATGCGGGGCCCCACCAAGGCACGCTACGCCCCTGCAAATAAATATAACATTAAAATTTTAAAATTTTCAGGTATTCTAATATTTCTTTTGATATGTACCTACAGTAAAAGACACTGTCGCCTTAACCCTTAAATGTGATCAATTGGTAAGTATTCACAATTGAAGGTGCTTTTTAATGTGGCAAGTGTAATTCTGTGCAAGGGATTTTGACTCCTAACTGGTACAGCATTGGCAACCATCACTGTACACTTATCTGTGCAGCTGCTACATATTTTATATATACTATCACACATAGCTATCAGTAATCTATATATTAAATCAGAGTTCTGATTTTTTAGATGTCTTGTCAAATACTTGGAAAGACTGCAGAATATTAATTCTTATGCCCAATTCTGTCTTTTTCTCTTCAGATACTTTACTGGCAAGTATTTTTTTAACTCTTTCACGTTCACTTGGTACAAACTCATCACCTTTCTCTAGGATCTTCTGCATAATAGTTTTGTAAATTTTCCCATAAGAACCATCCTGAAACAAAAATGTTATTTGATATTTAAAAAACTCAAATTATAGTGGAAAATATAAATAACATGAGGGGGATTGAATCCACACCCTTGGAATACCATTCCATGGCTCTGCCAACTAAGCTATCATGGTACTTACACATGTCAATCAAATATATTATACTATAGGTATTGCTTTTATATGTTTAGTATAAGTGATATTTATTTCTTTTTTTTATATATTATGTGTAAGCTATGCTACAGAATTTTCTAGAGTGCAATAAAGTACTATACCTTTGCTGACAATTTATTTATTTGCTCTTCTGTTTTCTTTAAAATTTTCTTTCTGTCATCTGTTTTTACTTTCATAAATTCAATTGCAAGTTTGTCGAGTTCTTTAACACATCCAGGTAAACTCAAAAATAAGCCGGTGTTTTCTCGAATAAACCGTCGCAGCTCATCGCTGGTAAAACCTTTAGAGTCATCAAAATGTATTGGCTCCTTCTTGCCTTTAATGAAAAGTTTAACCACAGGGAAGTTGTCTTTGCTGGCACCATACTTTTGTGCTAGAGCTTCATTGTCTTTCTCGCCGTAATCTTTTACACCGACTTCTGCAATCAACAATTCTTCCACGTCTTTAGCTTCTTTTGCAAGCGCCACAAAAGCTTCATGTTTGTCACCGTAGGGAAATGCCACGTCAAACTTAATAAGCGAGACTTCGAATTTATTAGTTATTTTATCAAAAGATAGTTCATCCAATTCAACAGATCCGCTCAATCCAGTCGCTTGATATGAAAACGGTATGATTAAGACAATGGAAAGTAATAAGAAATATAACTGCATTGTGATACAATTTTGTGTATACAATATGCTGAAAAGTTATGGACTATGACGTGTAATATAATACGCACATATACGTGGATTGGTTTTCAACGTTTCACTTAATTTAACAAAATAAACACCAAGCTCAAACGGCAGAACTAATCAAAACTAAGCCGGCAACGGCGGCCCGCGACAAGTCCGTCCGGCAACGCAAAAGCGGGTTGTCAACTCTACTACAGATACTGTCGCTAAATTTTATTGTACGCTAAAAATAATTGAACTCAAATGCTAACCGATCTTCATTTACAAAGAACGAAATTTCAGGGGCATTAAAAAGGACGAGAGCTATATTGGAATAGTAGTATTCTTAATAATAAAGGAACTGGTAGGTTATGATCGGAAACAATAATTCCTCGAAATGATTTAATGTATTTTACATTAAATCATTTAGTTCATCTAGTTTAATGTAAAATTTAGTTCATCTAGTTTAATTAAATCATCTAGTTTAATGTAAAATGTCGCTGAAAATGTCTTAAAATTGCTCAATCTAGCGTCAGTATAGTTGAACTGGCAATAACGTAACTATGTCGTTGACGTTTCACTTGACTGATGAGTTGTTCTCATTTACGTATCTTTGAATTCTTTAAGATTCAAGTCATCATAAAACAATTATGTATTAAAGTTATGATGATAGTTATGATTACTGAAGCTGTAACAAATGTATTTATTTGTTGAGTTTTCCTGACAACTACTATTTGTTTTAGCAAACATAACAATACTTACCATTGTATAATTTGCCGTGGTCATCCCTGATAGGCCATTTGAAAAAAATACAGTTCTCAGTTACGAACATTTATTTAGTTATTATAATCATCCTGATTCTATTTATTTATCTCAATGTCCTGATCATTGATTCACCGATATC
This sequence comes from Orgyia antiqua, assembly GCA_916999025.1. NCBI lineage: Eukaryota > Metazoa > Arthropoda > Insecta > Lepidoptera > Erebidae > Orgyia > Orgyia antiqua. Next base: position 21,004,380 of record OU779869.1, read on the forward strand.
CTGATTTATCTTTTCAACTTTCGTGCAAATTGTTCTGTACATAGATTTAACGCTGTTGCGTTTTTTGAATTGTTAAAATAAAGAAGTATAAAATAAATGTCTCCCAAAGCAGAAAATGAAGGCTTGACGGCGGTTACATTTTACAGCTGAACACTCTGTTTAAAAAAGATATAAGTACCTATGAAGTCCTCAGAAACTCAACTCTCAAAACTCCCTCTAGTTATGCCTATGCATCCCGTGTCAGGAGACCCCTGCTGAAAAAGACACGAGAGCAATCATTATTGCGTAATACTGGTCCCTCCGTGTGGTGACGGATTAAGAATACAAGTGTCATCCCATCTCCTCCCGAGGGTGCTGTAAAAGTCAGCTAAGAGATATTGCACACAGATAACGTCCTCTGTGAGAGACGGAAAATTCGAAAATAAACCCTGTGCCACCACGCTTGGTCAGCGCGGCACAGTAGACCATAATCCCTCCAAAGTGGAGGAGGCCCGTACCCAACAGTGGGACGTAAATGGGCTGTAGAAGAAGAATAAGAAGTGTGTGTGTGTGTGCATGATAGGCATCGAACCCACGACTTTGTATATTGAAGTTGTGCACACTATAATTCACAAGGCCGCCAACCTTGTTCATCATTATTATATTGCCTGTCCTGAACGAGTGGAATGGACAAAAATTGGAGTATACCTAACCGTATGAGCTTTGTAAAAAAAAAATTATGCATGTTATATTTGTCTGTAAGTAGGTAATGCATATTCCATAAGCATATTGGAATAATTATGCATTACAAAAAATTATGCATGTTATATTTGTCTGTAAGTAGGTAATGCATATTCCATAAGCATATTGGAATAATTATGCATTACAAAAAATTATGCATGTTATATTTGTCTGTAAGTAGGTAATGCATATTCCATAAGCTTTTGGAATATGCATTACAAAAAATTATATGCATTACATATTATTATTTCTTCATTAATTCATTGACATCCAAACATTACAAGTTAGAGTTAAAGGGCTCCCTTTAACTCCGAAATATGTTTATGGGCGATAAAAATAACAACAACACTCTACTTATAAATTGATTTTATGTGTGCATTTCTATTACTGCAGTAACGGTTACCCAGTTCGTTTAAAAATGTTTTTGAAGTGTAGTATTTCCTTTTTAATTTTTGTAACATATAGTTATACTTTCAAAATTAATAATAAAATTGATGACAATCAGATATCTAATGTCGATAATAACAATGAAAGCGTAGAAGATGCAGTTCAAACATCAGAAACAGATGCTGAAGACATCATACAAGATAATACGGACCTTTCTGGAGATATTACAGAGACAATTGTTAGTGAAAATCAAGAATCAAATGGTTTAGGAAATGAAGAGTCACAGGTTGCAGAAAATGATGAATTAAATACAGTCGAGCAAGAGCTAATTGCAACTGACAACGAAGACAATATTTCAGCAGATGAGAATGCGTCTAACTCAAAAGGTGCACTATTTACTTTTTTTAATTAAGTAGTTACACGGATTTACCAGATGCACGGTATTTGGCTACATTACTTAGTCGGCTTGAAGCCACTTACATATCTATTTGTGCGTGAAATATGTACTTAAATGTGTGTTTAAGATACAGGCTATGCTATATTATGAAACGCCATTATTCTTATAAGTACGATTTAGCTAGGCTAACGTTTAAACTTTTTAAATCAAGAGCAATTAATAATTGCTCTTGATTTAAAACGTTAATCCGACGTCTGCTATATCTGTGTTTAGCTAACTAACCTATTTGTTATTTTGAAATCGGTCTCTAGCTCACTGAACTATAATAATACCATATATCTATTCTTGATTCTCATTATTGAACATAAACTCCAACAGCATAGAACGCCTTACTTTGATTACTTCTGATTTTTAATAAAATCTTTGTTTTAAGCCTTGCCGCCACTTTAATTCGTTTAAGCACTTTTTAACGCTCGTTATATAGCGTACAGATTGACATGGCCTGCATCATGCCTGCGTCAGCTTTTAAAAAACTTCGGCCAAGTATGAGCTCAACTCGCTTACGGAGACTAAACCTTTCTAGAGAGATCACAATCAAATATTAGCGAAAATCAACAATCATATGTTTTAGGAAATGAGGAGTCACATGCTGCAGAAAATGATGAATTAAATACAGACGAGCAGGGGTCAATTGCAACTGAAAACGAAGACCATAACTCAGCAGACAACGAAATTCCAACAGAAACTCAAGAGGATCAGTCTAACTCCAAAGGTAAGTATACCTTTTTCCTTGTATGTTGCTGCTGAGGTACACGCACACAGACAATGTACCGTAAATTCATTGGTCGCTGCGCGTGCCATGTCCTAAATTGGCAGTACATAAAGCGTATGGCATAATACAAGGCAGTACATATGAGCATTGCTCTCGTATCTTTCTCAGTGGGAGTTGCCTGATAATGCTAATTCCAGTTGTATTAATGCTCTATTGTTCAGAAGCCCAAAGGAAAGGGAATTTCGTTTTACAAAACCTTTCTACATACTGCCGGGACCCTGCTAACCCGAGGGCCCTGTATCATTGATACCGTTTAAACGTCAGGAACAGATGCTGACGACACAGTATAGGATCAAACGGACCTTTCTAGAAAGATTATTGTCAAATGTTAGCGAAAATCAACAATCAAATGTTTAGGAAATGAGGAGTCAGTTGTAGAATATGATGAAGACAACATTTTAGCAGACTTCGAATTTCCACCAGAAACTGAAGAGGACGAGATTAACTCAAAAGGTATTTATATTTTAAAAATCGATGTATTGACTCCAAATCTGATGTGCCAAAAACCTGCCGTAACTTAACTAAAATGAATTCAACTATAGTGTATATTTGTTTAATGATAATATTGTTGTACACAAAAATTATTTCGAATTAAAATCGTTAGGCCTAATTTTTATAATAAGTAAGTTAAATCAGGTGAGCACGGGCCCCCTTGAGCACCTAGGCTACCATAATTTAATCTTGGGCTCCAGACTTGTGGTCAGCCACGCCCACCCAGGCCCTTCTTTAAACCAATGTTAAAATAGATCGACACATTCTATGTGTTGATGAATAATATAGGTTCGAGGTATTATTTTCTACACCGGACACGTTTTTTTCCCATAGAACCCGAGACTCCTTCGACTCCTGAACTGACTACTCCCCGGTGGTTACAAGGAATAGTGCCGTTCTATATAGACGGAGAGATTTATGGTAAGTATTTATAAATTTTGAAAATCACTTATTTTATTTAGTCACTTAAAATGAATGCTGTTTTTTAACTGAATGAGGTTATATTTTCTAATTACACCTAAACACGTAACTTGTGATAATTTTGTGATCTCCGTTTATTTTCCTTCGTGAAAAAATAATAAAGAGTCGAAAATTTAAAAAATACCTCGTTCATCATCATCCTCCTGCACTTATCCCATTATTTGAGATTATTTGGGATCGTTATGACGAATATATTATTACGTTAATAACGGTCGGTACGGTAACCTTCGTCTACGAGTCCAGCTCATACATAATCGGTTTGTGTATTATACACCTCTGCTTCATTTTAATAATAATATACCGATTACACATGAAAAAGTCATACCATAGTCCTCCGACTATAAACTGATAGAGATGGGTCTAATAATAAATATATAGATAAATTGGATCTGTTTTAAAATTCTTTTGTTATTATGTTTTCTTAGACGAAACCGTGATAGCTCGGATAAATGATGCCATGAAGGCTATCGAAACTTCATCTTGTGTTAACTTCAGTGACAATTTGCCTGAACCTCTAAAAACCGGTGCACCAGGTCCAATTCAATATTGGTTAAACATTACTAACCCCGAAAAGGAGAGAGAATGTGTTCACGGGATAAGATATGGTGAAGTTGGAGAAGTGGTAAGTTTAGCGTATTTAGAGGGTATTTTGAACTACTGGCAAAATAAATGAAACACGGTTTAGAGCAGTGTTTCTAAAACTTTATGTTAAGAGGGACTACTTCCAATTTTCTGTCTTGACCACGCAGTCAGTTCTATGTATAAAATTATTAATTTCTTTCATAGGTGTTTTAATTTTACATTCAATCGATAGCGTTGAAGTGGTCCAAAACAGAGGGCTTAGAGAAAGTTTAGCTTCAAGGGCCTCTTTATCCAGGGGCCTTCTGACCTGGTGCTGATTTGGTAGCTACTCCCTTGTTTAAGAGATTGTAATGAGTGCGTTTAATTAACGTTTTTAAAATTTTGTCAGATAATGGTTATTGGCTTTGACTGTATGGAAATTCCTGATATAATACACTCCTTGATGCATGTTCTTGGCTTCAATGACGAAGTGACGCATCCACAACGGAACTCATACGTTAGAATTTTATGGCCTAACATACAACCGAGTGAGTATGAAATCAGTAGTATTTAACCGCAATTTTAATAATGAATCTACGATTATAGATGATTTTTAGGGTTCCGTACCCAAAGGGTAAAAACGGGGCCCTATTACTGAGACTTCGCTGTCCGTCCGTCCGTCTGTCACCAGGCTGTATCTCAAGAACGGTGATAGCTAGAGAGTTGAAATTTTCACAGATGATGTATTTCTATTGCCGCTATAACAACAAATACTAAAAATAAAATAAAATAAATATTTAAGGGGGGCTCCCATACAACAAGCATGATTTTTTTACCGTTTCTTGTTCGATACTAATAACGTTGCCTTATGTTGCATAGATAATGGTACGGAACCCTTCGTGCGCGAGTCCGACTCGCACTTGACCAATTTTATTTTGTCTCTTGTTGCAACATCTGGGGATAGATAGAATAATGAATATGGCCGTAAGTAGATCAGAAAATCAGTGTGATGACGAATTAAGAACACAAGTGTCACCTACCCGATTCTTTACCAGGGGCTGTAAATGCCAGCTAAGAGATATTGTCAGCAGATAACATCCTCTGTGATAGACGGAAACGAAAATAAACTCTATCCCAACACGCCTGGTCAGTGCGGTATAGTAGACCATAATTCCTCCCAAATTGGAGAATGCCAGTGCAGTAAGATGTTTATGGGCTGGAGAGAGAGAGATTATCTGCTGGACATTGTCGAAAATCAGCGTTGTGAAATGGTCGTAACTGCATCTACATTTACTTCATTATCATTGTAAATTAGTTTATTAATATGTTTGCCTTTTTAGAATATCGTCATTTATTTAAAATCCAAGATCCGATTTTACCAATGGACGCTTTAACCGAGTATGACACAATGAGTATTATGCACTTCCACCAGAGGGCGTACACCATTAATGGCGCTTCTACCATTGTGTCCGCGGTAATAATCTCTTTAGTCTTTACTAGCTAATGCCTGTAGTTTTGCCCCAGTTTTATTTCCACTGCCATTCTCCCTGGCTTTTTATCAGGCTCTCAGTGTGGCGTTGGGTTAGAATGCAAATGTCACCACACAATTTCCTCCTTGTGCTGGCAGAGCCAGCTAAGAGAATATAAATAGGGAATATCGTATTTATGTGAGATATGTAAATCTCATAACTAAACCATCTGATCAGCGTGACATAGGAGACTTTTACTTTTTTATATGTCAAACTTTTTAAAAGCCTGTCTGTCTGTCACTCTTTTGAATTTATTTAAATGAAATTTGGTATACACATACTGCCTTATTCATAATGACTTATCGGAGGTTTAAACGGAGATTTTATCGCAGAGATTTTAGCGTAAAAAGACTATTATGAATAACAAGTTTTGACAATTTTCGCAAACCGATTTTAACAAACTTTTAAACCTCCGATAAGTCATTATGAATAAGACCAATAGTCTAAAGCCCGTTAATAGACATAGGTTAATTTTAATGCGAACCTTTATTTTGCGATACAATATTATAATAGAGTTTTATTATTATAGGTACCTGGTTTAATAATTAACCCATCAAAGACTCTATCTGTTTTGGATGAAACGAAACTTGCTCTAGCCTATAATAAGGAATGCAAGAGACGCGGTATTTTAAATGTATTCAAAACATGTGAAAAATCTATGACTGATAAAAAAGAATCACTAAAAAATAATATATACTTATTCGGCCAAGATAAGAGCACTTCTAAAGATTCTAATTATTGGCTAAATTACTTTAGCGAATAATTATAATCCTCATAAGTGATGATAGTACTGATTATGAGTACTCATAATCAGTACTATCATCAGTAAATCAGGTCAGAATCAATGTCACTAATTCTAAGTGCACAACTAAACTTAACTAAAAAATTAAAACAACTAAGGCGTACTTTGATTCATTGTCTATTCCGTTGTGGACATTTTTATTAATTAAAATCGTCAGTCAGTCGTCAATATACAGATTTTCTAATAAAATAGTTCAGTTGACATTGCCGAATTGTTTTATTGACAGGCCTCATGGTCTAGTGGTTCATATACGGGACTGCCGTTCACGGGGTCTCAGGTTCGATTCCCGGACAATCATTTGTGTCATGTTTTTAATTGTCATAAAAGTGTTCGTACTGCGTCTGGGTGTTTACTATGTATTATAAGTACCTATGTATTTACAAAAGAAAAGTAGTTTATGTATTCTATCCGTATTCTGGTATCCATAACACAAGCATATAAAGCTTAGCTTGGGACCAGAGGACGTTGTGTGAAATGTCCATGAATATTTAAATATTTATTATTTATTTATGGACACTATCAATTTTAATTTTTTAGCTATGTTTAGTTGTGCACTTAGAATCGATACCAATGTCACCATTGATGTGGACGGCATGTCATTGGAGCGGGTTTATTTAAAATAAATAAATTAATTGACTAGTTTATTATTTGCTTAACTGATTTGTTTTATTCTTACCTTATCGTTCGTTATTGGATATTTATTATTGGCCATTATTGGATATTACAATACCTATCTACAAATGGGCCCTGATGCGGCAGTCGGGAATAGAGCCCCTCATGGAAGAGATCGTTCGCTGGAGGAGCGAATCGGGCGACGATATTTTCAGGCGGCGATGGTTCGAGAGGTTGGCAGACACCTCCGAGTGCAGAAGGCTCGCCGCGCCGTGGCGGTCCGCCCTCTTTCAGAACAGTGGGTCGAGACGAGGCATCGGGATCCGACTTATCATCTCACCCAGCTCCTCACGGCTGTTTTGCAATAATTTAAAAAACACGAGATTTTTAAGCGTATTTTTCCTATATCTAACTTATATGTACAATGCGCTTTTTATAAAAAAATTACGCAGTTCTCGTAGATGTGTACATTTACAAAAGTAAAAACATAGTTATTGGATATTAGTTGTAATTATTACATTGTCCTCAGCTTTAATACGAGTCCCAAATTTCAGATGAATCCGACAATTACAAGTGGGTGAAAATCACTAAACAAACTACACAAAAACACACACAAAACACAAAGATTCCGTTACATACATTGATAGATAGATATGTACGAAGCTAAAAAAAGTTTTGATAGATAGCTAGGTTAAAATAACAGGCCAGAATGGACTTAAATATTTTATTGCATCCTGAGAGGATTAATACATATCCTAAAATTCTATGATTGCATCTCCATGTGATTATAGCTTTTTCTTCTATTTTTTTTTTCGTTCTATATTTCTTTTAGCTACTAAGAAGTTATTGCTTTGACCGCTTCTTTCCTCATCATGCATTGTTTGTTATATATTCTGTTCAATTTTAAAACATCAGTAGAACTCAAGCCTTGCCAGTGACCCATAGCCCAGCCGTCATTCTGTAAAATTATACAATTATTATGTTGGTAAGGGCCCAGGGCCGTAGCTACTGCTGTATCAATGATAAGTAGGTACTGGTCCCAAAAGTGACGAGGCTAGGTTTTTTAAAATTTTCCTTTTCTTGGGTTTCTTAACACACGAGAATGAGTTTCCTCGAAGGTAAACTACGGAAATAAGCAATATGGTTTTCATAAAACGCTTTACTTTATTGCCCACTAGCATGTTATGTTATTGGTACTATTATATATTACTAGCTGTCCCGGAAAACGTTGTTTTGCCATACAAATGTCAGTGGGGGGGGAGGGGTTTGAAAAATAGATGTTGGCCGATTCTCAGACCTACTGAATATGCATGTAAAATTTCATAAAAATCGGTCAAGCCGTTTCGGAGGAGTACGGTAACTAACACTGTGACACGTGAATTTTATATATAAGAAGATATACTATGGTACTGATTCTATGTGCACTTAACTAAAAATGAAATATGATAGCTTCATTAACATGATTTAGCAATGTTAACAACACTTTTTTATTAGAAAATCTCTATATTTTTTTTGACCAACGATTTTAATTATTAAAATGTCCACAACTAAATAGCCAATTAATTATAATATTTATATTCATGGACATTTCACATAACGTCCTCTGGTCCCAAAGTGCGACGGGCCTCGTGGTGGAGTGGTTTATATAACGGACTGCTGATCATGAGGTCTCGGGTTCGATTCCCGGTCAGGACAATCATTTGTGTGATGTTTTTAATTGTCATACAAATGTTTGTACTGCGTCTGGGTGTTTACTATGTATTATAAGTATGTATTTACAAAAGAAAAGTAGTATATGTATTATATCCGTATTCTGGTACCCATAACACAAGCATATAAGCTTAGCTTGGGACCAGAGGACGTTGTGTGAAATGTCCATAAAAGTAAGCTATATTTCTATGCTTGTCCTATGGGTACTAGAATACGGATAGACTACATATAATAATACTTTTAAATATACTATGGTTGTTTTAATTTTCATTTTAGTTAAGTTTAGTTATGCACGTAGATTGGCACTACTATCAATTTTAATATTTTGGACAAGACTAGATACTCCACTGATTTTTATATGTTAAGTTTGTATTCTTACCCAAATAGGATACATAATGTTGGTGCGGCCATCTTTGATTTGTAACCATGGGAAATGCATCACGCTTTGGTAATCGTAGGGGAAGCCAGCTGACGCTGCTGGAGGCAACTTTTCTCGCATATCATTTTTTACATCTAAAAAAAATAACAATACAAATAACATGACGGGCTTCGTGGTGGAGTGGTTTATGTAATGGACTGCCGATCACGAGGTCGCGGGTTCGATTCCCGCTTGGGACAATCATTTTTGTGATATCCATAAATGTCATACAAATGTTTGTCCTGCGTCTGGGTGTTTTCTATGTAATATAAGTATGTATTTATAAAAGAAAAGTAGTATGTGTAGTATATCCGTATTCTGGTACCCATAACACAAGCATATAAGCTTAGCTTGGGACCGGAGGACATTGTGTGAAATGTCCATGAATTTTGATTTATTTATTTATTCATGGATATTCTACACAACGTGTTCTGGTCACAAAATAAGGTCAAAAACCTGGCCTGTTATAAACCTCCTTTGTCCCTTTTTATTAATAGAAAGCTATTGTCTTTCTGAATGCTATGGGCTTGCCGGCTTCTTTGTGAACTTAGAACACGAGGTCGCCAATAACTTTTGCTAGTTTTTATGAGATGTCTAGAAATCTAGAAATATATATAGTAGGTAATATTATAAAGCTGAAGAGTATGTTTGTTTTTTTGAACGCGCTAATCTCAGGAACTGCTGGTTGGATTTGTAAAATTCTTTCAGTGTTAAATAGTACATTTATCGAGGAAGGCTATAGGCTATATAACATCACGCTACGGCCAATGGAAGCGAAGCATTAGTGATAAATGTTGAAAAAACGGGAATATTTTCTAAATGCTACGCATACGGAGTCGCGGGCAACATCTAGGTTATTTATATAAAAGTTTTTTAAGTTTACCTTCAGTCAGTTCATTCCAATTGATGTGGAGATATGAGTCTCTATCATGGTTGTTATGCTGGTGTCCCAAGCCCAAAATATGGACGAAAAGGTGAAGCAAGTCGTTAACAGAGTTAAAACAGTCATCGTTGATCATAATTTTCTACTAGAAAAGAAAAGTTATTAATACTTTAACCCATTAACCATAAAGATTCTCTCCCCCCCTATATGGTTAAAGTATTAAGATTACTAAAGAAAGGGGGACAATGGTAACAATTCCAGTTGCACAACTAAACTTAAATTAAAACAACTACATGGTGTATTTTGTTTAATTGGCTATTTCGACGTGCACATTTTTATTAATTATTATCGTTACGGTCTTATTCATAATGACTTATCGGAGGTTTAAACGGAGATTTTATCGGAGATATAATAAACGTTTTAGCGTAAAAAGACCATTATGAATAATAAGTTTTGACCATTTTCGCGAACCTATTTTAACGAACTTTTAAACCTCCGATAAGTCATTATGAATAAGACCAGTAGTCTATAATTTGTAATAAAAAAGTTCAGGTAACATTGCCGAATCGTGTTATCGACTATATCAAAATAAATTTTTTAATTAAGTTTAGTTGGGCTCGTAGAATCAGTACCAAAATAAAAATGATTACTTATTAAATATATCGTTTAAAAGAAATATAATAGATAGGCAGATAGATTAAGGGTCTTATTCACAATGAGTCAATGACTTATCGGAGGTTTAAACGGAGATTTTATCGGAGAGATAATAAACGTTTTATCGTAAAAAGACTATTATGAATAACAAGTTTTGACAATTTTCGCGAACTCATTTTAGCTAACTTTTAAACCTCCGATAAGTCATTATGAATAAGACCATTATGTCTTTATTGTACACATTTACAAGTAACAGAAAACAAAAATTAAGCTTAAGACTAGGTACAAATTGCGGCCTTATCAGTCTTATCACATAGTGATCTCTTCCAGGCAACCATGGGATGGAAAGAAAAGTTAGGGACTAAAATAAAGTGGGGCTGCAGTGTACAAGTAGATCAATGTAATACTTAACTGCCTGAAATACAAAATATAGAAAATTAATAACAGAAAACTATAATATATATTATACTAGCTGTTGCCCGCAACTTCGTACGCGATGAATTTAGAAACTAAACCTGGACAAATTATACAAAAAAAAAGATGTGTGGCACTCGGGGACTGCCGCGGTAAAGCTATTGCATAGCATTTTTTTTGTCAACTTATGTATTTTTAATTATTTATTTATTTTATTTATGCAAGAATCTATTTACCGTAAACTAAAATAAGATTAATAATCCTTATTTACTGATGCTTACATCTGTCCATTGTTTATGATAATTATGATAAAATAGCGATTGTCAATCAAATGTCAATCTGTTGGTATACAATTTTAGTTTTGCCATTATTTTACATTATAAAAATCTAAAATACACTGTTATCTGAACATTTAGGATATATGTTGTCGATTCAAAATCCTTATTTTAATACATTGTTTAATTTGAGGAAGGCCTTGAGGAAACCTCGGTATCAACAGTATGAAATAAATTGCGGGGCGAAGAGGGGATTACGCATGCGCAGTAACGCATAATGCAAGGTTTTATCGTTACCTACGGAATTTAAATTTCGATTTTTGTGGATTTAGTCTCCACGCTCAAGGCCCGCGTTTGAAGCTATGCAATAGCTTAAAAGTCATCCTCTTGAACCACTATCTATTACAAAAAACCGCATCAGAATGCATTGCGTAGTTTCGCTAAGTTTTTGATGCACCAAAATTGGCCTCATTAACGGAATTGTCCGTGAAATATCTCTCTAGCCTCGGGGCCCCGTATCATTGATACGGTTGATGCCGTAGCTACACTTTTTTTATTTAAATAAAACATGTTGGCACTTAATCCCACTAGAACACATGAACAAAGTGTCTTCCCCTTATTATAGACAGTAAGATAGGTGTTAATGGACACTTTCTGAAGTAAATCATAGTTAGCAATTTAATTTAGAATTAAATTACTAGGCTAGATTGTAATGTTTCTAAATAATCTGGATATGCTAGATTAATTAAATTAAAAAAATAAACATGATCCTACTAAAAATAAAGTTACTTACAACGGGTTCTGAAGGCATGCCAGATATCTTAGGACAAGTACATCCAGGGACTGAAGAACGGTTAAACATAAGAGTAGTAACGGCGTGCCTACGAGCTGGTGATATTGGATACCTTATGTTGTTATTTTTTCTCATTGTTCCTGAAATATTTAGAAAAATAATTATGTATTATTTAAAAATAAAATTGGTCAAGTGCGAGTCGGACTCGCGCACGAAGGGTTCCGTACCATTATCTATGCAACATAAGGCAACGTTATTAGTATCGAGCAAGAAACGGTAAAAAAATCATGTTTGTTGTATGGGAGCCCCCTTAAATATTTATTTTATTTTATTTTTAGTATTTGTTGTTATAGCGGCAATAGAAATACATCATCTGTGAAAATTTCAACTCTCTAGCTATCACCGTTCTTGAGATACAGCCTGGTGACAGACGGACGGACGGACAGCGAAGTCTCAGTAATAGGGTCCCGTTTTTAGGGTTCCGTACCCAAAGGGTAAAAACGGGACCCTATTACTGAGACTTCGCTGTCCGTCCGTCCGTCCGTCCGTCTGTCACCAGGCTGTATCTCAAGAACGGTGATAGCTAGAGAGTTGAAATTTTCACAGATGATGTATTTCTATTGCCGCTATAACAAAAAATACTAAAAATAAAATAAAATAAATATTTAAGGGGGCTCCCATACAATAAACATGATATTTTTACCGTTTCTTGCTCGATACTAATAACGTTGCCTTATGTTGCATAGATAATGGTACGGAACCCTTCGTGCGCGAGTCCGACTCGCACTTGACCAATTTTTACCCTTTGGGTACGGAACCCTAAAAACTGATCTGACTTCATGAGACCACCTCAGTAGTCTACTCTTCGATTATTTAGATACATATGAAAACGTGTGGCTTTGAAATTTGAGGGTTTTCCTCGATTTCTTAGGAGATAATCATCACATCCTGTCCTGGTGCCAAAGGGACTACACGGGAAGCATCAGCTTTCAAATAAAAAAGAATTATTAAAATTACATCGCTCAGTTAAAAGTACCTCCTACTTTTTTGAAGTCAGTTAAAAATTATCTCTCTCGATTCACATTCATGTTCTACAAGAACATGAATGCGAGACTGACACTTTCTCTCTCTCTCTCTCTCCGGGCTCACTAACGTTCCAATATTGGGCCGGGCTTCCTCCACTTTGGGGAGGTATTGTGGTCTATGTGGCAATAATATATAAATTTAGTAATCGTGGCTATTAAAATAATTGTTTGTTCAACATATAGGTTTTTAAACTGTAGATTAGGATATCGATTTATAAATACAATTTGCGTTATAACTACGCTACAATAAGTTAATAAGCCGTCAGAGCGTAAAATAAACAAATAGATTAAAAAAGTAAACTTTCTTTTTGTGCGATCGCGTGAGGATACATAACACATGCTCTTACATCAGATCATAATCATTTTATTACTGGTTTTTACGGAATGAACAATATGGTTTTAAAAATAATTTGATTAGTTTGAAAACTAAACAACCACGCATGAAAACCTTGGATGTTTTAAAATTATTGCGTTGTCATCGGTCCTTATTATGTGTGCAATATTTCAGACTAAAAAGACAAATTGTTATTCTACTACAAGCATAAAAATTGAAAATTAAGGATTATACAAGGCTATAATAATAATAATTATTTCAGATCAATGTACCTATTGCAAGTGGGTGATAATCATTTTCAAAGATTCCGTTAAATAGATTGTGGCGTTCTATGGGAGAGGCATATGTCCAGTGAAGTGGATGGCGAAAGGCTGATGGATGGATATATGGAATGGATGTACTGTTGTCAACAAAAATCAGGATATTAACCCCTATTCTACGCCCTGCGGTTGCTCTAAGTCAGTATCAGTGTCAAGTGCTCCGTGACCCAGTGACCGAGCGAGGTATTTAAATTGTGAAACCTTTTTAGCAGTGTACCACGAAACGTCACGGACAGCACTGTGATTACTTCACTAGCAGACTTGTTGGCAGTTATTGGTGAGAATGTTTGCATGGTTTTGTAAACATAGGTATGTGGTCTGGGCTGTAGTAGTCTGTAAGCATTGACAAAATATAGAAACTAAGCTAATCTAGATTTAGTAAACTTTGAAAATTAATAAAACATAGGTACTTAATTAAAAATAATTAAAACGTTAATAATTTATATTAATCTTCGTGACCGTCATTTTAATTTTCTTCTCATTTGATACTCCACTTGATCGATAAGTTCAGATATTTTTTTTACTTCTAAGTTAAGTACTATTTCGCGCCATAAATCCTTCATTTTGAAATTTTAAGATCTCGTTTATAAAGGAAACCCACGTAGTCTAACTTCGGTGTCTGTCTGTCAAACATATACTTCAACTACAAAATTAAGTTGGTAAATTGGTTTAAGGTTACCGGTTTATTTGGCTGCCGTTAATTATGTTTTTCGGTTTAGTTGGTACCGGACCCTAAGCGTACGAATATATCTCACTTTTGACGGATTTTTAAAAATAATTAATACTACTTAATATACTTAATACTAAGTATGAACTCGGATCATTAGGATAAATCGATCGAATTCTTAATATCGATATCTATCCATCGATTCGAAAGATATGTGCTAATAAAGAAAATTGCGTACAGACCAGATAACACATCAAAACACTTAAGAATCTAACGAAAATAAATAGAATAATTACCTTTATTACGTAAAAATCTCTTTTGTCTTAGAAACTTTAGGCCACCTCTTGTCTTCGCCTTGTCATTTGAGTAATACTGCTCCGTGGAGTCTGTGCCATCATTTCTTTTGACGTGAGCTTCATCAGTTATAATTTCATTAAGATGTGAATTTGTTGAATGTCTTTTTTCATCACTTTCCTCACTTTTATTACTTTCCTCATTTTCATCACCTTGATCGACTTCATTTGTTATATTAACAGTAACAGTGACCTTGTCATTGCCAAGATATCTAAATTCTATACAAGTTTCTGTTTCTATATGACTTATTACAGCTTTCATGTTTTCTATTTCGTCTTGGGCTGTTAAATTATATAAATGGATTGAATATATGCAAGTTAGGATTGATGCCACAAAATTTAATAAAAATCTGCTAAATACGAGTTGGACTCGCAAAGGAAAGTTTCTGTACCATACTCGCACTTGGCCGGTTTTTAGTTATTCCCTTTTCATTTAAAATATAGAGATACAACATTGTTAATATGTGTCAGAGATCTCACGATTTTTGCTTGTACACAGTTCTTTCTGACTGAATTATAGAGCATAGAATAACGTCTTTAACGGTGCATTCACATTGGGTAGCTAGAGGCGTTGAATTTCTTCGAAATGCTGGAGGGTTTTCAAGGTTGTAATCCAACGAAAATACCGAAAAATGAATTAAAAAACGAGATTGGTCACTATTTCCGTCAAATGCTTTTTGCTCAAAACATGAAATGAAATGACATGTAGAAACTTAAACCCTCTTCGAAACTGTCTAGCTATGCCTTAGTATGTTCCTGTATATGGCTGTAAAACAGAACATATTCATATATGTTACGGCGAATAGCTGAAGTGCATCTGGACCTAGGTTTAGTCAGCTAAAACTAAAACCAGGTGCAGCCAAGGATGTTTAGCTAATCCTAGCTTTAGCTGGTTGATTTCGGCTACACCTAGTTTTAGGTGTAGCCAAATCTTAGTGGGTAAAGTTGGTTGCATCGTACGTAAATAAGTGCCAACGAATCTCATGGGCCTCTTCCGCCCACTGAAGAGGTCAAAGAGGAAAAAATACAGTAATATATACTTACTGAAATGTAATTCGTTTTCTATTTTGTAATTAACAATTCCATATGGCCAGATCTTGGGGTCGTAATATTCTTGGATATCATTCTCATTAACGAAATGTTTTTTCTCAACTTTGACGACACCAGGGCATGTAGTTGACAAATATTCCCTATTGCGTTTCACACATTCTGGTGAATACAGAGCGTTTATTTTCTCTGTGTCCATCTCACTTAGGCCTTCGCGTTGTCCTATTTTTATACCCGGCTGTTGAGAAGATAAATAATAATAATTTATTTTATTGGTATTTGATTATATATAAACATTGTACATAAATGGTTTGACTTCAATATAAAGTATACAACATATTTGTAGGCTTTCTGTTCTCCTAGCTAGGTTGCAAGCAACTTGTGTTAAAGAGATAAAGTGCTGCCCCCATAATGGGTGTACTTAATTACCAATTATGAAAAATGGGTTAAAAGATTACAAATAAAGTTATGTTGTGTGTCTATGTAGAGTGTGTGTGTGTGTGAGTGTGTGTATGTGTGAAAAAGAACATGTAATATATGACTCTATAGACTATAGATATTATTAAAATCTTTACTAGTATTACTGGTATTACTTACATACGCCGAAAATTATGTACTTTTATAGATAGACCGAAATTATCCATACGCAGGACAAATACCTAGTCAAAAATTAGTCCTGAGAAGGCTTATAGGATTTATTCAACATGCATCAGCTGTATGGGACAATCAACTGTGTGATATTTATAATTGTCATACAAATGTTTGTTCTGCGTCTGGGTGTTTACTAAACAAGTATATATTTACTAAAGAAAAGTAGTTTATGTAGTATATCTGTATTCTGCTACCCATAACGCAAGCACAGAAGCTTAGCTTGGGATCAGAGGACGTTGCGAGAAATGTCTATGAATATATATTTGAACTATCTGACCATCATGACTAACCTGAGTCATGATGGTGACTTTTCCATTTTTAGTAAAAGCTCTGGATGGATAATGTAAGACGCTGGCATAGTCGTAAGGCAGATTCTCCATAGCCGTCTTCGTATCTAGCTCAAAATATTTTTTGTAACCTGTATAATAAAAAGTTATGTATCATGACAAAATAAAGGAAATTTGGGATGGCAGATAGATTGACAAATAAGCTCCTTTTAATCTACAGACATTCGGTTATTCCATCGGATTATTACTTAAATAACTCAAACATACATCGCCCGCACCGCACATTGAAGGACATCGCCGATAACGTATCAGAAAATATAGAGACTTTACCAGCACTTTACCAGTTGAGGACGATGCGGAGGGATATTCTGACGCTTAATTTATTAGATTTTTTTTTATATTATTACTTTTGTACGTAATATTTGCATATAAAATTTTTTTTAAACTTTGTACACATTACTTTATATAAAGAAAATATATTGAGTAAAGGCGTGGTCAGTTATAGAATATAAATATAATACTTATTTAATTACCAGGTTTAATATTGTCCCACAATATAGTGATGTATTGGTCCCGGTCAGATCTGTTATGTTCATGACCAAAGCCCAGGACATGCATCAACTCATGCGCTATATCTCCCAGCGACATGCAGTCGTACCCAAATACTATCATCTGATGTATGTGAACATTATGAAATATTAATATTATTATCTTAATAATATTATAAATGTGAAAATTGTGTCACCACCCCATCTCTTCCCAAGGGTGCTGTAAAAGTCAGCTAAGGGATAGTGCACACAGATAACATCCTCTGTGAGAGACGGAAACCTCGAAAATAAACCCTGTGCCAACACCACCTGGTCAGCGCAGCATAGTAGACCATAATCCCTCCCAAAGTGGAGGAGGCCCGTGCCTAGCAGTGAGGCGTAAATGGGCTGGATAAGAAGAAGAAGAAAATTTGTGAGTTTGGATGTTTGGATATTAGTTGCGCTTTCATGCAAAAACTACTGAATGAATTTTAATGAAACTTTACAATAATGAAGCTTATGTATCAGATATATATCAGACGTATAGGCTCCTTTTTATCCCGAATGCAAGGTTCCGATGGGATAGTAAATTGAGAGAAAGTTTTCTAAATTTCACACGTACGAAGTCGCGGGCAACAGCTGGTAAAATTTAATAACACTACATCGGTCAAATAATATGTAACAAACTGGTCAAGTCGAGTTTGGCTTGCACACAAAGAGTACAGTACCGTTATTTTCATAATATATTCGTCATACCGACCCTCTAATAACGGGATAAGGGCAGGAGACTAATGATTATGAGTATATGTTGTTGTAGCATCAAATGATATACATAAAATGTGGTTTTCAGCTCTCTAACTATCAACATTCCAGAGATACAGCCAGATTAAAGGATGAGGTCCGTTCCCAACATTTGGACGTTAATAGACAGGAGAGAGAGAGAGAGAGAAGTAGAATGCATCTGCAAAAATCTAATTTCGATGTTTTGAAGGGATTCATGTCCAAACGCTTATGAAACTCTTCAACTTCGATTTCGTACAAAAAAAGAAATATTATAGTCTAACTTCGGTGTGCGTCTTTCTGTCTATCAAACGTATAATTCAACTACAAAATTAAGTTGGTGAATAGGTTTAAGCTTAATTGGGATTGTTCATTATTTTTGACCTGCTGTTTTTATATTGTTTTTTAGAAAAGATAGTTTATTTTAAGCAACTAATTTCAATATTATTAAAATGTTCACTAGATAGAATTTTTAAAAAATACTTAAAGATATTATTTTAAATGTTGTGACGTCATCGTTGTACGCATCCTGTGTATTGCCTTTTCCTGATAGACTTAAGACAGATTGAAATACATCTTTTCAAAGTTGCCAAGTTGATATAATAGACCCATTTCAACTCTACCACAGAGTAAATCCATAAGAATGCCTTAATATTTTAAGTCCTTCATTTCGAATTAATGACAAAAAGAAAACGTTAAAATTGCAAATTTTCAGAAAAATCTAAGATTAAGATTAGAAACTCTATTCCCAGAAATGATGTTCGAATTAAGAGTTTAAAAAAATATGCACAATGCCAATTGCCGGTTTATTTGGCTGCCGTTAATTATATTTTTCGATTTAGTAGATACGGAACCCTAAGTGTGTAAGTATAACTTGCGCTTGACGGATATTTTAGAAAAAATCTACAGTTCTAAAGTTCTTTAAGTTAGTTTTATTGTAATGCCAGTCACCAGCTTATGAAACTCTTTAACTTACCTGAACACCTTTATGTCGAGCCTGCTCATTGCTATGGACACACTGCTTGATACCAGTAGGGTTAGTAATGTACAACCATTCTACTTTCAACAATGACTCACTGTCTGTAGGTCTTTCTCTTAACCTTTGTAGACGTATACAAGTTATCTTCTCGAAGTAATCAAATGCCTCCATTATAACATCAACCAGATGACTATCTATAATAATATGGTTTTTGTAAATGTTCTAGTGGATGATTTTTGTATAATTTGTTAAGGTTTGATTGTAAATGGGAAGAAGGCAGCTCAATAAATAAATAATAAATATTCATGGACATTTCACACAACGTCCTCTGGTCCCAAGCTAAGCTTATATGCTTGTGTTATGGGTACCAGAATACGGATATAATACATAAACTACTTTTCTTTTGTAAATACATACTTATAATACATAGAAAACACCCAGACGTAGTACAAACATTTGTATGACATTTATGAATATCATACAAATGATTGTCCCAAGCGGGAATCGAACCCGCGACCTTATGAACGGCAGTCCAGTACATGAACCACTACGCCTCGAAGCCCGTCATATAACTAAATAGTTACACGCATATTATGTATATGTGGGTGAAACAGCAGGCATTGGCTAGTGTATTATAAATGCCGTAGTAACGCTGCCTGTCTGTATAAAATTACTAAACCAATTTTAATGGAATTTGGTACACTGAAAGATTAATGGTCTTATTCATAATGAGTTATCGGAGGTTAAAACAATAACTTTATCGGAGAGATAATAAACATTTTATCGTAAAAATACTATTATGAATAACAATTTTTCACAATTTTAGCAAACCGATTTTAGCGAACTTTTAAACCTCCAATAAGTCATTATGAATAAGAATATAAGTGTCATTACCCCATTTCCTCCCTAGGGTGCTGTAAAAGCCTCATTCTCTCGTGTTCTCGAAACTAAACCCTATGACAATACGCCTGCTCAGTGCCGAGATAGACACAAATATCCATATATATGATAGAATAAATGATAGACAAATAACCCTTCTAAAGTGATACGTTGATGAGCTAAGAAGGAAGGAAGGGACTACAAATTCCACGCGTGCGAAGACGCAGACAACAGCTAGTAGCTAAGTATTACCATAATATGCAGTATCTATGAAGTACGGTAATAAGCCATGTTTGAATAGCATGGTGTCGTTCATGACCGGTGGTAAATCAATATCATGAGGTGGTGCAGAAGTGGCACCAGGACCTTCAATGATATGTGGAGTGAAGAAGTATCGTCTACCGGACTTCTTTGAAGGGGCCTGTAGACCAAATATTAATAATAAAAATCTTACTAAAGTAATATAATAATTTTTCAATTGACTTGCTATGCTTTTACGTAATAAATTAAATTGTAGTGGAAAAAGTGATCACCGCAAGCCGGACTTAAACCCACGACTACGGAATACCGTTCCGTAGACTCAATCGACGAACGTTGTGGTGGTCAAACTGGTTAGGTACTGTTAGCACGACCGAAATAAGCTCAGTTGGCAGAGCTACGGAACGATATTCAGAGGTCGTGGGTTCAAGTCCCGCTTGCGGTAATCACTTTTTCCAGCATAATTTAATTTATTAACTTACATTTTGTTTCAATGATGATATATTGCCACGTCTGTAGTTTACTTTCTCTCCTCTTTCAAGCATATCATCATACATATTATCAACAATATTTTCCACTCTAATAGCATCTTCTTCATTCAATGATGGGTTTATATCTTGCAGACTTCTTATAACTCTGCGGTGAGTATTTTTAGACGCCATTTTGTTGTAATATTCTTGATATTGATTTTGTTTCTCCAGTTTTTCCGTCTCTTCTGTAAATATTCGACACATTTCTAAAGTGTCTTGGCGCTTTCTGTCTAATAATTTGTTATCCACTGTGAATGAAAATTTTCACTTTTTCACACAACTTAAAAATTCTCGATTCTTTGAAATTATAAAATGTTATCGATTCTTATATCTCTCTCTCTGTCTTTCCAGTCCATTAATGTCTTACTGATGGTCACGGGACTGTTCCACTTTCGGAGGAATTATGGTCTACTGTACCGCTCTGACCAGGCATTTTGGGGTTAGGGTTTATTTTCTAGTTTCCCGTCTCTCATAGAGGATGTTATTTATGTATAATAACCCTTAGCTGGCTTTTAAAGCAACATGGGAATGAAAAGGGCTGGTGACATTTTTAATCCGTCACGACACGGCTAAATTGTTATCGTTTCTTACAGTATTCAAAGTTTCAGATCAATCACCAGTAAAAAAAAAATTCAACTATTAAAAGTAAGTGCAAATCATTTTCAGTGATTGCGTTACGTGAAGACATTGATAAATGAATAGATGCGAACGAAATTAATAAAAGAATGGGTCAAGAAAATTTACATTCGTTGCGTAATCGTGCAACATTTTATTTTTTCTATTGATGGTGATTTTTTTGTTGCAGAATTATTAACTACTTACATTTTCTTACACTCAACTTCGGTGGACGTCCAGGTATCAAGCATTCAATTATAACACAGCTAAAATTGAGCAAAATGTACAATTTTAAATTGCTCAACATTTTACTGCAACAGTGGCCACCACACGCCAAAATATTGAAATAATAGTCGATAAGAAAATTGAAAATATTTTTTTATGATTTTCATAAGTTTGATAGGCTTACGAAAATATATAATTTGAAATGGCGCTTACAATTTTATTTAATAGAAAGTGTTTATTATTATTATTTTATCATAGTAAAAAAAATTATATTAGAATTTTTTAGTATATAAATATTTTTTAGTACTTATAGAAAAAGCTGAACTCTGCTGTGGGAATGCTGTGTATGCATTTATTAGTCTTTCGTTATCCAATGGAGAACATAAGTTTCCTTCTTACGCACGTTCTTTAAAGCACGTTGTGCAGGGGCCGCGTGTCTTTGAGTTCTGGGGGTATTTGGTGTTCTTATGCAGTGCTGACTAAGCGTCTTGGTATAGGGTTTAGTAACGAGGTTACATTCTATCACAGAACATGTTTTCTGGTTTTATTGTCCGTTAGCTGGTAATTCCAATTCTCTGGGAAAGAAATGGGGTAGTGACTTTGTATTCTTAATACGTCACTATACAGACAGATACCTATATTTATACGCTGACACAGATCCGATTCTTTAGAGAAAACTAACAGAGCAAAGACCAAGTGTTCATGGTCAATCATAGTACACTTGCTATGACGTAGACGAGATAGATGTTCAATGGGTTGGTAGAATAATCGCCTCACCTGTCCGCACAATGTATTCGCAAATTCGAATTTAGAAAGTTAACTTTTTATTCCGGCAACTAAACGAGGTTGGAGGTGTGGACTGCGAAGTGGCCAGTTGAGAGAAATATATTCACGGAGCCAGTCGCACTTTATGTGTCAGTGAGAAAATACGTGCGCTAAGCTCCGCTTTTTTATGTATTTGTGAACGATATTGTTTGACGCACCCGTGTTTTGTTATAAACCAATTAAAGGATTTCCAAACGTAAGTCATTATTATAACAATAAATCCAACTGTATTAATTTATTTACTTTTACTCTATTTTATAATGTGTTATTATCATTTTTACCGGCGCGGCGTAGACATGGTTTTAATTTGTTGACTATGCATAATTGCAGTTTGTTATAAATTGCACCTACATACAGTTTTATAATCTGAAATATTTGTTAATAATTAGTGTAATTAGAACTTCTATTTGTTATGCACGAATAGTGAAATGTTTAATTCTTGTGTGTATTTGTCTAATGTAGTTTTTATTATGCAAGTTTATGGAATCCCGCCAAAACAGTATAGAAAAAATCAGTCTGTATGAATGTGTATCATGTGCATGTAAGAGCTTTCTATTACCTTACTAGCACCTTTAAATATTCGCAAAATTTATTTATTTTTATTTATTTATTTAAAATCTTAACATATACCATTACAGGATATCCTAAAAATGAACGAATGAATGAATAAATGAATTAGTATAATTAAATAATCACACTTTCACTAGATTACGTTTTAAATAACTTTATTAATTTTAATAAAAATTTTCAAAACCATTCTTCCATGATTTCATCATTTTTTGTATTCAGATTTTTAATTAATATTTTTTATTACATAACTGTATTTTATTCTAGCATAGTTTCACGAAACGAACGGTTTAGGCTTTTGATTAGTTTAGATTTCATTTATATTAATAAACTTCATTCATTAAAATTTTTAATTTTGAAATCTACGTTAGTTGTATAATTAAAGAAATTTCGTTACATTTTTTAACATAAAATGTCACTTAATAATCTTGCATTGTAAATCAACTAGACTAGATTTGTTTTTTACATTAGAAAAGGTTTAATTTTTTTTAAATACCGCACATTTTTAGTGTTTGGCGCGTTCGGGAAACATTAGTAAATTTTTACTATGGGAATGCCACAGACTAGAAAAATCGTTATCAATACCTACACCATGAGACAGAGACTATATTATTATAGGTACACAATATTTTTTGTTGTTCTGTCAACCCACTACTAGGTATTTTGCTATTTTGTGCATTCCGGGAATATACATAGAGTCGGGCACATGTAGCATAGTAGTAATAGCAAGTTAGGTACAAAAATGATGAGTTGAGAAAAAACGAGACGAAAGAGTACGCCCGCGTACCGTCACTCTTAAGTTGCAGACGCAAGATAACGCTCTCTCTCCTTCCTGCCCTGCTCCCAATCATTTGGGGTCGGCGCAACATGTCCTCCTCCTCCATACTCCTCTGTCACACGTCATCTGTGGATTTACATCCATCTTCTTCATATCCTCTTTCACACAGTCCATCCATAGCAAGATAACGCTATGGTTACTTAATGTGTAACTAATGGGTATTGGACGTTCAAAAGTAATGCAGAAAATTGTGTCAAATAAACAAGATGTGACATTTCATTGGATGCAAGCGGAACAAGACCACGCGTTGTGTGTTCTATAACGAAGCCTATGTCCAACAGTGGACAGAGTAAGGCTGATGGATGGACACTATTTCCGAAAAAAATCTTCCTTTTTTGACTCCAAAATGAAATGAAAAATCGGAAAGTCTCCCCGTAATTAAATCTGTATTTACTTTTTCATTCCCTACTAAAACATCAGGACCGTTGAAACTATAAAAAGGTTTTATGATTCGGTAGGTAGGTGCCAATTGAACATCGGCACAGAAATACAGACTACATTTAAGGTTGTAATTAAAACAGGTTTGTTTTTATGGCTTGATGTAGACAGTTTATTTATTGGCATGACTAATTAGGTTTCTGGGTCGCCTGCAAATCAAAATAAAAATTGGTGATAACCCTAGCTATCGCTGGCCTAAGGTCAGACCGCCAATTGTGCTGTGCCTATAATTAGGGTTAATTCTCAATCGTTATAGCATACAATTATTTTTCTCAATCAATCAAGACTATATTAATATATAAGTAATTATAGTTTTTTAGAAATCTTAAATTATATAATTTCAATAATAGATTTTACGTGTGTTAGCGTTTTAGCTGTTATTAATAGTTTTGGAATGGTTTAATTGATTGGCAACATTAAGATAGAGATGATGGTGTCATGGTAAAGGTATACTTCACATTATGGTCTAAAATAAATAAATATTCTTGGACATTTTACACAACGTCTTCTCGGCCGGTCGGTCCCAAGCTAGGCTTATTATGCTTGTGTTATGGATATCAGAATATGGATAAACTACATAAACTACTTTTTTTTTGTAGATACATACTTGTAATACCTACATAGGAAACATCCAGACGCAGTACAACCCGAAAAAGCTCAAAAATACGAGACCACCTCAAAGCAAATGGTTTGATAACTGCAAACGTTGTTGAAATACAATTCTTCCGCATCCGTAAGTGTGTATGCGACATCAGACGATACGTACCGATGTTTTACCGCTAAAATGCGGTTCGCATGCTTACGGTAAACACATACCTACGTAACGGTTACAAGACGATTACGAGTTATGAGCGACGGTCACGCTACAGAACATAATAGTCTAATGAGCAATTACACTAAAAAGCAATATCTAACCTGCTATGATTCCGGTTTCTGAAAGATCGATTAAAATTGTACCAATTCTACGTGCACAACTAAACTAAACTAAAAATGAAAACAACTATGGCGTATTTTGATTAATTGGCTATTTTGTTGGGGACATTTTCATTAATTATAATCGTTTATATACAATAGTTAAAAATTGACACTTTCAATTTTCAGTATTAGCACAGATAATATAATAAAGAGATTATCTGGCAGATACCGCAAATTTGAAATGAAACCCTACCTACAGCGTAATAAACAAATTATGCTAGTAGCCAATCATCTCCTTGGTATATGTAGAGGCCCGTCGACTTTGAAAAGAAACTATAAAAGCAAAGTTGTTAAATCCTACTAATATTATAAAGGCGAAAGTTTGTAAGTATGGATGTATGTATGGATGTTTGTTACTCTTTCACGTAAAAACTACTGAATGGATTTGAATGAAACTTTACCACAATATAGCTTATACATCAGAATAACACATAGGCTACAAATTGGCTGGACCGATTTTGATGAAATTTTATTTTATACAGAATTGTATGGCAAAACAACGTTTGCCGGGGCAGCTAGTATCTAATAATATCGACAAATATTTACGCAATTCGATACTCATATATCCGCAACGCGTAAAAAATAACCATAAATGGTATTAAAGATATCACAATTTAATTAATGCTAATTTATTTTCAAAATTATTCTATTCTTCTATACTAATATTAAAAAGCTAAAGAGTTTGTTTGTTTGAACGCGCTACCTCAGGAACCGCTGGCCCGATTTAAAATAGTGTATTTATCATTATATATATCATTAAATATATTTTTTTTCTATATTTTATTTAATGGATTCTGTAATTGACGCTCATGAATCGAATCGAGATTTTTATCCATTCATTATATTTTTGTTAAGTTTAAAAGCTAAGTTTTTATCTATATAGTCTCAGTTACAATGTCTGTAACTTTTTGTTGATAAAATGCAAAACATGATAGTTATAATCTTTATTGTAAGTCTACTAACTTTGTCGCGCAGTTTCACTTGCTTTAAATTAACAGAATTGACACTAATTACTCAAATATCCATCATAACTGGAAAAGGGTAAGATTACTTTTTAAAAATCAAATACTATGTTCAACCAATATTAATCAATAGGAGAGAAATCGCTTTTAGCGATAAGGCCGCCCATTGTACAGTCTTGTATTTTATTATTAAGTTATATGCTTCTGTATGGTGTACAATTAAGAATAAAATAAATAAATAAATACTAAGTTCTTACTTTTGAAAAATAGTTCTAAAACTAAAAAATACGTGTTAATATCCTGAATATTTTTTCGTAATAATACAACAACAGTACATATGTCATACGCATGTTTAGAGATCAAACCTTAACAAATTATACAATTAAACCACTCTATCACTTAAAAAAACCACAACATAATCCGATGCGTAGTTTTGAAAATATAAGCTCAAATAGGGACATACATACAAAAATAAAATTATTTAATAAAATTATTGTTTTATAATATGTATAGAAGTCTAAAGTCTAAGTTTTTTATACATATTTGTTAAATAAAAACTTATAATAGATAGATATAAAAAATATGACAAGAACTTAAGAATACGCGTTTTATATGATAACTGGTTTTATAAACAAGTTGTGAGGTATGATAATTGATTTTAATAAAGCAAAATTAATTGCAATACGCCCCGTATAATATCTGTACTAATCCACACTAATATCATAAAGCTGAAGAGTTTGTTTGTTTTTAAGCACTAATCTCAGGAACTGCTGGTTCGAATTGAAAAATTCGTTTTATGTTGGATAGTCCATTTATCGAGACTATAGGCTATATAACATCACGCTGCGACCAATAGGAGCAAAACATTACTGAATAAAGTTGCGATAACGGGAAAAACTTACTTAGTTCCACGTGTCGCGGGTTAATATGTATTAGAAACTGAAGAGTTTGTTTGTTTGTTTCGTTTGTTTGAACGCACTAAACTCAGTATAGTACAATTATCAGCGTTGGATAGTGGGTATATAACATCACGTTGCCGCTAATAGGAGCGAAGCGTCAGTGAAAAATTTTGCCAATATGGGGAAAGTTATCCAGGTTTTTGTTGCGTGCGCTGCATTAGATGTATCATTTGTTTTCTAAGCTCCACGCGTACGACGTTGCGGGGAACACCTAGTTATAAATATATGTGTCACCAAACTTCAAAGTATCCTGAATGTAAGAGCCAGTTAATTCAGTGCTAAAAATTATAGCACAAACGTCTGGTCCATGGGCGTAGCTAGATAAGATGGTTTGGAAGTTAAATCGCCCTTCAAAATACCGTAAATTGTATCATCCAAATTTAGTCCTTTTTTGTGCTCTATAACTATCACCGTTCCATAGATACCTACAGCTTAGTGAAAGATGGACGGACTGCGAAGTCGCAGTAATAGGGTCTCGTTTTACCTTTTGGTATCGGAAACCTGATAAAAAAGATAAAAAAGAATATCATCAAATAAAACCACTTTTCACGGATTTTCCGACGTTTTGGAGACTTTTTAGTCAAAATAGTGACCATTTGACCAGTCCCGTGTGGTGACGGATTAAGAATACAAGTGTCACCACCCCATTTCCCAAGGGTGCTGTAAAAGTCAGCTAAGGGATATTGCACACAGATAACACCTTCTGTGAGAGACTGAAAACTCGAAAATAAACCCTGTGCCAATACGTCTGGTCAGCGTGGCGCAGTAGACCACAATCC
Organism: Orgyia antiqua; assembly: GCA_916999025.1. NCBI lineage: Eukaryota > Metazoa > Arthropoda > Insecta > Lepidoptera > Erebidae > Orgyia > Orgyia antiqua. The sequence goes on from OU779869.1 coordinate 21,032,219, forward strand.
CTCCCAAAGTGGAAGAGGCCCGTGCCCAACAGTGGGACGTAAATAGGCTGGAGAGAGAGAGAGAGTGACCATTTTGACTGAAAAGTGGTTTTATTTGAGTAAATGAGTCGTGCAAGTGTTGGAAAATAATAAAGAATATCATTTTATATCCTTGATCATAAACTCGGTAGTCATGATTATAATTGAGTGTTGTATTATGTGTTATATTGCAAGCTAATTTTATTTAATTGCATTAGACAAGTTTATTAGCCGCTAATGTACCACCTACATACATAACATGTATTTTTTACCGTAACATTTCAGTGTACAGCGGCTGTAATTTCTATTTCTATTAGCTTTGTAATTCTTTTAAATGAATTGTAACACTTTTATCTTAGCTAGTTCTTACTTATACGGCTTTTTTGTGACTAAATTAGGTATATTTTATCGTTAACAAGCTTTTGCCCGCGAACACGTGGAATTTAGAATATTTCCCCGTTTTTGCAAGATTTTTCACTAATGATTGGCACCTATTGGTCGCAGCGTGATGTTATATAGCCTATAGTCTTCTTCGATAAATGGAATATCCAACACAGAAAGAATTTTTTAATTCGAACCACTAGTTCCTGAGATTAGTGCCATCAAACAAACAAACAAACTCTTTAGTTTTATGATATTAGTATAGATAATATTATTTACTATCTGTTGCCAACAACATCGTGCGCGTAGAATTTAAAAAATTGGTCAAGTGCGAGTCGGACTCGCGCACGAAGGGTTCCGTACCATTATCTATGCAACATAAGGCAAATCATGTTTGTTGTATGGGAGCCCCCCTTAAATATTTATTTTATTTTATTTTTAGTATTTGTTGTTATAGCGGCAATAGAAATACATCATCTGTGAAAATTTCAACTGTCTAGCTATCACCGTTCTTGAGATACTGGGTACGGAACCCTAAAAATCATGTTTGTTGTATGGGAGCCCCCCTTAAATATTTATTTTATTTTATTTTTAGTATTTGTTGTTATAGCGGCAATAGAAATACATCATCTGTGAAAATTTCAACTCTCTAGCTATCACCGTTCTTGAGATACAGCCTGGTGACAGACGGACGGACGGACGGACGGACGGACGGACGGACGGACGGACGGACGGACGGACGGACGGACGGACGGACAGCGAAGTCTCAGTAATAGGGTCCCGTTTTTACCCTTTGGGTACGGAACCCTAAAAAGTGTTAAGCTGCAATCTATGTGCAAAATGCAACTGCAAAGAACTACAACTGCGAATCTAACATTACAAGCATGCTATATATAATTGCTAGGCTTGATTATTTTAGAAAATACTTAAGCGGAAATTAGATAACCTCGAATTGTAATATGATAATTTCAGATTACCTAATTTCCACAATGCTAAGTAATTTTAAGAACTATTATTCCATATTATAGTACGTATGTAATGTATTGGTGTAGTTATGTAAGTTGTAGTACGTAGTTATGAATGAGAACATAGTCGTCGGTACCGGCTATCCGCGAAGCACTTTCTAACATAGAAAGCGAGATTTAAACGTTACGAGAATGTGCAAATAATGCTTATAATGCATACATCACGGTTTACTATTACAAAGAGTAGGCAGATTTAACAACATTTCTTCATCTTCTTTCTTATCCTTACTTATTATAAAACAAAGTCGTTAATTTTGTATGTATGTCCCTATGTGAGTTTATATCTTTAAAACTACGCAACAGATTTTGTTGGAGTTGCTCTTTTAAAAAGTCAGAAGCTAGGCGTCTGTTCCAAACATGAATCCTATGCAGAAGAACAGACAAGAAACTCCATGGATTTATTTTTATTTTTATTGGGCAACTTGGTTTGAGTATTGCCATTTTCGGTAATTTTTTTATTTACAAATTTAGGGAATCGAATAAAGGATATAAAGGATTTTGAACGCATAAACAGGAAATACTTGTGGAAAGGTCATTTCTTTTTCATTGTCATTTATTTTAAATGAAATATTTATTTTTTACAACGAGGAACGACTTTATGAGCGATTGACAGATATACAAAGCAATTGTATTGTAAGAATGAACCTGTTACTTGTTACACTGCTAGCAGTTGAAAAACTCACGGGACAGTCAAAACCAGTTTTAACTGAACACATGGAAAGAAATTTATTGTATCTAACCTACTATGTTACTATTATGTGAGGAGTTTGAGGTCAAGGTAACGGTTATACACTTATCTCGCGCTCATTTCCTTCTCATAATTTATGTCTGATAATTGTGTCTGATGGATACTCAGAATATCCAGATGGTGTGTCTATGGCTACATCACCCAATAGGTTTAAAGTCATTTACATATATGTAACATTACATATTTGTGTCAAATGTCCATAAATATTTATTATTTTTATTATTATACTAGCTGATCCCACTACTCCGTTCGCGTGGAATTTTAGATCCCCATATATTTTGTCACCGTTTAAACCATCCCTGAACTTTCATTATTATTTCAAGACCAAAATCACCAAAATTGGGCGAGTCGTTCTCGAGTTTTAGCGAGACTAACGAACAGCAATTGATTTTTATTTAAAAGAAGACTATGCGTGTAATATGTATTTCTATGTGTCTATGATACAGGCTATACGTCATATGTAACATTTTTAGTCTATGAAGTATGATTTAGCCAGGCTAAAATTACGGGTCTTCAAGATTTTCTAGTAAATCTGTGGATAGATATACCAGTCTAGCTGCTGCCTGCAATTTCGTACGCGTGGAATTTAGAAAGTTTTGCCCATTTTTGCAACATTTTTCACTACAGCTTTGCTCTTATTGGTCGCAGCGTGATGTTATATAGGCAGGGCTGGGCAAAATACATGCTTTGTTGTAATTGAAATACAAATTACAAAATACTGCGTTTGCAAGTAATTCAAATACAAAATACTAATTACTTTTGAGTGGAGTAATTGAAATACAAATTACAAAATACAGTATTTTGGCTGTTTGTAATTGAAATACAAAATACAAATTACAAAATACATTTATACTATAATTTTTACCCAACTTTAAAAAACAGGAGGTTTTTTTTTAATGTTTGTTCACAAATAACTTTGACGTTTATCGATTTTAATGCTTCTTTTTTTGTTGGAAAGAAAATTTTTAAGAGGTGGTTCTATGATAGGGAAATTAGGATTTCGTGATGGCAGTCCAGGGAATTAGATGGCAACTTTCAAAAATCATAGGGCACTGTTTGAGGTCGGTTTTTTATTGTTAAAAGCTGTGATATGAAAGAGGATAAATTTTGTAATACATATTAATATTTATTATCTCTGAAAATATTCTCCGTGGTGAAGTAGGTATTAAGAATACAAACGTCAGCACCCCATCTTCCGCGAGCATGTGGCTCGCCAAGGCGGTCCGCCTAGACCTCGGGAGTGAGTTGAGGTGAGGCACCAACGGAGGACCTAACGTACCACCTCACCCAGCTCCTGGCTGTTTCGCCAAGTACCTGTGGGAGCTGGTTGGTATTGAGTTGGATCCCAAGTGCCGCAATTGTGGGAATGGGGCCGTGGACACGGGGGAGCACACCCTTGCCGTGTGCACGGCCTGGGACACCCAGCGTGTTCACCGTCGGCGTACTGGGCAAGGATTCGTCACCCTCAATGAACAATGTTGGGCTGCCGTCGCCTTCTTCGCCAGGGAGGTGATAGCGGCAAAGAAGGAGCCCTGCGGGAGCCTGGGCTCAAGTCCCGTTTGCAGTAATCACTTTTTCCACCACAATTTATTTTACTAAATATTTCGTGATTTTTAATAATAGACATTACAATTTTTCGGTATTATATTAAAATCGGAATTTCAAAATTCGGAATAAAAGTTTTTGGAATATTTCGGTGTTGTCGGGGTGGTGACATTTGTATTCTTAATCGGTCAACACACGGAGAACCAGCGTTAAAAACCACTATCCGTAAATATTACCAGCCTTTATCAGCATTACCTTCCACCAGTCAGTACTTTCATCAAAAGCTACAATGGTTCCAAAATATTTTTTTAGCTTGTTTAACTTACAGTAATATAGGTATTGATTTTACAATTAACTTCATCTCTGTATATCAATTTACTGTAGTTACCGCAAACAGCGCAAAAATATAAGCCCCTATGAGATTATCGATATGAGATTATGACGGGTCTCGTGGTCGAGTGGTTCAAATAGCGGACTGCCGATCAAGAGGTTACGGTTTCGATTCCCGCTTGGGACAATCATTTGTGTGATTTTTCTAATGGGGATTGTTCATAATTTTTAACCTACTGTTTTTATATTCTTTTCAGAAAATATAGACTATTTTAAGCAACTAATTTCAATATTATTGAAATATTTAATATACAGAATTTTTAAAAAATTCTTGAAGATATTACTTTAAATGTTGTGACGTCATCGTCTTACGCAATCTGTGTATAGACTTTTCTTGATAGACTTAATACAGATTGCACTTTATCTTTTCAAAGTTGACAAGTTGATATAATAGACCAATTTCAATTCCACTTTAGAGTAGTATATCCCTAAAAACGCCTTAATATTTGAAGTCCTTCATTTCAAGGGCAAATAGAGATCAGATGCTTTTTTGGAAAAATAATCGTTAATATAGCAAATTTTCCGAAAAAAACTAATGGATCATGATCAGAAACTCTATTCCCCGAAATGGTTTTCGAATTAAGGTTTTAAAAAAAAATATGAACAATGCCCATTGTCATACAAATGTTTTATGTTTGTACTGCGTCTGGGTGTTTCTATGTATTATAAGTATGTATTTACAAAAGAAAAGTAGTACATATATGTATTCTATCCGTATTCTGGTACCCATCACACAAGCATATAAGCTTAGCTTGGGACCAGAGGTCGTTGTGTGAAATGTCCATGAATATTTATTATTTATTTATTATCGTATTTGTGGCAAACGATCATTTTCGGCACCGACTTTAAACTAATGTTGGTAAAGAAAAATTTTATGGGCCACCGCTACCTCATTGACACTTTGCGTTTTGTTAACCAATTTTGGCGTACAGCTTATTTAACGGGTACAGTGATGCAGCTCCAATAGCTACTTTGGCTACATAAAGTGACGGCTGTACTTAAATGTATTTTAAAAATGTATTTTGAAGCCTCAAGTAATTGAAATACTAATTACAAATTACTTCGACGTCTGGTAATTGAAATACAAATTACAAATTACATTTTGAGGCAGTAATTGAAATACAATTACAAAATACGTAATTGTATTTCAATTACGTATTTCAATTACATGTATTTGAAATACTGCCCAACCCTGTATATAGGTTATAGCCTTCCTCGATAAATGGACTATCCACCATTGAAAGAATTTTTCAAATCGAACCAGTAGCTCCTGAGATTAGCGCGTTACATCAAGAAAACAACTAGAGCTTTATAATATCAGTATAGATGATTCGGCTTTCTGGCTTATGGTCGTTTTCAATACTTTATCTATTCACAATTATTGCTGTTATAAAATCTAAATAATAACTAATTTTTGAATAACCTAATGACGGGTAGCATTTCTTATTGAATCATGGCCTGCAAATAGATAGGTAATCTATAATACATGGAAGTCGTAGATTAGTTATTGAAAACAGTTATTGCCTGAGTAGTCCCGAACCCGCGACCTCATGAACGGCAGTTCGTTACCTGAACCAATAGAGGACGAGCCCCGTCAAAAAATAAGTGTTTATTAAGAAGTTATTAAAAGGTGTAAGATGTTAACTGCATGTGTTTTTGCTAATTAATTGGTGCTGCTATCCGAATTATTAAAACTTAGCGACCGTATATTTGGGTGACTTTCTTTTTATAATTATATTATTTTAAATTGACCTTAATCTTATTGCGCATGCGAAGTTGTTTGCAGCATTCATGAATTTCAGATAGCAACGTTAAAATATTATGATTTTTATGTAGATAGCCCAAACGTGATACGAATACTTATATAAGCTTTTAATTTGATAAACTCTTTACACTTTTAAGTTAATAAAAGTAGTTTTTTGGCTTATAATTAGCTGTTGTTTGTATTCAGGAGGGTTTAGCGTTATAATTTGTTAAGATTTTGTGTATATTCGGTGATAAAATTATTGCTGCGAAAGTCGGAAAAAATCAATACGTGCGAGAATTTTCATCGACATCAATGTCTCGTGTATTTGCGATATAAAAATATGTAATAGATATACTTCTTAGCTATAGATATTAAGCTATACATCATCGCGGACCTTGGTAAAATTCTATCATGTCTATCTTTTAAAAAAACTGTAACCAATCCCATACTAACTTTGGTCAGAACAAGGAAAGCTTGCGGAGTTAGCTAGTAGGTAGGTACTACTATAATACGGCTATATATAATATGGTTGTTGGGTACAACCGAGACCAATAAAGAAAAACATGGGTAAAGAAACGCGAGGAAATATCGCAAATGTACCAATTCTACACGCACAACTAAAATTACTAAAAATGATGAAATTGAAAGTGTCAATAGAACAATTTGGCAATGTTAACTGAACTTTCTTATTATTGAAACTGTGCGTTATAGTCTAACGATTTTAATTAATACGAATGCTCCTTCGCTAGTGAGGTGATGGTGGCAAAGAGGGAGGCCCTGCGAGAGCGCGAGCACTCGGGCGATACTTTGCCCCCCCGTAGGGCCCCGGGTAGAGGACGACACACGCGGCAGTTTGGCCTCTCTCCTCGTGTTCTGGGGAGAGGCGTCGGACTGACGGGGGCTAGGGCCCGCCCCGTCACAGTGAGCCCCCACCGATAGGGGCCACTCCTGGTCTGTTCATGGTAATACCTGAGTGACTACCATGGCTCGGCAAAGGGGCGAAGAGGAACACCGTGGGGTTTAGTGGGTAGTCCGGGTCCCTTTCTAACCCGGGAGTCCCACACAATGTGCGTAAATGCATTATCCAAGTAAAAAAAAAATACAACGAACTAGCAACTAATAGATATATTGACAGTATCAATTTTTATTTTTTAGTTAAGTTTAGTTGTGCATATAGATTTGGTACCATTATCAACCATGAAAACGAATGAAATTGCTGGTTAACATTAGCCAGTTGCCTCATAAATACACCGAGTTCGTCATCACAACATTCATTTTGATGATATTGTTCTGAAACTGACAGTAATCATTATTTTAACTATTAATTCTTATGAAACTTCATAAATCTGTGAACATTTATCTACATTATTATATTCAAGTATTCTATTGCTTGTTTTTTGTGTGTTTAAACCATTACAACCCATAAAATTAATGTTTACGCTCGTTATATTAACCAACTACTGAGAAATATTTTTTTAAAGCAATTTTTTCTATAGCGCGTTTCAACATACATAATTTGTTGTTTTTAAAGGACGTCTAATGTCCTTGTGGTGACAAATTAAGACAAGTGTCGCCACCCTATTTCTTTCCACGGATGTTGTAAGAGTCAACTGAGGGAGAATAAGCAGTTAACGTCTACAGTGAGAGATGGAAAACTCGAAACTAAACCCGATCAGCGCGGCACAGTAGACTATAATCCCTGCCAAAGTGGAGGAAGCCCGTGCCCAACAGTGGGACGTCAATGGGCTGGAGAGGAGGAGAAGAGAGGACGTCCATAAATTAAGCAGTATGCTTTTGAGCACTTTCGATATTGTTTCAGAGTATTGTTATCAACGTTATTTGTAGTTTTATTACACTTATACACTAGCTGACCTGGCAAACGTTGTTTTGCCATAAAAATGTAAGTGCGGGGGGGGGGGAGGCGTTTTGAAAAATAGATGTTGTCCGATTCTCAGACCTACTGAATATGCATGTAAAATTTTGTAAAAATCGGTAAAGTCGTTTCGGAGGAGTACGGTAAGTAACATTGTGACATGGAAATTTTATACATTAGAAGAAGACTAGCTGACCCGGCAAACGTTGTTTTGCCATACTAAAAAAAAGTTTGAAAAATAGATGTTGGCCGATTCTCAGACCTACTGAATACGCATGTAAAATTTCATATAAATCGGTGAAGCCGTTTCGGAGGAGTACGGTAACTAACACTGTGACACGTGAATTTTATATATAAGACTAGCTGATCCGGCAAACGTTGTTTTGCCATACTAAAAAAAAAAGTTTGAAAATAGATGTTGGCCGATTCTCAGACCTACTGAATATGTATGTAAAATTTGAGAAGAATCGGTGAAGCCGTTTCGGAGGAGTACGGTAACTAACACTGTGACACGTGAATTTTATATATTAGATTTTACTTATATTTTATCTATTAAACACAATTTTGCTTTTCTAATTAGATATGGATTAATAAAGAAATAAGTAAACTAACATACCAATATAACAAAATAAGTAAACTACAATAGATATATTTTAGATTCCTCCCCTTTTTTGTTAGGGTTCCGTACCCAAAGGGTAAAAACGGGACCCTATTACTGAGACTTCGCTGTCCGTCCGTCCGTCCGTCCGTCCGTCTGTCACCAGGCTGTATCTCAAGAACGGTGATAGCTAGACAGTTGAAATTTTCACAGATGATGTATTTCTATTGCCGCTATAACAACAAATACTAAAAATAAAATAAAATAAAGATTTAAGGGGGGCTCCCATACAACAAACATGATTTTTTTACCGTTTCTTGCTCGATACTAATAACGTTGCCTTATGTTGCATAGATAATGGTACGGAACCCTTCGTGCGCGAGTCCGACTCGCACTTGACCTGAAAACTGACTTGACTTGAAAATTTTTTGTAACCCTGTTTTATGTTTTGTAAATAATATTGTAAATACTACTGATGAATAAAGTTATCAAAGTTAAAAAAAAAACTACAATAGCCATTTTGATTGATCTTTCAAAATTTAATTAGGGTCAATTTTTTGGCGTTTCAACTTTTGTAATTATATATCTAGTTCATTAATTAATTACTCCGACCTTTCGATATGGTATACAAAAAAAAATTTTATGAAATGGTGTGAAATATTTTTATGAATATTTATTTATATTTACTTATCTATTAAACTCAATCGATTTTCATTTTACCAATATTTATCTATGTTTCTATGTATTATAAGTATGTATTTACAAAAGAAAAGTAGTATATGTAGTCTATCCGTATCGGGTTCCCATAATACAAGCATAGAAATGTAGCTTACTTTGGGACCAGAGGACCTTGTGTGAAATGTCCTGAATATTTATTTATTTATTTATTTATTGTAGAGGTATTTGTTTCAGTTATTGTTTAAAGCAATTATTTCACACGTATATTACCAAATTTCACCTAATTATACCACCTAGTTAACCAAATCCATGATATAAGTAGTAGAACTGCTTTGTACACGCACTGTTTAACACGATGTAATACCACCAGGTGATGTTGCGCCAACGTTCAGGATACAATCGTGTAATTACTGGTTCATTGCGTTGTATTTCATTATTATTTACTAGCGAATCTCGTAATTTTGAAAATTTTCCCCGTATTTGTAACATTTTTCACTACTGCTTCACTCCTATTGATCGCAGCGTGATGTTATATAAACTAAAACCATCCTCGATAAACCTACTATCTGACACTGAAAGAATTTTTAAAATCGGACCGGGGGTTCTTAGATTAGCGCGATTTATAATATGATTTTAATCGTAACAACTACGAATTATAGACACAGTACAAACATTTGTATGACTATTATTTATAAATATCACACAAATGATTATCCCGAGCGGGAATCGAATCTTCGACGGTAGTCGTTAAATGAACCACTCGACCAGTACAGTAATATTTGTATTCGCAATCTGTCATCAGTATCACACGAACGATGGAGAAACTACGAGACAAACCGCTACTATGCTTCAACAAACACACGTCTTTGATTAAAATTATTGTATTTTAATAATATTGTTTTGTTACAGAGAACACAGGTGTGTGTCACAATGTCAGCGACTAAGTTCCTTCACCCGTTTCTTCGTGGACTCAATCCTATACCTGAGGGTCACGAAGAAGAAATACAACAAGTTAGAGAATGGTGAGTGCATCAAAAACTTGTCTTTTTGAGGAATTGTCTTCAAGTATTTTGTTCTGTCTGTGTGGTGACGGATTAAGAATACGAGTGTTACCACCCTATTTCCTTCCCAGCGTGCTGTAAAAGCCACCTGGCATATTAGGTACGTAGATAACATCGTCTGTAAGAGACGGAAATCAAGAAAATAATCCCCATTTCAACACGCATGGGCAGCGCGGCATAGTTAACCATAATCCCTTCCAAAATAGAGGAGGCATGGTCCGTTCTCAGCAGTGGGAGGTTAATGGGCTGGGGAGAGAGCGAGCGAGAGATTTTTTATATCTTTTTTCATACAAAACAAGTCGTTACTTATGTGAACTTATAATAATATCTTTAAAACTACGCAACAGATTTTGATGTTGACGTTTTTTGTAAGATAGAGTAGTTCAAGAGGAAGTTTTATTTTATTATTTGTTAGGGTTTTGGTGCAAATTTGAGGAGAGAAGCTACTATAAACGTGGAAGAAATCGCGTCATTAGCTAGTTTCTTATAATATAAGACCTTGCTTTATGAGCCTTTATTTCATGAATGAGTAGGAAAGGAGAAGTCCTGTCTTATTATATCTTGTTGGAGCTACGCCAGGAATTTCAAATTACCACATATAGACGTAATATATAGCCTATAGCCGTCTCGACCGTGTGGTGACGGATTAAGAATACAAGTGTCATCACCCCATCTCTTCCCAAGGGTGCTGTAAAAGCCAGCTAAGGGATATTGCACACAGATAACATCCGCTGTGAGAGACGGAAAACTCGAAAATAAACCCTGTGCCAACACGCCTGGCCAGCGCGACATAGTAGACCATCCCAAAGTGGAGGGCTGGAGAGAGAGCCGTCTGGCGACCGTAATTTCCAATTAGTAAAAAAGATTTTAGTATAGGATTACTTTTGGACATATACAAAAATTAAAATTTTACCTCTTTGTTAACACGCTTTTTTTAGATCATTATTAATTTATATTATCAACCATCTAGCTTAGTATTAATTTATAAATTTATAATTATGTATATAAATATTCATGGACATTTCACACAACGTCCTCTGGTCCCAAGCTAAGCTTATATGCCTGTGTTATGGGCACCAAAATACGGATAGAATACATATACTACTTTTCTTTTGTAAATACATACTTATAATGTATAGAAACACCCAGACGCAGTACAAACATTTGTATGACAATTGGAAAATTCACACAAATGATTGTCCCGAGCGGGAATCGAACCCGCGACGTCTTGATCGGCAGTCCGTTACATGAACCGCGAGGCGCGTGATTTATGTAACGGAATGTTTGAGAGTGATTTTCACCCACTTCCATTAGTCGGATACTGATCTGAAATTTCGCTTTTGTACTTATATAAGGTATGTTAGATATACAAAAGGCGGTCTTATCACAAATATTTATTATAAAATCACTTACAGACAACCATGAGATCGTATTGATTTAATGTAAGAGAAATTATTAAAATTATTAAGTACCTAATAATTAAACGCAGTACTACCTGACCATTAATTTATACATAAACGTAAATTGATAATGTTCAATTACAAAGCCCGATAAATATAAAATGTAGAGATGCATTTAACGACATTTTTATTATTTTTCTCAATTTAATATTGTAATTGAATGGTTGTTTTGCGTCACTTAAAATCACTTAATAACTTTGTAATAATTTTTTTTTTTTTAAATATTTATTGTTCTTTTTACGTCATAATTATATATTTTATTTAATATAGTTTGTTATTTATTATTTCAAGTCTATAATAAAACAGGCTTTTTATTCATTCTGTGTGGTGATGGATTAAAAATACAAGTGTCACCACCCCATCTTCTCCCAAGGGTGCTGTTAGCTAAGGGATATTGCACACAGATAGAATCTTCTGTGACGGACAGGGGCGTGCGCTCCATAAAGGCAGAAAAGCAGTGCTTTACTTGCCATTCACAGATATTTAATAAAACGTTCGTATGTTTTAGATGACTTTATTCATTTATTTACTATTAATTAAAGAAAATATTATAACTTAAAAACGCCTAATAATTCATAAATAGCAGCAATATGTGCTTGCAAATTGGTGCTTTTTGCCAGGCGTTTGGCGAAGGAATAATATTGGTCAGACGGACGAAAGTAAGCCCGACACTTGCCATGAGTTCATATGTGTGTAGAAATTTTGGTGTCCGTGCACAGTTTACAGGCGCACACAGGCTTGCATATTGAAGACGCTTCGCACCGTATCTCCTGCCGCATGCTTTGGCGATCGGATGTTTCCGCGAGTATTCGGCGTTGGTTCGTTGCCTATAATACGAATAAAAATAATTGTTGTAAAAGTCTAATAAATCACGTATGCACACTATGCATTTTGTTTAGTAAGGTTTTATCTATTTAAATAGCAGAAATATTTTGGTTCAACGGAGGCCATTTTTTTTTCATGTGATTCATTGAACTGTTTAATATTGAGTTTCTATAATTTAATAATTGTATGGATTTTCGTTTGTGGATTTTAAAATGTTATTTGATTGTGAAATGTTAGTTGATAGTGTGTGTTTGTTAAAAATTAAAAATAACAAGTTCTCACAATTGTCATTCAGTGAAAAGATTCAAATTGTGTCTAAAGGACAACTAAGCCAGCAAAAAGGTAGGTAATGTAACTCGAACATTTCATGTTAAAAGTTATGAAACATATGTACATACGTACATGTACGTATGTATGTACGTACGTAGTTATTGTTTAGTAATTCTAGTACAGTGTGGACTGATTCGGGATATTCAGATTTAAATTTGTTCTGTTGGCATGGTTTCCGACTTAGAGATCCGTCGCGTGGCTATGCTAAAAATCTATAAAAGAAAAAGTTTTTGTGACTGAGTACTGCTCCGCATACCCAATGTCATATTCCTGTGCACACCACTGGTGACGGAAGACGGAAAGCTCGAAAAAACCCTGTGCCAACACGCCTGGTCAGCGCGGCACAGTAGACCATAATCCCTCCCAAAGTGGAGGAGGCCCGTGCCCAACAGTGGGACGTAAATGGGCTGGAGAAAAAGAAGAGGAAGTTTGTAATCTTGTCATCAATCAAATATTTTTCAAGTTATTTTACTTATACCAAAGTGTAACTTTGAAGCCAAGATTATAAATAAAATGAAAAGGAACATAATATGCATTTTGATTTCACCAAGAATGGCAAAATCTCAAACCATAACAACATTGTCATCTTCGGTTCCTTTAGGGTTTTTAAACAAAAAAGAATATTTAAAAAAAGCCCTTGCAAAAGAAATGATTAATTTTACTTTTTTAAAAGAATTATATATTTTATGAGTTAAAGTATTATAAGCTTAGCTTGGAACCAGAGGTCGGTGGGTGAAATTTGCAAGAATATTTATGTATCCATCCATCCGTCCACTGGTGGTGCAGTCCATATTTATGTATGACTGTAATTATTATAAGATTTATATTTGTGCCTATTCTACGTGCACAACTAAACTTAACTAAAAAATGAAAACAACCATTGCTGTTTTTAGTTATTTTTCTATCTTTGTACTAAAGTAATTTATTGATTTTGCAATTGACATGCTATGCTTTACTTAACAAATCAAATTATGGTGGAAAAAATGTGTTTGCGCTTGCCCGCTTGCGGCAGTCATTTTTTCCACCATAATTTGATTTGTTAAATTTATATTAATTAAAAACTTTAGTCTATAACAAAACAGTTTTTTAACAAGAAACTTAGGTCAAAATTTCCGAATTGTGTTATCGACACTATTAGAATTCATTTTAACACGCTTTTATAAGTTTGGTATGTATCTATCAATGTATTAATCTGTGTAATGGAATCTTTGAAAGCGATTTTCAGCCACTTGCAGTAGACGGATTGATCTGAAATTTTGCACACCTAACAAGGACCGATGACAATGCAATAATTTAATAGAATAATCCCAATTCCTTGATCAGAATTACTAGAATAGCATGTTGAAGTATCACCATGACCACACTTGTATTTTTAATTATACACGTAATAGTTTAATTGTATATGAGTAGCCTCACCAAGATTATTGTGTTTCTACGTATGCCTTTCATATATAATCAGATAATTTCACATAAAACGGTTTGTTTATAGAATCAGGTAAAATATCAATTGTTTACTTGTGTTTACTACGATTGTGACAACAGAAACTATAAACGTTTTGTAAGTAGGTAGCATAGAATTGAGTATTGATGACAATGCAATCATTTAAAAAATATTCAGGATATTTAAGCGTGTTTTTTAGTTTTTAAACTAAGTAGATTATTATTTTAGTTAAGTTTAGTTAAGTTGTGCGCGTAGTATTGGTACCAATGTAAGTTGTTAACAAAATGTGTGCAATAATCCATGTTGAATAACTCTTTAATTTTATATACTTTGTTAACCAACTTCACTAAAAATACTTATTACAATATTAATAAGTATCAATGGTGTTAATTTTCAAATGTATTAATTGGACGTAAAATATTTATGTTATATGTGATACGTAAATTATACACAATTGTATTTACTTTCACAAGTTAATTAAAATTACTTGCATTTTATTCTATAGTGTGGCAACAGGCTTCCTAGTGCAGCTGGTTGTAGTTTCTTATTGCAAAATGCTTGAAAGATACGCTGTTTATTAGCGCCGTACGTACCTATCTATCTATTAATTTATCCTAGTGGCATATTGACGGGCCTCGTGGTGTAGTGGTTCTGGTAACGGACTGCCGATCAAGAGGTCGCGGGTTCGATTCCCGCTCGGGACAATCATTTGTGTGATTTTTCTAATTGTCATACAAATGTTTGTACTGCGTCTGGGTGTTCCTATGTATTATAAGTATGTATTTACAAAAAAAAAGTAGTATATGTATTCTATCCGTATTCTGGTACCCATAACACAAGCATATAAGCTTAGCTTGGGACCAGAGGACGTTGTGTGAAATGTCCATGAATATTTATTTTATTTATTTATTTATTTGGTCGTGATTTTCATCTCCTTCCAATGGTCGGCTTAATTTTAATTTTGCATGCATATTAAGGACCGACAACAACGCAACGTTTAAAAAAAAATGCTGATTTAATCTTTTATTTTTTAATTTTTGAATTGATATGTTTTACTAAGTAAATTTATTTTTCAATTATTTTAACTGCATGAATTAGCTTGGATGTTGTCATAATTTCCATGTAAACTACTTACGCCTTTAGGGTCATAACAGACAAGATTTTAGTTAAAAACAGTCAGTTGTTCTGCACTAATAAACTTAGTATAATTATTTTCACCATTACCATAACAGTTAACGAAATTACATCATATTTAAGAGAATTCTTAACCGTATAAAGAAAACAATAAATTAATTTAGTGTTATAAAATTACACAGTTGATAGCAATCAATTCACAATCGACTAAATAACTAGGCTGTATACAAGCGTGGCAATGCCCCAGACTTTTTTTTTATGATTATGCGGTTTTGCAATGGCGACATTGGCGGCCTAATTCACCTGCGAGTCAATCGTTCACGACTTTTTTTCTTCATTGGTTTGTTATTGTTATGAAATTCTAAAGCATTGCGTGTGTTTGATTTACAAATTAGCAATTCCTTGCTGCTTGTCCCTCCAGCGGTGCCAAATTGACTACCGGTACATCGAAGCGTTTAAGTGTTTGTATAGAAACGCCACCATTTCAGTCCGAATCCAGGATAGGAGCACAAGACCAATTCCACTGCAGAAGGGTGTCAGACAGGGGGATGTAATTTCCCCAAAACTGTTCACCGCTGCATTGGAAGACGTCTTCAAGCTCTTCAATTGGGCCGGACTCGGCAACAACATCAACGACGAATACATCACTTCACCTTCGATTTGCAGACGATGGTCATGGCAGAATCCCTGGAGGACCTTGGCACAATGCTCAACGACCTCAGCAGTGTCTCCCAACGGGTTGGTTTGAGGATGAACATGGATAAAACCAATGTCATGTTCAATTTCCATGTCACTCCAGCACCAGTGTCTGTTGAGATTGCGATTCTCAAAATTGTCGATAATTATGTCTACCTAGGACAAACAGTCCAGCTGGACAAATTCAACTTCGAGAAAGAGGTCAATCGATGAATCCATCTCGGCAGGGCAGCGTTCGGGAAGCTTGTGCGGCCCCCAACAATGTGGACTGACGATATCGTCAAATACGCCAGGGGCCGCTGGATGCAGTTAGCGCCTATGTCCAGCAGTGGACTGAGAAAGGTTGATGGATAGATGGAATTGCTTGATACTTTTGAAGAGCATATTTGTTTAATGATTGCTTGAAAATTGTTACTTAAGAAAGTCAATACAGTGGAGTTCCGGTAATTCGGACCCTGGCTTATCCGGCGCACCCTGTAATCCGACATGGTCTATTATTTATTACTGAATATTAATTTTGTAATAAAACGTAAGCTCTCTATTTTGCTGTTCAATTTACTAAATTTGACATTCATAATGAAGTATGATTTGTACTTCAGAGTACATATATGTATGTTCATATGTATATATGTACATAATATGTATAAAGAATCTTATCATTAGATCTGTAATTTGTCAGATTACAAGGTACTCTTTTGTATAAAAATTCGGACTATAAGGGGTCTTAGGCAGTGCTCTATAATCCGACAAATTCAATAGTTCGACACTGCCCTGCAAAGTGTTTGTCAGACTACCGGGACTCCACTGTAAATATCATTTTGATGCCAAGTCCACAGGCTACGTCTATTCGTCTTTCTGTTTACGGCTGGCAATAACGCTCTCAAAATGATGCCATAATGCCACAAAACGTGATCCTGTGGCCTGACTTTTATACTCTGACGATTAATTTTTAAATAAAAACTTACTTTAACTCATTTTTTTTCTAAAATAACTAGACACGTACTTCCAGATTGCCCTAAACCCGACAAAATTATCCGTCTCGGAAAATATAAATCAGACCGCATTCGTCCAATTAAAGTCTGTTTTTCCACGACAGACACAGTTAAGGCCATATTACGCAATAGAAATAATTTAAAGGAAGAATCCATTAAAATTTATTCCGATCAAACTCCATACCAGCGTAAATATTTGCAAAATTTAAAGGAAGAACTGCACACACGCTCTGCGAACGGAGAAAAGAATCTCATTATCAAATTTATTAAAGGGATACCAAAAATCATAGTATCCGAGGCAAATCCATCAACACCTTCAACCAATACTGCAAAAAACTAAGTCTTTGTCGAGAGAAAATAATATACCAAACGACTGCTGATTACAATACTATTGCTCATACTAAGAAATCTTTGAAATTCTTTTATGCCAATGCTCGAAGTATTGTTAAACCAGGGAAGTTCGATGAACTGAACTGTATTTTTAATTCATTTCCAACAAACTTACACGTAATTATACTTTCGGAGACCTGGATCAAAAGTGAAGACGAGGTCAGAAAACTCCAAATTCCATGTTATACACACTATTGTAACTATAGACAGAATAAAAGAGGAGGCGGAGTTTCAATATTTGTGCACAATGATCTAAGTCACAGTCACGTCGAGGACTATTGTATACAAGATATTCATTACCTCTGGATTTACGTGAAAAAGTTCTCTTTAAATGTGGGAGTCGTATATAAACCCGATAAAATGAATATGAATTGCTTTCTTGAGATATATTCGCAACAATTGCAGACAAAAAGAAGAGGAATAGTATTTGGCGATTATAATATTGACCTACTAAAACCAGACAAAACAACACGCAATTACAGAGATACATTAAAAGAAAGCAGCTACAAAATTCTAAATAAAATTAATGACAAGTATTGCACACGACAATCAACTAACACTAAAACCATTATCGATCACGTTTCTTCCGATTTAGGTGAAAACAATTTTAATTTTACCTTGATCGATTCCCCAATGTCAGATCATCGACAAATATATTTAGAAATCGAACAATATCAACCACCTCCAATTACAAAAGCCGAATATACAGCCGTAGATTACACCAAATTATATAAGTGTCTGGAGGATTTCCCGACACGTGAACGGGAAACAAGTTATGAGAGTCTGGCTGGTAAATTGATGCAATGTTTAAACAAGTGTAGAAATACTAAAATTAAAGTCTTAAACCCCCCAAGAAGTGACTGGATCAATAAAGAAATCATCCATGACATTAATAAACGGAATATCTTATGGCAAAAATACAAATCAAATTTTACAGATATGACTTTAAAAACAGACTATAAAAAGGCAAAATCTAAGGTAACCCTTAATATACAAAATACTAAAAACGAGTATTACACAAAGTGTTTTAAAGACAATATGTCTAAGCCGCAAAAAATGTGGTCCTTAATAAATGATCTTTCCAAAAATAAGGTTAAGCATAGTACTGGCCCAGATAAACTTCAAACAGAAACTGGCATTATCACAGATCCAAAGACAATTTGCGAATATTTTAACTCTTACTTCTCAACTATTGGTTCAACCTTGGCGAAGTCCATCATTAATGATCAGAAAGGAAACTTAGCTGAAACAGAAGACAAAGGAGAAGACTTACTTGCCCTTGAATTTATAGCACCAGCAACCACGGATGAAATCGTAAAGTTAATTGACAACTTAGACTCTAATACTGCTTCTGGCATTGATGGCATTAGCACAAAATCTATAAAATGTGTTGGTAAATTGATTTCAGTTGAACTAACCGAATGTATAAATTTTTGTCTTGATGAAGGATCTTTTCCTGATGACTTAAAAATCGCTAAAATTACACCAATACATAAATCCGGCTGTAAATCCGATCCAAACAATTATCGTCCAATATCTGTGCTCCCAATCATCTCAAAAATTTTCGAAAAAATTATATATAATCGCCTAGAAACATTTCTTAAAACAAAAAACTTTTTTTTATAAAAAGCAATATGGTTTTAGACAACGATCTAACACACTTTCGGCAACAATTGACCTCGTGACAAAAATCAAAAATAAAATCGATCAAAAGCAGGTAGTATTAGGTATTTTTATCGATCTCAAAAAAGCTTTTGACACAATTAGTCCGGATATATTGTTGCAAAAGTTATCTCTCATAGGTGTAGCAGGGAAGGCTCTAGAAATTTTTAAATCATACCTTCAAAATAGAAAGCAAATCGTAAAAATAGGCCAACATCAAAGCAGTGCAAATCTTGTTTCATTTGGTATTCCTCAAGGCTCAATTTTGGGACCTCTGTTGTTCCTAATTTATATCAATAATATATCCCAAATTGGTCTTAAAGGAGACATATCACTTTACGCAGACGACACTAGTCTTTTTTATTATGGACGATCAATCGAAGCCTTAATAACTCAAGCTCAAAATGATTTAAATCTTCTTAATGACTGGTTCCAAAGAAACTTACTAACTATTAACACCGCGAAAACTAGTTACGTCATATTTGCAGCAAAAAATAAAAAAGTTAATTATAATATAGAAATTAAGGTCAATAATCAGGTTATTACTCGAAAAACTAAAGAGAAGTATCTAGGTCTGATTCTAGACAATTACTTAAATTGGAAGCCACATATAGAAAAAATTAAGTCAAAATTAATTGCACTTTCAGGATCACTCCGAGGTATAACAAAGTGTCTGCCTAGAGAAGTTCGATATATTATCTATAACTCGCTAGTTAAGCCTCACATAGACTATTTAATCGAAATCTGGGGTAGCGCAGCTAAAACAAATTTGGAACCAATTAGAAGAGCACAAAATAGATTAATAAAAATCTTATTTAACTACAAATATAGAACGTCAACACAAAAAATATATAAAGATACAAAAATATTGAATATTCCGCAGATGTATATGTACTCCACATGTATTCTTATACGCAAAATTTTAAATAAAGATATTCATACCACCTTAACGTTAAAAAAATGTAATCCACAAAGAATTAAATTAAGAAAAGCAAATTATTTAGTAGTAAGACCACCAAGAACAAATTACGGCAAAAAGAATATTGAATTTGAAGGGGTCAATATTTATAACAAATTACCAAATTATATAAAAGAGGAAAAAAGTATGTCTCTATTTAAAAAAAATCTAAAAGAATATATAATAAACAATTAGTAATCTTTATAGATATTTATGTATTTAATTATTTATTTATGTAAATGTATGTATAGTGTGTATGTGTAGATTGTGTATTGTATAAAATTATAAACATATAAAAGTACCACATAAAATATTATACTTAGTTAAATAATTCCTAATAAGTGTGTGCAGTGTTGTTAATGCCACATCTAGTTAACAGTCTTTACTACATCCGTGTTTGCGGCGGTGTTTTTAAACAACTACCCACTTTGCAATTCTGTAACGCTCATAAAAATATAATTTTGTAAAACTTAGTTTCTCAGTAAGTGAATTGTAAATTTTTTTATGAGAAAATAAAGATCTTAAACCATAACTCATTTTTCTCAATCTGGGATCTAATCTATCTAAATTCTAAACTAGTGAAGCTAAGTAAGACAAGTATTTCTGGATTATAGCAGATGCATAGCATGGGGGTAGGCATGGGAAAATAGGCGTGATTTTATTATGATGATGATGACGACTGGATCTAATCAGATACGTATTACAAGGCGTAGGCCATACCATTGTGCCGTCGGAGTTTCGTCGAGAGTCGTTTCACTAAACGGCGAATGTTAGTTGTTAGTTGATAAATAAATACATCTCAAGTATGCAAGTAGCAAAACTTATAATGCTAAAACTAGATTTGCACAAAAATCTCACATTTTCTTAGGACTTAAATTGTATAATAAGTTAAACAAAGAATTAGATATATTTACTATGCAAAAAAATGAATGTAAGCGAAAGATAACAGAATGGTCATTGAATTAAATTATCAAGAAACGGAACTGCTACTTGAGATAAGCAAATAAACCTAACACAAACAAAGCACGCCCATGTATACATGTACAAACACACGCACGCGCGCACAAACACGCACGTACATACACACACACACACACACCACACATACACACACACACACATGCGCACACAAACACACATATTCATAGCATTACTATTACAAATTTATGTGGTGGGATCCTGGTGTCCTGAAATACAGGCCGCGGCTTAGTTTAGGCACCAGTCTCCCACAAATTAAACGGCAAATGTTTTAATGTTAATGTTAAATGTAAATATTGTCCTTGTATTGTAACTGTTTTATTTGTGGAAGAAATAAATGATTTATATTATTATTATTCTGGATCAATTAAGCTCGGCAAAACGAAGACAAGCACAAACTTTTATAAAGATTTATCGCAATGATAATTTTTCTTTTTTTAATTCCAGGCTAAAAACTCAGCCTCATCTGCCACACATATCGGATGAGTACATATTCCTGTTCCTTTATTCGAACTTCTTCAAAGTGCCTGGAACAAAAGAAACTATTGAATATTACTTCACACTGCGTGCTGGTAACGGAGCTGACATCTTCTCAAACAGAGACCCGCTTGCACCGAAAAATAAAGCCATTTTGGATATTACGTAAGTTATTATTTCTTAATTGTTGGTTACAACACTGCCTCGCATCGAAAGGCAGCTGGGCGCACTCCGACGAGATTGGCAACAGCCGGCCGAAGTGGTAGAGCCTAGGGGGAGAGAAACAGACGAATGACTATACTAGACTATACGGGCATTGTCTAGGAAGACTGCTTTGTGCATCTGAGCTATATAGCTGACTTACTATTGACGCCGAGCCTCTCGAAGTGTTGTGAGAGGCTCTTTGTGACCAAACCGTTTACCGATACAAGTATCGGGATTATTTCTTATTTAATTATTGTTTTGTTTAAAATTCCTTAAACATGTCTGGTTTTATCTTGCATTTTTACAAATGTAATATCTTCCACGTACCATAAACATACATATACATACTTTAGGCATGTGCCATCTGCATATAAGTATAATAATTGCAATACCACACAGTCCAGGCGCGTAAGCATAGAGTTTTCTTTTATGTTCTACATTTCCTGTAGTCGTTATTTTTTGCTTAAATTCTCTTTAATTGACTCTTTGATGAAATACTGTCCGTATGGTATGCAACATATGCCTACTCATGTCACCATACGGACAATAAAATATTAGACAAAATTTGCATTGTCTCCCAAAAACTTTTATCCATTCCCTTATCAAGTAAGAAGAGTATGGTTAAATACCATAAGGTTTTTAGGTTTCTCCAAGAAATCTGAAACGCATTTTGTCTTACTTTTACGGGGAGGAGAATCAATTGCACTTCTTACATTGTGTCGGACAATTTCTGGTCAAATGTTAGACCATTGTGTTCCAAAATGTGTTTTAATTACAAAATATTTTGATTTCACGGCCTCTTATTGAATGCAAATGATTGTCACAATACTAATTACGATATACACACAACAAAGGTGGACCCTGTAACCTATCTTTACTTAATTGTGAAACTAAACTTTAATATTATAAAACAAAAGAGATTGTTTCTTTGTTTGAAAGTGCTAATCTCTGGAACTACCTGGTCCGATTTGATAAATTATTTCAGTGTACATTTATCGAGAAAGGCTTTAGGGTTAGATTATGTACACTGCGACCAATAGGAGCGAAGCATCAGCAAAACAACTGGGGAAATGTTCTAAATTCCACACGTACGAAGTCGCGGGCTAAGAACAGCTATACAAACCAATGTCAAATTAACAATAGTAGTGTTTTCGTTGAATTTTAATTGCAATTAACATTTAACTGTAGACAATATTAATAAACATGTTATATTTGACATAACCATAAAGTACTTTAATTGTTAATAATGTACTAACATGGTGAAACTGTAAAACTTGCTTGCGCCTCACTGTAAAAACTGTAAAACTTGCTTGTTTAAATAAAACTGATCTAATCGTAGATGACACTTTACAGCTCAGTCTCACCCGTGACCATGGTGACTGCAAAGTCTGCGAAACCACGGGCTAAAATATAAAAAAAATACACGCGTCTAAATCCGTGAAAAGTAGTTTTATTTAAATTGTGAACTATTTAATTATTGGGTGGTCTGTCACTAATGTTATCGTTGTTGTAGTTTATTCAACATATTGATGTTTACTTACTCTCCTTTTGATTTCAAGGGGGAAATTGTAAATTGTCTAACCTAACCTAACCTAACCTAACGGGCAGATTCGAAATATTGGAACGAAGTTTTGAAATAAAAGACGAAATAGATTCTTTATTTCTTCTAACGCAACTCATCTACTCATAAAACCACTTTTTACGAATTTAGATGCGTAGGAATATTTGTTTTAAATTTTAGCCTGATGTTTAGGAGACTTTATAGTTAGCACGATCAGCGTGGTACAGAATATAAAATACTAAAAAAGAACACGAGACATTGCTTGTTGCTACCAATTCTACGTGCACAATTAACTGAAAATGAAAATTGATAGCTTCAATTCGCCTCATATTCTAATGCCTCAAAAACTTAACCTAACTAAAATGAAAACAACTATATATTTAACACGCTTTTATAAGTTTGGTATGTATCTATCAATCACAGAAGTACCAGAAGGTGGGTTGGCGTTTAAAATTGAGGACAAGTAAAGTTAGTCTGGGCTAACTTGAATTTCATGGTCTAAAATGATATAGAACTATAATATAAGCGACATACCGTGATGACAGTAATTTTTGCCTTATTTTTGCAATCTGCAAACGTCACTTTTGAACACACTGATACAAGTATGGCATTGAAAATCAAGATCTGTTTTAATACACCATATTTATTTGACACCATTGTCAGTTTGCGGTGTGAACGCCGCCATGAACAAAAAAAATTATTTGACGAAATGCGCCGATTGGGTGTTCTAGTTTATCAGAATAATTACAAAATGCCACAACATAGGATTTCACAAGTAATTTTAACTCAAATAATTCATTTTCACATAAAAACACAATTTATCAATTTAATGACAATCATGTTTTGACGGACGTCAATGATGTTGCCCCAGGCAACCGGGCAACTTCACGTTGTACTTCACACACACATAAATATTTTTTTGACCTCAAGCCGGGTCATTGATTTACCCGTAGACGCACTGTCTTGTACTCGTATGTCTATGCTATCAATGTATTAAGCTGTGTAACGGAATCTTTGAAAGCGATTTTCAGCTACTTTCAGTAGACGGATTGATCTGAAAATTTGCATACCTAACAAGGACCGATGACAATGCAATAATTTAAAAGAATAATCCCAATTCCTTGATCAGAATTACTAGAATAGCATGTTGAAGTATCACTATGACCACACTTGTATTTTTAATTATACACGTAATAGTTTAATTGTATATGAGTAGACTCACCAAGATTATTGTGTTTCTACGTATGCCTTTCATATACAATCAGATAATTTCACATAAAAACGCTTTTTTAAGCGTGTTTTTTAGTTTTTAAGCTAAGTAGATTATTTCTTAATTATTAATGTCGTTGTAGGTATACATATATATTAATTAAAATCGATAGTCTATAAAACACAATTTTTAAAATAAGAAAGTTCAATTAACATTGACAAATTGTGTTATTGATACTATCACATTTCATTTTTAAATTATGGTAGGTTAAGCATTTAGTATCGGTACCATTTTCGTTACAAGACACAACAAAGAGTCATTTCAATTATATGAATGCACTAGCTGTTGCCCTCGACTCCGTCCGGGTAGAATTTAGGAAAACTTACCCGTTTTTGCAACATTTTTAACTACTGCTTGAGTGAGAGTATTATAAACGTAAGAGTAAACAAATATAATCAGAATGAACGAACTGCTAAGCTAACAGGAGTTACACGTGTTATTGTGAGTCAACCATAAAATATAGATATGTGCTGTTCCGGGATATTTTTTTAGACAATTTTATGTAGAATATTTCCGTCATACATGATTTCTATGTAACTTTAATCATTAAGGCTGCACACGCGACAGAAGCTTAAAAAATGGAGCACCTTTTCCCGTTTTCCCAACATTTCCCTTCACTACTCTGCTCCTATTGATTGTAGCGTGATGAAAAGTATACTATAACCTGCCCAGGAGTATGAAGAATAATTGTACCAAGTTTCGTTAAAATCCGTCGAGTAGTTTTTGTTTCTATAAGGAACATACAGACGGACAGACAGACAGACAGACAGACAGACATCGATCATTAATCACCCCCTGATAGTTATTTTGAAAATATATTTCATGTACAGTGTGTTTTCATAAGCGTACGCACACCGCGCCGTTAAACACCTAACTAAGTTTATGTTAAAATTTAAATTAATTTCACGGATTTATAGTATTGAGGTTACGAAAACTGTGTTAAATTGTTTAACTAAAACAGTATGTGACTCAACCAGTGCTTTCTCCTGCAACATGCGATATTTCATGAAACCACTTATTATTTAGAACGTATCAAATACATAAAAATGGTGAAGTTTCAATTTCAGCAGTACAACGATAACCAGGTGTTATATTTTTTTAAATAATCATAACCACGAAAACTTAATTAAACTCAAAATTAAACTTCGTTAATTGTCGCAACTCATGCTTCATTATTGTTAAATAATATATCGACAAATAACATTTAAAAATAGAACAAGATTTAAACATTTTAAACAATATTTTTGACGGGCCTCGTGGTGTAGTGGTTCTGGTAACGGACTGCCGATCAAGAGGTCGCGGGTTCGATTCCCGCTCGGGACAATCATTTGTGTTCTTTTTCTAATTGTCATACAAATGTTTGTCCCGCGTCTGGGTGTTTCTATGTATTATAAGTATGTATTTACAAAAAAAAAGTAGTATATGTATTCTATCCGTATTCTGGTACCCATAACACAAACATATAAGCTTAGCTTGGGACCAGAGGACGTTGTGTGAAATGTCCATGAATGAATATGAATATGAATGAATATTTTTTTTACGAATCGGAATATTGCCAGTAATGTTTAAAATAATTTTTAAATAAATTCCTAAATATAACTTGCAGATAAAAATTCGAATTTGTGCATCCAAATAGTAATTTATAATTTACATTTGATCACGGATTATGTAAACGATAATAAGACCTAAAAGAATTGTTAAAATACTTAGCATACTTAAACTTAATTAAACTTTAAAATTAAATAGTTTTTACTACTGAGTTTCTAAATAACAGAGAGTAATTACATGTGAATATTAATATTATTTGTCTACGAAATAGTATTTAGTTTCTTACTTGCTTATGTAATACTAATCACACTTAACATTAACTAGTATTACATTTTTCGTAATTCGTTTAATCTTTCTTAAAAAATTACGGTTTTAACTCCTCTGGTTAGCCACACTATCTCTGGAGTAGGGTACATTTTACTTTTTTAAAGATTAAATATCGTTGCTAAAATTGGAGCATAAATAGTTGATATTCAGAAAAATTCAATTTACAATAGGTACTTGAAGCAAATTTTCAGAGGCAACGGCGAAATTCCGTTTGTGAGAAGTAAATAATATGGTTTTCGCCGAAACCAAGCGCCATTTTATTGTCCCCAGAGGTAGTGTTACGGTAACCTTAACACCGTCTAGCTCTATATCCAGGACCAAAAATATCCTTGTTACCAAGTACATTTTAACCGACTTCAAAACAAGGAAGAGGTTCTCAATTCGTCTGTATGTTTTTTTCATGTTTGTTACCTCATAACTTTTAACTGGGCGATGCGATTTTAATGATTATTTTTTTAGTTTAAAAAAAAAACTTCAATTCAAGTAGTCTCGTGCCAGTCTAGGATTAAAAACTTCTTGGCCAAATAAAAAAAAACGGATTCTACGGTTCTATAACTTTATATCATACTAGCTGACCCGGCAAACGTTGTTTTGCCATACTACAAAAAAAAAAGGTTTGAAAAATAGATGTTGGCCGATTCTCAGACCTACTGAATATGCATGTAAAATTTCATAAATATCGGTCAAGCCGTTTCGGAGGAATACGGTAACTAACACGTGAATTTTATATATTAGATTTCTTCACCAACGTTTGTGGCAAATCACCTGGGCATGATTGTTTAAGTATTGAGCACATAGAGTGCGCGGGCGAGAGGCTTTGCTTCAAATTGTGCTCCTTGTACAATTTGTGTATCAAATACTCCTACTTGCCGCATGATTTAATGAAATCAGTAGTTGTGCCAGTGGTTAAAAACAAAACTGGTGATCTTAGTTCTGCAGGCAACTATAGGCCTATCTCTCTCGGAACAGTGTTAGGTAAAGTGCTTGAAAGGCTTTTACAACCGACGTTGCAGAACAGTATAGCAATAGATGATGCACAGTTTGGTTTCCGCCCCGGTCTTTCAACAGACTCTGCAATATTCAGTTTAAAACATACGGTCAGTCACTATACGCCCCGAAACACGTCTGTGTATGCATGTTTTCTGGATTTGAGTCGCGCTTTTGATTTAGTGAATTATAACATCCTTTGGAGAAAATTGCGCGACTCAAATGTACCCGGTAAGCTTATACGTCTGTTGAGATACTGGTACGGAGGCCAAACAAATAATGTTAGATGGGGCAACGCGTTGTCTAGTGATTACACATTAAACTGCGGTATGCGCCAGGGAGGGCTTACTTCTCCGGACCTTTTTAATCTATATATTAATGGACTAATTAATGAACAAGGCACCAAAATAGGGTGTCATCTTGGCAATGTCTGTGTAAATAACCTAAGTTACGCTGACGATATGGTGCATCTTAGTCCATCAATAAGGGGATTGCGCAAAATGTATCGGTCTGTGAACTCTACGCCAAGGCTCACGGGTTAGTGTATAATGTGACTAAGACGGAAATGATGATATTTCGCTCTGGAAGAGGTCCAGAGAAAGTATTTGACGTGTGTCTGGGAAATGTGCCTATCAAACTAGTAAATAAGTTTAAATATTTAGGACATATCCTAACCAGTGATCAAAAAGACGACCTCGATATCGAGAGAGAAAGACGTTCTCTCGCGGTTCGGTGCAACATACTCGCACGCCGTTTTGCTAACTGCAGTGAAGATGTAAAGATGACTCTGTTCAAAGCGTATTGTCAGTGCCTCTATACGTGTCAACTGTGGATTCATTTTCACAGATCCTCCTTCAGTGCCATGAGAGTGCAATACCATGACGCGTTCCGCATCCTAATGAAACATTTTTTCAAAATACTTAATTATAGCACACATGTTTAATTTTCCCTTTTCTTTCCCTCAGGCATATGGTAGCACTTCCAAACAAGACTCCAGAAGGGTACAACGTATTACTGTACAGATTGTCAGATTGTGACTACAGTAAATTGAACTTTGCCGACGCTGTCCGAGTCTTCTGTATGTTCAATGATGTCAAATTGTCCGAAGATCTTGGCCAAGGAGAATATGTCGTTATTTTTGATATGAAAGGATGCAGTCTTGGGCATCTTACTAGAGTAACGCTCCCAGCATTGAGGGCTTTTATGAGTTACATTCAGGTGTGTACCAATCATATTTTTATTTCATTTTGTCTGGCATTTGATGAGTTTAAGATTTTCATTTAAGTACCTAGGTAGCTGACCCGGCAATCGTTGTTTTGCCATACAAATGTCATATGTTTGAAAAATACATAGTAGCCGATTCTCAGACCTACTGAATACGCATATAAAATTTGGTAAAAATCGGTAAAGCCGTTTCGGAGGAGTACGGTAACTAACATTGTGACATGGAAATTTTATATATTAAAAGAAAAAGATAACAATGTAATAATATTAAGTTTGACGGGCCTCGTGGTAAAATGGTTCATGTAACGGACTGCCATTCACGAGCTCACGGGTTCGATTCCCGCACGGGACAATCATTTGTGTAATACTTGTAATTAACCCAGAGGCAGTACAAACATTTGTATGACAAATGTTTGTACTGCTTCTGGGTGTTTTCAATGTATTCTAAATACGTATTTACAGAAGAAGTTTATGTAGTAAATCCGTATTGGTACTGCCTACTATCTGGTACCCATAACACAAGCATAAGCTTAGCTTGGGACTAGAGGACGTTGTGTGGAATGTCCATGTCCATTTTCCAAGCTTATAATTTTACCATCTAATTCCTTTGCAATAACATGTTGACATATTCATTTCAGACGGCGCATCCAGCTCGCCTCAAGAGAATTCACGTGGTTCACACGGTATCCTTCATCAATCAAGTGATGTGCCTCGTTAAACCTCTTATACATTCTAATGTTCTAAACCTGTTGAACTTCTCCTCACAAGGGCCTGAATCTGTCGTTGACAAGGAACTGTTACCAGAAGACTTCGGAGGTCCTCTCCCACCAGTGAAGCAACTGCATGAAGAACAACGTAGGAATATGGAAGTGAATTATAGAGATTGGTTGATTGAAACGGAAATTTTCAAAGCTGATGAAAAGAAACGAATTAAGAAACCTAGTAAGGGTATGTTCGCCAGTTTCACTAGCAGCTTCAAAATAGATATTGACTGATTCATAATGTATTTGACGCGCTTGGGACCTGATTTGTAGTTCATGTTTTTATTGCAGACATAGCATAGCTGATAATACTTCTAGGACTGTTTTCTTACTCATTGGTACCAATTCTATGTGCAGAACTAAACTAAATTAACTAACAAATGAAATTTGATTGTGTCAATAACACGCTTCGGCAATGTTAACGAAAATTTTTGGTCATAAAAACTGTGTAGTATAGAATAATAATTTTATTGTTAATCTGTAAATGAGTAGGTGGTACTTTTTAGTTTACATTTCAGGTGGTACTTTTTTAGAAAGTACTAAAATGTACCACCTATGCTACATCTGCTTAATGTGAACGGTTACTTTAAAGTTATTATTACAAGAGCAATTGTGCAGTACTTTATATAAATTTATAATTGAATTTCATTATAACAAATAGCCAATTTATCAGATTACAGCATAGTTGTTTTTATTTTTTAGTTAATTTTAGTTGTGCACCTGGAATCGGTACCTTAGTCTGTATTCTTTACTTTCTCGTGCAATTGTTTCGATATACTTCAATATTCTTTACTTTATACCCAAGAAAAATTTGCGATTTTAGCGTCAGAGGCACCTTTTTTCTGCTAAAAACAAGATAAAAACCCAAAAAGAAAACCATATTCTGTTTGTAATTTTTACAAGCCTTCTAGTGTAATTCCTACATATCTCCAAGTTCATATTTGCCGTGCTATGTCTGTTAACTTCTAGATCGGTCTTTGTTTAGTAAGAATTATTGAAGAGAGGTTTGACAGTATTTAGTTGTATTTGACTATCGGCCATTTTCAATAATCAATCTAAAATTACGAATATTATCCTCGTTTAACAGGCAGCACCGTTTGACAGTTTTAAATAATATATTATTATTTTATTCATGTTATGAGAGAGAGAGAGAGAGAGAGAGAGAGAGAGAGAGAGAGAGAGAGAGAGAGAGAGACGCGCGCACGCCGCCGCACGGCTTACAACTTTATAGCAAAAAGTGTCGTTAGGTAACCTTTTGGTCTTAAGATATTTCAATCTCCTGTCAAACCTTCAGTAGAGAATGCTGTCATCAATCGCTTATATTATTAAAAATGCATATAAGAACATCTATCTATCATGTATTTAATTTTTCAGTTGCAATAATAGCAATTCTGTGTGCAGAACTAAACTTGACTTAAAACTAAAAAATCGAAACAACTATGGTATATTTTTATATTTTATTGTATAGTTATGTTAGTAGAATTGATACCAATATCTGGGGATAGATAGAATAGTGATAATGGCCGTATGTGATGCTAGACAAATTAATGTGAGACTCAAAATAACCATCCAAATTAAGCAAGATTTTTTTTGCACTTTCTTTTCATTCTTTCTTTGTCTTATTAATTCCCGAAAAATTATTAAAATGCAATAAAATGTATGTTAAGAATTGCAATCTATATTAGATTTTAATTTCGATAAAAACTAGACCGCATAATTTAACATGATATATAGATAGGCCATTTATCGGAACTGTTTTAAAATTTTTTTTTGGTGTAGGACTTACGCGTACTCGTAGGTATTTGGTCATTTAAAATCTCCATATAATATTAGGTCATCTTTGCATTTTAATTATGAATTTGAACATGTAGTTACGCATTATGAGTAGGTGGTACTTTTTACTTTACTTTTTAGATGGTACTTTTTTAGTAGGTAAAAAAAGGTAAAAGTACCACCTACTCTACATCTGCTTAATTTGAACGGGTACTTTGATGTTATTATTAGAAGGGCAATCGTGCAGTACTTTTCTATAATTTTATAATTGAATGTCATTATTGCACTATTAAATATATAAAAATCTATTTTAATTAATTTTCAATCGATATAATTTTAATTGTTATCAAAATATAAAGATTATTTTCTATTTTTAAGAAATAAAATCGTTATAAAAAGATGTTGTGAAATTTTAATAGCTCTATATAATAAAACTTGCTCAATTTTGACATAGACTATAGAATGATATATTTTTTTAATTATTTAAAAAGGGAATTCGTTTTTTTTTATATTCCCGGGTGGTTCAAGGTCCTATGTGCAATGTGATTGTATATATGATTTAATAAATTTAGTGACTTTTAAAAAGTTACCATATTTTTTATTTTAATTTTATAAATATAGTGCTATGTACATATTTGGAACAGCTTTATTTTTTTTATTATTATAAGTTTATAAATACGCTTACATTAAAAGCAAGTTATACAGCATGTTTGTTTAAAATCGGAGACGTAATGTAAGTAATTTGAATAACATATAATTCTCTAACACATAAGCGACTTCTTTACTTATTAAAAAACAAAGTCGTTATTTTGTATGTACGTATATATGCCCTTATGTGCAAATCTTTAACGATGTGTTTAATATAACGTATGGTATATAGTCTATCTTTGTTTTTTTTTCTTTTTAAATAATAACATTATTTATAAAAAATAATAGCACTTAAATAAAACTCATCTTTTGAAATAAAAACCTACTTTTTACGGATTTAGAGACGTATGTTTCTTTTAAATGTTAGCCTGATGTGTATCGTTTCAAAGACTCACCAGTAACCATGATGAACAAAATAAAGTTTTTTTCAGACTTCATAAACGAGTTAAGGCCGTTTCCTCTTTGTATGACATATTTACATCATCGTCCTCATTCACAACTTAAAAATATCACATCTAAAGTAATTATACGATCTAAACAACATGCTGTATATAAATAATTATAAAACTGTAAACTTATATGCTATTGTTACAATATTATAGGAAATATAACACAGGCCAAATAGTTATATTTTTATAGAACCATTTAATATTGTAAATAGTCAATAATTAAAATATTTCATTAGCTCTATGTGTGTTTGTTTTATTATTATTTAAACCTTTACTATACGTCCGTCTATAAATGGGCTAAATATCTTTACTTATTATAAAACAAAGTCGTTATCTTTGTATGTATGTCCCTATGTGAGTTTATATCTTCAAAACAACGGAACGGATTTTAAAGCAATTTTTTTATAGATTGATTCAAGAGAGTGATTCAAGAGGATGGATTTTTTTGTAGAATTTGCTAAGGTTTGGGGTATACTTGAGAAGAGAGAGCGCAATAACTAAAAACCCGGTTGAAATCGCGGGCATTAGCTTGTTTAAACTAAAAATATAAAATTTCAACCTTCTAATAATTGGCATTTATGTATGAATTAACAATACAGGTATCACCCCATTTTTCGCTAAGTGCTGTAAGAACCAGTTAAGTAATATAATTCGCAGTGAACATGGTGAACTGTGAGAGACGAAAAACTAAACCCTATACCAACATAGATAACTTAAACCTCCCAAACTGCAGGTGACTCGTACCCAACAGTGGGAGATGAATTTGCTGTGAATGGAAGATTTGTAAGGCTTCTTATATTAACGTCAGTCAGTTTTTTGTTAGAACGGGCGATTCCGACATAGCCCAAAGTGCTTTCACGCTGAACTGGTAATGGGAAGGCCACATCGCTCGTAGGACTGATGATCGTTGGGGAAGAAAAGTCCTAGAGTGGCGACCAGGTACCGGACGACGCAGCGTTGGGCGACCCCCCCACAAGGTGGAGCGACGTCATCGTCAAGGTTGCCGCTTGCATGGGAGACATTGGATGCAAGCGGCACAAGACCGAGCGTTGTGGCGTTCTATGAGGAAGGCCTATGTCTGACAGTGGACGGAGACAGGCTGATGGATGGATGGAAGTGTTAAGTTAAATAAAGAAATGCTTTATATACCGCAGTTTTACTTGCGTACTTGCTAGAACCCGGTCTCCCTTACGATTTAGGGATTCAAAAAAGAGATGCCGACAGGATAATGGGTCAACATCTATGTTTGAACACAGATCTTGATAAAAATCAGTAGAGCCGTTTCGGAGGAGTTTGGTAACTAAAAACACGATACGAGAATGTTACATGCGATGCAGATCAAAAATTTGTTTAGTCCAAAACTATAAAACCTGTCAAGAGCGAGATAAACTCGCACACTTAGGGTTTCGTACCTACTAGACATATAAACATAAGTAACTGTATTCAAATAATTAGTTAATTAAACTCAAAACAACACAACAACTTAATTTTGTAGTTGAAATATACTCGCCTACATTTCAGCTACTTCATAAGTTGGTATTAGTATAAACACTTTTTTCTTGTGATGTGATGACAAATTATAAGTTTTTGGATTTTTCCCTATATCAGCACTATATAGACTTGATCTATGCCAAATTTCAAGGCTCTAGGGCAGTATCCTGTGAATTTTGATTCCCTAGCATAAGTCGAAAAATTCTTCAAAATGGTAGTAATTCGGTTATATCTTTTAAATGCGTAGAGGTGAAAGGTTGACTGTGTTTTTTGCAGCAAGGGACCGCATAGAACATATCGTATGAGTTTCAAGTTGATACCTTCAGCCGTTGCTGAGTAAAAAAAGTTTGACAGACGGACAGACAGACAGACAGACAGACACCGGAGTGATCCTATAAGGGTTTGTACGAAACCCTAAAAACAAATAATCCCAATAAGTATTATTTAACATTATTGAATTGTCGTCGGTCCTTATTAAGTGAGCAAAACTTTCAGATCAATCCGACTACTGTTAGTGGTTAAAAATCACTTTTAAAGATTCTTTTACATAGATGAAGACGTTGATAAATACGTAACGAGCTATCAAATACCAATACTCAAATACTAAAAAGAGTTGACGTCACAATTTGGACCGGCGTATAAAATAAATAATAATAAACGCCTTTATCAGTATTTGATAGCTCAATAAAATTAATTAAGTAAGTACAGTTTTGTTACAGCTGCACTCACTCGAAGAGCTATGACTATATATTGTAGATTTCTATTAGATTTTTACAAAAATAGTATGTTGTTTATTATTAAAAATGTTTTATTTCTATGGTTATATTTAAAACCAAAAAAAGTTTTTAATATTTGTAATATATTTACAATTTTCTGCAATTTAATTAGAACAAAAAATGTTAATAAACATGTAAATAGTGTCTATTGTATTGAAGAAAATAAAAATAGTGAAATTATGGCAAGTGAAACCGTAGCATATAATAATGGATCAGAAATCAATTATGAAGAGGTTCCTCAAATTGAACAGACAAAGTTCGTGAGTATTCAATTTTAGTTCATTTTGTTTACAATTTTTTTATACAAATATTTATGGACATTTCACAAAACGTCCTCTGGCCTCAAGCTATGCTTATATGCTTGTGCTATTGGGATCGCAATACGGATAGAATACATGTCAAATATATACTACTTAAAGAGTAGATACTACTTTTGCAATTTGTTTATCATATAAGTTTAATTTTTTATTCATCTCTTTTTTTTTCATTTTTTTTAAAAAGAGCACCTGCCCTAATATTTCTGCACTTATTTTTATGAAAAAGAAATAAGGGGGGAACAGTTGATCATTAGTATGCGATATGATTATAAACCGAAATCGTTCTGATGTTGCAAGCTATTTAGCAAATACCACAATTGTTGTCAACAGTTAGACTATTCCGACTAAAATAGACTGTTGAATACATATTAGAACGCATGCCGATATTAATTGGCTGGTGTTACACTGTTCATTAGTTTATAAACGCCGTCTATAGCCAAATAATGAAGTTGAGCCCTTAGGCAATGTTCACACTGTCAAGAAATATTGACGTGTTCATGGTTCTGTCATTAATAACTGTTGGGTATATTATATTTCTTATTATATTTCTTTTATTATATTTCTTTATATTTATATATTGATTATATTTCTTTTTAAAAATTTCGCTTTGTGTTGAAGACAGTAACAACATATTTGAAATCTAAGTAAGTAAGTAATATTTATTTGTAAAACATGTGTATACATACAGAAGCATGCAAGTTACAATAATATCTTAAATGTAAATGTGTCAACATGTCTAACCGTAAAACGGCGTACAAATATTAATGTCTATTGCGACAGGCAATAAGTCAAACTATTTTAATACAAAATGTGCAAGATACAAATAATAAACTATACAATGTCAATAAGTTATTGATGGTAAATAATTACAAATATAATGAAGTTAAGAAGCAATCTATCAAATAAATGTAAAATTTCACTTACACACTTTATTAACACATTCACTGCGGCAGCATTAAATCTAAACTTTCTGCTAGTGCGTTACGAGACACATATTGCCGTATCTATATTTCCTGATATGCGTTACGGCTTCTATTTTGCCGTACCTGGCTTTCGAGGTCCATACAGACGTGGGCACCGCCGATATCAATGATATTTATCAATAAGTTGATAGATTCTATAATCCTATATCTAATCCTTGTATATTACTAGCTGCAGTAGCCCAGGGTTCTTTGTGATATTTTGAAAGATACAAAGATTTTTCGAAATCAATCATTTACGGCAATATATATAGCGTAGAAGTGATAAAATGCTAGGGATGGGGTTTACTTCTGAAGTCATAATCGATATTTTAAAAATATTTTTGTTCTAAATACAACATTCAAGTTATATTTTGTAATATAAATCAGCATAATTATGTACTTGATCATTATAATTACTTCTGAATCATTTTGAAAATGAGATCACAAAATATTAGGAACTTAAATTTGACAAAATAAATTTAAAAAACTAATATAGTAATTTTATGAAACTTGGTACGTAGTTATTACACGGAATAACTTTTACACTCGACATCTTTGGCATCAAGAATTATCTCTGACATAAAAAATTAACAGATATTTACACCAAATATTGTAGCAAAATTAACATATTATCATTATAGCAATTTAAACACATAGCTTTTTGACATTCTTGACGAAATGTACGCACTCTTTTAACTTTCCTACCAGTCTCATGGCTGTTGATGTCTTTACTAAGATTGTTGTTAACAATAAAAACACTTTTAAAATTTTTCTATTTTCTCTAAAGTGTGAGTAATTCATTTAAAAAAATATCAAGCACTTAATAGTTTCGATTACAGCCTGCACTAATGCAAACTACAAACACTAATGCAAACAGCGGTGCAGTTTGCATTAGTCAAGTAGCAAAAATCGTGCGGGGTTGGGGGGATAAGGCAAGATATTCATCGTACCGCACTGGATGAAAATAATGATCTTACTGTGCGTTACGGCAACTATTTTGCCGTATATTATTAATATACAATATTATTATATTAGAAGCGACAATATTGAAAAGAACACTTTCTATTTCCAACGCGTACGGGAACTTAGTTAAATTGCTCCCGCACCGTGCGCAAAACAAGGACAACAAGATGCCGCACTGGCTAAGAGTCAAATACGGCCAAATAGTTGCCGTAACGCAGTGAATGTGTTAATTTTTCGATCCAGAATTAACAGTTTCGTTAATTCTGGATCGAAAAATTAATAAATTAATTAATCTAACGTCTAGTGTCTGGGTGTTTCTAAGTATTATAAGTAGGTATGTATTTACAAAAAAAAGTATATACGGAGTATATCTGGAGTATATCTGGTACCCATAACATAAGCATAGAAATATAATATACTTTAGGACCAGAGAACGTGTGAAATGTCCAAAATATTTATTTATTTATTTAATAGTGAAAAAGCTAAGTTACACAGCTGAATTACTTCATTTTGATAAATATTAATTAGCAAAAATGAGATGAAAAACTGAAAACAATATGGTCAATATTTATTGACGACGACTGATGGATATGATTGACAATAAATGTTGCAAGTCTGACTCTTGCCTATAGTCAAATAATGAAGTAGAGCCCATTGAGGCGGGTGGCTGTGGTAGCGCGCAGAAGCGTCTGACGTCACAGGGACGTGTTCTCGCGCATGCGTGTCTGTATCGAGCGGCATGTGCCTCGTACAGCCGGCCGCCCGCTCCGCCCGATATATTCACACATTTTTATTTTCCCAACGAACGTAGTATCATATTATCTAGATATTCACACATAATATCTACCGGCAGTGTCGTGAGCTACGAGGCTCCACTGCCCTTCATCCGCGCCCTAACAACATGGCTGCATTACTGAGATGGGGGCCGTACGCCCGCCTTTAACTAACTCTTGTTCCATGGCAGTGTCTCGTTATATAAATGTTACGCAATTTAAGCTTGGAGTGTCGAACATCTTTTTACACGAACTGTCTACTTGTGGAAATACAAAAGAGCTCATATGAAGCACATCACCAGCTCACTATACTGTAAGTCCAGACATTCATTATATGCACACTCTTTCTAACTCAATGTTAACAAAGCCTTCACAAACTGTAAGCTTGTAATTGTAATCATGATTCCAATTTCACGTTTATCGATCGTGTATCAAATCGACTGAAACTATTTTTGTATGACTTTGAATGGATGTTGCATGGGTCTAATGTGTAGGAACTATTATAGTTAATAATGTATGAGTAGAATTGTGTTCCGTAAATCCATGGTCAGTGGTGTAAATATGGTTTGAGTATTTGGTACAGCATTATTGATCAATTCTTATTGTTATAGCTTTTTATATTTAATTAACATGTCTTGAAAGGTCAACAATACGACTTTCGATTTAATAACTATAACGTTAAGATAAGGGCGACGGACTTCTCCTACTAATATTATAAATGTGAAATTTTGTGAGTATGGATGTTTGTTACTCCTTCACACAAAAACTACTGAATTGATTTTAATGAATCTTTACCATAATGCAGCTTATACATCAGAATAACACATAGGCTACAATTTATAAAGATATTGCGTGAATTGTTCAAAATGTGACGATAAGTTTCAAGCACTGCCTGAAAACACCCCTTTACTGTCTGATTTTCTATCCTTTTTACCGCGGATAACACCGCGGAACGCAGCTAGTTTGGCAGCAGTATTATATGCCTACTTTTACGAATATTTAGACGGTAATGCTTACTTAGTGTAAACGGTACTTAACATTGCTGTTAGCATATACTAGCGTTTAGTTTTAAAGACCCTCGTAGTCTTTCGAAAAGAACTGGGAAGATATTTGACAGAACCATCCTCCATAATGGTGTTGTATTTTGTAACTGACGTTGACATTTTCCTAAACGAACGCTAATAATGTAAAGGTACATTTTTGATTGTACGTAAAGAATCATCGATATGGGTATTCACTATATATCAGGCCCTCAAGTCGCGTATTTCAATGGTGTCACAATGGGGTCACAATGATACATTAGAACCTCAAAAAATTAACAATAGACTACCAAACTTGCTAAAATTCGCCACTAAACAATTAGTTATTTAGTGTTATTGCAAAAAATGCAATAACTGATTGCTTAGTGGCGAATTTTATCAATTTTGGTAGTCTATTGTAAATTTTTTGAGGTTATAACGTGTCATTGTGATGCCATTGTGATACCATTGAAATACGCGACTTGAGGGCCAGGTTAAATCTATACTTATCCATAATTAATATTATAAAGCTGAGGAGTATGTTTGTTTAAACGCGCTAATCTCAGGAGCCACAGGTCCGATTTGAAAAAAGAATTTCAGTGTTGGATAGTACATTTATTGAAGAAGGCTATATAACATCACGCTGCAATTAATAGAAGTGAAGCATCAGTGCTTGCAAAAACGTTAAAGAAAGAAATGTTGCTAAAACGGGGAAAGTTTTCAAAATTACGTAATTAAATTACAAATTATAGCTTATGAAGTTGTGGCCAACAGAATCTATGAAGAATCTCCAAAGCTACAGATGTAGTCTACTGTAACTCGCTGACCAAGTGGTTTGGTACTGTTAAGCTTCTAGATTTTTGTCTCTTGCAGCATCTCTACTAAAATTTGTAATTAACTTCCTTTTACTAAGTTTTTGAGCACACGGATTAGCTATTTCAAAGTTATTAAGAACTAGATAATGCCCGCGATTATTATACATTACATTATTATACAGAAAAGAAATACTCTTGAACCACTCTATCTATTAAAAAAAACGCATCAAATTCCGTTGCGTAGTTTTAAAGATGTAAGCTCACGTAGGAACATACATACAAAAATAACGATAGAGCTCTATCTCTACCAAAATATCACTGAAAACGGTATTCAATTCCATGCAATAGTTTTGGCGCGATGCGCGTTCAAACATACCTACAGACAGACAGACAAAAATTCTATAAACCATTGTTTTGGCTTTTATTACGCCAATAAAGGTCGCCTATAAAATTTTTCTTTCAGTCTTCAAAGTACAGATAGAAATTTTTTGATTTTATTATATATGTAAGTACATAGTCTCTGCCTACCCCTATGGGAAAAAGGCGTGATGTTATGATGATGATGATGATGTCTATATAGATACTAGCTGTTGCTCGCGACTTCGTACGCGCGAAATTTTGAAATTAACAAACATAATTTTACTCTTCTGCTCGATAGATGGCGTTGTACGTATGTAAGTATGGACAAAATGAAGAAAAAAAATAGCGAGAAAAAAAAGGCCAAAAGGAATGACATCCGATGTGATGGAAAAGGGTTGAGTGACTGTTGCAAAGTAGACGATTAGCGTAGCGGCTACGTGCCTCGGTAAGGGCACAGGTAAGGGTTGTAGGTAATTGTTGTACAAAGTGCCGAGTACCATCTTACGTAGGTACGATTCTTTAATGGTGGGAGAATTATGTGGCAGAATGTTCCCCAAATACCGCTATTAAAGACAAGTGGAGAAAAATCGCGAAAGCAGCTACTGAGACCTCACAGAATAGTCCATAATCACGCCCACTCTGCAAAGACAATTAGCTCTAAAACCATCCAGATGCACGTTATTCCATGTTAATTGTTAAATACGTTTAGTAAAACAACATATTGTACAAAAAAACATACAAACGAATGATACCAATTCTACAAGCACAACTAAACTTAACTAAAAATGAAAATTGGTAATGTCAATAACACAACTCGGCATTGTAAACGGATCTTTCTTATTATTAAAATTGTGTATTATAGACCAAAGATTTTCAAAACGAAATAGCTAATCAAAATACACCATAGTTTATTTTCTTTTTTTAGTTAAGTATAGTTTAATTGTGGACGAATTGGCACCATTATCCTTCTGTTGAAGTCGTTTAATAAATACAATGAAATATTGGGTTGTTCGGAAAGTCATTTCGCTTTTTGTTGTAGAAATGAAAGACTTTAATTTTTTTTGTTGAATTTGATAAATTTAACCTCAATCCGATCTCACGTGTTGTTATTCGCCGGTTCACATCAACTAATGCCTTTATCGCGTCTTTATCAGCTTCTACTGGCCTTCCCGAACGTTGCATCTTCGACATCAAAATTGCCAGATCGAAATTTAGTGAACCAGTTCTGGCACTGGCGTACTGTCAACACACCTTCTCCATACACATCAGTCAATTTCTTTCTGGATTGAACAGCATTTTTACCCTTTCTGTAAAACAGTAAGATATGTCGAAAATGTTGCTTATCGCTCTCCATATTTAAAAGGGCACCAACCAAAAACTACTGAGTAGAATTAATTGGAATTTTTCACACACAAGCTTTGCTATATGAGCTCTCAAAGCATATAAAAATTATACGGCTTAAATGTGAAGTTGGGTGCAAAAGAATACAATTAAATCCTCTGTCGGGAAAAAACGAAATGACCTTCCGAACAACCTAATAGATGAACGCTTTATTCAATAGCATAGCCTAGCCTATGAGCCTAGCTAATTAACCCAAATCACGTGTATAAATATAAATAAAAATTAATGGACACTTCACACAACGTCCTCTGGTCTTAAGCTAAGCTTATATGCTTATGTTATGGGTGCCAGAATACGGATATACTAGATGCACTATTTCTCTTTTGTAAATATATACGTGTTAGATAAAAACACCCAGACGCAGTACAAACATTTGTATGACAATTATAGATATCACACAAATGATTATCCCGTGCGGGAGTCGAACTCGCGACCTCGTGAACGGCAGTCCGTTACATGAACCACTAGACCACGACACTCGTGAATGGAACGGTTTTCGGATCGTGGGTTAATTTAGTCTTTATTTCTTTCAATGATAACATTTTTACTTTATTTTAGTAGATGTCAAGGGGGTTATACAACGAGACAGAGTTCGTAAACCTTTGAGCGTGTTATAGCTTATTGCTGTTTATTCGTAGTGGAGTGGTATCGACAGCAAAACGTACGCCACGCCTCCTACTGTAAATTCTTGGCACGAAGCCTACCGTCCTATTATATTACATATATTTTGTACATAAGAAAATAGGCTATAAGTTAGTTGGTCACGAAATTGTTATAGATATTTCATTCTTGAAGCTATTGTAATAAAAATAAGGATATGTTTTTTTTGGTAAGGCATTTCGGATCTAATAGCTATGAAAGATATCAGTGTTTGACGTAGAGATTTATATATTTGTTTAGTTTTTGAAATTGTACATCCTTCGGTGCGTCAAAGAAAAATGATGAGAGAAGTTCTTACGACGCGAGCACAATTTCACAAAACTAAACCCACCTTGTAATTATAAATGTAGTCACTCTGAAGTTAGTTACAAACATTGAATAAACAAAGAAGTAATACTTCTTACGTACAAAAGTACACACATCATCATTCTCCCGTCTTTATCCCGTTATTCGGGGTCAACATGGCAAATTGTTCACGTTGCAATGGGATTTGGCTGATTTTTTCTGCTTGATGTCAACTCTTGGGTATATGCGCAGGTGTCATGCAACGTGATTCCCTCGGTCGGTTCTTACTACCCCCGTGGATAAGACATGGGGAGTTGACACTTGTATTCTTTTTGTCCGTCATCATGTGCCATTTTTTACTATAGGTACTTTATCCTACTAATATTATTAACGTGAAAGTTTGTGAGTATGAATGGTAGTTTCTCTTTCACGCAAATACTACTGAATAGATTTTAATGAACCTTTACAATAATGTAGCTTATACATCAGAATAACACATAGGCTACAATTTATAAAGATATTGTGTGAATTGTCCAAAATCTGACGACAAGTGTCAAGTACCAAAGCACCCATTACTGCCTGACTTTTTATCCTTTTTATAGGTCCCGGCACGAATCTTGAGCGCTCGGTGGTAGAGTGGGGATCGCTTTGCGCATCGTACACTTCATTGCAAAAAAATTGGGATGATTTACTTCAATATAATTATATTTTGAATTTTTTTTTTACATAATACATGTTGATGCTTGCCTACATACCATCTGATGGTAAGCGGTAATTAAATTAAATTAAAATACTTTTATTATTGTCTATTATATAAATCATTTTAGGGATAATAATTGTTTCTAATTAAGAGTAAATAAATATTTACGGCCATTTCACACAAAGTCCGCTGGTTCCAAACTAAGCGTAATGATACTTGTGGTATGGATACCAGATTACGGATATAATACATATACTGCGTTTTTTTGGTAAATATATACTTGTAATAGATAGAAAACACCCAGACGCAGTACAAATTGAAATTGAAATGAAATTGTTTATTGAAAAAATTGAAAAATATCTGTGTTCATCACACAAATAATTGTCCTGTGCGGGAATCGAACCCGTGAATTCGCGATCGTAAGTTGGCTACATAGTCGCTACGCCACGAGGCTCGTCAATAAAAACAAACAAATATAAAAAATTTTATTTTAAAAGCAAAAAAATTTCTGTATCAATATAATTGTCCTGAAGTGTACTTGTAGTCGTAAGGAAAGTGCATCTAGCACAGAGAACGAATCACGAGTGGCAGATATGACGCGACCCGCCCAATCACATACGATGATTTGATTCAACCGTTCCCGCGCTTCACCTCCCACCTCCAAATAGACCTAATAATTCACTTCTACGCAGGTAATGACAAGCGCTCAAGATTCGTGGCGATACCTATACCACAGGTAACACCGCGGGGCACAGCTAAATAGTGTAACATGTAGCTATAATAAATTTATCGTCCTTGTATCAATTGATAGTATATTTTATCTATTATATTAGGCATGTTATGAATTCACATTATTACCTATGCGAAAGCACGCATATATACCGCGGGACGACGTTAGTGTGTAATCAATTTCCAAAATTGAATTATAGTGGAAAAAGATGATCACCATGAGCGGGACTTGAACCCACGACCTCGGAATACCGTTCCGTCGCTCTCCCAACTGGATTTTTTCCTCTATAGTATAATTTAGTTTAACACGATGAGTGCGAAACGAGGCTTGAAAGATCTCGTCCGTGTTTTGTCTTTACAGCGGTAAGAAAAAACTTAAACTTCCCTGTCGAGAGGCGTAACTTCCGTCTGGTTCAGTTTAGGAAAGAGATAACTATATATCTGAGATGTGATTCTGAGTATTTTGGTATACCTACCTTAATACCGGATGTTTTAGGCCTCGCGCCGCCTAGAATAAATAAAGGTTTAATATAGTGCGGAACGAGGATCCAAACACTTCGTACCCTCGCGCACGTACTTTTCCCACCACTATATAGAATGAAAAAACTACCCTTATTCAGTGCGGTATGCGGTACATACGACCCCACATTTTATTTTACGTATAGATTCTAAACTAAATAATCTGTTCACAGGCGGCGGCAGATTTAGATTGATTAACTCATTGATAATAATAATCGCGACAAAAACCGTACAATTTGCCTTATTTGGCACCAAAAAAAGGATTTTTGTCGTGGTTGGTGGGGTTTATTAAGTCTCGTACGCTCCAACGTCTGGTTCAGGACGAGGTTTCAAGCGACTCGTAACGCAGTAATGGAAAGTACAGATAAATTAGTGATGCTGGGAACGTGTTAAGTAAAAGCATAGCATGTTAATTGCAAAAATTATTAAAATAATGTATTACCTCCTAAAATTTTCGTCGTATTTTCTCCTACAAAAATATTTTCCCAAATAAAGAAAAGTAGAGACA
This sequence comes from Orgyia antiqua, assembly GCA_916999025.1. Taxonomy (NCBI): domain Eukaryota; kingdom Metazoa; phylum Arthropoda; class Insecta; order Lepidoptera; family Erebidae; genus Orgyia; species Orgyia antiqua. Next base: position 21,076,656 of record OU779869.1, read on the forward strand.
AAACAAACTTATTCAAAGTTATGAGCGACCACATAAAATTAGAATCAAAATACAATATATAATATGATTTCGGTAGCTGTTCTTGCACGAGAACCAAATATTTGTGTTCCACAGAACCGTGGCCAAGAAATAATATTATTTTTGTTAAGATAAAAACAATACTACTTTTTTTTAAATAAACTAAAGTAACTTTTTTTATTTCTTTAGACTTTTTTTAATACAATTTTTTTTTTTAATAAACTTGAGTCGTTTAAATACATAACATTGCATACATAACATTGTTCAAAAATCTTAAAAAAATATCTAAAATTATTTTTATTCACTTTTTACATCAAATCACGATCAAATAAGCCTGCAGAGTCCAAAAACTTAAAAAAATATATAAAAATGGGAAAATTTTTCTAAATTCCATGCGTTCGAAGTCGCGGGCGACAGCTATTGTTATATATAGCACACTACTCATAGACTGCTTGCAGTGCCATAACGCGTTACGTAACTAGGAGGATTACTCTCACTTATGAAGTTAATTATTACTTCAAAAATCCAGTAATTATTGAAAATGTTAAGTTTCTTTTTTGTTAAATTGAACAGTTTTATTTGGAACAGTTAATATCTTGATTATTCAAGTACAACACGCGACCACCCTTTTGTTATAAGCGGGCAATGTCAAAAAATTATGTAACACAATTTTGTTTATGGCATTGATTTTATGGAACGTAATATTATAAATATATTCGTTGGTTTTTGGGTTTGTGTGTGGTAAATATGGTAAATAAATAAATATTCATGGACATTGCACATAACGTCTTCTGGTCCCAAGCTAAGCTTATATGCTTGTGTTATGGATACCAGAATACGGTTATAATACATCTAATATATAAAATTCACGTGTCACAGTGTTAGTTACCGTACTCCTCCGAAACGGCTTGACCGATTCTTCTCAAATTTTGCATACATATTCAGTAGGTCTGAGAATCGGCCAACATCTATTTTTCAAACTTTTTTTTTTAGTATGGCAAAACAACGTTTGCCGGGACAGCTAGTAATTATATATTTTTCTTTTGTAAATACGCAACCATGATAAATGTGTTATATACGAATTTAATGTTAATATAATGAGCCTAAATGTCATTTTGTGAAATGTGGATATATAATAATAATAATATATCTTAATAGTTGTTATCGTGAATACTTAAATTTTACCTATAATTTGCTTCGTAAATTGGTAATAACCACGCTTGAAAATCGTATATTTTTTTTTAGAATATTTTCATAATTTTTGCAACATTTTTCACTAATACTTTGCTCTTATTTGCTGCAGCGTGATGTTATATAGCCTATAGCCATCATCGATAAATGTACTATTCAACACTGAAAGATTTTTTTTAAATAGGACCAGTGTTTCCTGAGATTATCGCGACAAACAAAATCTTCAGCTTTAAAATATTGGTGTAGATATAAGTTACAGCCAGACACATTATTCATAGTTCCTACATAAGTGTCCCCAGTCCCTACCACCATATGAGTCGTTTTAATCCAACAAGGCAAAAAGGTCCCAAGCAACAGTGAATTATTAAAAAAAAACTCTTTACGGTGGACCTTTTAATACATTTTAATGTACCTTCTAAGAGGATCTACGCTATTAATGTAATAGATAGATCTATAGCTAGCTATCCATCTGTAATATTATCTAAATTGTAGGTAATGTAAACGGCTATTGAGCTAAGTGCAAATAATCCGAGAGCCATTAGCGTCTACACACGTTTGTAATGATCGATCGATTCTAAGACATACCGGAGATATCTATTCAATACTCCCAGATCATCCAACCACTATTATCGGATGGATTTCAAAGCGATTTATGAAATACTAGCTTCTGCACATGAATTACCTTGTGACTTAATAAAGTATGATAGAAATGTTAGGATTATACTATAATAGTCGTACTATATTAATGGGTACTATAGATACAATAAATTTGAGGGTTTTCCTCGATTTCTTAGGAGATAATCGTCAGATCCTGAATTGGAGCTAATGGGACCACTCGGGAACTACCAGCTTTCAAATAAAAAAAGAATCATTACCAGGATGGCATTATTAGCATTAACATCGCTTCGCCTAGTTAAAAGTTATGAAGCAACAAACATAAAAAAATAAAAATAAAAAGAGAGAAAGACGGACAAAAACAGATCAATGAAGAGTTCGCTGGTCTATCAGACATTTTAGAACGATCTAATACTCCAAAATGAATGTGTCTCCTTCGTTCTAACGAAGAATCATTTACGCGGTCAATGATTCATAACCAAAAAAGTGACGAATATATAAATTCGCATGCAAATTTTAATAATATTGAGTAATCTAGCAAACGACGACGTCTCGTCTAGACGTTCAAGGTTGAGACAAGTACTTTTTTGCATCTTATTTAGACAGTTGTGATTATTTTCTTATTTCATAGACCACTGCCCTTTTGCCGTCAAATAATGAGCCACGGAGAGAAAAAATTAGAAAATTTCAGAGCTTTTTTCTGATTAGTTTAGTTTTTAATTTATTTTCAATTAAAGTAAGGTAGCTCACCTTAATTTCTAGTTTTTTTTCCTTTATTAGTGCATAATATTTAGCTTGGTACATGACATTTATTTTAACGGGTCAGGCAAAGACTACATAGCCCTTGCGAATATCTAAACACACTTTCTTAACTTAGTTTACGCTCATACATTTTCTCATACAACATGTCCAACGATTGAAAGTGCAACGAACTACGGAACCTAATTGTGTATTTTATTAACAACTAGCTGGCCCGGCAAACGTTGTTTTGCCATACAAAAAAAGTAAAAAAAAAAATTAAAAAGAAAAGAACTATAAACCTCACGGAGCCCGAGACCTTTCCAACGAATGCAAAACCGTGGAAATCGGTCCGTGCGTTCTGGAGTTATAGCGTCAGGAAGGAAAACCCGACTTATTTTTATATAGTAGACTAGCTTTTGCCTACAATTTGGTACTCGTGGAATTCAGTAAGCAAACCTTACCAAATTATACAAAAATATTCATGAACATTTCACACAACTTCCTCTGGTCCCAAGCTAAGCTTATAATGCTTGTATTATGGGTACCAGAATACGGATAGAATACATATACTACTTTTCTTTTGTAAATACATACTTTATAATACATAGTGTTCCACATTCCGTGTGGTGACGGATTATGAATACAAGTGTCACCACCCCATCTCCTCCTAAGGGTGCTGTAAAAGTCAGCTAAGGGATATTGCACACAGATAAAATCCTCTGTGAGAGACGGAAAACTCGAAAATAAACCCTGTGCCAACACGCCTGGTCAGCGCGGCACAGTAGTCCATATTCCCTCCCAAAGTGGAGGAGGCCCGTGCCCAACAGTGGGACGTAAATGGGCTGGAGAAGAATACATAGAAACACCCAGACGCAGTACAAACATTTGTATAACTTTATGTAACTATATTTGTATAACTATTGAAAAATCACACAAATGATTGTCCCGAGCGGGAATCTAACCCGCGACCTCTTGATCGGCAGTCCGTTACATGAACCACTTAACCATGAGGCTCGTCGAAAAAAAACAACCTCTTGAAATACACTATCACTAAAAAAACCGCATCAAAATCCGATGCGTATTTTTGAAGATATAAGCTCACATAGGGACATACATACAAAAGTAACGACTTTGTTCTTTATTATGTAAAGATGCCACCAATATAATTATAAAAACAATACTTAAGCATTCTATATTTTTTCGTTGCCTAGGAGACTACCCTACAGAAGACTGTTGGCTTGCTAATTAAGAGTGTTGTTAAAACAGAAGTGGAATGAAACAATGTTTTCAAATCTGATATTATTTTAGCTCTTGAAGTACTTGACTGCAAGGGCAGTTATGGAAGTTGTACTTGAATCTGTTTTGTGGTTATTTCGAACATATCCACGAGTTGATGTTAATTTTAATTACGATAATAATTTACTTAGTTGAAAAAAAAAACCCGCTTCAAAATCCTGTATATTTTTTTAACTTATTGCAATGTCATGGTTAACAAGGACCTTGTTAAGTGTCCAAAATTTCAGATCAACCTGAGTACTGCAAATGGGTGAAAATCACTTTCAAATAATCATTCCATAGATTATTTCATTGAGAGATACCACAGATAGATACTTACCGAACTAATATAAGCGTTTTAATAATGAGTAAGCCATATTTTCTTTTATATTTCTATAAATAAAAAATGCAGTAAATGTGACTCTGAGTTATGTTAGTACTATCTTTTTCAGTTTATCAAAATTATTTTATAATCTACTAGCAGTTGCCCGCGACTTCGGACCCGTGGTATTCCTATTTACTTGACACTTATTGTCACATTTTGGACAATTCACACACTATCTTTAAAAATTGTAGCCTATGTGTTATTCTGATGTATAATCTACATTATTGTACAGTTTAATTAACATCCATTCAGTAGTTTTTGCATGAAAGAGTAACAAACATCTACAGTCACAAACTTTCACGGTTTTAATATTAGTAGGATTATATCTTCTATATTAGAAAATTTTGTTATTTATAAATGTTGTGCCACAAATGCATATCGGTGTTTTAAATACGGAAGAGATTTCTCGCAATAAATTTTTTTTGGGTATTTTTTATAGAATTTAGTTATCCTATTTTTAATAGTAAATGCAGTATGTATTTCTAGCTATAGGTAATTAAGTTTATTAAAGAAGATCCTTTATCGCTGTTAAGTTGGCACTTGTCCCGTAAAAGTTTGCCAACATTACGGGCATATTGCAATTTATGAGTACATCGTGATCGCGTGTAAGCCTATTCACCTAAAATGTAACCGCATTGGACATGATTTGTTAATAAAATTGGGATTGTTCATAATTTTTGACCTACTTTTTGAGCTGTTGCTTAAAATAAACTATTTTAAGCAACTAATTTCAATATTATTGAAATATTCACTATACTGAATTTTTAAAATAGTTAAAGATATTTTTTTTAAACGTTGTACACAATCTGTGAAAAAAATCCTTTTAAAAAAGCGATTCTTATGAAACCACATCAAAATCCGTTGCGTTGTTTTAAAGATATTGACGCTATCATTTTTAATATAAGCTCACATAGGCCTAAAAATAACGCCTTTGTTTTGTAATAAGTAAGGATAAGGATTAGAGAGAAACGATTCAACTACCTAAACTATCGTTGTACTGTGTTTCTATTAAGGGCCTACATCAATATCGTCGCCGACACGTACATATTAACACAGCCAGTAGGCACAGAAAATGAAGAATTAGGGATGCTTTTCCTATTTACTCAAAATCTACTAAATATATTTTAATTCTGATCCACGTGTTTCTATACATAATAGTTACCTATGTTTTTAAAGTTATTTCATTAGTTAATACGCGATAATAGACCGACAAATGAAAAATTAGAGAGGTTGTTTCGCCAAGATTTTCTATCGAGAAAACTTCTTCAATCGCGTTTCTGAGTTCATGCGATCCTAGATCATATATTGAAAAACATATACTTAAAAATTAGAGAGCTCTAGCCATTCATTCTAAAGAAACAATGAAAACTTCGTACATAGAAAAATGCACGAAGCTATTTTGGTATCCTCTTAAAAGCCAAGGGAGATATTTCTTAACTATAATTCAAAAGGCTACAGTGATTTTAACAATAATGAAATAATTGTACTAAATACATTACAAACTCATTTGCATTCAAAACAAAATATAGGAAAAATGTGAATGTTAAAGCCGTAGCAGGTGTCTACGGCGTAGACCTATATCTGTCTAATCTGTATTTTATATAGTTAGTAGCTGTTGCCCGCGACTTTGTGAAATTTAGAAATCAAACTCTAACAAACAGAAGTTTATTCTTCCGCTCGATAGATGGCGTTGTACATCACATTTAAATCGCACTATGGTTTGGTTACACACATTTACACTTAAGCTCATCAAAATTTTTATATTTCATTCGGCTTTTCGCATTTATAAATTAGTAAGGACTAAGGAATAGCTGTTATTCTGCATTTGGGAACTGAACCTTAGCAAATTATACATTTATACCATAATTTTCAACCATTTTATCTGTTAAAAACCCGTATTAGTATCGGTCGGTCATGGTTTTGAAGAGTTAACCGTTATGTGAATAATGTACAAAGAATCGACTCAGTTTATTTAATAATAAGTAAAAGTAAATATAAGCTAATAAATGTACATAAAAATATTATTTCATCAGGCTCTCCTTTTCTAAAACTAGTCGGTGAAAATGCGAATTTGTCGAACCGTAGCGTTTGCTACGGCGTAGACCTATTCGTTATTATAAATGTTTACAACAAAATAGCTAATTAATCAAAATACACCATAATTTAAATACCTAATCACTCAACCTGTAAACATATGCATGATGCATACATAAGGGCTGATTTCTTTTACTGGAGAAATCGTCTGTAAATTATCAGGATCAAAACAAGCGACCAACACGTCCGGGAAGCCTTTATTAGGAAGTATATGAATGATCCATCTCGTCGTCGCCCGCTCGAGTGGAACAATCGTTTGATGTCACAAAGGTCACCGGTGAGGGTAGCTGTCAAAACAAACCTTACTTTGTATCTTTAAAATAATAGAGTTATACAACTTGATACGTGTTTAAAAGCGGCATATGAATTGTATTCTCTCTCTCCAGCCCATTCACGTCCCACTGTTGGGCACATGCCTCCTCCACTTTGGGAGGGATTACGGTCCACTGTGCCGCGCTGACCAGGCGTGTTGGGACAGGGTTTATTTTCGAGTTTTCCATCTCTCACAGCTTATGTTATCTGTGTGCAATATCCCTTAGCTGGCTTTTACAGCACCCTTGGGAAGAGATGGGGTGGTGACACTTGTATTCTTAATCCGTCACCACACGGAGAATAGCATTATATTATTTAAATTGAACATACTTTTTATATCACTTCTTCGTCTACGATAATACTGTTAAGCAGTTAAAGTTTGTAATATGTATGTAGGGGTCAAGGGCGTAGCACTTACAACCGTTCGTCATGTATGACCAGACGTATGAGTCTGGATGTAGCCAAGGAAATATGTTTGGATCGTAGCAGATGGCGCCCCATAGTCTCTGCCTACCCTCATGGGAAAAACCATGCCCATCCCCCATGGAAAAAAGGCGTGATGTTATGATGATGATGGATGATGATGTATGTAGGGGTAATCTACGAAAGTATTAGTCCGATCATAAAAATTGTTTCACTAATAAGAAGCTATCGTCTCTATTAGTGCTCTAAGCAATATTATGAAAAATCAGGGTCACTTTAGATGGGCAAAGCCATGGACAACAGCTAGTTCTTAGTAAGGTAGTCTTTTTAAATTTGTTGACAGCTGTATTTGTAATATAAACATTATTTATATTGCATTATTCAAAATATTAAAAGAATCAAAATACACATACCTACCACTATAGCGTCCCATAAAAATATGTATAAAACTGTACGTTAGTAGAAAAATAAAATGTAATAATTAATGGATTATTTAAATAACTATTAATATGTATAGAAAAATGTTCTTGCATGGGCTTGAGATTAAATTAATTAATTATCTTAGTTATAAATAAATTAGATTAGGAACTTGTAAAAATACTTTGTACTTTTAGCGTAGGTAATTTTAGTCATTAGATGCACATAAGACTTGTTTCAAACCTAGGAGAAACTGGCATCTAAGATACAGGCTCGGCCTAGTTTAGATGCTAGTGGCTATGTTAAGTAATTGTTTTTATCTTAGAGTTACATATTGTTAAATTGTTTTTGAGATGTTCATTGTATTTTATTCAATAAAATTCTTTAATTTATTATTATTTAGTTCTGTACCCAAAATGATTCAGAAAATAGGAAATAGTACTGAATTTAGTATGACCATTTAGTTAAACAAAATAAATATAGGATTTAAACTATGACTAAACAAATATATTTTCGTTTATAGTTGGATCACAACAGCATTACAGCTCTCCATGCTCCACAATATACTGACCAAAAACAGCATACCATAAAGAGACCACGTTTACATCATTCAATGTGAAAATAAACGATTTAAATAAAACTTCTTTTTCCGGATTTAAACGCATGTATTTGCTTTAAATTTTATGTGGATAAACCCTGTAATAACTGATCGTAGAGGACACTTTACAGCTCAGTCTAACTCGTGACCATAGTACTGTAAAGTCTCCGAAACGTGGTCGGGCTAAAATTTAAAACAACAACAAATACACGCGTCTTAATCCATAAGAAGTAGTTTTATAAGTTTTATAAGTTTTTTAAGTACAAATGAGTCGCGCAAGTATTATAGAATAGTAGTACCGATTATACATGGACAACTAAACTTAACTAAAATATGAAAATTCATAGTATCAATAACACAATTCGGCAATATTAACAGAACTTTTTCATTAGAAAATCTGTATATTAAAGACTAACGATTTTAATCAATACAACGAAATTGCCAATTAATCAAAATATACCATAGTTGTTTTCTGTTTTTAGTTAAGTTTAGACGTACGTAGAATTGGTACCATTATGAACGCTTTATATAAAACTCTAGACTGTTATAAAAACTGTTAGGTACACGGTACTTGTAATAAAATAGTACAAGGGTTCACATTAATAAGATGTACAATGTTATACGTGAGACCAATGTGCCCAATTTTGCTGCCAAGGAGTCTGCGAGTGCTCAGAGGGGGTGGGTGGAAACGAGAGGACAGGGGGAATCAGGTCAGCGCTCTATAGCGTCTTACGGGGCGAGACTGGGCGGCGACAACGACATGTAATTTGTACCATTACAGACAAAAACTATTTGAAAAACTTGTTAGAAATCTATACTAACTACGATGTACACATTTATATATCTAATATATAAAATTCCCGTGTCACAGTGTTAGTTACCGTACTCCTCCGAAACGGCTCGACCGATTTTCCTGAAATTTTGTGTACACATCCTCTAGGTCTGAGAATCGGCCAACATCTATTTTTCAAAACCTTTTTTTTTAGTATGGCAAAACAACGTTTGCCGGGTCAGCTAGTTAATTATAAAATATACTTATATAAATAACAACTGTTTGTTAGACTAACAATTAATCTAACAAACAGTTTTTAAAATAACCTAATTTCAGTTAACATTGCCGAATTGTGTTATTGACAATATTAATTTTCTTTTTTCAGTTAAGTTTAGTTAAGCACATCAAATTGGTACCATGGGTACCTTTTTCTGAAGTTATCTGGGAGTTTTTATAGCGGGCATTTAGTTATTTATTTATAATTTAATGTGCTCTTTTCCAATTTCAAAATTGCCACCACCATTTTGCCGCTCGCTCTGCCATATGGCAGATATATATATATAGGTATATATAGGTAGGTATATATAGGTAGATATATATAGGTATATTTATAATATTATAAATATACCTACCTATGAATCTATCGGATTGCCTGACCGCTGGATTATTATAAGCCTGATTTTCGAGCTGAATAGGTAATAATAACACACTTGGTAAACTGTCACCAAACGTACTTATTACTTAGCTTTTTCTCTATGCTAGAGCAATCGAGGCCTGAATGATGGAAATAGACACACGCACGCTTTGCCACCATCTTTATCTATTGGCAGGCTGCCTAATCCATCAACCTCTCGCCGTCGACTGTTGGACAGGCTGCCTAAAGCAGTCAGATATTCGGTTTCCTAACGCATTTATTTGGTCAGCCATAGCATAACGCATATAGTAGAAATATATTAAAAAAGTCAAAAATATTCTCGGGTACACACCCTATTTAATTGGATCATTCCAATTTTCTTTATTTTTAACACGCTTATTAGTTCGATACATATATATCAAAGTGTTAATCTATGAAGAGGGATTTTTACCCGCTAAGGAGCGATAACAATGCAATAATTTAAAAAAATATTCAGGATTTTCAAAGGTTTTTTAGTTTTTGAACTAAGCAACTCTTTATTGAGCTTTTAAAATCAAGCCAGCGATAATATTAATAAAATTATATTAAAAGACGTGTTTCAAATGACTGATAAATTAATCAGTTATAAAATAAATATACGAACAAAAAGTCAAGCTATATGGGGCCAAGGTCACATGAATCTCTAAGAACTGTTATTACAATTTTACATGGACTAACAACTACCGAAATATATAATAGAAAACGGCTGTAATGGATATTATCGATTCGATGAAAAGAGGTCGTTAGGTTTTTAAATCGGTTTATTGAAATTTACGTATTGATTTTGAGTATTTGAATATTTTCTAAGGCTATTAGAAGCTTGTTATTAAAAATTTGTAAAAGCTTAAAAATGACGTCAATGGATCATGTTGTTTTTGCTTTTGCAATCACAATGTTCTCAATCTTAATCTTTACTTATTATAAAAATAAAACCGTTATTTTTGTATGTATGCCCATAGGTGTTTATATCTTCAAAACTACGGATTTTAATGATTTTTTAATGGGAAACACCGTTGCAAAGTTTTTTTTTTTTAATAATAATAATAATCATCTTTATTGCATAAATATTGTAGCAATTTAAGTGGTGGAGTCTCTGACTTCTGTGCTTCTGTTCTGATTAAACCTTAATATATTTGATATCGGCTTTATGATTTTGTTCGGTCCAGTTGGTACGGAATCCTTAAGGTGCTAATATTCTTCGCACTTGACTGGCTTTTATTTTCTATACTAGTTTTATTATCTAATGAGCTGGATGGCGACCAATTAGATCGACCTTAATATAAAATCGATTGGCTTGACGCTTAACCATAACTATTAATTTTATCTAACGAATGTGTTACCAGCTTTCTACTAGACTATAAAAATAAGAAGAAGATATAATTTTATTATATATACGAAAATATTATTTATTCAAAATATGTTTAGCATGCAATACGTTTTTAAACAGAGGTCGAGAAACGTAGTGCTGTAATCTTAGAGTATTATATAGTAGGTAGGTATTTTAAGAGCGCACGATAGCAAAAAATGCTCCATACTGCGTTTTCCGCTGTTTTCTTCGTAGATAAAGCCCCTAGAGCGAAAACATCCTGTTTTTACAGTTTTCTCAAGATAAATTTGCAGCCTCTGTCGCACGTATTTGGTAAGGCTTTTCCAAAAAAGAAAGCAATAGAAGCATAGATATACCTACTCTTCATCTACAATAGACGTTAAAAAATTTATAAAAATCTGTTTATTTTTAATTTTCACGAAGAAAACAACGGCTACGAAATGTCTTTTTTCAAAGATTTTGTAGGTAAAAACTGATGGAACTATATTTATCTATATATAATAATATGTGACTGACATTTTATTTATTTGGTTTTAGAATATGAGCGCGTACGGCGGAGGTGGCATGTGCGATACGGATGCGTTGTCGCGACGTCTGCGTGATGCTGAGAGAGCGCGCGCAGACGCCGAACGTTCGCATGCCGATGCACTATCACAACTACGAAACGCCCAACGCTCTCCCATCGACGCGCACAATGTTGAACAACTACAGTCCAGGGCCAGGGAACTTGAGAAAAAGGTGAAAATAAACCTGCAGTGACTTTTTAGGTACATTAAAACTAGCTGATTTATCCCGAGCCGAATTTGGTATGTTGTTACACGAATAAACTAAAAACTGATTGAGTATGCCATTAAATGAACATCAAAATAAATTTCATTATGATATAAGTATTGGTGTTTAATATACCCTTTACTAACTCCTTCTTATTTACTTTTCATTTAGTATTCTATTTTTCATTGTTTTCTGTAATTTTGTCAGGCGGCGCTAGAGACCGTTCGTTGTGAAGAACTTCAACTAGAATTATCGTCAGCACTGCGCGCAAGAGGGGCTTCTGGTGGTGGTACCACATGGTCATTACAAGCAGCGCAACCAGCATCCGAGATCGAGCGTATCATGGCCAAGATTGAACAAGACAACCGAATCCTTGCAGAACTAGAGCACCCACGTTCCACCACGCATGGTAATATACCCATTAACAGGAACAGGCACGGGTATTACCCTGACCGGAATATCTCAGACGTGACTGGTTTCGCAGGTATCCAATCAAGCGGATCCAACCAGGCTCTAGGAGAGTTTCACTCTCCAACGCCATCACCACTGCCGCACTCGTACACAAGCACGACGGGGCATGTAGCCATCTGCCAGAGCAACACTATGCCGACTCTGTCTTCGCTACATGCCACCGGACAATTTACAGCACCCAGCTCCAACTCAGTGGCTTATTCCATAAGTGCGCACAACCCTACCTCGTATGCCAACCCAGTTGCTTCTTATTCCACCAGTTCATATGGTCTGTCAAACACTCACCAAGTCACATTTACAAATCCAGTAACGGCTCCGCTTGTAAATAACATGGGACAAATATCAAATACGTTATCTGGACTGCAAAGTAACTTACAGAATATTGGCAGTAATATGGTTTCTGGAAACGTACCCGGTATGAATTTGACTGGAGGCCTCAGTGGACCAGGAATGACGGGGACCATAGCTGGTACTGGACTCACTAGTTGCTTAAATAATCCCCAGACAAGTTTATCAGGTGGACTAACAAGTACCTTAGGAGGAATACAGTCTACATTGACCAGTGGATTGAGTAATGCCCTTTCGAACATAACTGGAACACAATTAGGAGGCATGAACACTAGTTTCACTGGTACTAGTGGATATGGTACTGGAACAGGCACTTATACAAATCCATTGCTCTCCAGTGGTCTTGGAACAAATGCAATGAACATTAAACTAAAACCTCTAGACGAAATAGATCTTGGTATCGGTAGATATCAATCCACAAATACTGGTGTCGGTCGTGTGGCGACCCCAGTAACACCACACCAACCCTCCTGGGGTTTAGGATTAGATAGCCAATTTGGAACTGATAGATTAGGAGGCTTAGACAACAGTTACAGCCATGATCGAAACTCAAGGGCTCTGTCAAGAATTATGCCTAATTCCGGATTGGATATAGACGGTTAGTGATTCTTTTATTGACTTTTAACGTTTGCACAAAAGTAAACACGTTAGTAAAGCAATAAATGTTTCAGGTCGAACGTCACACTATGTCAACGGCGGTGCACCAACTGAAGGTCAAGTCGATATGTTAGACATACCAGGAAAAGGGCGTTGTTGTGTTTACATAGCGCGTTTTTCTTATGAACCACCTGAGTAAGTAATGGCGAATAAATTTAAAATTTAAGTATTGTAATATTGTGTTCGAATTTTACAATATTGACATAATATTTTTTGGGGTAACTAAGTATAATATGGATATTATTTACAGCATCGACAGTGCAGATGGCGAATTATGTATTTGTGCTGGTGACTACTTATTAGTTTGGGGTCCACCTGACCCTAACGCGACGATGCTTGACGCGGAATTATTAGATGGACGTCGAGGATTAGTTCCAGCAAATTTTGTTCAAAGATTGATTGGAGATGATCTATTAGAATTTCACCAGGTAATAATATCAAAGCTCGATGGTGATGATGTATATTTATTGATTAATGACATACCACGTTTGCAAATCATCATAACTTAGAAGTTGTTAATGTGTTTCTTACATTGTTCTTCTGAGTTTTCAATAACCTTATTTCGCAGGCGGTTGTTGCAACTTTAAGAGATGTTGATGAATCTGCTACTACAGCAGTAAGTGATATGTCACTTAACCGTGATGTAGCTCGACTCAGTGAAATCGCAGAGTTGAGCGAAGGCCCAGAAGACGACGATAATGGTAAGTATTCACAAAATACTCACACAAATCATTAATTAGAACAACAGAGATCGTAGAATCGTTATTTCATATTTTTTAATATACTTATCTTAGTTTTAACTATGAAGTATAATTACACTTTTTAGCTAAGCAGTAGCATAATTTATCTCAACATCCTTTAAGTCATTCCAATAATTCTTTTTTAATACGCATGGCAAATCCAAACGCATAACACACTCCTTGTGATTTACCACAAACCATGCTGCTTCGCATTAACAATTCTTAAATTGATAACCATAATAACAATCTGTTACGGTTACCGTTTGAAAATATCATTTGTCTAGAAATAGTTCTATAGTTGAACCTTTAAAATTCCCACCTCCTCCCATCCTATGGACTTCGCTGCACGCTTCTTCGTATATCTCATGCACTTCGCCTGCTTGGCTACACTCCGTGCGATCTGCCCTTGAACCTGAACAGCCGAGCTGTTTTTCTCGTCGTTAGTTCCTGCGCCGCGGCAGCTCACACTGGAGAGGCAGCTCAACAAGTCAGTGCTCATCGGTTGGACTGCACCAGAGGGCATCCAGCAAGCCAACATCGAGAGCTACCATGTATACGTCGATGGAGTATTGAAAACTACCGTCAAGGCATCAGAACGCACGCGAGCTTTGGTTGAAGGCGTAGACGCTAACCGGGTGAGCGAACTTCTAATACATATATTAGCTGCTTACATAAGTGTTACCTTACTCACCTAGATGTTGTCAATGAGCACTAACTCATTTAGTTCGTGATCAATGTGTAATATCTTACATTTTAATTTCTAAATATTATTATTTTATACCGTAGTATGTTTAAAATTTCATAATCTTCTTTGTTCCAAAGCCACATCGCATTAGTGTGCGATCGGTGACGGCGACACGTCGCACATCCAGAGACGCAGCTTGTACAATGGTGATTGGTAGAGATACAGCCAACATGGGTCCAACATGTGTAAGAGCCAGTGGAGTCACTTGTTCCCAGGCTGTGATCTCTTGGCTTCCTGCTAACTCTAACCACCAGCATGTGGTCTGTGTAAATAATGTTGAGGTAAGATCTGTACTCATAAGATGTGACATTAGAATATGTTTAATAAATTGAATTATGGTGGAAAATTGATTATCGCAAGCGGGACTATCACTTTTTCTACCATAATACAATTTTATACGTGGAGTTAATAGAATACAAAGTCATAACTGTTTCTATTTTAGGTTCGGACAGTAAAACCAGGTGTATATCGTCACACAATCACAGGGTTGTCACCCAGTACTCAGTATAGGGTTACTGTTAGGGCAAAACATTTAAGAGCAGGCCCGCCATCAGGAATACCTATAGAAGAAGCTCCCGGAGCTTACACTGACTTCAGAACACTACCGAAAGGGTTGCCAGATCCTCCGAATGAAATTATGGTATGTCAATAGTTTGTTACAGATAATCAGCATGACATGAATTAAGCATGCTTTTTGGATACAAACCTCAGCATTTTACACTCACATTCCTTGCTCGCTGATGTTATAAATGTACTTAGACAGGAATCCAAATATTACAATCACACAGTGGATAGTGGGAAATAACAGTTTACTTAGAAGAAATATTATGTAAATTATGCTTTTTTAAATCAGTAACTACAAAAGCGTTATAAGCACGCACAAGGTAGCTTTCCAATGTTCCACTATATGTGTGATGATACAATAATACTACTCACAACGACCGACGGCTACACCCCTATTCTTTTCAATTAATTCACAACCTCAAAGCACACAGCACGTCTCGAGGAAGTCGCGTCAATCGCAACCATAAATCCAGCTCCAGGAAAATTTGTTAAAATATTCCCAACGCTCACCTTGTTATTATTAGCTTAGTGATCCCATCTGTGATGTCAGCCCCTCCCTCGATGTGGCTTATTTTGACGTTAGCCCATGTGTTATAAAAGTGTCAGAACCCAATTGGCTTGCTCATGATTGTTCGGCTGGATTGTTGGTGGTGATTGGTGCGGTGTCGCAGGTGGAGGCGGGACCTCAAGATGGCACTCTGCTGGTGACATGGCAGCCAGTACTACGTCCACCTGCCTCGGGCCCCGTCACTGGGTACGCGGTATACGCCGATGGCAAGAAGGTCACTGACGTGGATTCTCCAACTGGTGACCACGCTCTCATCGACATTGGCAAATTGATCGGCCTCAATCCTAAATGTGTCACCGTAAGTATAGCTATATGGTGCTTGATTTGGCTACGTGAACGCTGTGTTAACAATATAATATTTGTAACTACTGTGAAAATCTTAATGTAGAATTCATATTAATATCCAACGCTGATGATTTTTGTTTCATTGTGATAAATTTGATTCTTACAGGTTCGTACAAAGTCACGAGATAGTCAATCCAGTGACAGTGCACCGACACCAATCCCACCGGCTGTGCTTCGTGGTGTAGCATCACGAATGCCGCGAGGACCGATGCCAGGTCCGAATCAACCAGGACCTCCTGGTTATAGAGGTCCTGGCATCCAGCGACCGCAACCCTATCAACAACAACAACAAGTTATCGAACACGATGAAAATCTTTCTGACAAGGAGATATTTCCATCTAGCGTTAATCGTCACGACCCTGCTCACGCGGCTCAGGTGACCAAACATTTTATACATTATTGTTTCTATCGTAACCTTATTAAAATTGATGCCGTTCAAAAATTTGCTATAGGTATCCAAGTATTCCAGTCCTAAAATAAGCTTTATAAAACAACAAATAACTCAGTATTCCTGTATATCTAAAAGAAATCATGATTATTTAATTTGCTGTCTTGATAAGAAATTGGAATCAAATAGCATTAAAATGTTCTAATTGTTGATATCTAACTAACCATTACATGTGTAATTGACAGTATAGCACTTTGTTATTATTTCGTTTGCGAATCAATGTTGTACATTATGTGTGTACTTCGTTTTTATTTTCGCCATTTTTTAACATGTTGATTCTGTATTAATATGAGCTTTGTATATTTAATTTCATCTGATAATTTTATTGGTCTGTGTCTTCTTAGCTATCATTATAATAATCAGTATCATGTGCTCTCTTCTTACGTGACAAACTATCTGTAGTAACGATAACAGGTTACATACATGATCAAACACTTTAGAAACATAATCATTGTTATCATCTCTATGTAAACAGACAGTTTGTTGTGTGATATCGGTGTTGCAAACTGCACTCTTTATACTATTTCCTGTGGTTCTGTCGCTGGCATCTTCTATATGTCCAGTATTTAGTTCTCTGCCGACGGTATCACGACCACCGCGCCATCGTCGATAGCTATGCACTCGGCTCGAACGTTCAAAATTAAATGCATACTGCTTGCGACTAGATCCGTAGTCTCTAGTGCTATTGGCCGATACCCAACAACGCACGACACCTTACAAATACAACTTAGAACAAATAAAGAGCTTGTACTTTGTGACACAGACAGTACCGCCCATGTTGTCATCATGCCACTTAGAATAACCTAACCTCGCTCTCTTACATAACTGTTATACACCTTTCCATAGCCTACGAGTGGATTCGGCACAGGTCTCCTAAAGAGTATATTCGACAAAATAACCCCTTCGGTAAGGAATTTTAACACGTCTTTTCATATTTATTATTTTGGTTTTGATTCAGAATTTTATACACTATTCGTTTTTTTTATAGCGTTTCTTGGACTTTTGATTTTGTTTTACAAAGCGTTTTGTTTTTGTTATTAGTTTTTTTATTATTTTTGTTTTATAAAACTTTACACAGTGTGCCCGTATACTAATAGTGTCATATTACATAATATTGTAGCCATATAATCAGCATATGAAAACAATATTTACTTTGAATACGCTTTTATATTTAACTGAAAGTAGAAGAGAATAATTTGTAGATAACAAGTACAATTAGATAAATGCATATCTATTATTATGACTCATGAAGAAAACTATGCATATGAAATTAAAGTTCTTTTAGCAGCTATATTAATGATGATAGATGATAGATAGTTTAAACAAGGGTTAGTTTAATGATACCACGAAATATTTACTCAGATGTGGTTACATCAACTTACCATTACAATCACGACTCATACATGAAAACATCAACCACGAACAAGACACGTCATCTTACAAAGGAATAGGAGAAAGTCACGCTCTCATATATAAATTAACACTTCACTGAAATTAAAAAGCAAATGCTTCCACGGCAGTGAACTTCTATACTTCCACCTCGGCTTCATTCTAAAGGCTTCACCTGCTCTATATTATATTTGAAATTATACCAATTAACTCTATAAAATATTCTATATTTCACTTTAAAATCGCTTATCTTTATCCGCTTTATAACTTATCTTATCCTTACGTATTACTTAATTAAACTTGTGTATTTTAACTGCTTATATAAATAATCGATTCAATAGCATCACAGGAATATAATTATGTACTAATAATAAGAAGCTTTAACTAAAGTCATCAAAGAACGAACACTTTTCATTAATATCGTTCATGTCAGCACAAACATTAATCACATTGTTTTTTGTGTCGATTAAAATAAAAGTGTATAAATGTGTTAAATTGAATGACCGTGTGGTGTTAGCAATCGGGGATACCGGCCATCGAAATCACTAAAGAGGGCGCGGCGGAGCTGGGTAGCGAGGACGAGGAAGCGTCGCGTCGCCGGCCGCAGGTCTGCGATCTCTCTAAGCCTGTCATCGATGTGCTCTCCGTGTGCTAGCACTGTTCACTATTGCTCTCTTTCTCTCAATTGTATAAGACTTCGCCGTCACGAGTTTCCACTTCTCGGTGTTTCTGTGTTGTCATATTCAATATATCACTCTTGGTGTCCACACACTTGACACACCCCTGTGGCCACTTGAAGCCCCTACACTCCGGTCCGACAGTTAGGTGATAACCGCGACAGGTTCCACAGAGCACTCGATACAGAACCAACACTCGAGCATGATCGCGCGTGTTTTGTATGATTGTTCCTGCATGCTGTCTTGGCTTCGACGCGTATCAATGCCGTACACTAACTCCTTCCACACACCTTCCAACAGTTCAGTGTCTCAATGTTATAAAATAAGTTCGTTTACATAACGAGGGGACTTGGTTAATAAAACTACTAAGACAAGTTGAATTTCAGTTTATATTTTGGTTAAACTTGTGACAATCACATTTGGAAACGTCTAATTTATATTTGCTATGAATGATGTGATACGAAATGTAACCGCTGCACGCTAGCTTTCATTGTGCATGGGGGTTGACTAGTGCTATAACCAAGGAATGTTTTATCTTATCATCCGAGGAGCAGGTAATATTTATATCGCTTTGAAACGCAACGCCAATGAAGATAATGGCTATAAGCTTGATCTATTGCTGTTGACTTTGTGATGGAAAATCTAACCTTATTAATGTGTTGGTTCGTACGGACGTCAGCAGCAACCGTCCCAAGCAGCGGCAGCGTCGCAGCAGCCGTCGGGTCAGCAGTACCCGAGTACAGGAGCCTACCATGGCACGCAGCAACCCCCATATCCACCAGCCGGCCAGTTCCCAAGTAACGCGGGGGCGCCCTACCCCGGCGCGCCGCAGCACTATCAGAACCCACCACCCAGGAACCACCACGAGCGCGGCCGCCCTCCTAACCCTAACCAAATTGTACGTATTCACTTCATCTACCGATGTCTATACTGAAAAAATAGATCATCTTGCAAGAGCTACTGAATGGGGGTCCTTTTTTTTCTGAACTTGTAGTTTACTAAAGCTTTCAATTATGCGAGAGTAAGAATACATACAACATAATATGACCCTAATCATTTCATGGGTGCTCCATAAAATAATCGGAAAAATTTGAGCTTTGTAACAACTTCTATAAAAGTCGAACAACTCGAAATACGAATAAAATAGTTAACTTATTAGTTTTATTTTTCAAGAGCCACACGTCCATAAATGGCACCTAAAACTGCAGTTTCTGTAGATATATTATGAAAACCTGTATTACCAATGCTAGCCGAGACGAAAAAAGCGTTAAATGTTACTAATATGACACATAACATAACTTACAGCAGCAGGGTCAGCAGGGCGGCAACATGCAGTACTCCGCCCGCGGAGCTCCTCCACAAGGGCCCCGCGGGCCGCCACAAGGTGCCCGACACGCACAGCCGCACCCTCAATCCAAGAAAAGCCGCTATTTCATCGCCTTATTCGATTATGACCCCACTACCATGAGCCCAAATCCTGAAAGTTGTGATGAAGAATTACCATTTAGTGAAGGAGATACCATCAAAGTAAATATACCGAAATACTTAACTTATCTTCTTCAAAAAGTCTCTTTAAGTTTTCTTCTATCTTTATCTTCAATCTGCACTTGGTATGGAAACCTTGAGCAGATTTTATTTCTTTTAGTGTAAAGGATTAATCTAAGATTATTACATTACATATGGCTACAGATATAAAAACGCGGTAAAATTTTAGTTTGCTACTGATTTATTGCGTTTAAGTTTAGGGAACCTCTGCGCACGGTTTTTTGTTAAAGCGTTTGTTTTTCAGGTATGGGGCGACAAAGACGCTGACGGTTTCTACTGGGGCGAATGCAGAGGTCGTAGAGGCTATGTGCCTCACAACATGGTGATGGAGGTCTCGGAACAAGAGGCTGCTGGCCAAGCAGCTAAACGAGAACGTTGGGCAGATGCTTATGCCAACCAGCCAGTGAGACGAATGGTCGCACTTTACGACTACGATCCTCAGGAACTGAGCCCTAATGTAGATGCTGATGTAAGTATTTTAGCTTCATTGCTCTCTATAAATAGTATTTTTTTTAAATAAATTTAAGATTCTGACGTCTTGAACATTAGTCTCTCAAAATCAAGTAGAAACATTTCACAGCAAGTCAAAAGGCTTTCGTGTGTTATTGGAATTGAATTTTTAACTATGCTTACTTTGTCCTTAACTTTTTACTTTCCATATTTCCTTCACAATATATTATGTTTGCTGTCCAAAAGTTCACAAGAAATAAGCTTCAATCTATCAAGTTTTTTACTTTCTCTAATTCATTTCAAAAGCGGAACTTTTACAAGTCAAGTTTCAGTAAACCATTTTATCACAAACTTTAAAGGTAATATTGTTAAAAAAAAAATAAGTGCAAATAATAATTAAAATTTAATTCAAAACCAAAAAAAATTGAAAAAAAATATTTAAATAATTTAATTCAAAACCAAAAAAAATTGGCATTGGAAAAATTTTTGTGATAACATTGGTTACGAGATCCTGTACTTTAGCTAGTCCTCTCTTCTTGTATTCTTAATGTTTTCAAATCTATCTCTTTAACTCTGCTTTTCTTATAATTCGTAAAAATGTCTATCAAAATCTGAATAGTCTTTTGAAAATCTAAAACTATCTAATAAGGAACATTAGTTAAATTTGATTGGACAATTTTACGAATCTTTATGTGTTACTTTTGTGAAAAACTTTTCCAATAGCTACTGATAATTATGTCAGGGTCGTTATGTCCAGGCGGAGCTGAGCTTTCAAACGGGTCAGATAATCCACGTGTATGGTGAGATGGACGATGATGGTTTCTTCATGGCAGAAATAGATGGAGTTCGTGGGCTTGTACCTAGCAACTTTCTCACTGAGGCTAACGATCAGTATGCTAATGCAGGACCAAGTAGTCAAGGTGTGTGTATACAGATACTATATCAATTGTATATTTATTGATTTTTTATCCAATAGGCCTTACACATTATATTTAATAAGTTACTGAATAATAACAACTGTTTTCGCTAGTCAGTTAATAATTAACGGGTAGGTAATATTCCACAACAAAGAGTATTAGATTTTGAAAACAGTATTTACTTTTTTGATAACCAAAAATCGCTTTCCAAGCTTCTGTGTTTAATTATGTGATAACTGAACTTACGATCTCAGTAAATGGTATTGCTACTCTCTACGCCACGAAACCCGTCAAAAACCTGTATATTTAAATAGGCATGGCCGGCCCAGCTGGCGCGGGCGTAGCAGGTGGAACTGGTCGTGGTACAGGGCGTGGGCGTGGTGTAGTAGGAGGGGCCCCAGCTCTACCTGGGCCCGGAGCCCGGGGCCCACCGCCTCCGCCGAGAGACAACGTCGCACCAGCACCACGCAATCATCACAGAAAACCAGGTGAGCCATAACCTAAAACATCCAACATCCATCCCAGTGTTCAACCTTCCTATCAAACCATTTCCCTCTTTGTTCCTTCGACTACTGCTCATTCGACTTTTAATAATAAGCTGGAGGAGGACAGCTCGTTGATTTTTGTGAACATTTTCATGTTATTCGGTTTTGTTTTATGTCAATGAATTGTCAGTTTCAGTATTAGCTTGTATAGATCGTCGAGCTGACTTCCTTCTATTAGGTAAGTGCGGTATCGACACGTGTCGGCACCGTCCACCGAGAGCTTTGAGTGTTTCATGTTTGCACCTTGGACTTGCTATGTGACTACTGAAAGACGCTAGCTATTTCGCTCTGGTACCTTCTATCATCTTTCCTGTACACTTGCGATTGCGACAGGACTCGCTCAAGCGAGTTTGTGTTTTAGACTTCATATTCCGTTGTGCCACATTGTCACTAATCAGATTCCTTTCAAAGGCATTTAAAAGCAACTAAATAAGAATCTTCCACAGTTAAGCTAGTTTCAATTCAGATGAAATAGAGTCATGTCGGTAAAACGGAATGTTTAAATGCGAGTCCGGTTGCAATCTACGGAGCACAAAGACTCTTGGTGTACACTCTGCTAATTAACACTGTCTTGGATTACACAGTCACAAACATCGTTTTGAGGTTCTGATTCAAAACAAAATTGACTCGCAATTAAAAAATAATATTAATAAATAAGTATTTATACAAACTCACACAAGTCGGAGGCACGATACGATATGATTTTTACAGTTTATTTTTATTTTTTCATCTGTCCAATCGTCTGTCCTATTGTTATGTTTTGTTTATCACATAATATATTAATACTCGTGGCATTATTTCGGCCACAGCGGGTAGGCTGCTCGTACAAATACACGCAACATAATCTCGCACAGAACCCACAAGGTGCGCGTGAGGTGTGATCCAAGATTAAAGTGGTTGTCTGTGGTCACTATATATGTTGTGTGTATTGTCTGTTTGCTAGATGCCTGCCCTCTTCCCCCTTCTCAGTTAGACCACAACACATGCGCCAGTAATCCAGAACAGGCGAATTCTCAGGTAAAATTACCGTTTGTAATCGACCCACATGGATACTTTCAAATATACTATGCAACAATACTAGAAGTTTTTATCGACTGTCACTTCATTATATTTAGATTTTATTATTTTCACTTTTTTCTTTCCTTCATTTATTTCTTTATCTATATTTATCTTGCGTTTCATTATTGCGCTCAGTGTACAAACGAGGGCATCTGGTAGTGTGATCGCATTTGATCACAAGTCCGCGAAACCAACGCGGCCAAACGGTCATGGTTATCATACATGATATGTACACATCATTAGCTGTCATTGCATACTGGACCAGATCATACAGAGACTAGTACAAAATTTACACTGGCGTACTTCACTCACATCAGAAACCATAACTCATTCACCATAATTAATAAAAAAAATACAACCTTTGAGGCCTGTGAATGTTTTCCTTTACTAAACGATTACAGTAACGTATCATCAATGTACACCAACCAGATTAAGTATTTGGTTTGAGTTTCTTGAGAAGTATATCATTTATAATGGTTAATGTAATCGAATAGTACGTTTCTTTCAAGCTTTTTGTTGTAGGTTACTGAAGCATGATGAATGTACAGGTATGATATTGTACCTCTCTTGTCTCTGAACGTGGTGATATCCTTTTTCTAAGTCAAGATCTGTTAACTGTGTTCAGTATCGTATTAGATTTTCTATGATGCTTTGTTTATGGCAATGCATGTTCTATAATGCACTTATTTATACTATTTGATTTTAATATTTTTTTATGTGAACATATCGATTTTAATAGTACAGAGCATGATATTATTATACACTTAGCGACATAGTAACCATTTTGAAATTGGCGCATATAATATTATTTTGTACCTTTGAACTTATTTAGAGAATTACGATAATTGAAGTGGCCAATTAACTGTACCGTTAGTTATAATAAAGTATAGATTCCTAAATTTCAGTAAGAAGTAAATTATTTCATGAATTTCTAAATATTATTATATTTTAAATCCTATATATGTATGTTATAAAAATACAATAACTTTAACAACATCCGGTTACTGGATAATTTTGATGTCTTATAAATAAATATATATTCATTGATTAGGTGATAGACATTGGGGTAGATCATATAACATCTCATTTTAAAATAAATAAATATTTTATGTCGGGCTGTACTACAAGGTACCATCAAACTTAAAGTAAATGTAAATAATTAAGTTTTACACAGCAGGCGAGAGCGAGAGGCGCGGCGATCGCTCAGCCAGCGAGCACGATCGCGCGCACGAACGTTGGTAACGCGAGCACACCGGTGCAGTCGCCGGGCACCACAGTCGCTGGGGTGAGCACCAGCATACCCACGCCCACGGTGAGCGGAGCACCAGCCCCGGCCTCTCCCGCCCGACGAGCTGGTCCTGCTGTAGTGCCGGCGCCTGTATCTCAACCAGCACCCACGCAAACTACACCTGCATCACAACCCAATCTAATGCAGAAATTCTCAGAGATGACTGCACCTGGTGGGGATATCTTGAGCAAAGGGAAGGAACTCATCTTCATGAAATTTGGTCTCGGTGGCAAATAATGGCGGCGGGGCGGCACCCGCGCCCCAGCGGCTAGGCGCGGGCGCGGCCGCCGGCGGTTGTTAGCAATGACGGCCGCTCGCCGCCTGGTCACGCTGCGGACGTGTGTCGTCTGATTCTGCTGCGACTCCTTGTGGAACTTGGTCGGGTTGTATATTTACATCTACCATCTTTTTAAAACTGAAGGCTGCTCGACGCGCCGGTATGATAATATCGCATTTAGATGATGATTGTAAATAGTAAGATTTCAATAAACGCACAGTCTAGTGAATATACAAGTAATAAGCTGTCATGACAGCGTCTACAGTTGGATTTTAACACCTGAACAACCAGTTAGTCGTATAATCTGATGCTTTCTGTATCTCGTATCATCTCTAGGTTAGATTATAATATCGAGTGAATTGTTATAATATTATGGAACCTGCATTATTTCTTGTGTAGGTACAAATTCGTCAAGTTATTAATAAAGTTAAATAGTTATTACGACACGGTTCCGGTTATAGTTGTAATTTTTCTACATTATGTTTACAATCGCTAGAGTTAACCTTACTTCAGTGATTAGAATTATTTAATATATTTTTAGGACGGATTTATACCGTCTAACATCTATTGAAATGTCTAATTTAACATGTACCAACTAAACAGCTACAACCGTCCCACTGACCAATAAATTGCAACAAGCAAATGAAAAAACAGAATTGACCCACGTTACTTTATTATAAATTTAAACATTAACGGCAAGAATTTATTTGTAATTTTGATTATCGTACTGTTCATAACTAAAACTGCCTGTTCATACTATCCAATTCTGACTGTTCATAATATCCAATTCAATATTTAAACTATTAAGGTATTTTAAATATCTAATAAATTGTGAAAATTTAAGCACATTAAAGTTCTGTAATAATCCTTGGTATAATATTATTCTGTGATAGTAGACGTGATACCATCTTTATAACTCTTACTCGTAATAATATAATACCGAATAAAGATCTACGCCGTCATTATCACTAACCTAAAGTTATGAATTTAATTTAATATGTTATTTAACCATCTTCAGTGTGAAACAAAAGATGAAAAAAGAGGTCCTCTTTTTTCATCATTTACGGATATCTTGATCACAAAATAAGAATTGAAGTTCTAATTAAATTCGTTACACACAATAAAAGAATTTTTTTTTAAAGGACATTTCTGGATTCTATTGCGTGCGCTGCGTTAGTGGTTTAAATGTATTATTTTGTTTTCTAAATTCCACGCGTACGAAGTCATGGACAACACCTAGAAAAGTAGGTATAGGTATAATACATAAGCGTGATTGGAAACAGGCTCTGAAATTAAGTCACTTTCCGAGTAGAGAACTGTTGCAGACATCATCACTTTCTTCAAATATTAAATTACTTAAATTATTTTACCACACTGATTATCCTGGCCTGCGAATAGCCAGTATAGGAAACTGTCTTTCGCCTGTGTCAAGTTCATTTGATTTTAATTAGTTTCTCAATATTTCGGAAGCTATCTTAAAGAAAACCATTACCGGCTGAAGAATTGTTAAACTATCTGCTTGAACTTTCCCTCAAATCTAATACACTAAAAAACATAATGAACTGTATAAAACATATTTAGGTATGTAAAATCAGTACCTATATAAAATTCGATCCTAAGCAAGTGGCAATAATCTTTGCTTATAAAATTTTTATGCAGATTTTGATGCAGATTATACTTAAAACACACATACCTGGTAAACATATGCTTAGAAACACGTCGGTCTTTTTTCAATAAACTAACCTTTTACCTCTATTCAATAAAATAATAGATAAGTACTATTTGAAAATTGTGTCTCATAAATAAAAAATATCGCTTAAAATTCTTAGTGAAAACATCTGGAAAACCCAATAGCGAAAGAGTCAAGATTTAAAAAAAAAATTACTTACGGTTTTTTATTCTCATTACACCTCCGGTCATTTTACTTCCGGTCAGAAGCTAGAGGTTTCAGTATTTTTAAATCTATTCACACTATAAAAGTACCTAATAATAGGTTCTTATAGTTTTATTTGTATTAGGGACTCTTACGTCTAAAATTCCGCCTTAAATTTTGAATTAAGTAGGTATGTAGTTTAGTTAAGATTGTACTTTCTCCGATACTTACCTATTTGTAAAGATGCCTGTAATTTATTTTTATTAATTAACTTCTTTTCTTATTTGTTACAAAAATTACCACATGTTTTTAAGCAAATGTATTCCAGAAAATTTAACAGTTTTCCATCTTTACAATTAAGAAAAAAAAACGTTTTTTAAATTGTTTTACCTGTTAATAATTACAATTTACATACATAATAACAAATATGTTGTAAGTAATATTATTACTGATTTCTAATTAATACCAAATTCGTATAAGATACTCATGTGTATAACTAACATTTTGATAATATGTAATTTAAAGAATTATATTTCATAATTTACAATCGGTTTATGGCGTAAAAGTTAACAGTTAATGCTACGTGTCGAAACAAACGACTAAAGACTGCTTGCATGAAATATTATTACTTTTAGAAATTATATAAAATTCATTAAAATAATACCATTAGTATATGTACGACATTGAGACATGTAAAATTGTGAAACTTATTCATTATAATTATCATGTTAAAAATAAATAATAACAAATTACATGTTAAATACAGCCGAACTATCCATATACTCATAAAATTAGGTATATATATTGACACCTACATAGCGACTTTGGCTGATCTAAATAATTTATAAAATGTTCTTTATCTGTTGTTGTACATATTGATCGGTAAGGTCGCTTGTAACGTAGGCTACTAAGAGATTGCTCACTTCGTACAAGAATATCTCTATTAAGTCCTTTAAATTACTTCGTATCTATCCAAAAACCTTCTTATTATCGTGTATTTGAACCTTTTTCAAGTATAAATCCAGATTTAGCTTGCGATTCCTAGTAATATTCACTCGTATAATATATAACCTCACAATTTAGTCCACTATTATACATCGTATCTATGTATATTATCGGGTTGTATAAATTCATGCGTGCGCGTTCCAATGTTTTAGCTAAGCACCGCTACATATCTATATTATACTTAGTATACATATGTATAGCCCATAATTAAAAGATTCTCTTTATTTTAAGGATATTCTAGTAGGTACCTACTATTTCTTACACGGTTCGAAGTTGTTCACTTGTTTATATATTGTTAAAAAAATCTGTATTCATATCTTTTATCACATGTGTAACTATGTGTATGGTTATTTATACTTATGGAATAATATAAATTATGTATATCAATCGTGTATTCGTTGTGCGTAATTTAATATAAAGAGTTGTATATTATTAATAATTATGGCAAACACTATAATGAATAACTCTCTAAACAATGTACCAATGAAATATGCTGACAAAATAAATAATACAAATGCCGCTTCTTTATTTAATGTTTTTATTTTTATTATTATAGATAGTTGTTACATTTGAAATCTACACCAAACCTCACAAATTGTACAAAATCTCCATCCACTTGAACCACTAGGTATCTATTAAAAAAACGCATCAAAATTTGTTGTGTAGATTTGAAGATTTAAGCTCAAATAGAGACATACATACAAAAGTAACGACTTTGTTTTATAATAAGTAAAGCTATAGATAAAATCTAGATATTCTTATAATTTTACTAACTTTTTCAAGTTAAGACTATTCTTCTAGCAACGCTGGGGGGGTTTTAAGAAAATACACAACAGCACTAAACTTAAAAAGCTGTGTTATGCTAAAGCGTGTCACACACTACGCAGATACGCTAATATTTTATCTGCGTATAAAAACTTATTTATCTGAACGCATCACACACTAAGCAGATACGATAATATACGAGGTGATACATTCAGTCGGAATCTTTCAGACTGAGTAAACTTGTTTTTTGCTAAGGATTGTTTATACAGGCTGTTACAATGAGTTCGCGTTTTACGGAAAAAAACTGTTTATTGCTTCTGGATTTATTAGATAGCTCATCAGATGATGATGCTGATTTTGAATTTGATGCACGTCTTGCTTCACATACTAAAACGCGAAAAATTTTGATAGAACGACATATAAAGCTTAAAAAGGACCGAGGCGAATTTAATATCTTCCACGATCTGTCAGACAACAAATTTACGTCATACAAACGCAAACAAAATTGGACGAGGACGCATGAGATGAGAGAGAGAACTCAGAGAGCGAGCGGGAGCGCGTGACCTGCCGAGGTAGGCGGACCGGGTGGTTCCCGCCCCTCTCACCGCAGACCTCGCCCGTACGCATCTATCCTGTATTTACATGCAGATAAAATATTTGTATCGGCAGATGTTATACAGATGTCTTGCCCTTATCACCTACACACCACTTCCCTAACACCTCACCCTCACTTCTGGACCTTATGATAGTCTCATCACCTCAGAAAATAAGCACACATGGTCAACTCTCGGCTCCCTTTTCTTACCACGACTTAGTTTATCTGTCTTATCACGCTCGTCCCCCTAAGCGGAAGCCGCAATTTCGTTTTCTAAGAAACTTCAAGGACATTAACCTAGAGGCACTACGGCTTGACGCAAGCAATATAGACTGGTCATGCGTTTTTAAATCATATGACATTGATGGTATGACCGATTCTTTCAACGAGAAGATAACCAGCCTGTATGAGCAACACGCCCCGATCCGACGAGTCAAAGTTAAGAGGAATCCTGCTCCTTGGCTAACTCAAAACATAACACACTTTATGGGTCTTAGGGATAGGGCTAAACGAAGGTTCAAACGCTGCCCGACAGAACGCAATCACCTTGCTTTCAAAATGCTGCGCAATCGTTGTAACAGGATGTGCAGAGACGCGAAAAGACAGCACTTTCATGAGCATTTGTACAATCGCAACTCCTCTGACGTTTGGAGATTTTTGAGATCAGTTGGTATCGGAAAACTCACAACTATTAATAACACTAGTTTAGATCTAAACACTTTAAATAAACATTTCTCGGAACCACCTTTACTACTTGATAGTCTCACTAAATCACGATCTCTTTTATCTATATCAGAATTACCTGTCCCGCAGATACCGTCTTTCACTTTAACTACAGTATCTGATACAGAAGTCGAAAAGTCTATCGCTTCTATTTCTTCCTCAGCGACTGGAAATGACAACATTTGCGCCTGTATGATTAAGCTTATCCTCCCCGAAATACTTTCTATTCTCACCTACATTCTCAACTTCTCTATTTCTTGCAACTCATTTCCAGATTCTTGGAAACAAGCTCGTGTCATCCCTTTACCTAAAACTACAAATCCTACCTCACCGTCTCAATTTAGACCTATCTCTATTCTCCCCTTCCTCTCTAAAGTTCTTGAACACATTATTCATCGACAGGTCTCTTCTTTCTTATCTGAATACAACTTACTCAGCCCCTTTCAGTCAGGTTTTCGAGCAGGCCATAGCACTGTGACCGCACTTGTTAAGGTAACAGATGACATCCGCTGGGCTATGGAAAATAAGCAACTTACTATCCTGGTTTTGCTTGACTTCAGCAGTGCTTTCAACTCCGTTGACTTCGATATCTTGCTAGGTCTACTTAAATCCCTTAATTTCTCCACTTCAGCTCTATCTTGGTTCGATTCCTATCTACGAGGAAGATCACAGCGTGTATGCCTTGATGATGCTTCCTCCGATTGGTATGATCTTTCCGCAGGTGTCCCTCAGGGTAGTATTCTTTCGCCTCTCCTTTTCTCTATTTTCATTAACTCTGTAACTCCGCACATTTCTTCTCATCTTCACCTCTATGCTGACGACCTTCAGCTGTACCTGCATTCATCTGAAGCTGAAATCAACACTGCTATATCTGACATGAACAACGACCTAAATCGGTTAAATGATTGGGCTAGAGCATATGGTCTACATATCAACCCTAAAAAGTCCCAAGCCATTGTCATAGGAAGTAAACACTTTCGTGGCAGAGTTGACGTCACCTCTCTACACCCTATTTGCCTATCTGGTAATATTATCCCCTTTTGCGATTCCGTTAAGAATCTGGGTATCATGATGGATAGTACCCTTTCATGGCATGAACATGTCAAGGAGGTAAGTAAGAAGGTTCACTATGCTTTCCATTCGCTAAAATGCCTACAGAATTTCTTACCTACGAAAGTTAAAATCAACCTTGCTCAAACACTTATCCAACCAATAATTGATTATGCGGACGCTTCTTACCTGGACGCCAATGAGGAACTACTGGACAGACTCGAGAGATTACAGAATTTATGCATTCGGTTTATTTTTAATCTTAGAAAATATGATCATGTTTCTCACTATCGCAAAAAACTGAAATGGCTCCCTATACGACTACGTAGGAACACTCGAATTCTATGCATTCTCTATAATATTCTTCACAATCCTGCTTCTCCCTCTTATCTACGTGAGCGTTTCTCTTTCGCTCATTCTTCCGATGCTAGGACAAACCTTCGCACACTACTCAAATACTCTGCTCACAAAACTGACTTTTTCTCCTACTCCTTTACTATACATGCAGTCAGATTGTGGAATTCACTACCGTCCCACATTAGAGAGTCCCGTTCCGTTTCTACATTCAAACTGAAGACCCGTCAACATTACTTATCAACAATCTCGTAATTGTGTCATCGTATTGTGTTGTTCAACTAGTATGTTTGTATTGTGTGCTTTTATAGGTTTGTATGTATTGTGTGTGTATGTTTTATGTATTATTATTATTGGTCGATATATATATTTATGTACTGTGTATTTATTGTATATATTATGTAGGCTTGTTAAGGATCTATGTATGTTTATGTATTTAGTATAAATTCATTTTAACTTAAATAGTTCACCGTATCTCCGTCACCCTACACTACACACCCATGGTCAATCTTTTTTTCACAATCTCCTCTCGCGGGTCTACAGGTAGAGATTTCTTTTAGAAATATGTGGATCCCTACACTACTTTTCTTATGGCTGTATTTACTATGGTTTCCTGGTGTAAAATCTTTTAAATAAATAAATAAATAAATAAAAAAAAATACTTTATCATGCATTCATAAATAACGAAATAGGTCTAGATATTCAAAGAACTATCGATAAAATATTTAGTTGCTGGACATCACTACAATCAATTCTCAAATTAGTCTGCGCTATTTCCGCTCATCAAATTCTGGTTCTGAGAATGAATGTACTCTGTGTGTAGTGCTTTGGTCTCTCGGCAGAGAGTAGTATATCAAAGAGTAGGTATAATATTATTAGTATATTCCACTGCCCGGAATCTTAGAAGAAACCATAGACAACTATTTTGTGACAGCGGACGTCAGAGGAAATTTGAGGAAACTTAGGTTTTGAAAGGCGTCATGTCTGTCCATGACATTAATTTAAGTGTTGCCATTGTTCAGCACAGACTAATATGTTCTAAACTTTCTGTGATAGGTTTTAAGAGCACAGATTTGATCCATGATTCAAATTTGTAAGTACATATGCGGCGGCCACAAACCGGGAGACGAGGATTTATAGTAGCCTTGGAACCACCTCTGGTTCATAGGGCTCCTCCAAAGAACTAACCTCTCAAATTAAACTAAATTCATTCATCAAATTAAATTCTCCAAAAAATCTAATTATAAAAGGGGTGATTTTTGTTTTTGTTTCATACATTGTGATGATTTATTTGGGGTCTTGGGATTGAAGGAGTGCAAACGGCGTAGGGTCTCGAAGTTCGGCGTTTTTTAAGGAGCCCTATGTGATGTAGTGGAAGAATAAGAGCTTTTTAGAGAACTTTTGTTTCTTTATTCTTTCTGTGACTGTCGCCGTTTGTCAACTTGTCACCTGTGTCGTCACATGGTTGTCACCATTGTATAATAATTTGCCCTTAATTTAATTAGCAATTTTTTACATCTTATTTTATTTTAATTATAATTTTAGTTATAAGTTGAATGTATCAGGAGTATATTCTGCGAGCATATCTTCTCTCATCAAAACTGCAATATTCCGTATATGTTTTATCATGAAGACGACATGCTGTATTCCTAAATGCAAAAGCAAGCGAAAGAATGTGGCTCTGCACCAATTTTCGATTCGAGAAACAGTCACCAAGAAGTGTATTTAGAGTATTGACTCTGCTCTTTTGAAGGGCCTTTCGGAAGATCAAGTAAGATCGTCATATGTGTGTAACAAATACTTTGAACTACGATTTGTTACGACGCTGGCAATTCTCATATTCTACTATATTCTTAAAAGAGGAAATTGAGACTGACGCATTTGCTACTAGTTATGAATCTCAAGGTCCATCGGCTATTCAGGGTGTAAGTTAGTACCCGGGTTTTCTGCTTTAATTTAATTTATTAAGTCAGCTAGGTAATTTTAAAGTTAACAATTTACTGTTGTAAATTCTGTTTCTGCTTCTGTTGTCCGTATAGTGAAGAATGCAAGTGTCGCCACCCCTTTTTGTTCCTAGGGTGCTGTAAAAGTTAGCTAAGGAATATTGTACACATATAACATCCTCTGTCAGAGACGAAAATTTATTGTACGTTATAAAAAATTAAATTGTTATTTTAAATAATCGTCCGCCATTTGTTAACAAGAGGCATAAGCACAATCTTGTAATGCAATGCATGTAACTCGACTATGTTAATGATAATAAAATATGTTAAATATGAAAATAAAGGAATGTGGAAATAAAATAAATCTTTGGAGTAAGTAGTTCTGGGGCAATACATATTGTTTAGTTTTTAAAAGTATATTGGCTTGCTCTGACCTTGATAATAGGTGTACCTATATAATATTTATATTTATAAGTGTATTTTCGTAGATATGTTCATTCTGTTTTGTCATTTACAATAAAATAATTCGGTAACCACATAGTTGTAATTTTATTTTTGCATCTAAATAATTATCTATTGTGTAAAATATGTGGCTACATAGCCATAACATGTGGTCTAAGCATGTGGTTAATATCTAACATGGCTTAATTAATACGGCTGTACTCAGTTGACAGAAGGTTGACAGTTGAGCAGTCAAATGACAATCAAATGACAGTCAAATGTCAGTTGTCAGAATGCAAAATACCCCTCCTCTATAATTTACCCGTTCTTCTAAGTTTCCCTTCTGATACGTAGTATCTTCTATCTATTCTGTGGTATATTCTTTGGCTTTGGTGGTGCTGTGATGAGTTTTGTTTACGTTAGAAATTCCATCAATTACAAAATATCCGCTATAATTTATTAACCGTTACTTGCAATTTAGTAAATATTTTAAGTGCTAGCAAACAGTAGCAGATACAAATGGAGAATCTCAGAAATATTTGGAAACCAGAACGTAAGTAGTTTTTAACCGAGCGAATTTTATAAACATTTATTTTTCTTAATTAATTTGTTTTTTTTTTAGTTTATCGCATACAGTTGGAGGCTCCTAAGCCTAAAAGAGTGATATGTGAAGAGCTTAATGAGAGACCAGAATTTTACGGAAGAGAATATCATGGAATTATGAGTCACAAACAGGCTACCTTAGTTCTAGAGAATGAACTTAATGGTGCTTATTTGATTCGAAAAGGAAGCCAAAACAACGATTTTTACACACTAACACTTAAGTAATGCGTTTATTTGGTGTTTTTTAAATTTTAAGTTAGTTTGATACATTTCAGTTTCTTTTATTTACAATATTTAAAAAACTGTGTTTGTACCTTTTTACTAAAAAAGAACTGTTTATTGGCAACCTGAAGGCTAAGGACATTCTCTTTCAGCCAAACTTAATCATATAGTTTTAATACATCCTATTTCTAGGTTCGATGATAAAATACATCACTACAAGCTATATTACGATGGTAGTCACTATATTGGGGATAAAAAATATGAAACAATATATGATTTAGTAGCAGATGGACTAATCACATGTCATATGGAACTAAAAGCGAGCCATATATTAGAAATGATAAATTCAAAAGCAAATTATCCCGATAGTCCTTACGTTACATTAAATAGACGTAAATTAAACACATTGTCACGAATGCAACAGTAAGTATTTGTTACTTTTTAACACACTTATTAGTGATGTTTGTATTTATTATCAAACTATTTGTTATCCCTATCAAATAGTGTGTTACCTTTATGAAATAAAATAGAAATAGATTGATCTGACATTTTGCACACATATTAAGGACCAATTTTAATGCAATAATTAAAAAAATATCCAGGATTGCGTAGTGGTTTTTTTTAACTAAGCAAATTATTGCTGCATTAAGCAGAATTTGGGTCTGGAGTATATAAAATATCTTGTAATGTTTATCTATTTATTTAGTACCTACATATCACTAGAAACTTCTGTGAGGTAGTCTTATTAAAAAATAATATCTTATAATTATGCCCGATTATTCCTTACTTCTTATAAAACAAAGTCGTGATTTTTGTATGTATGTCCATATGTGAGCTTATATCTTCCAAACTATGCAACAGATTTTGATGCAGTTTTTTTAATTGATAGTGTTTTTCTATAAAGTGATATAGTCAAATACAGTATGGTAAACATATATTATATTTTAATATACTCTTTTTAAAATTTTTCAGGTCATCAAATAGATCAAGTCCAATAATAAAAAATGTCGAAAGTAAATCTATTACAGAAGTAGATTCATTAAAGAAACCAACGTTTGATCTAACACCAACTATAGAAGATAATCCTTTAGTTATTAAATATTCAAAATCTCATAGTTTTAAAGTACATACATTTAAAGGTTTGAATTGGTGTGAGTTGTGTGCCAATTTTCTTTGGGGATTTACTGCTCAAGGTGTTAAATGTGAAGGTGAGAATAATGCTATGATCTAACGAAATATATCAATGTGGTGTCGCCATCCCCCCTTTTCCTTCCCAAGAGCAGCCGGCGTATTATGAGCTTTTTAAAATCATTCAACTTCCATGCAGGCCGTAAACTGCATGGCTAAATTAGGTATTATGGCAGAAATAAAACTTTTAGTTGAAAATTTTTAGTTAGTACTTTCTACTTAAACATATTAATGTATGACTGGTTTAGCGAACTGACTGACTAAGAATTTTGTTCATATTACGAATTTGCCAGACAGTTCAATTCACGGCGTAAACTGCCTGTAAATAAAAGCTCATAATAGTACGGCCGCTGTAAGATTAAGCTAAGAGACTTTATGAGCAAGTTAAATCCTCTGTGAAAGACTAAAAACTCGAAATGAAATATATGCAAAAACGCCTGACACCGCATAGTAGAATAAACACTACCTAAGTGAAGTCAACTTGTGCCCCACAGTGAGGCAGACAGGGGAAAAGATATATAATAATGTGATATTCATACTCGTTCAAACAGTTCTCATTTTGTATAATTTAAGGGTTTTATATAACATAGTAATAGTCTCCAGTCATATAGATTTATTCTTGTTTTTTTTATGTATCTTTCGATACATTTATTAAAACTAACTGACAAAAGTTTGTTTGCGATAATCTCAGGAACATGTTAGGATTAAAAAAATTGGTCAAGTGCGAGTCGGACTCGCGCACGAAGGGTTCCGTTCCATTATCTATGCAACATAAGGCAACGTTATTAGTATCGAGCAAGAAACGGTAAAAAAATCATGTTTGTTGTATGGGAGCCCCGCTTAACTATTTATTTTATTTTATTTTTAGTATTTGTTGTTATAGCGGCAATAGAAATACATCATCTGTGAAAATTTCAACTGTCTAGCTATCACCGTTCTTCTTGAGATACAGCCTGGTGACAGACGGACGGACGGACAGCGAAGTCTCAGTAATAGGGTCCCCTTTTTACCCTTTGGGTACGGAACCCTAAAAATTACCTGTGACAATAATGGCTAAGAAGTTAATTTATACTCGTCAAAATGGATAAAAAGCGTTATTAAAATAGACAATTTTTAATTTAACATTGGATTACTAGTAATTTATAATAATATTTCAGACTGCGGTTTTATAGCTCATTCAAAATGTTCAGAACACGTACCAAATCATTGTGTACCTGATTTGAAGAAACTCCGCGGCGTTTTCGGTATAGATCTGACTACATTACTGAATGCACACTCCAGTACTTTGCCATTTGTTGTAAAGAAATGTGTCAATGAAATTGAAAGTAGAGGAATGGATTCTGAAGGTATTTATCGAGTTTCCGGATTTGCTGATGAAATAGAAGCGTTGAAATTGGCTTTTGATAGAGGTAAGATATTATTTGATAAGGGTAACAAAGTATTGGAAATAGTTAACAAATTATTTTGTAGAGGTACTAACTAAACAACTTATTTGATAAAGGTACATTAGTTAATACGCGTAACAAATTATCTGATACGGGTAACAAATTATTTGATACGGGTAACAAAGTAGTTGATACAGGTAAGCTCTTTTAATTGAAGTAATAATACTCGTTTTTTTTGTTCATAGATGGTGAAGCGGCTGATTTAAGTGTGTACAGCAATATAAATGTAGTAGCCGGAACTCTCAAACTGTACCTAAGACTGTTACCTGTACCACTTATTACTTACGAAGTTCATCCTAAGCTGGTACTAGCCATACGTAAGTGTAAAATATTTATTCATACAAACTTTAACACAGAGGGTTATCTTTGTTGAAAAAAAGAGGCAACAAAACCATTGCGACTTATAACTTGATCCTAACGCCATCTAGGTGTATTTGTTGGATTAAAACCATATTTAAATAATTAGATTATCTCACGGGAACACCATAAATTTTAATCTAGAATGTAATCTAGTTTGGTACCAAATTCCATTTTAATCTGTTGGGCGGTGAAACTCACAAACATTGATAATAATATTTTATGTGTTCTTATTATTGTTTTAAATTTATACGATATTGTATAAAAAATACTGAATTAACCATAACCAAATCATTTATTAAGGTACACTTACAATTTGACATATTTAACGGTCTTTTGAATTTCAGAATTGAAATTAACATCACATCAAATATCTGCGTTACGTGAATGTTTGGACTCGTTACCGCCAGCACATTTTAATTGTTTACAATATATGGTGCAACATTTACATAGGTAAGTTTATTTTTTTTCCAACATCCAAATCATTTTTTTTACCGCAGATGGCGCTTTATAGTTTCTGCCTACCCCTATAGGGAAAAGTCATGATAGAATGATAATGACTACATTTTTTATTTTGAAATGAAAATTAAATAAGTACCGTTACATAATTTTTCTTTTTCCCTATTAAAATCTCACTATTAATACCCACAAGGTGGAGCGTCGATATCGCTTAGCTCGCGGGGAGCCACTGGATGCAAGCAGCAGGCCTATGTTCAACAGTGGACGAAGAGAGGCTGATGGATGGATTGAACACAAATCTTTTCTACTTCGAGAAAGTATTTGATCCGCCATGCCTTGCTTTAATTTCGAATTTTCTGCTCTCATATGTTATCTATTTATGTTAATGCTTAGCTAGTATCTATAGCATTCTAAGGAAGGAAATGGGTTGCCACTGATATTCTTAATATTTTCGAGTTTTCCGTCTCCCAGGATGTGATCTGTGTGCAATATCCCTTAGCTGACTTTTACAGCACCCTTGGCAGGAGATGGGGTGGTGACATTTGTTTTCTTAATCCATCACCACACGGTTTAGCCTATTTTTAGTAATGTTAATATCGGATAATACATTACAGGGTATCTCAACTAAGTGACGTAAATAAGATGAGCGCACACAACTTAAGTACAGTGTTCGCACCAACATTAGTAGCGACGCCGCCCGCTATCACAGACCTCGCTTTTGAAATACGAGCACTACAAATACTCATTGATAACTGTCCGCTCATTTATTATGGAAATAAATAATTTAATAACTAAATGGTTAACTATTTTTGTATTGAAATTTTCGTGAGTTTGAGTCATATTAGAAATATTATGTCACCGGCTACACTCACTGTTCTGAGGTCGATGATGTCGACCCAGGTTTCGAGAATATCCGATGCTCATCTTCAGGCCGAGTGCGCGATCCCATAACAGTGAGTAATAGCCGGTAACATAATATTTCTAACTAAATGGTTACTTAGGACTTTGACACTAGCAATAAAAAACTAATCCAAAAGGAAGCCATCCCTCTTAAATTGACGAAGGGAAAGAAAAAAAAAACTAAATGGTAGAGACTAGTGAAGTGCGGATACGGATATCCGAAGAAGGAAAAGGATACGTGTCATATCCGCTACTTTAAAGGGTAAAATAACCGTGTCCGTGGCATGACTGATCTAGTCATGCCACGGACACGGTTATTTTTCTTTCGGATATCCGTATCCGCGGATTTCCGCAAAATAAGGAATAATATCCATCTTCGTATTCGTTACATTAAAGGGTAGACTAGTGATGCCCTCGGAT
The DNA here is from genome assembly GCA_916999025.1 of Orgyia antiqua. Lineage (NCBI taxonomy): Eukaryota > Metazoa > Arthropoda > Insecta > Lepidoptera > Erebidae > Orgyia > Orgyia antiqua. The sequence continues at coordinate 21,115,644 of OU779869.1, forward strand.
ATCCGTATCCGAGGATATCCGAAAGAAAAAATAACCGCGTTACATTTTTGACTGATCTTTTACAGATAACTTTATTAATTTAACTTAATAAATAGATGAAATTCTATATAGAGAATAAAAAACCTGTACGGGATTAAAAAAAACAATTAATCGGAAACTCATTTCTGATTTAATTTTTAGTGACCAGATAAGTAGGACTATTATAATAATATGTTACTCATAATTTTAATAAGTGCTAATAAGTTAGACTGATTTTATTTTATTTATTTAGGTTTTATAAAAATTATTAATGAAATGTACCTAAGTGATCACACACAACCTTACTTTTTAAGCAATTGGCAAAAGCGTTTACTTTATCCATACCTACTATTATAAAGCTGAAGTTTGTTTGTTTGAAAGCGCTAATCTCAAGAACCACTGGTCTGATTCCAAAAATTCTTTTAGTGTTGGATAGTACATTTATCAAGGAATGCTATAGGCTTAGGTATATAGCCTATAGCATTCCTTGATATAACATCACGATGCGACCAACAGGAGCGAAGTATCAGTGAAAAATGTTGCAAAAACGGGGAAAATTTCCTAAATTCCTCGTGTACTAACTCGCGGGCAACAGCTAATTACACTATAATAAGGAAAAAAAGCATTTTGACAGTATTGTATTAAATTACTATGAATTTTGTGATAAAAATCTCTTAAGTTTTATAATTTTAGTCTCTGTCCACACTCCTGCTAAGCTAATTATTAGAATCTTAATATTCTTTTTGTGTAGCAGTTAGTTTAGATATGTCAAATGTTTTATGTGTATATTTTTCATAATAAAATTTGTAAATAGAATAATATGTATTGCGAAGGTCACTCTTATATAAAAACAGTTCAAAAACTGAAAAGCACCCCTGAAAATCCTAAATATTTGCAAAATTTTAGATCGATCTGACTACTGCAAGTGGGTACAAATCACTTTCAAAGTTTCGGTTACATAGACAGATACGTACTGATGTAATAAGTAACTTACTTCCTATTCTAAAAACTACTCATTACCTACGCAAAATTTCATAAAAATGTGTCTAGCTATTTTAGGGAAATTTTTTTATGGAAAATATACACAAAATGAAAGAAAGTCTTCCTATTTTAAGTTTAAACTCATTAAAATCTCACAAATTGTATGTAAGTTAGTTTTAAGCGTTATATCTCCTAAATTGTGATAACATTATTGGTATTTCTAAAAGAATATTGTTTACCATTCCAGAGTGTTCTTTTTGTATATTTTTCTAAAGAAAATCCAACCAAATTTGTATTTATTATTAGAAAATTTTATATTGTATTCAGTTTTTTTTTATACTTTTGTATTTTTTGTATATTATCTTAAATGTATTTTATAATAAAAATCGTTATTAATTAAAATGTATTTTATTTTATAAATTTATGTTTTCTTTCTTTTTTTCTTCGGTTTTCCATCATTATTGACTTTAAGGTTGTCAGTTTGTTGAAACTTTTTCAAGTCCGCGCAGAATAACACCTAAAAAGGACAATACTATATAAAGTCATTAAATATTCCATACAAACTATTGAACCGATTTGGACAGATTCTTGGTACTTATGTAAAAAAATTTCGTAAATACAATTTTGTACACATGTAGTCCAGAACCGGAGATAAGACATAATATGCTAATTTTTAATGCGCAAAAAAGATGATTACAAATCCTACGCGTAGGAATCCTGGGCAACATGTAGGTATACTTGATACATATATCCAGAGTCCTTAAAAATCGGGATCCAGAGACGACAGGAGTAATAACCAACATGTTGAATTAATTATTACTGCCAGAGAGACTCGTGCTGTAACGCGTTACGTAACGAAACGGTTTACCATCCCATAAGAAATTAACACTTTAATGGTCTTAAATGACTTATCGGAGGTTTAAAAGTTCGCTAAAATTGTCAAAACTCAATTCATAATAGTCTTTTTACGCTAAAACGTTATCTCTCCGATAAAATCTCCGTTTAAACCTCCGATAAGTCATTATGAATAAGACCATGAGAGTATTAAACACACTGTCGCGTCTTTATCCCACAGGAGTTGGTTTTAACATATTAAATCAGTCAAAAATTGATTTGTTATTTTGAAGATTTTTTTTAAAATAATGTACGCAGAGAAACGGTTTCGTTTCCTTTGATATAATAGATAGGTATAAAGAAAAACTTACCGTATGTGCCCATCCTGCCAAATCTCCGTACAAACTTCTAAAATGATCACCAATTTCTGCATACATTTTCTCCGTAACATTTTTCTTTCCTCTTAAATGTGGTAAATAATTATGTGCTGCAATCTGATAAACATGTGTATCTACCGGTAACGCTTCCAAATGGTTTAGTGACATCAGACATATACAGTCTGCAACCTGTTTAGCAAAATAAATATTCAGAGACTTTTCACACATCTTCTGGCCCCAAACTAAGCTTGGGTAGGGCTGTTACCTATTAGAAGCCCTGGGCACATGATATACGCTATGACATAGGTCATAGCGTATATGTATATGAGAGTTAGGTAGAAAAATATGATTAAGTACAGACTAGGGCGCCTTAACAGTTGTGAGCCCCTGGGTAAGTGCCGCTGGAGAAGACGGGCCTGGTTATGGGTACCAGAATACTGTTATAATACTTTTTTATTCAAGTTAATTATATTAGTTAAAAAAAGTTCAAACACTAAAAAAATCGCTTGAAAATCCTGAATATTTTTTTAAATTATTGTCATCGGTCCTTGAAATATGTGCAAAATTTCAGATCAATCCAACTACTGCAGGTGGGTTAAAATCACTTTTAAAGATTCCGTTACATAGATTAATACATTGATAGATACACACTGAACTTATATAAACGTGTTAATAATAAGAGTGTTAAAAAAGGCGTAAAGCCTAAAAATAGTGTCATGTAAGAGTCGGATTTGTGCATGAAGGATTTTAAATATGATCATCATACTATCACGCCTTTTCACATAGAGGTAGGCAGAGACTGTAGAGCGACATCTACTACATACTAAATACTTGTCTTCATTTTTATACATATACATCAACATATACAAAATACGTTCTTTGTGTGGGAGCTCCTATATTTACTTTATTCTGTATTTTAGTATTTGTTGGCATAGTGGAAACAGAAATACATCATGAGCCAGATGAGAGATATGACTATAGAGCGACAACTACTACATTCTAAACACACTAGGCTTCATTCAGAATTCTGTGTTGATAACTATAAAACCTACCTTTGGTCCAATCCCATGTAATTTCATAAGTTCAACTTTAGCATCTTTATATTTCATATCTTGTAAACTGTTAAACCAATCTAATCCACCCCACTCTACAATCTGTGAGGCTGATTTTTGTATGAATTTAGCTCTGTAACCAAAGCCAAGATTCCTTAATTGTGTTTCTACCTAAAATTCATATTTTTAATCAATTAACGAACAGTGGTACCAATTCTATGCGCTCAACTAAACAAAAAAAATTTAAGTTAATAGTGTCAATATATCTATTATTTTCTATTTCGTTGTACCTAAGTATGTTATTTAAAATCGTTAGTCTATACATAGCTTTTATAATAAGTTTAGTTAACATTAATTAACAAATTCGTGTGGTGACGGATTAAGAATACAAGTGTCACCACCCCATCTCCTCCCAAGGGTGCTGTAAAAGTCAGCTATGGGATATTGCACACAGATAACATCCTCTGTGAGAGACGGATAACTCGAAAATAAACCCTGTGCCAGCCTGGTCAGCGCGGAACAGTAGACAATAATTCCTCCAAAGTGGAAGAGGCCCGTGTCCAACAGTGGGTCGTAAATGGGCTAGAGAGAGTTAACAAATTGTGTTATTGACTATCAATTTTCATTTTTTAGTTCAGTTGTGTGCGTACAATCGGCGCTAATTTTTTTATAGTTCTACTAGCTGACCCGGCAAACGTTGTTTTGCCATACTAAAAAAAAAAGGTTTGAAATATAGATGTTGGCCGATTCTCAGACCTACTGAATACGCATGGAAAATTTCATAAAAATCGGTCAAGCCGTTTCGGAGGAGTACGGTAACTAACACTGTGACACGTGAATTTTATATATAAGATTAGCTAATGGCCGCGGTTTCACCCGTGTTTATATTCTTAAACCACTTAAAGAAAACCGCGTCAAAATCCGTTGCGTAGATTTAAAGATATAAGCTAATATAGGGACATACATATAAAAATATCAACATTGTTTTATAATAAAGAAACACAGCTTCTAAGGTAGTAAACAAGCATAATATTCCAAACATATGGCCCTACAGACAGTAAGCCTTTAGTACGCAGTTAGGGTAGCCTATGATAAACCAGCATTGTGCTGACCCTATAGGAACCATTATACTCCCTGTTTGAAAAACCTGCAGTACCTCGAAAAAAGAACAGCAGACAATTGTAAGTTATAGAATAACTTAATTGTACATGGAATAAAGTTTAGGAATTTCTTTAAATAATAAATATATTATGTTACTAATGAGATTTATTTTATTAATTTACCTCTGGGTTGGACAATTTTGCTACTTCAGGAAAAGCAAAATATTCATTTCCATTATAGTCACATATTTTTTCTCCATACTGTTTACACAGCTTTTCTACCATAGTTGATATTCTGAATGCAAAAACCAGTATTATGATAAAATAATTTTATGTAAAGCATAAAAAACCTACACAACAGACCAAAACAAAATTAACTATTAAAAGCTACTTTAAGTTAAAACGATATTTTATTTTGGGCTATAACAATATAAGAATAAATAAATTAAATTGCAGTGGAAAAAGAATAACCTGCCATCTGAGCTATCATAGGACTTTCACATGTTAACTTGTTATAAGAATAGCATACAACGCCTTTAAAATATCTTTGTTATTACAATTACAAAAATGACCCTCAAGGGTCTTTAAAAATTAAAATTAATTCGAAAACTTCCTATTATGCTAGAACTAACTGTTGCCCGCAATTTCGCTTGCATGGAATTTAGAAATCAAACCTTGATAAATTATATAAAAAAGCCATCCTCTTGAAACACTGCATTATTTAAAAAAAAACCACATCGAAATCCATGCATACTTTTGAAGATATAAGCTCTCACAAACAAATATAATGACTTTGTTTTATAATAAGTAAAGATAATAAAAACATTTGGAAAGTAATGAAAGCAAACAGTTTTAAATAGCTACAAAAATTTGTATTACCTAGATATATGGTTATTTTGGCTACAAATAAAAGAAAAAAGGTTTTCAACTGGTTCTTGTTTCAACATCCTTATACCATAAAATTGTTGACAAGCACTCTTAAAAAGCTCATCTTTTTCTGACCATTCTTTATAGTAGTTTCCGAGATTCATATCCAGTCTAAAGTAACTAGAAAGTATGTTATCAAAGTCTACATTTTTCTTTACAATTTTCTTGCGTCCTGATGTTGTTGGTTTGTCTTTGTCCAGAAGACTACCAATCACTTGATAAAGTAAATAGTCATCATTTTCTTGTAACTTCCAAACAGTTTTACAGAATGTACCTATCCATTCATTATTTTCCTTATTGTGTATCCATCTGAAAGACAATTTTGTAAATAATTAATAAAAGAATTATTTAAATATCTTAAATAATTCTTTTTGTATAGAAATGTATCTGTTGCTCGTAACTTCGTACGAGTGGAATTTAGAAAATAAACCTTAACAAATTATAAACAAAAGAACCATCCTCATGAACCACTCTGTCTATTAAAAAACACATTAAAATCTATTGTGTAGTTTTGATGGTATAAGCTCACTTATGGACATACATACATAAATAGCGACTTTGTTTTATAATAAGTAAGGATAGAGGATGTCTAGATTTATTTGCTAAAAGCTTTTAGTGAAAACACATCAGCATTTTATTTCATGGGATAGTGGTATTTTTTTTTGCAGTCCTCTGATATTGTTTTCAGAGGACTATATAATGCCAGTGTACTGTAATCGTTATTCATGTAATACAATAAAGTAAGAGATTATAGCGCGTAATGAATAAAAAAAAAATTACCGAAAACTTTGCCCGCCAGACAAAGTGCCTATTAGCTGCAGTTCTCGATGGTTACATTTTAACTTATTCCACGTCATGTTAAAACATCAAACCGCTGCGTTTATTACTTTAGTTTAATTCTTAAATAGTTCTAATTTCTTAAATACAATAAAATCCTAACCAAACCCAACCGGCAAAACCAAAACAGAAAATGCGCGTAAAATGACAATTTTGACATAACCATGTGAGTTTGACAAAAGATACTTAGAGCATTCTTCCAACAGGAGTTACCAATTCTACGTGCACAACTCAACTAAACTTGTATTGATATATAGCAGGTGTGGCCAACTTTTGTGCACACAAGCCCCGTTTCCAAAGACAAGAGCGCATTATGCGGCACAATGCTCAACGTTGAGTGTTCCAACTACAGCAACGCATCGCACAATCGAGCACTCTCAAAAGTGATGCGTGCAATCCATACTAACTTCAGCGACAGAAAATTAACAAGTATTTTTTCTTTAAATTGGCATTGATTGAAATTTTATTTATATATTATCGTTAGTAATATTATTTATTGGTAAAAAAATTTTTAAGGCTTTCGTTTCGTCGGAGTTTTCTGGAAATAATCAAAGTTAATTCGACCTGTGTTTAAAAAAAAATAAGTATAAGTATGGATGAAGGTACAAACAATGACTTTTTTTATATTCCACACATATAATGTGAATACAATTTTATTTTAGTATTTTTTTTTCAACACTGAACTTAGCGCACTCTGCTGGTGCATTTGAAAATTAATTTATGTTCTAATTAAGCGTCAGCATAGTTCAGCATTGTGCGGCACTGAGTCGCATAATGCTCTGCAATTGGAAAACTAGCATCTACTTTTTATTTTAAAATTGAGTCGTGATCGACCTATTTCTTAGGTAAAAAGGGGGACATTTGTGCAATGTGCTTTTATACCACCGTGCACTCTTGCGAGTTCCAGCAACTTATATGAATATTTATTTAATAATTAAAAAATACTAAACTCTACCAAAGCCAAGCTTTTGGCCTACTAGAAATTTATAATCCATGCTCAATGAATGCGTCCCCTCCTGGAACTTGCGAGTGATCGACCAAAATTGGTCGCACGATCGACTTGTTGGCCACTCCTGATATATAGTATCTGTAAACCAACAGGAGCAGCTAGACACGATGTTTTCTATGAAAATTATACTGCCACGTCGGGCGGCGGCGGCGAGAGGTACTGATGTAACGCACACAAACTCTCTAACATATTTGATTGAATCAAAACTATAATCAAGTAGTAAGGGTAGCACATTTTTGGTAACGTTACAAAAGTATGGTATTATAAAAAAAAAACAAATTTGTGTTAATATTTTTATTAAAAAATTAAAAAACAACTGGGAATGAATTTTCTGACTTAACTAACACTATGTAATAATATTATTTAAAAATAAAGTGTAAGGCACATTTTACAGTATTTATTTAAAGCTGCTCAATCAATTTACACAATTTTATAGTTACATTTAATTACTAACTCACATCACACTGGCGAAATATTTCTGGCAATAGCACATCTTAGTTTAAAATAAAAAAAAAATCATTTTGGTGCTCGGTCCAAAACCGACATACATAACATAGATAGAAAAATAAAATATACAGCCAAACATTTTTGATGTCGGTTGAAAATTACAAGTCCTAGCTAGAACAGCAGCGAAATGCACTATTGTATTGCCAGACTCGTTGTTTAATTTCGCCAAAAATATTATAATAATATATTAAAGTTCAAATAAAACCACCTTTATCGGATTTCGACGCGTGTTAGTTTCAAATTTTAGCTCGACGTTTCGGAGACTGCAGTCACCATTGGCAGAGGTTTTATTTGGGCATATAAGTCGCGCAAGTGTTAAAGAATATCATTTATTACAGTTGCTAAATGCGGGTGGATAATTTTATACAAATACCAATATTAATTAATATTCTTTTTCAAATACGCAGTTTGTTCTATAGTCTTAGTAAGTTAAAAGTTACATACCTATTTTAATGTCATAATTTTGTTATTCTGTTTAGTAAAAAGTTAAGCTTCTTAGATCTAATAATTGCATGCACTATATTAAATTTAAAAATATTAATTTATTAATATATTAATATTATCATTTTATTACTAAAGCTAATGGTTAAAAATTATGTCTTTAGATATTATGCTATTTTTTTATTCTGGCAACATAAATACAGTTTCGCACTGTACCAATTCCACAATGTTAACTGAATTTTATTAATATAAAAGATGTGTATTGAAAGAATAATAAATTTGATTGATGTACAACAAAATAGATATTACATTAAAATACAAGCTGGTTTCATTTTAAAATTAGGTTAAATTTTAGATGGAACACAATTGGTGTTTATCTGCCAATGTATATTGTGATTTGTATTTAAATATTTGGTACTTTTGGTTGGAATAAAATATATTCCGTGCGGACTAGCGGTGAAATTCGCGGTATCCAACACCGTCTATCACGGATATCAACATTAAAATCTAAGTAGTATAGTAAATATTTAATAAAATCTAATATATTTAATAAATTTTATACTTATGACAATTTGTGATGAAATATTTTTATTTCTTCTATGTAAATGTATTTGCTTGTAGACGTATTCGAATGGTTATATTTTTAATGAATTTGGAATGTTTTCGCAAGTTTCTTATTCTTCTTTTACCACCAGTATTTTGCGTATAACCTCAGACAAGAACATGCTAGTATCGAGATCCTTGGATGTAAAATGGGTTTAAAAAATTGACGCAAAAATTTGTCTTTGACATTAAAATAAGCTATAACTTTATGGCATAGAATTAAAGCTAATTTTAATTATTCTACTGTAAACTAGATCAGTGATAGAAATTGCGGAGCCGCATAGAGTAATTTTATCAATTTAGTTTATTAAAATACTCTTAAAAGATTCTATACATAGAATATTTTCCAAAGAATATTAGTTGAAAATACTTTTGTATATATTCTATGTATTTATATAGGCTGCTTATAACATTAATGACTTGAAAAATGGAGGGATATAATTAACAAATTATTATTTTCCATTAGACATGATCTTGATGAACAATTAGAACTTCTTTTTTTAAATCCCCAGAACCAATTTTGCAATTTGACAACACTTGTAAATCTTCTAATCTGAAAAATAAAAATAAATATTATTATAACAAAATAGATTTTTTGTTTGTCTGTTTGTAACTGGTTCATAAAAGTGTGAATTATAATGTGTCTGTATTTTTAAACATTTTTGCGTACGGATTAAAATGTGCGCGTACTTGTAAACATGTGAGCGTACAAACATGTAGGCACAGACAAAAATACGAGCGTACTAAGAAACATATGATGCGTTACATACATATACATACGCACGCATTTTTATCCGTAAGCCCATATATTTAATAAAACATGTCCGCACGGATAATTAGGGCTGGCGAACGAATTAATGTGTACGTACAGATAAATATTGATGCGTACGAATGAACAGTAACTGTACAACAGTTATTGTTTATTTGTACGCACATAGTTTATAGGTGTTTTCTCTCTCCAGTAGGCATGAGACCGATATATCAAAACGAAACTGAAATAGGATTGCAGTCAGAAATCGTATCGCATCGATATTCTAATATGAGAAAACTGTTTTTAGAAAACGCATAACGATAACGCAAACAATCTAATCCGGACGAAACCGAACCGTGAGTTTAGTTTTGCTAACCAAACTGCAAACGAAATCTATCTAAAGTTTAAGTTTTCGATAGTTTGGATATTCATTCGTTCTCTATCACTCTACCGTACGACTACTTAGTTAGAATAAGAGAGAGCGATTTTTATTTCCTTTTCTTTCTAACTTAGTGACCCGTCGAAAGGGCAAAAGAGATGAAGCGATTCGTCGCGAAGCAAGCGAATCGTTATGGATTTTGAATTGTTGACGGTTTTATGAATTGCACATTGAAAACTAAAAACGAGGCGATAGGGTCTAATTCAGATTGCAACTATTTGATGTTTATTTTGAAAAATTGAGTTGTATAAGCCACGCAAATTGGTAATGCGCTAGAACCTTATCAAATTAACGCCCTTGTGACGTCATCAGCAAAGAAAAAATACAGCTAACAAAATGTAATATTCTCATCTATACGTCACTATGACGTCACCAACATGGCCGCCAGGCGCATTACCAATTTGTGTGGCTTATAACTACGCTCCGATATTCGCTACTGAAATCGATTTCAAAAAACGGTTTTGGAAATCGATTTCAAAATCTGAACTCGGGTTTGTATCGGTTAGTGAAAAAATCCGAAAACGCCCATGCCTACTCTCCAGCCCATTAAACATTATTGAGGTCGAGCCTCCTCGACTTTGGGAGACTACTGTGCCATGCAGGGTTTATTTTTGAGTTTTCCGTCTCTTACAGAGGATAATAATGGGGTGGTGACACTTGTATTCTCAATCCATCACACAAGGACTTTGCGGACTTTGGATTTAAAGTGCATACTAATAAACAAATGTGTGCGTACGAATAAACATTATCTGCACAGTTTATGTGTGTCTGTATGTATCATTATACACTTACTCTTCATGATTTTTAGTATCCTCTGTATCAACTTCATATCTAATAGATTGTTCGGTACATTCTGTTATGGTAGTATTGGTCAACATAACACTAGAGCCTGAACACATCTGTATACCGACACCGCATCGTTTTATTGTGCAATTCCTAAATTCCACCTGCAAAGGGAAGAACATGGATTTAATTTCTTATAGCTGTTTAAATAAAACTACTTTTTACGGATTTAGACGCGTATATTTGTTTTAAATTTTAGCCCGCCGATTCGGAGACTTTGCAGACACCATGGTCACGGGTGAGACGCGTCTAAATCCGTAAAAAATAGTTTTATTTAAACAGATGAGTCGCGCAAGTGTTAGAAAATATTATTCTTATAACTGGTTATGGCGTATCAAAAGTTTTACAATTTATAAGAAATATACAATGCAGTAAGCTGCAGTCCTTGATCTAATAACTTTGAATTACATTCTCTCTCTCCAGCTCATAAGAGTCCCACTGTTGGGCACGGGCCTCCACTCTCAAAGAGGCGCTGACCAGGCGTGTTAACATATGGTTTAGTTTCGAGTTTTCCGTCTCTCACAGAGAATGTTATCAGCTTACAATATTCTTTAGCTGGCTTTTATAGCCCCCTGGGGAGAAAATGGGGTGGTGATACTTGTATTTGTAATCTGTAACCATACATTTATGGATAGGTAGGGAGGTAGGTACGAAGCTAATAGAAACGTTAATAATATAAAAGGCATATTACCTGAGCACCTTTCTGTACCACAATGCCCGAGTAGAAATTATCAAATGTACAATCTTCAACAAGAATCTTTGCACCAGCCATAGCGACAATACCTTGTGCCAAATCACACTGTAACAAATATGCATAAAAAACATGAAACAAATTACCAATGAAATAAAATGAATATCATTTTATCATGTAGGCTACAATTTTTTTTTATAAAAATTCAAATAGAAAATAAATAAAAAAGTCTTAATTATAGACAATAAACATTGTACAATTGGCGGTTTTATCACACAAGATGATCTATTCAATACAACTATAATGTGATGATGGAGGAGGAGGAGGAGGAGGATGGAGTGAGATCAAGAGATGAATGGGCAGTATGTTGTGTACAGAATCGGTAAAATATTAAAAAATAAATAAAATTGCCATCAATTTCGTACACATTGAATTCAGAAAACTTTTCCCGTTTCTTCATGAGATTAGTGTGTTCAAACAAACAAACAAATTCATCAGCTTTATAATATCTTTATATATATAAATCTCCTGTCACGATGTTTGTCCGCGATGGACTCCTAAACTACTGAACCGATTTTAAATTTGATTTGCACACCGTGTGCAATTCGACCCAACTTGAAAGATAGGATAGCTTACATTTCAATTTATAGTCGCAATATTATTTTATTGCAAATTATTTGTCTACCCCTGACATTTGTATGGCAAAACAACGTTTGCCGGGTCAGCTAGTTAGTATATATAAATATTTAATTACCTGTGAACTATTGGAACTATCCAAAATATTACATCTATTGATATGTAAAGTGCCAGCTCTCATCACTACTGCTGTGCTCTCTAATGTACAGATTAATGTTACATCTTGTAGTCTACAATCTTCACTCAACATTAACAAACAAGAACGCATGTTTGATGATTTTAAAGTTGCACCTGCAATATTAAAAAAAAAATTCTCAAACATATTTTGACAGGCTTTGTGATCTAGTGGTTCATATAGCAAACTGCCGTTCACGAGGTCTGGGGTTCGATTCCCGTACGGTACAATTGTTTGTGCGTTATTTATAATTGTCATACAGGCGTCTGGGTGTTTCTTTGCATTATAAGTATGTATTTACAAGAAAAAAAGTATGTATGTAGTATATCCATATAATACAAGCGTATGAAATGTCCATCATTATTTATTATCTTATATATAAAATTCAAGTGTCACAGTGTTAGTTACCGTACTCCTCCGAAATGGCTTGACTGATTTTTATGAAATTTTACATGCGTATTCAGTAGATTTGAGAATCGGCCAACATCTATTTTTCAAACCTTTTTTTTAGTACTTATGGCAATACAACGTTTGCCGGGACAGCTAGTTTATTTATAAATCGACGTAGGAAAGCGTATTTGCTGTAAGCACCAAAAACTCGAAAATACGTTTTTTACGTAGTTTAAATCAGAATTTTTTTTTTGCTTCGATTGGTCTGGGTCTCGTATTTCTGCGATGAAAAAAAAATCACTTACGCCCTAAGTTTTTTTGACTACACTAGACTTCCACGCTGTAAGTCTACCAAAAACCGTGTTTAAATGCATGTGTTGCTTACGACATTCTTGCGGTCAGCAAAACAAATTTGTAACAAAAGCTTACGCTATTTTCGTGGGATGAGTTTTGTTTCCTAACTACACTTGATTCAATTAAAAGGCTAAGATATTTACTACGTTTACAAAATCGTATTTTATTAACTATAAGTCATGTACTTACAAATAAATGCAGTGGCGTAGCTAAGGGGGGGCGACGGGGGCGGTCCGCCCCGGGTGTCACCCGTTTAGGGGTGACACCCGAGCTCGACTATGACCATCGGCTGTAGTTCTTTCTACCTATAAAACGCCTAGTGCAAAGTGTTTGTTAATTATTAGTTACTAGCAGTGCCCGCGACTTCGTACGCGTGGAATTTAGAAACGAAAAATTAAATGAACTAACAATAACGCCATTTAACAGCTAATTAATAAATCGTCAGTTTGGTTTTCTTTTCTTGCATAATTCTAAAGAAGTAACACACATGGCCCCAATGTCATTTTAGTAAATGATATCTCAGAGTTTTATCTTTTTAGGGCTTTGTACAAACCCTTATAGTCGCACTACGGTGTCTGTCTGTCTGTCTATCCGCCCGTTAAACTTTTTTTTACTCGGCAACGGCTGAAGGTATCAATTTGAAACTTATACCAAATGTAGATCTATGCGGTCCCTTGCTGAAAAAGATACAATCAATAATTGAGATCTACGCATTCAGAAGATAAATAACCAAATTACAGAAGAAGATAAATTACAGCCATTTTTATGAAGTATCAGAAACAGAACTTTTTTTAGAAATACCAAGGTTGAGAAGACATTTAAAAGCGGCTAATATTACTGTCTCTAATTGGGTGACACTGGACTTTTTGAAATTTATTGTAGAATTGGACTTTACAGAATCTCTTCCGAATCTAACGGTCGCACTAAAATTATTTGTAACAATATGTACATCAGTTGCTTCATGTGAGAGAAGTTTCAGCAAATTAAAATTAATTAAAAATTACTTGCGGTCTACAATGACTGAAACCAGATTAAACAATCTTAGTATTTTAACTATAGAACATGAAGCAACACAAAATATAAATTTTGAAGACGTGATTTCGGAGTTCGCTAGTGTCAAAGCTAGAAAAAAGAAATTTTAATTTTTAACAAACTAAAAGGCATAGCCTATTGTGGGCCATCAGTAAACACCACTTTAGCAAGAAAAGATATAGTACATTATTTTTTTTATTTAATCATAAATCAATAAGATAGCTGTCAATGGACATATTCTTATAAAAAACTCTATTTAGCAATTTAAGTTACATTAAAATTATTTATTAGCCTTAGCAGGCTAGATTGTAATATTGTAGATAAATAAATAAAACAAATTTATCGAATATAAAAAAGTTATCATCCGAATTTTACGTACATAATATTTAAACACCCGCCACTGAAACAATTTATGTTTCGTTTAAAAAAAGTATTTTTGTTTGAAAATCCTTGCAAAAGTCGCGTAGCAAAATGTTGTTAGTGCTTAAAACTTTATCCTGAGTTTTCTATCTTTATAAAAATATTTATGCACGCACAAAATATGTATTTCGTAATTAATAATGTGGTTAAAAACCTTTTTTTACCATGTTTTACATAAGAAGCATAAAAATAAATTAATACTTGACTTTCCTTGCTGTACATTGTTAAACCTGAAACTTTTTTTATATTTTCTACTTGTTTTAAAATAATGGCGGGATTTTAAATATGTTTTTCAGATTTCTGATACATTTAAGATTTTGAAAAGCATAACAAAGCATAATCAATATTTGCTGTCCATGAGTGGCCCAAGACCGTAGAGTAGGTGTTTCCGTTTGTTTCACATAAATTATTTATTTTATTATTTAGATACATTATTCAAACATTTGTAATAGGTACTTTATTTGAATAAAACGTAAATCATTATAAGTTTTTTATTTTAACAATTTCGATTGAATTTTGGGGTGACACCCAAAAAATCCGCCCCGGGTGCCACCTATGCTAGCTACGCCACTGAATAAATGGCATTTATTTTGAAAATAATTCGATATGTCACACTTTTAGTAGAAAATAGTATAATCTTATTATTTTGAATATGATAAGGAAGATGATTATTTTTTTAACATGCTTATACATATAAGTTCAGTATGTATCTATCAATGTATAAATCTATGTAACGGAATCTTTGAAAGTGAATTTCACCCACTTGCAGTAGTTGGATTTTGATCTGAAATTTTGTACAACTAACATGGACCAATGACAAACCAATAATTAAAAAAAATATTCAGGATTTTCAAGCGTGTTTCTAGTTTTTTGAAATGTGTAGGTTATTTATGTGTTAATGTCAAGGTAACAGATGATTTTTTTAAATAATTTTACAATTAAATTCAGTAACCTTCCTTACTGCCTTTTATTCGTATAAAAATATTTCCACTTCACACATTTAAAACAATCTCATCAATGCCAGGCAATTCTGCGCTATAGCTTACATCTAATTAGCTTTACCTAAAAAGCGATGAATGCCATTTACGACATTTTAAAGGTAAGGTAAAAAAAGTAGATATTTTGGTGCCATAGAAACATCATTAAGGTTACAGCATTTTAAATGTCTGTAAAAAAACTGGTTTGCTGTAACCTCCATTATTTCTGAAAGTAATTGACTTAGAAGGACATCTTTATAACTAACGTATAAGGCAAAAAAAATACGTTTTTAAAATCGTGCTCCTACTACTTATAGTTTCGGAAAAAAGATTTTTTTTCTCTTTTTTGGAAAGTTTTTGGGCTCTGGTGAACATTTCATGTTCCTACGTCGATATCTACCATTCAACATATAACTTACCATTCAAGCTACAAATGCTGATCTGTGACAACGGTATCTCAGGCATTTCATATTCTTTACTGCAAACTACTAGTTGTTCAGGGTCAAGAACGAGAGCATCTTCAGCTGATGTCATCATAGTTAGTGTATACTCATTAGTTATGTGAGCACCAAGGAATTTTGATATTTCTTCATATTCTGATATTGGACCACCTTGCCATAGAGCTATCACCTATAAATTTAATAACGATTAAGTATATTTTTAAGTTCTAGAGTAGGTACCACGGACCGGACGAGACAGCGTAAGGTGGCCCCCGATAAGGTGGAATGGCGATATCGTTTATGTCGCGAGGAGCCACTGGTTGCAATCGGCACAAGCCGGCGTTCTATGTGGAGGCTTATTTCCAATAGTGGATGGAGAAAGGCAAATGAATGGATGGATATTGTTAGGTTTTAATAAATCTTTACTTATTATAAAACTAAGTAATTTCTTAAGTCTACTAAGTCTTTATTTCTGTTGTTATCTTCTCTTGTGTACAGTAAAGCATAAATAAATAAAATAAATAAATAATTTGGAACACGCTTTTACTAGCCCGGTACGAATCTATCTAAGTAACATAATCTTTGGAAGTTAGATACATCCGCTTGCAGTAGTCAGGTTAATTTGAAATTATAAGGATAAGAACCGATGACAATGCAATTTTTTTTTTCTCTCTTGCCATCTGCAATCAGTCCTTTGAATATAAACAGATCTGTTAAGGGTCAGATGACAGCAAAGGGAGAGTCTCAAATGCAATAATTTAAAATATTATTCAGCTTTTTAGTTTTTGAACTAAGCAAAATATTTCCCAAAAATAAAATGGGCCTGCACTGCTATTTTGCTCAAGTCTTTAAAAATATGCAACGTATTTTGAAGCGATTTTTTCTTTATACATAGATGGTTTAAGAGGCAGATTTATATCTATAATTTGTTAAGATTTGATTATATTATTTATTTATTTATTTATTAGGTTAATCAACAATCGATTGTACAATACATTTACAAACAAGAAGAGATAAAATATAAAAGGCGTGTACAACCAATTAATTATAGATTAACACAGCTTGCTCATAACGGTTATTATAGAATAAAGATTATTCACAGTATTACAACATGAAGAATTATTTATTTTATTAGACCAGAAGTTAAGATCATGCTAACAAAGTTGTGGGGGAACACCTAATTTATATATAATTCTATGAGAAAATGCAACATACATTTCGTTTGCTTCTGTTCTTCTCCCATTTATTCTTCTCTTTAGCAATATATTGTTCTCTGACAAGTGAGTTCTCGTATAGACTCCATTTAGCCATTAGACCATCGAGACGGGCATTCATTTCAGCACATAACGCTAAATAATTAGGTGGTAGGAGTGAATCTGAAATAATAGACAAAAAAAACTGTTATTTGGCATGCAAATTCAAAAGCAAGGGGACAAAAATAATAATAAAAAAATGCGTTGTTGGGGACACAAAAATAAATAATACTCTTGTGCAGCTACTGTGCAGTTTACATACAGACATTGATAGCCACAACACATATTATTATGTTGTGGGCCACTTAGCATTTTCGCTAACTTAATATATTTTTATATTCGCCAGTTCGATTGCAAGCGTTCAACCCATCACTCGTTTTGTATTTGTATAATAATGGAATAATAA
The DNA here is from genome assembly GCA_916999025.1 of Orgyia antiqua. NCBI lineage: Eukaryota > Metazoa > Arthropoda > Insecta > Lepidoptera > Erebidae > Orgyia > Orgyia antiqua. The sequence goes on from OU779869.1 coordinate 21,133,137, forward strand.
ATAATTTACCACAGTGCGTAAGTCTCGTTATGCGTTATTGTTACTCCATTAAAGACCAAATAATTGAACGAGTTTGAATGACACTCAGCGTTATTGTCATCTTCAACAATTTTCCTGCATTGCTAGTTTATTGAGCGTGGCCTGTGTGGTGTGGCCATTGTCAATTTAGCATGCTGAGCCTTGGAGCTATGTTAGTTATTATCTATTGTATTTTTGTACAATTCTAACAAATAAACTCAAAAACTACTGAATGCTACATTATCCCTAAGTAGAAGGCTATATTTAGAAAAAAACATACCATCATCATTAGGCAGATCAATATCACAAAGAGATGAATCCAACTGTCTCCATTTATCATGAGCATCGATCGCACTATTGCGTAAGAAAGTAATAGATCGAGCCACACATTTAGGTATAACACTGCTATGCATATCAGACCACAGTTTCATACGTTCTTCTATAACATTAGGCATTAGTACTTTCTCATCAGAATCGTCCCATGGCATCCATATATCGTTGTAGTAGAACCTGAAAGATGTGTTGCAATTTATTCTAATGTTAGCATATCAGATAAACATGAGGTATTTTTCATGGGCGTGCACTCTAATAAGGCACAAAAGCACTGCTTTACTTGCCATTCACAGATATTTTAATAAAACGTTCGTATGTTTTAGATGACTTTATTCATTTATTTACTATTAATTAAACAAAATATTAGGTATAACTTAAAAACGCCTAATAATTCATAAATAGCACCAATATGTGCTTGCAAATTGCTTTTTGCCAGGCGTTTGGCGAAGGAATACGAAAGCGTAGGTAGGACAAGCTCTATACCGCCCGCCTGCCATGAGTTCATATGTGTGTAGAAATTTTGGTGTCCGTGCACAGTTTACAAACGCACACAGGCTTGCATATTGAAGACGCCTTGAACCGGAACTCCTGCCGTATGCTTTGGCGATCGGATGTTTCCGCGAGTATTCGGCGTTCGTTCGTTACCTATTATAATCCGAATAAATATAACAGTCGGAAGTCTAATAAATCACGTATGCATTTTTGTTTAGTAAAGTTTTATTTATTTAAATAGCAGAAATATTTTGGTTCGACGGAGGCCATTTTATTTTTTCGTGTGATTCATTGAACTGTTTAATATTGAGTTTCTATAATTTAATAATTGTATGGATTTTCGTTTGTTGATTTTAAAATGTTATTTGATTGTGAAATGTGTGTTGATAGTGTGTGTTTGTTAAAATTTAAAAGTTCTCACAAATGTCTTTCAGTAAAAAGATTCTATGTACCCGAGTTACGACAACTAAGCCAGCAAAAGGTATTGTACCTCGAAAATTTCATGTTAAAAGTTATGAAACGTATGTACATACGTACATGTACGTATGTATGTACGTACGTAGTTATTGTTTAGTAATTCTAGTACAGTGTGGACTGATTCGGGATATTCAGATTTAAATTTGTTCTGTTGGCATGGTTTCCGACTTAGAGATACGTCGCGTGGCTATGCTAAAAATCTATAAAAGAAAAAGTTTTTGTGACTGCCTACCCTAAGTTAAACTCCAGTGCACGCCGCTGGTATTTTTAAATAAAAAAAGAATTTCAATCCATTGTTACGTTGTACGTAACGAATAGACAAATATTAATTTTATTAACATTAAGACGATACCAAAATAGCTTCGTGCATTTTTCTATGTACGAAGTTTTCATTGTTTCTTTAGATTGAATGGCTAGAGCTCTAATTTTTAAGTATATGTTTTTTCAATATATGATCTAGGATCGCATAAACTCAGAAACGCGATTGAAAAAAGTTTTCTCGATAGAAAATCTTAGCGAAACAACCTCTCTAATTTTTTATTTTTTTCATTTGTCGGTCTATTATCGCGTATTAACTAATGAAATAACTTTAAAAACATAAGTAACTATTATATATAGAAACACGTAAATCAGAATTAAAATATATTTAGTAGATTTTGAGTAAATAGGAAAAGTATCCCTAATTCTTCATTTTCTGTGCCTACTGGCTGTGTTAATATGTACGTGTCGGCGATGATATACGATAATATTGATGTAGGCCCTTATACATAAAACAATTTTTTTTCTATAAACAAATAAAATTTAAAAATAAATGTTTTTTTTAATTAAAACAATATATTTAAGCTTAGCTTGGGAACAGAGGACGTTGTGTGAAATGTCCATGAATATTAATTTATTTATTATTTATTTATTTACAATTGTATTGAACAGAAATACACATTTAATATAAAACAGGGGGCAAAAAGGTGTAGCTTAAAGTTAGGTATCAAAAAATTCATCCGCATCGCAGTCATTGGGAAACGTGCCATGAGCTGAATAAAAAAAATTTTTTTTTAATTTAAAAAAAAAAAATTGGTCCAAGATCGAAAAAGATAATATTTCCTTTTTTTTTAAATGTTAATAAAATTTACATTTATCTATTTGTTACGTACAACGTAACAATATACTAATATTATAAAGACTGAAGAGTTTGTTTGCTAATCTCGGAAACCACTGGTCCAATTTGAAACTTCATTCAGTGTTGGATTAAATGGGGTGATGATTGTAATATTAATCTGTCACCACACTGATGATGGCACAAATGATGCCCAAAACAAAAACTTTTGTTTGATCTAGTAAGAGTAATAAAATTAAAATAAAAAGTGGTGGTTTGCTAATGTTTTTAATTTTATGTGCCAAAGTGAGAGTTTATAGCTAGTACGTAATAAAAAATAATTCTCATTAACCATACATCAATAACACATACAAACCAATTGTTGACTGTCCTACGTGACAGATTGCAATACACATAAAAAAAAAACAAAAAAAAAAGAATTTACCATACCTCAACAGATCAATAAAGTCAGCAGTACTAGCAACATTTATGCATTGTTCTTGTTGCTTCATTGTTGGCCATAGTTCTATCAATGGCACATCAACTACATTCTCTGGTAATGATATTGATTCATGTTGAACACTTAGTACATCCACACATGCTGATAAGTTATCATAATCTACCGAGGTCACAGTTATGTATGCGATACAAGGAAATCTCACTTCTAGAACAAAATATTAGGACAATTAGTATTCATAGTTGTTATAATTAGTTCTTATATTTTTAGGCTTAGTTGTATAAAAAAAATACATTGAAGAAGAGTCTAATAAGAGCTATGTAGCCAAACTTCATACTAGTTATTTTTTTATTTTCTTCAAAAACCCTTTGATGTATATTATTATAAGAATACCAGAAAAAAACAAAGGAAGTAAAAAGCTGTCTTCATTCAGGAATAGTTTTAAAAGCACCATAAGAAGGAAATGGGGTGGTACAAGTTGAAAAATAGTAGCTTTTAATTATAATATAATGTATAATTTTTTTTTTTAAATTGAATGTCAAATATACATACCGAACTTTTTACAAAAATCCTTAGACAATTTCCACAAGGCAACCCATCCTATTGGCTCCACTGACACCTCTGCTTGTGTTGACCACTGCTCTCTAACTGTACCTCGACCTGAACTTACTACCTTCAGAATTTCTTGTTGGATCTCAGCATCACTACGAGAAAATGTGTACACCGACGGCATCTATGATATGTATACAACACTTAGGTTAATAAGAAATACGTTTAAATAGTATGCGCTATGTACTACGTTCGTACTTTTTGTTCCACATTCTGACACCAGGCAGTTTATGATAAATGTTTTTCAATGTAATCACGTTATTGATATATTAATATCCAATAAAATAAACAGCACAACAGGGCAGATACAAATCGTGGAAAATTTTAAAAAGTTAGTGTGATTTAAAAAGTAATATTTAATAAACTTAAAGTCACCATCTATTTGTTACCTTTAAAATAATTGCAAATTACAATTCACTGTTTATCTTTTGTGTAATTTCGCCTAATTTCTAATTATTTATCGCTTTTTGCTACCGGCAATAAACGAAACCGAAAAAAATTCAAACTCAAATTTTCTATAGACAATTACACAAGAATGAGCAATTGTGACCAATTGAGCACAGTTTAATGAAAGTGAATGAGCTGTGGAATGAATGATTTTCTCTACCATAAGCAAAATAACTCTACTAGTGATTTTAGTTTATCGATAAAACTTGATGTCGATAAACTATCTTAGTCGAAAACTTTATTCAACTAAAAACCGATGAAATTCTAAAATACGACCCCATTATCGCTACAAATAAATTAATTAATCTTCGATACTTTTGGCAATTATACCAACAGGAGTAATTAATTAAATTAAATTATATTTGTTCGGTTTTTGACTAAAGATACTCACCGGAAAAAGCTCAAAATGTACTTATTACCTACAGGCGAAAATTTAAAAATGTATTTATCACTATTATTAGATAATATTAAATTTATGAACTTAAAATATCTTTATCTTTACTTCTGTGCGCTTGAATCTTCAAAACTACGCGACAGATTTTGGAATGCAATTTTTTTAATAGATGGAGTGCTTCAAAAGTCTGGGTTTTTTGTATGGTTTGTTATTAATTGATTATATTTAGGGAGGCGGGCAACAATAACTATAATATAACGCGGGTGAAATCGCGGGCATTAGCTAGCATCTAATCAGTAAATTACCTACATACCCATAGGTACCTATATTTTTGCGAAAAAAAAAATAATAAAAAATAAAAATATTTTAAATTGTATGATTCAAATGAGATACAAAAATCATTTAATTGTCAGTGGTAATAAATAAAAGTTGCACTACATGAATTAAGAAAATTAACTTATCTAAGTGCTCAGGACAAGATTTTACATAATTCAAATTAAAGTTCTATTAGTACCTACTTAATTATGATAATATTATATCAACATCCTTATTAACATTTGAGTAGGTAGGTACCTACGTAGGTATCAGAGGGAGTCAGCTCTGGTGCTCAAGTCCACTATTTTGGAACAATTGTCATACCGGCACAATACCGGCACGATACCGTTGCAATTGAAGTCAAATATCCGTAGTCTGCTATATGCCGTCATAACGGTCTTTCAATGGTAATAGAATTGTCGATCTCTTTTATCTATGCATTGAATTTTCGGTCTCTTTTATCTATGGATTGTGTTAGAATGGTATGTATGTGTTGCCGTTTTTAAAAAATGCGTTAGTTGAAGTGATTTTCGAAAAACTACTAATAAATTTAAACATTTAATCATGCTAGACTTCGTTTAAATATATTTGTACATACTATTTATTAGTATAAAAAGCAATGTGAAGTTTAGGAGATTAGTAAATTGCAATAAATTACAAAGAACAATTTCTAATATTTCTATCTATCTATTTTTTATTTATGGCAATCTGTCGACACAGGACAATTTAAAAATATTACTGTCAAATTCAAAATAGCAGACTACCGAAACATTTCAGTCATTGAATTGCAATTGTGAAGCAGTTGTGTACGAGACTAGCAATTTATGTCACTTTGACAATTGTAAGACAATGATGAAGTCGTTATGACGACACATTATTAGTAGACTACCAAAAACTTTACTATTGCACCATAATGGTACAATAATGGTACAGTTGTGACACCGTTGAAATACCCGACTCAGGGCCCTGTAGGTAGTCTATGCCAACATTGGGCAAACTAAACGAAACAGAGACAACGATATACGCTAGACAGAGAAATCACTATCAGTGTTTTGCACAATCAGTTTAAAAATTCGTACCGTATTGGTAGATTTTTTTAATGGCGGTTACTACATTCTCAATAACTTGTTGTTTAACTCATTATTTAGTTTATAATTAAATTCATGTGCAATGCACGATTTTGAATAAATTTGCTTAATTACTCATAAATTACTTATTATTTTAGAAATAATTTGTTTTTTATTCAGCAGCAACACCGAACACTTGCAAGAAAATTAAAATGGTGGTTCATTGTTTTGTTTATATCTTTGTTTTTGCTAAATTTATCAGCTTATTTGAAAATCCTACATAAATTTAATATTATTTTTGTGTTTTTGTTCTTGGACACTGTGTTTTTCGTATCTTGTGACACGAAACAACTTTCGAGATAGAGACTCATTTTCATATTTTGTGTACGGTTCTTTGCATCTTAAAATGTCTCGCCACACGCGTAATGAACTTAGCAGAAAGTGTGCTAAGTGTAACATCACGGCAGCAGAAGATGGAAACTTGAGTTTCCACAGATTTCCTCTCCCCGGTAAACAAAACATACCTTATTGAAGTAAGTAACTAACCTATTTTTAATCGTTCTTAGTTTCTCCATTTATGACGGGCCCAGTGGCTGCCAGTGGCATATTGGTAGTGTAACTGACTTTCGTTCAAGCGGTGGCGGGTTTGATTCCTGCACAGGACTAATATTTGTTTGATAAACACAAATAATTGTACTGTGTCTGGGTGTTTTCTATGTATTTACAAATCAAAAGTTATTCAGCAGTAATCTGGTAGCCATAACACAAGCATAATATACAATTGCAATTAATTTGGGACTAGAGGATGTTGCATAAATTGTCTGTAAATATTTATTTATTATTTCCACAAATTAGCTAAAACCTTAAAGTCCCTTTGGCTATCTAATAAAATTCATAGAAAACTTATTAGCTGCATTATTTTCCCTTTGTTTGTGTGCCTCTGTATGAGCAATAGTTGATTAGATGAAAATCTAATTTATTCGATAATTATAGGGCATCTATTTGGGCTGAATACTGTTATCCCACTGGACAGTGGCCGACTGAAAAACAGCTAAAAGATTTGTACTCGCAACACAAGATGCTATGTAGTAAGCACTTTGACGACTCCTCGTTTACAAGCAGTGCTAGGAAACGATTGAACAATTATGCAATTCCAATTGGAGCACAAGAATTATTGATAAAGTATCGCCAAGAACAATGTGCAAGTACAAGTGGAAGTAATGAAGACACAAATATCTCAGTTGAGAATCCTCAAATAAGTGTAACATTAGCATACTTAGTCACTCAAAACTCCCCTAATATTAAAGCTTGAAAATATGTACGTGATTTGAATCAATAAGTCCAGTCAAAAAAGTACCTAACCCAAAATTTTCTATAATACTTATGTGAGTGATCGAATCAAATAAAACTGCTGTGTCTTATTTTACCTAATTTAAGGTCTATGGTTTAGTGTGCCTCAATAATTTATTGCAAATGTGTATCTTTTACATGTATTATATGTAAGTACTAGCAGCGCCCTGCTATGATACCTGTGGTAAAAAGGTTTAAAGACACAGACTACTCACTCTGTAATCAATTATCCGACAGGGTCACTGCATTTTTCCGGGATTAAAAGTAGCCTATATTGTTAATCTAGAATCTATGCTATCTTAGTACCAAATTTCAATCAAATCTGTTGAACCTTTTGACTGTGAAGATGTAACAAACATACACACATACAAACTTTCGCATTTAAAATAGTAAGAAATAAGATTACCAAAAAAGTCCTGTTAAGTTTAAGGCGTACCTTGTGGGGTTCGTAATTGCCCTAAAATAAAAATCAAAGTAAAATGATAAACTTACATTTGAAATATATGTCACCACCTATATTTGAGCAGCATCAATAAGTTTAATCAAGCTGCAGAAATTAAAGCCAGGGGTGGAAGGGATATTGAAGATATTATTTAAGATGCTTTAAATAAATAATGTATTACAAATGAAAATTACGCTTAGAATTGTTTTTTGTTTTCATTTTATTTATAATGCATTAATTATTTAGGTTTAATATTAGTTTATTATTTAAATATTACATTTTATGTTATTAATGTTATGGAAATAAATAAATTGTAAAATTTAAAAGATGCTTTAACAAAATGTTCTAAATAATAATAAATATTTAAATAGTAATAAATATTTATGGACTTTTCACACAACAACCTCTGGTCATATACAATACTTACGACTACAATACTTTTTTTGTAGGTCTGTCTGTCACCAGGCTGTATCTCATGAACCGTGATAACTAGATAGTTGAAATGTTCACAGACAATGTATTTCTGTTGCCGATATAAAAACAGGATTAAAAACAGAATAAAATTAATGTTTAAGTGAGGCTCTAATACAACAAACGTGATTTTCACTATCCAGATGATGTTATTATGTTGATAATAAATAGTATTAGTAACGAAGTTTCGTGAGTCAGCTGGTTTAAAATAAAATTACTAAAATTCATCTGTTCACCTATTATTTAATTTCAATTTCAGGTGCTAGTGACAATGGAAACTACATTGCCTGTTCAAGTGCCTACCATATGTGAACCCTCTACTAGTTATAAGGTTTGTAGTAAAGTCATTTTCACTTATAAAATCGTCATTTTCACTTGTAGTAAAGTCATTTTCACTTATAAATAGATGCTAGGTTATATTTTACTAGGCTTAGGATATACTTTACTAATAATACATTTTATATTTCCAGGCATTTTGAGGGAACTGGATATAAACAAGTCAGTACAATTGACCCCTAAAAACTCAAACTTTACAAAAAATGTAGAAGAAACTTGAGTCAAATAATAAGATTAAGACAAAAAATTAAGAAACAACCACGTGCCCTATTCAAGACACTTACAACAGATTCAAATGTCAAAAGTCTCTTGAATAAAAACATGTCAGGGTCATTTGCTTTATTGTTGCAAAGTCAACTTCAAAATACTCCCAGAAAACTGACTGGTCGGAGATGGACTATAGACGACAAAGTTATGGCTTTAAGCATCTACAAAAGGTCTACGGCCTGCTATAGACTGCTGAGACGACTTTTTTGTCTACCAAGTGAAGGTACACTAAAACAGCTTCTTAATAAAATTCCGATGAAATGTGGTATAAATAGCCAAATATTCGAAACAATTAAAGATGTAACTGCTAAGCGAGAACCTGAAGAAAATCTGTGCATTTTGGCATTCGATGAAATGTCTATACGAAAAAATTTACAGTATAATGGTAAACAAGACATTATTGATGGTTATCAAGATCATGGAAATCAAGGCAGAACTATGGAGCCAGCCACACATGCACTGTTGTTTATGGCTATCGGAATTCGAAAGAATTGGAAGCAACCTTTGGCATTCTACTTTTCTGGCGATTGCGTTACAGCCGATAGATTATCTGTTCTTATAAAAGAGGTATGTAATATCATGGCATATATTAATAATATGTTATATGAGAGGCGAAAACTTTGTCCCTCTTTTTATGAAAATTATGCAAACCGAAGATTATGAAATTTGGCCCAGCTATAGTTTATATGCAGGAAGAGGCTAGAATGCTATCATTTTTAGGGTTCCGTACCCAAAGGGTAAAAACGGGACCCTATTACTGAGACTTCGCTGTCCGTCCGTCTGTCACCAGGCTGTATCTCAAGAACGGTGATAGCTAGACAGTTGAAATTTTCACAGATGATGTATTTCTATTGCCGCTATAACAACAAATACTAAAAATAAAATAAAATAAATATTTAAGGGGGGCTCCCATACAACAAACATGATTTTTTTACCGTTTCTTGCTCGATACTAATAACGTTGCCTTATGTTGCATAGATAATGGTACGGAACGCTTCGTGCGCGAGTCCGACTCGCACTTGACCAATTTTTTAATAGTGCTAATTACATTATTTTAACACATGCATAGTTTTGTAAAGGAAATATAAGAAATGTAAATTTTATTGTCTTTCAATAATAAGAAAAGAGTAATACTTCAAAGATATATTATGACTATTTTTTATACTAAATGTTATGAAAATTTTAATTAGTACATCCAAAATGTATGTATTCCATATTAAATTAAATGTATGTATATGTATTGCCAAATATTAAATGTATGTATGGGCATACATACATTTAATTTTATTTGATCTATCGCACGTAGAAGTAGAATAGGTCCTCCAATCACAGAAAAAGGCTAAAACTCCACTCATCTACATTAACAACCATTTAATATATCGTCTAAAGTAATATTTATATTTTGCATGGAAAAGCTGGAGTACTGAGCAATCCTATTTTTGGGTGGTTATAAAAAAAACCGCGAAGACAAGGGTGAGAGCGGAGCTTCTAACCTAACCTGTCCGAGTAGGAGTTGTAGGAAAAAGCACTGAAAGAAAAGAGGTTCTCTTTCGCTTTTCATAATATTCAAAATGGCGTTAGCGCCAATTTTCGTTTTGATATTCGTGATTAGAAGGTCAAAATACGTTGGCATACAAAATTTCGGATCGATCGGCGGTATGTGCTTTTCGGAAGTACACCCGAAACTTTAGATGTACTTACGCAAAAAAAAGAATTATTCGCAGTCGCAGTCTAATATATTAAATAACTATAATTTAATTTGCACTCAAATATAACATGTCGGCCCCTGTGAACTCGTTCAACGAGTAAGGAAACAAGTCCACCCTTGGTGCAACTGTATTCAATGAACGTAGCGCTCGCGTAATAGGCGCTGCAAAATAAACTTACCTAAAAATTATTGTTTGTAATGAATAAATTGACATGTTTATTGTTACAGGTATAGCCAAGTGGAGCCATATTAAAGAATTCTTCGAAAAAGACATTGCAAATCCAAATTTTGTTTTTGCACCTGCTTTAACCAAGCAACATATAGAACCAAACTTTAAGCAAAAGATGAAGGTTAAGTTTGCTTGCCAAGTATTTAGCCACTCAGTCGCCGCAGGCATGCTTGCAAAGATTGCAAACAGTAAGTTAAACTGTTTCAAACTGTCATGTTTGATATTCCTTTTGAATTTTACTTATAAGTATACTTATCAGCTAAAATCGACCCACTATTGGACACTGGCCTCCTTCATAAATCGAGGGATGCCCGTCAAACGAAGTAAATAGCTAGCAACAATCTGTATTAAGCCCATTTATATATATAAATTACATTAGGTGTATTTGTTAGAGGCGTAATATATTTTATCACTAGCTGAAGCCCGTAGTTTTACACGCGTGCATAGTTGCTACTGTCCAGATGATTTCTGTTTAGCATAATTTTGTTTGTTTTTAATTTGCATTATGTCCTTAAATATTCATTTAGATACATAGTATGGTGCACAAAGCTATCATAAAGTGTATAATATGCTTAATGTAACTAACGTTTTTAATTTGATAACAATCAGTACTGTATCCACCTAAATAGCTCTTGAAAGTACTACATTCCATGTGATAATTTTTTAGAGTTCCGTGTCTTATGTTGTGGAGATAATGATATGTACCCCTAAGAAAATACGTGCGCGAGTCTGACTCGCACTTGGATGGTTTTTAAGTTTATCGTGAACAGACAGGCAGACGCGGCTGAGGACTTTGTTTTATAATATGTAGTGATAATGAAATTTAGCTTAAATTGCGACTTGTCTTTTGTCTTGTGTTTTATTTAATTTTTCACAATATAGTATAAAAACAAGTGTTTGCCTTCCAGACGAATTGCCTTCTGAAGCGACAACAACAGCCATGCTCATAGAAAAAATGGACCAGCTGTTCGACACATTAAATGGCGATACGCCTGATCAAAAAAGGGGAAAGAAATTCTTGACTAATTTAACCAGAAGAAGTCCACATCTTAATTATTTTCAGGAAATGAAAAGTATGTTTGGTAAATTTGAATTTATTGGAGCCAGATGCAAGCCCCCTTCGCAAGAAGGTTTTTTATGAACATTGAATGCAGTCGAGCGTTTATTTTTAAATCTAGAAAAAAGGTACCATATAAAGAGTTTATCAACGCGCAGACTCAAGACCCATTAGAAAATTGTTTTGGTTGCATTCGCAGCAATTGTGGATGCAACCCAAACCCAAATACCGTACAATTTGTTGCAGCTCTAAAAACATCTATTATAAATAATTTATTGCATAGCAGTAAAAATAATAATTGCAAAGAAGATCAAAATTTAATTCTTAATGATTTAAAATGTTTTTTAACAAAAAGTTACTCCAAAAATAGAAAAATAATTACTGATAAGGAATTTGATGTAACAGAAAATGTAGAATCGTGTAATACTGTAATACCTCAGTGTTCTGGGGAACTGCAAGCATGCGCATATGTATGCGGTTTTATGATAAAAAAATTAGGAACCACTTGCTGTCAGTGCAAAACCGCAATGCTTGCTAACCAGAATACTGACGTATTATTTACGAATTTTAAAGAATACAATTCAATGTGCAACAGTCTAAATTATGTTAATAAAAATTTTACAGAGACAGTAGAGTTTGCTGCAACAATTGTTAATACATTTTTGAATGAGCAGGGGTGTAAAATGAACATAAAAAGTCAATTAATAGAAATTTTAAAAGAAAAATTAAATTTCGAATGGTTGCGCCATTGTTCTGAGCATTATGATAAAAATAAAATGCATATAATTATATCAACAGTTTGTATTTGCATAAAACGACATTGTATTTTAAAAAATAGGTTGTTTACCGACGAAGCTTCAAAAAAATCTGTAAAAAGAAAAATAAATATACTAAAAAATGCTTAGAAACTGGTTTAATTTATAATACCTTCCTTATATATGTATGTATCATGAAAACAAACCGAAATTCAGTTAAATATCTGAATTTCGGTTTGTTTTCATGATACAACAATTACATTAATCATCATTATTTTATATCATCAGTTCAAAACCTCGCGCCAAAAATAGTTTCATAAGGCAATTGTTGGAGCGCTAGTGTCGCAAGATGTTTGCATTTTTTTTCTATGTAGTCTTCATTCTTCTCGTTAGAGTATTAATGTTCTGTGGTAGGTATTAGCTGCGCCGTGCATTTCATTTTGCGTAGGTAAAATATATACTTAGTTCAAAAACTAAAAACCACGCTTGAAAAATCATGAATAATTTCTTTATTTATTTCACTGTCTTCTCCAGCTCATTTACGTCCCACTGTTGGGCACGGGCCTCCTCCAGTTTGGGAGGAATTATGGTCTACTGTGCCGCGCTGACCAGGCGTTTTGCCACAGGGTTTCTTTTCGAGCTTTCCGTCTCTCACAGAGGATGTTATCTGTGTGCAATATCCCTTAGCTGACTTTTACAGCACCCTTGGGGAGGAAATGGGGTGGTGACACTTGTATTCTTAATCCGTCACCACACGGAATTATATCTGTCATCAGTCCATACTGTGTGTGTAAAATTTCATACCAATCACTATTCAGGCTTTTAAAGATTCCGTTACATTGATAGATACGTACCGAGCTAATTAAAGCGTGTTAAAAAATCGGTCTAACCGTTTCTGAGGAGTTAAATAAATAAATAAGTATTCACGAAAATTTCACACAACGTCCTCTGGTCCCAAGCTAAGCTTATATGCTTGTGTTATGGGTACCAGAATACGGATAGAATACATATACTACTTTTCTTTTGTAAATACATACATACGAGTATAATACATAGCAAACACCCAGACGCTGTACAAACATTTGTATGACATTTATAAATATCACATAAATGATTGTCCTAAGCGGGAATCGAACCCGCGACTTCATGATATGATGATGAAGCCCGTCAAATAAATACGCGAAATGAAAATTACATTTAATGTTACTACGGAACCCTCTATGCGTAAGTCCGACTGTCCAACTCGCATTTAACTGACTTTTCAGTCACCTGGAGGAGGTGGGCCCAAACTTATGTGACGTCCAGTTCGGTTTTCGCCGCGGGAGATCGACGCTTGACGCGATCTCGCGACTGAGGGACGGCGTCGAGAATGCAGTCTGCCGGGGGGGGAGTGTTGCTGGCGGTGTCGCTAGACTATTGAGGACTTGGAGGAGGCGCTGAGGTACCACAACGTCCCGTGGTACCTCAGACGCATCCTGGCGGACTACTTCGTAGACCGGGTCAATAGAATATCCGACCCAGGACCGCGTAGTCCGCCGGGACATGTCGTGCGGTGTTCCACAGGGGTCGGTTCTAGGCCCTCTCCTGTGGAACATCGGATTTGATTGGGCCCTATGCGGTGCTAACCTCCCGGGTGTCCACGTGATTTGTTACGCTGACGACACCCTGGTGACCGCGCGGGGCCCCACTTTCAGAGACGTGGGTGTGCTGGCCACTGCCGGCATGGCCCAAGTAATTCGCCGCATCAGGGCCCTCGGCCTGGAGGTTGCCCTCGAGAAGTCTGAGGCCATGTTCTTTCATGGTCCTCGGATGAGGCCCCCCTCTTGGTCATGGCTGTTTTGCCAAGTACCTGTGGGAGGTGGTTGGCATCGAGTCGGATCCCGCGTGCCGAAACTGTGGTAGTGGGGCCGTGGATACGGCAGAACACACACTCGCCGTGTGCACGGCCTGGGACGCCCAGCGCGCCGAACTCGTTGGCGTGCTGGGCGAGGATTTGTCGCTCTCGGCCATCGTTCCGTCCATGGCCTTTGCTCGGGAGGTGATGGCGGCAAAGAGGGAGGCCTTGCGGGAGCGTGAACGCGCTGGCGACACGTTACCACCCCGCAGGGCCCCGGGCGGGGGTCGTCGACGGGCAAGAGCCGGCGGCCCCTCTCGAAGAGGTGGTCGTGCGCGGCGGGTCGGTTTTCAGAGACCCGCCCCGGCAAATGTGGCACTCGGCCACGCGGCGGGGGAAACAATAGGTCCCCCTGTCGAGTCGGGCCCCGGTTAGCGGGGCCACCCCTCGCCGGGTCATGGTAAAGCTCAAGGCACCATCATGGCCCGGCAGGGTAGAGAGAAGGGAAAAAGAAAATTACTTTTCAGTCGTTACAAAAAACATAAACGCTATTTTTGTATGTATGTCCCTATGTGAGCCTATAGATTTAAAACTACGCAACAGATTTGGTTGCGGTTGAATGGTTTAAGAGGATGGCTTTGTTGTAAGATTTTTGTTAGGACTTCCAATCCACACATACAAAGTTGTGGACAACAGCTAGTCCCTACTTATCCTTACTAATTTATAAGTGCCAAATACGGATGGTGACACGAATAGATAGCGCGATTTTAAAAACGTACAACGCCATCTATTGAGCAGAAGAGTAAACTTCTGTTTGTTAAGGATTGATTTCTAAATTTCACGCGTACGAAGTCGCGGGCAACAGCTAGTAATATTATAAATGCGAAAGTAACTCTGTCTGTCTGTCTGTTACGCTTTCCCGCTTAAACCTCTCAACCGATTTTGATGAAATGTGGCACAGACAATCTTTAGACCCTGAGAAAGGACATAGGCTACCTTTTATTGCGAAAAAAAATTTCCAAATTCCACGCCGAAGGAGTCGCGGGCAACAGCTAGTATTTAATGAAACAAACAAAGTAAATATAGGTAATCGTATCTTTAGATAATTCTGGTACTGTGTTTACCAGAATAAACATACTACCTCTACATGTAGAACAATACCAGTTTAATATGGTATGCATGACCTGAATTTGTAACACATATATTATTATGTGAAGGACAGGTGGAGTAATCAACTGTCGTTAATTGTCTTATTATTCAGGTACATACTTGGTCGCAGTTTTCCTTATATTCAGGGTTAAATATAATGTGCATAACAGTACATAACTTAATTACATACTGAGATACATTACAACTTATAATATAATTTTGTTCATTTAATAGGTACTTACGTAAAAAGAACAAATTAATAATAATAATAATAAGCCCCTCACAAACCTAACTCCACGTCCAGTCCGAACATCTGTGACTACGTGTGGGGCGGACTTTAGCAGCTTTTAGCTAGTAACTTACTAAAGACAAACGGAGCAATAGTGTACAACAGCGATGCGATTAAGAAGTGGATACAAATTACCCCAGGCGGGTACCGGAGTTAACCACGATGGAGAATCCCGCTCCGAGCAGTTCTGCTCGGGCTGTCCCACGTATTCTGGGGGGGACAACTTATCGCAGTCTGTGACATCTGCCCAGTCTTCAACTGTTGCAGAACTTCAACATCGTCACAACTCATCATCACCCACTCATGTATCGTCCACATCACCAATCACTCAAGTATCATGTACGTCATCAACTTATTCATACCTTCACTCTCCATCCCACTCATCATCAACATCTAATAGTGTTCTACCGGAGGATGTTGTGCAGGAGACTCATTTAGTCGATAACCTAGCACCCACCACCAGTAGTAAAAATATGCGTAAGAAATGGAGTAAAGCAATGAATGAATTCATTTTACGCACATATTTGCAGTTGACCTTAATGGGAACTGACGTTAACGGTCACTTACCATCACTTCATCTTAAATTCATCGAAAAATTTCCAGAAATGAACACAGTTAGTCGTCAAAGAATAGGTGATCAGAGAAGAGCAATAGTCAATAAAAAACTACTCACACAAAATGTTATAGACAGTATTTATAGGGACGTAGAAGAAGAAATAAATACCATACAATCAAGTAATGCAACTATAAACACACACATCACACAATCTCAAAACACATCTCTACCTGACAGCAACACACACCACGTTACTTCTAATAACACCAGGCGGATTAATTGGACTAAAGCCCACAATGAAACAATAATGCGCGCGTATTATAAAATTACGAGATTAGAAACAAACATTTCAGCATATAGGGGACCATTACACCAATCGTTTATTAACACATTTCCAAATTTACAACATATTACAGAGCAAAGAGTAGCTGATCAAAGACGTTTAATAATAAGCAATAGATATTTAAGTGAAGAAAGAATGCAGGTTATTAAAGATGAAGTTGCAAGAGAACTTCACCAACAGGAAAGCTATTCAACAGAAAATACAGAACACACCAGTACATACATAACTTCTCAAGAAACCACTAATTGCAGTCACCATAGTAATGTTAACACACGAATAAACAATCATAATAATAATTTATCACAACATAACACACCAGAAATATTAATATCGATTCCCCACAACACAGAAATAGAAAATCAATTTCAGGAGGCGTACACATATTTCAAAAATACTGACCCTACACAGAGGATGTACATCCCAAAACAAAAGTCCTCCAAGAGACTCACCAAGATTATAAACTACATAAATAGTGATATTTTACCCAAACACATTAATACGAACACAGAATTTATGTCCTTCCAAACCGTATTGTACTGTGCAGCTTGGACAGCAGCAAAATCTAATGGAGCCAAAATAAACTTACCACCACAAGATAGAAGTAGTTACAGACACAAGAAAAGTAAACCTAAGTGGCAAATTCGACTAGAACACAAAGTAGAAAAATTAAGAGCAGAAATAGGGCGACTAACACAATATATTAGAGGCAACAGAGGCAATAAACTAGTAGCCCACATAAAATACATACTAAACCATTATAAAATACATGCTACGCACGAACGACCGAATTCAAAACTTTCCGAATTTCTCGACACTTTAAAGCAGAAACTTTCCAGTACTAGCAATAGATTGAACAGATACAGAATTTGTACATTACGAAAAATACAAAACAAAGAGTTCACGTCGAACGAAAAACAGTTCTACCGTGGCTTAAGAACACCCATCAATAACTTCACTCACAGAGAACCAACAATCTCGCACACAAATACACAAGATAATATCCGTGATATTCTCCCGCAAGCTGATGACTTACACAGGTTCTGGGCTTCTATCTGGGAAAGTCCTGTTCATCACAATAGAGAGGCAGACTGGATACAAAAAGAACAAAATAAATACCTAAACTTAGAAACAATGGATTTTCAAGACGTACCCTTAGATGTTTTCCACGATGTCATAAAAAGTCTTCATAACTGGAAAGCTCCAGGATCTGATAACATTCACAACTTTTGGTATAAAAAGTACACTTACATTCATCCATACATGTTCAACTACGTAAATAAATTCATTCGACAACCTCACACATTACCTGACTACATCACTACAGGAATCACATACATGCTATCAAAAGACCCTAATGACATATCTAGCCCATCAAAATACAGACCAATAACCTGCCTTCAAACTATTTATAAAATCATTACATCTTGTTTATCGAAATTAATTTACAACCACGTAGATAAAAATAATATTCTTGCAGAACAACAAAAAGGATGTCGCAAATATAGTCAAGGATGTAAGGAACAACTTACCATAGACGCAATAATACTAAACCTAACTAAACGCAAAAAAATAGATCTATACTCAATGTACATCGACTACAAAAAAGCCTTCGATTCCGTGCCCCATACCTGGTTACTACAAATATTAGAAATTTACCATATAAACCCTCAAATTATATCTTTTTTACAGCACACCATGACGAAATGGACGGCTAGACTCAGACTCACCACGGATACAAACCCAATCATAACAGATCCTATAAAAATCCAAAGAGGTATATTCCAGGGCGATGCACTAAGCCCGCTTTGGTTTTGCCTCGCCCTAAACCCACTTTCGAATCTATTGAATTCATCAAATGCAGGATACTATTTAGATTACCAAGGACAGCATACGGACGGACTGACAAACAATTTTGTATATAAATTAACGCATCTTTCATATATGGATGACATAAAATTATATGCATCTACAGAAGAAGAACTTCAGGAACTTGCCCAAATAACAGAAAACTTCTCGCAAGATATTTGTATGGAGTTTGGAATCGAAAAATGCAAAATAAACTCTATCAAAGAAGGCACACACTACGAACACCAACATCACATGCAAAGCGGGGCACTAATACAGGCTCTGGAGGACAACGAATTTTATAAATACTTAGGCTACATTCAATCACAACAAATTGCACACAAAGACATTAAAAACACTCTCACTCAACAGTTTAAGCACAGACTAAATACAATACTCAAAAAATTTCTATACTCTAAAAATACTTCAAAAGCTATAAATACATTCGCAATCCCCATTCTGACATACTCATTCGGCATAATTAACTGGAATCAATCCGAATTAAAATCTCTGCAAAGAATAATAAACACTACAATGACTCATCATAGAAAACACCATCCAAGATCTTGCATTCAAAGACTTACACTACCACGACGTGAAGGCGGCAGAGGATTAATAGATATTACAAACCTTCATAACAAACAAGTAACCACATTACGTTCATACTTTCATCACCAGGCTCAAATTTCCACCTTGCACAATGCAATAACACAAAATGATAAAAAGCTTACACCACTTAATTTAAATGATACATCGACACAAAGAAATGAATCACAAACACATAAACACGCCAAAATCAATGAATGGTTCCAAAAGGCTTTACATGGACGACACCTACACGACTTGAACCAACCTACCGTCGACAAGATTGCGTCGAACGAATGGCTCAGACGTGCAGAGTTGTTTCCTGAAACTGAAGGATTTATGCTAGCTATACAGGATCAGATAATAGAAACTAAAAATTACAGAAAATACATCATGAAAACACCAAACTCCACCGATGATTCCTGCAGAAAGTGTAAAGGACCATCGGAAACTATTCAGCATATAACAGGAGCATGTAGAGCAATAGTCCAAACAGATTACAAACATCGACACGACCAGGTAGCAGCAATAATTCACCAAAATCTTGCACATAAATACAAACTCATAACAGAAAAAATAGCATATTACAAATACTCACCACAACCTATACTGGATACAGCCGACTACAAACTCTACTGGGATAGAACTATCCTAACAGACAAAACAGTACACTACAACCGACCTGATATAACATTACACGACAAGAAAAAACAAACTGTATACTTAATAGACATAGCCATCCCTAACACACATAATCTTTCATCTACACATACAGAAAAACTAAGCAAATACACAGATTTAGCCATAGAAATTAAATGCCAATGGAGAGTTAATACAGTTAAAACAGTACCCATCGTTCTTTCTTCCACAGGAATCATACCACACACTCTACACACAAGCCTGAAACTGTTAGACATTCACTCACTCACATACATCATTCTACAGAAAGCAGTCATTCTTAACACATGTAGGATTGTTAGGAAATTTTTGTCAATTGACTAAAACCGGCTTTTGTGCTTGGCTATGGCCCGCACGAAAGCTTAGATATTACCCCAAAATAAAAAGGGAGAAACAAAAATGTTTTAAAAAAATAATAATAATAAATAATAAATTCATGGACATTTCACACAACGTCCTATGGTCCCAAGCTAAGCTTATATGCTTGTGTTATGGGTACCAGAATACGGATAGAATACATATACTACTTTTTTTTTTGTAAATACATACTTATAATACATAGGAATAAAACCGGTGGGATGGATGCGTATCCCCAAAGGCGTATTTACCCTAGGGCTATAGGGGCCATGGCCTGGGGCGGCCAGCCTGAAAGAGTTGGCGAAAGCCTTCAAGCTTAAAATTTTGCTCTATCTCTAGCAATTTATAGGACGGCTAATTAAATTGGGCCGAGGCGTCAAATTAAATGGCCCGGGGCGCTAATTTTCAAAATACGCATCTGCGTACCCCTATTATCTATCTATACTATAATATTATAAAGCTGAAGAGTTTGTTTGTTTGAACGCGCTAATCTCAGGATCCTTTGGTCCGATTTGAAAAATTCTTTCAGTGTTGGAGAGTACATTTATCGAGGAAGGCTATAGGTTATGTAAGCTTTGTAAATCATTATGGTGTGCAATAAAGAATATTTTACTTTTACTTTACTTTTACTATAGACTATATAACATCACGCTGCGACCAATAGGAGCAAAGCAGTAGTGAAAAATATTACTAAAGCTGGGAAAATTTTCTAAATTTCACGCGTACGGAGTCACGGGCAACAGCTAGTCTTTATATATTCGTCATATTAGCGACCAGAAATAACGGGTTAAGGGCCTCGAGGGTATCCTTAGGCCTTATCACGTTATGTGAGTGATAATGATGATGAGTATTTGTTATTGTAGCATTAACTGATATACAAAAACTGTGAAATGTTCAAGTCCCTAGTTGTAACTGTTGTTAAGAGGTCCCCTCTGACAGTGGCCTACATCAATATTATCGTATATCATAATATGTAATTAACACAGCCAGTAGGCACAGAAAATGAAGAATTAGGGATACTTTTCCTATTTACTCAAAATCTACTAAATATATTTTAATTCTGATTTACGTGTTTCTATATATAATAGTTACTTATGTTTTTAAAGTTATTTCATTAGTTAATACGCGATAATAGACCGACAAATGAAAAAAATAAAAAATTAGAGAGGTTGTTTCGCTAAGATTTTCTATCGAGAAAACTTTTTTCAATCGCGTTTCTGAGTTTATGCGATCCTAGATCATATATTGAAAAAACATATACTTAAAAATTAGAGCTCTAGCCATTCAATCTAAAGAAACAATGAAAACTTCGTACATAGAAAAATGCACGAAGCTATTTTGGTATCGTCTTAAGTATTGCTATTCCTATTCCTGAGCGCCACGCCGATAGGAACAAATATAGTTGAGACAGATTTTACCACAATTTTTTTGAGAAAAAAAGACGTCTTATAGTCCCCTTTTTTCTTTGCGAAAATTAAACCGATTTTAATTTTTTTACGCTATATTATAGATGGAGAGTATATCTAATGCAGACATCAAGCATAGATATAAATAAGACTAAGATGCTATGAAAAAATTCGTTCCTCTGGAGGCAATATCCACGAAGAAAACAAGGGAAATTAACCTTCGAGCTACTAGAAAGAAGAAAGAAAGAAAGAAAACTTTTTTTATTTACTGTCTACACAAAATGATACAATTAAAAGTTTAAATAATTAGGTACTTATGATATTTGGTGTCACAACAGCAAATAGGCACCCATTTCAGCATATGTTAGGTCACGAGGACCTAACGCTGATTTTCAAATGGGGCCCATGAGAGTGGTGACACGGGTCACTAAGCAAAAGCAAACTGTATACATATTTAACTATTTATATCAGATATAACTATTTATACAATATCCAACTAACTAATCTTTATTATAACTACTTATTTTTATAATATAACTATGATGTTAGGTGAGTTTTAAAAAGTATAGTAGTTTTAAAATAGTTAAATAAAACTTGACTTTATTAAGACGGTTCGATACCAAATTATGCTCCATACAAAAGTATGGGTATCGTACTTCCGTATTTTCTTCGCGAAAGTTAAACCGATTTTAATAGTTTTTGCGTTTTAATAAAGATAAAGAGTATATCTATGCTTCTATCACTTTCTTTTGTTCATAGAATTTGTAGGTAAAATCCGCTTCATCTATATTTGTCCCTTTCAGCGCGGCGCTCGGAAATAGGGATAGCAATACCTAAGGCAAATACCTAAATGAGGAGTACAGTACCCTCTTAAGGACATTTAGTGCCAGCGTATAAAAATACTAATTATTATACTAAATGCGAGAAAGTTCTCAGTGACGTAATAATGAGACGGTTATTCGTATATTTAAAATTTGGTTATGTATTGTTATGATATGTGACCGCGTATGTTAACTAAAGCAGGATCTGGCAGCATAGTAATATGGAATCTTTCAAAGTGACTAAAGGCAATATTTACTTTATAAAAGTGTTTATACTAAAGTAAAATCATTAATACGTAAGATGCGACCGACACAAATAGTGTCTTATCTTCGCTAAAGTGGGTTTTTTTTTATTTGATTCGGTCGTATTTTTAAAAAGGTTTTATTTAATAAGTGCGATTGTGCTGTGCAAAAGTTTATACAGTAATTCGTAATTTTAAAATAATTTTGAGCCAGGTAAAAAAAAATATTTTTTTATTTTCATCTTATTTTTTTACCGCCTATAGGAAGGCCATTATTGTATCAACGACCGTATGGTGAAGCATTAAGAATACAAGTGTCACCACCCCATTTATTCTTTAGGGTGCTGTAAGAGTCAGCTAA
Source organism: Orgyia antiqua (assembly GCA_916999025.1). Lineage (NCBI taxonomy): Eukaryota > Metazoa > Arthropoda > Insecta > Lepidoptera > Erebidae > Orgyia > Orgyia antiqua. The sequence continues at coordinate 21,155,920 of OU779869.1, forward strand.
GGGACAATATATATTATATAAGCAGTTAACATCAACTGTGAAAGACGGAAAACTAGAAACTAAACCCTGTACCAACACGCTGGCAGTGCGGCATATTAGTCTAAAAGCCTTTCTAAAGTATGAGAAAGGAATGTAATTTTGTCTAAAATTGCTTTTAATCCTTGCATGACTTCAACTTTGTTTTAGATAGAAAGTAATGTTTTGATTGCTTAGTTAATAATTTGTAGAAAATTACAAAGACATTAGAGTCGAAATGTAGAGTTGCATTTTGCAAATAAATTAGTAAGATCTGATAACGCACATATATGAAGAAGATTTAATATACCCCATGATCTTAGATACGTAACCTTTTCAGGGTTACGTACCGAAAGGTATAACGGGATCCTGTTACTGAGACCCTCCGTGTGGTGACGGATTAAGAATACAAGTGTCACCACCCCATCTCCTCCCAAGGGTGCTGTAAAAGTCAGCTAAGGGATATTGCACACAGGTAACATCTTCTGTGAGATACGAAAAACTCGAAAAGAAACCCTGTGCCAACACGCCTGGTCAGCGCGGCACAGTAGACCATAATCCCTCCCAAACTGGAGGAGGCCCGTGCCCAACAGTGGGACCTAAATGGGCTGGTGAAGAAGAGAAGTTACTGAGACTTTGCTGTCGTTGAGTCTATCTGTTTAACATCATCAGGCTGTATCTCTGGAACAGTGATAGCTAGAGAGCTGAAAATTACACGGTTTATGAAGGTATTTCAATTTAAATATAAATTATAAATAAATATTCCCGGACATTCCACACAACGTTCTCTGGTCCCAAGCTAAGCTATGCTTGTGTTATGGGTACCAGAATACGGATATACTACATATATACTACTTTTCTTTTGTAAATACATTACTTATCATAGAAACACCCAGACGCATAACAGACATTTGTATGACATTTATAAACATCACACAAATGATTGTCCCGAGCGGGAATCGAACCCGCGACCCCGTAAACGGCAGTCCGTTACATGAACCACTAGACCACGAAGAACGTCGAAAGTTCATTCTATAACAACAAATACATATCATCATCATTCTCATGCGCTTATCCTCTTATTTGGCGTCTGAAATAGGACGAATATATTACGATAACAAAGGGATTGAACCCTTTATACACACCTGACTCATTTTTAATTATGTAATAGTGTAATGTGTTATGGAATTCTTCTTTGGGGACGCTGTGCGGACGTTAATCGGATATTTGTGCTCCAGAAACGCGCTGTAAGAGCTATAACCTAGGCCCTCGGGATTCCCTAAGGGAGAAATTCAAGGACATAAATATCTTGACAGTCGCTTCACAATATATGTATATATATGAAAATTTATTGTACATTCATAATAATATTCAGCACTTTAAAAAGAAAAGCGACTACCATAATGTTAACACGAGAAATAAGCACAATCTTGTAATGCATGTTACTCGTCTCCACAAAATAAGTAACTTTTTCATGGGCATGGTATACGTTTTTATAACAAACTCCCTAATGATGTGAAAGAATTAAAAAAATCTAAGTTTAAAAAATTTATAAAATCTAAACTATGTAAAAAGGCGTATTATAAAATTTCAGACTATGTTAATGACAATAAAGCTTGGGAGTAAATTGTTCCAGAGCAACACATAATATTATAATTTTAATTTATATAAATTGTAAGAACCATTGTAATGATTATTTAAAAAAAAAATATTAATATGACAAAAGATAACGATATCTGCTGAGTTTCTTTGATTGAAAGTCCTGATCCGGTGGTAGGGAAAAAAAAATTTTGGACATATCATAGGAGCTTATTTTTTTTTGGCAAAAAGAGAATATGCCTACGTGAATAAATGATTTTTGATTTTGATTTTGATAAATATTAAGTACCTGTTCTACCAATAAATGATATACATTCATATCCTTATCCTACTAATATTATAAAGGCGAAAGTTTGTATGTATGGATGTTTGTTACTCTTTCACGTAAAAACTACTGAATGGATTTGAATGAAACTTTACCACAATGTAGCTTATACATCAGAATAACACATAGGCTACAAATTGGCTGGACCGATTTTGATGAAATTTTATTTTATACAGAATTGTATGGCAAAACAACGTTTGCCGGGGCAGCTAGTTTATTATAAAACAAAGCCGTTATTTTTGTATGTATGTGAGCTTATATCTTTAAAACTACGCAACAGATTTTGATGCGATTTTTTTAATAGATGAAGAGGAAACCTTTTTACATTATTTAATGTTTGAAAAAAAATTCCGCACGTATGAAGTAGCTAAAAACCTAGTTATTTACTAAGCGTATGCCTTGTTTTTTATTTTCAGACACAATGTATTGGTTTACCGCAATCATAAGTGCTGTACTATCAGCTCTAAGTTACTGGTTGTACTGGAGGCAGACTCACAAGGAAATTTTAAAACTAGCGTCTAAGCTGCCCGGTCCATCGACACTTCCAATCTTAGGCAATGCTTTAATATTCGTTGATAAACCTGAAGGTATCTCTTCTCATCTTTATCATCATCATCATCATCATAACATCACGCCTTTTCCCATGGGGGTAGGCAGAGACTATAGAGCGCCATCTGGTACGATCGAATCATACTTCCTTGGCTTCATCCACACTCATACATCTGGTCATACATGCCCGACGGTTGTAAGTGCTACGCACTTGCCCCTTTTGGAGTATCCCGGCGAAGACATCGAATATATTTTTCTCGGGCGTCCTCTCCTAGCATTTCCACTTACTTTCGCCGTGTATATATGCCTTTCGTTAATCGTCTCTCATCCATCCTCCACATGAGTTTGGTCATGTGGAGAGGATATTTTTATGATTATATACTAACGATTTTATTAAATAAACATGTGCACAACGAAATAGCCATCTTAATCAAAATACGCAAAGTTGTATTCATTTTTAACACGCTTTTATAAGTTCGCTATGTATCTATCAATGTATTAATTATGTAACGGAATCTTTGAACGCGATTTTCACCTACTTGCAATAGTCCGATTGATTTAAAATTTTGCAGAGATATCAAGGACCGATGACAATGCAATTATTAAAAAATATATTCAGGATTATCAAGCGTGTTTTTTAGTTTTTGAACTAAGGAAATTATTTAGTTAAGTTAGTTGTGCACATAGAATTGGTACCATTGTTTCTTTTTTCAAATTTTTACTCCCCGAATAAGTTTTATATGATTGAGATTGAGTTGTGTAACAAATATTTATTTGCAGAAATTTTAAACAAACTCTCCGTACTGTTCGAGAGATATGGACAATACGTTAGAGTTTGGTTAGGTCCAGAACTTAACGTAGCCGTCACTAATCCAGCAGATATAAGAGTAAGTAGATTGTTATAAGTTTAACTTTGTTTGTATAGTAAAAAGTGAAAATATATTTTTAAAATATATTATCTTTTATCAAAATAATTAAGTTCTCACGGGTATTTTACGCAACGTTCACTGGTCCCAAGCTAACTTATTGTTGGTGTATCATAATAAGGAGATAATTCTTACGTAACAACTATGATGTTTTATCGTAAATACAAGTCGTCGGCTTAACTTCTTAACTTCCTAGGTCCGGTATTGGGCAAAATTTAGTTATTTATTCGAATTTTCAGATAAAAAACTATCATTATTTTTTTAAATAAAACTACTTTTTAACAATTTAGACGCGTGTATTTGTTTTAAATGTTAGGCCAATGTTTCGGAGTCTTTGCAGGCACCATGGTCACAGGTGAGATTAAAAACAAATTTAAAACATATATATATATATATGCGTCTAAATGCGTAAAAGTAGTTTAGTTAGAAATGAGTCGCTCAAGTATTAGAGAATATTATATCATTACTTTTATTTACATAGGAAATATCCAGACGTAGAGCCAATCTCTGTCATCTCTCATCAATCTGTGTCACAAACATAAATATTAAACAAATAAAATTATTAATTGTCCTGTGTGAATTCGCGAACGCCGTCAACGGCAGTCTTACTGTTACCGTACTTACCGTTGCACCACCTAGTTATTGCTACAATAAGGGTCGTGGCCTCTCATAATATAGATTTTTTTTTCAGAAATTATTAACAAGCCACAAAGTGAATCAGAAAGGGCCATTATATGACTTAATGACACCAATCATTGGTCCTGGTATACTGACAGGAGGTAACATCTACTACATATATTAAATCTTATAAGCTTATAGTACGCACTAGATAGTAGCGCGTTTGCTTCTCCGCCCCCAGAAATTAATGAAGAAAGCGTAAAACATTTAAAGTAAAGGCTTGTACCACCCCGGGCATTACCAGGGGTGGTGGACAATGGTATCAATTCGACGTGCACAACTAAAGTTATCTAGAAAAAGAAAAACATCTTGATAGTCAAGATGTTTTCCTTTTTCTAGATAACTTTTTCATTGTGCACATTTTCGTTACTAAAAATCCTTACGGTCTTATTCATAATGACTTATCGGAGGCTTAAACGGAGATTTTATCGGAGAAATAATAAACTGAGATTGTCGTGGATGGAGCCAAGGAAGTATGTTTGGATCGTAGCAGATAGCGCTCAGTCTCTGCCTACCCCCATGGGAGAAAGGCGTGATGTTATGATGATGATGATGAGATAATAAACATTTTAGCGTAAAGACTATTATGAAAAACAAGTTTTGACAATTTTCGCGAACCTATTTTAGCGAGCTTTTAAACCTCCGATAAGTCATTATGAATAAGACCATAGGTCTTTCTTTAATATACAGATTTTCTAATAAAAAAGTTGTAGAAGGGTAAAAATGTTTTTTCTCGATTTCCGGCAAAACTAATACGTCTGTCCAAAACCAAAACCTAGCAAGGAACGTTTTTTTTTAAATTCGTTTTCTTAAACCAATATTTCCTAATTTTTTTACTGCGTCTAATGCAAAAACAACTGTATTTCTATCTTAAATAGAATCAGAGATATGAACATGTATAAACCTAGTAAGTGACATTCGTACTTGGTGATTCCAAAATGAAAAAGCTACTAAGTATCATTTCCAAATTCAAATACCTATTAAATACGGTATATGGTAGGTTTTGAATTTGTAAATTGACTTAATAGGTTTTAGAATTTGAAATTAGTCTTTTACTATATTTTTAAAGTTGGAACTGACCCGTACTAGGTTTTTAATTTACAAAATTGCTGAATCTTAGACGACGGTTATCAAAAAATCTTTATAAAAAACATAGTAAGTCAGTACAAAATAGGTGTGGGGGAGCACAGACTTTTTTTTTGGGTACAGTCTCATATACATAGCAGTTATAGCTTATTTAAACAATAATTTCATTAAATCCGAAATACGAAGATCCGTAGAAGAACAGGCGTACCTATCCGACACAGCCCAAAGGGTTAGCACGCTGAAGTGGCAATGCGCAGGCAACAGCTCTCGTAGGGCTGATGATCGTTTGGGAACAAAAGTTCTAGAGTGGCAACCACGGAACGGACAACGCAGCGTACGGCGGCCACCGATAAGGTGGAGCATCGGATGCAAGCGGCACTAGACCGTGCGTTATGGCGTTCTTTGTGGAGGCCTATGTCCAACAGTGGATGAAGAAATGCTGACGGATAGATGGTAACATTGAAAGATACTTTAGATATATAGATTTAAAAATAATGATGGAAATTCCCTTATTTTGTAAGACAACGCCACACCAAGAAACACAGTATTCTGGAAGTGTTTGTTATTACAGAGAATACGAGCCCGATTTTTATTTGCCTAATTAGTAAAACAAATGAATCCAAAAAAATAAATAATTTAAAAATTCTAATTCAGAATCCTAGTTAGTGTTTATTATTAGGTTTTCAATATAACCAATTAGTACCAATTAATAAGCTAGATAGAGATCTTACTAGGTTTTTGCTATTGGTTGAGTATCATACAATTCAGGAAGTATCTAAAAAAATCATTAGTTAGGCACATAAAACTTGTCCAAAAGCACTTTTGTTTAATTTAACTATTTCGTAAAATAAAACAACTAATATTTATTTATAAAAAATTGGTCAAGTGCGAGTCGGACTCGCGCAATAAGGGTTCCGTACCATTATCTATCTAACATAAGGCAACGTTATTAGTATCGAGCAAGAAACGGTAAAAAAATCATGTTTGTTGTATGGGAGCCCCCCTTAAATATTTATTTTATTTTATTTTTAGTATTTGTTGTTATAGCGGCAATAGAAATACATCATCTGTGAAAATTTCAACTCTCTAGCTATCACCGTTCTTGAGATACAGCCTGGTGACAGACGGACGGACGGACGGACGGACGGACAGCGAAGTCTCAGTAATAGGGTCCCGTTTTTACCCTTTGGGTACGGAACCCTAAAAATCAAGATATGGACAAAAAGGAATTCTGTATTAAATGGCAGAAGGAAATGTTTAATGTCTTGAAAAATTTACTCAAATGTACTTGCTAGGTTTTGGTTTTGGGCAGCCGAATAGTCCTATGGAAAAAAGTCATTCATCATTCATTTCATTTCATTTCAGTAAGTCTGATTGAAGGTTGAATTCATTACTCATGACTCTCTGAGCAAATTAACTCATAATACAATACAATACAATAATACAATATTCATGGACATTTCACACAACGTCCTCTGGTCCCAAGCTAAGCTTATATGCTTGTGTTATGGGTACCAGAATACGGATAGAATACATATACTACTTTTTTTTGTAAATACATACTTATAATACATAGAAACACCCAGACGCAGCACAAACATTTGTATGACAATTAGAAAAATCACACAAATGATTGTCCCGAGCGGGAATCGAACCCGCGACCTCTTGATCGGCAGTCCGTTACCAGAACCACTACACCACGAGGCCCGTCATGACTCCTGTGCTCTTAATTTGTGATCATCATCATCATCCTCCTGCCCTTATCCCATTATTTGGGGTCGGTGCAACATGTCTTTTTCTTCCACAGTCTTCTATTAGCCGTCATGTCTGTGTCAACTCCTCTTTCTTTCATGTCCTCATTCACACAGTCCATCCATCTTTTCTTAGGTCTTCCTCTAGACTTTTTTCCTTCCACATTTATACTCAGAACTCTCCTAATTTGTGATCCCTAATTATATTGAAATACCCTCTCTCTCTCCAGTCCATTAAAGTCCCACTGTTGGGCACGGGCCTCCTCCACTTTGGAGGGATTATGGTCTACTGTGCCGCGCTGACCAGGTGTGATGGTACAGGGTTTAGTTTCAAGTCTTCACACTTCTTTCTCTCACAGTAGATATTTACTGCTTTTATTGTCCCTTAGCTGGCTCTTACAGCACCCAGGGGAGGAAATGGGATTCGAGACACTTGTATTCTTCATAAATATAAAATTCACGTGTCACAGTGTTAGTTACCGTACTCCTCCGAAACGGCTTGATCGATTTTTATGAAATTTTACATACATATTCAGTAGGTCTGAGAATCGGCCAACATCTATTTTTCAAAACTTTTTTTTTAGTATGGCAAAACAACGTTTGCCGGGTCAGCTAGTCTAATATATAAAATTCACGTGTCACAGTGTTAGTTACCGTACTCCTCCGAAACGGCTTGACCGATTCTTCTCAAATTTTACATACATATTTAGTAGGTCTGAGAATCGGCCAACATCTATTTTTCAATATTTTTTTTTTTTAGTATGGCAAAACAACGTTTGCCGGGTCAGCTAGTAATCTATAAATGTCAAATCGAGTAAATTAATGTTAGGATTGTTTCAGGTCCTACTTGGCGGAATCATCGAAAAATAGCCACTCCATCATACAACAAGAAAGCTGTTGAACATTTTGCAATAGTATTTAACGAACAAGCAAGAGATTTAGTCAAAGTTCTACATAATAAAGATCCTAAAAGTCAATTCAATATATATAAAGACATGGTTAATACAACTACACAAAGTGTAAACCGTAAGATAATTATATTTAATATATACTAATATCTAAATAAAACTACTTTTTACGGATTTAGACGCGTATATTTGTTTTAAATTTTGGCCCGACGTTTCGGAGACTTTGCAGTCACCATGGTCACGGGTGAGAACGTAAATCACGTAAAAAGTAGTTTTATTTAAACAGATGAGTCGCGCAAGTGTTAGAAAATATTATATACTAATATCACTAATAGAACAAAAATTTGTATGATATTTATAAACATCACACAAATGAATGTCCGAGGCGGGAATCGAACCCGCGATCTCGTGAACGGCAGTCCGTTATATGAACCACTAGACCACGAAGCCCGTCAGAGTGATGTTATATAGCCTATTGCCTTCCTTGATGAATGAACTGTCCAGCACTGAAAGAATTTTTCAAATCTGACAGATGTTTTTGAGATTAGCGCGTTCAAACAAACAAACTCTTCCCGATCCCAAATAATGAGAAACTCAACCCTCAACTTTACTCGTTCTTTCTTAGTATCTAGTGGAGATCTAACTAGAGTGTATAACTTGTAACAACTTTTAAATTTCTGTTGCAGAAACACTTATGGGTTTGTCAAAAGAAGAGTCACAGAATGTGTATAGACTAGAAGAAATTATTAGTGAAACTCCAAGGTATTATCTTAAAATAACAAATTGGAATAGTTGATTAATATATAATAAAACTATATTCCCGTCCCGTATAGTTCGTCGGTTTCTCTGTCATAAGCCTTCACCACTCCGGCCGTCTGTTGCCAATCTCATCGTAGTGCGTCCTACCGCCTTTCGAGGCGAGGCAGTGTTGTATACTATATTAGAACATAAAAATAAATTGTTAAAAAACAAAAAAAAAACGGCTAAGTAGATAACATTCTAAACGGACGTTTCGCGGTCAACATCATATACAGTATATTCTAATGGATATATAATATATTGCAATGGACTGCCCATCACGAGGTCATGGGTTCGATTCCCGCTTGGGACAATCATTTGTGTGATATCCTTATATGTCATACAAATGTTTGTACTGCGTCTGGGTGTTTTCTATGTATTATATGTATGTATTTACAAAAGAAAAGTAGTTTATGTAGTATATCCGTATTCTGGTACCCATAACACAAGCATATAAGCTTAGCTTGGGACCAGAGGACGTTGTGTGAAATGTCCATGAATATTTATTTATTCTCAATTCGTCTATATTTTTTTATGTTAGTTGCTTTGTAACTTTTAATTGGCCGAAGAGATTTTAATGATTCTTTTTATTTTGGCTACTTAATAATTTATTCAGAATCTACGATTTCATTTTCAAACGAATGACACGATTTTGGCTTCATATTCCTCCGATTTTTTGGCTACTCGGTGGAACAAAAATGCAGAATTACTATAAGCAGTTGGTTCATGACGTTATCGGAGACGTGGTGAAGAAAAGACGAGAGGCTTTGAAGACTTCCATCCCTGACGATGACAGTATGGGAATAGTGGATCGGTACATACTATCAGGGGAACTGAGTGAACAGGAGATTATATGGGATACTATGACACTATTTACTACGGTAATTAAAGAACTTTTACTTAGCTTTGTTTTGAATCATACAATAAAAATCGACGTTCATGCTTATTCTTAATTTCACAGTCTTTCGAAGAACATTTTTCTTTAAATCTTTTGATAAGATTTCCATAAAAATCCATAGACAAGAATCTACTTAGTAAATATAGCATAAAGAGTCCTTTCAGAAGATTTCTTAAGTAAATCCAAAAGGCTAATAGTCAAAGAAAGTTAATTCTTACCGTAAAAGGACACATAATCAATCAGTCATTTCACAGAATAAGCGGTTGCAACCTTCAGCCTTACGTGTGAATGAGTGATCACAAAAATTATTTGTTTTCTTTTTACAGAGCCAAGAAGCGGCAGCTAAAATAGCCTCAGGAGTTCTTTTCTTCCTCTCACATCTTCCTGATTGGCAGGTACGAATACAATCTGATCCTTTTTAGAATTTCGTACTGAAAGAAACCCTTATATCATTACATGCCTATACCTTTAATCTCAGTTCGGTGTCCTTTTGTCTCCATCTGTTTATTATTAACACGTTTTTATTAGCTTCGAACATATCGATCTACCTATGTATATATGGAGAAATTCAAGGACATAAATATCTTGACAGTCGCTTCACAATATATATATATGAAAATGTATTGTACATTCATAATAATATTCAGCACTTTAAAAAGAAAAGCGACTACCATAATGTTAACACGAGAAATAAGCACAATCTTGTAATGCATGTTACTCGTCTCCACAAAATAAGTAACTCTTTCATGGGGCATGGTATACGTTTTTATAACAAACTCCCTAATGATGTGAAAGAATTAAATAAATCTAAGTTTAAAAAATTTGTAAAATCTAAACTATGTAAAAAGCTTGGGAGTAAATTGTTCCAGAGCAACACATATTATTATTATTGTAATTGTTAAAAATTGTAAGAAATTTTTTCTTTTTTTTTTTTTTTTGGTATGGCAAAACAACGTTTGCCGGGCCAGCTAGTAATTATTATAAAAAAAGATTAATATGACAAAAGATAACGATATCTGCTGAGTTTCTTACGCCGGTTCTTCTCAGCGGATTGAAAGTCCTGATCCGGTGGTAGGGAAAAAAATTTTTGGACATATCATAGGAGCTTATTTTTTTTGGCAAAAAGAGAATATGCCTACGTGAATAAATGATTTTTGATTTCGATTTTGATATAACGGAATCCTTGAAAGTGATTTTCACCCACTTGCAGTAGTCGGATTTATCTAAAATTTTACACACATATTGAGGACCGATGACAATGCAATAATTAAAATTCATATTCAGGATTTTGAAGCATGATTTTTAGTTTTTTAATTTATGTGAAGACCAATTATTGTACATTTAAATTTAATTAATATTGTTCTAGGAGCATGTATACAATGAAATCATGGATGTAGTAGGTTCAAGTGAAACAGTAAATAATGAACATTTAAAACAACTACAGTACCTAGACATGGTGTATAAAGAAACATTACGTTATTTGTCTATCGCTGCCTTGATACAAAGAACTGTGGTTGAAGAAATTACTATCGATGAAGGTAAAATAAATTCATTTATGTTTTACCAAATTTATTTGTATGCTTAACTAACATAACTGTCTTAGATTGTTGTCGATTAAATTTGATTTGATTCAAATGACGAACTTCGTGGTCTAGTGGTTCAGGTAACGGACTGCCGTTCACGAGTTCGCGGGTTCGATTCCCACTCGGGGCAAACATTTATGTGATATTTATAATTGTTATTCAAATTTTGACGGGCCTCGTGGTGGAGTGGTTCATATAACGGACTGCCGATCATGAGGTCTTCTTGAGGGTTCGATTCCCGGTCAGGACAATCATTTGTGTGATTTTTTAATTGTCATACAAATGTTTGTACTGCGTCTGGGTGTTTACTATGTATTATAAGTATGTATTTACAAAAGAAAAGTAGTATATGTATTATATCCGTATTCTGGTACCCATAAAACAAGCAATATAAGCTTAGCTTGGGACCAGAGGACGTTGTGTGAAATGTCCATGAATATTTATTTATTTATTTATTTAAATGTTTTACAAATGTTAACAGTAACAAAAACATCAACACATTAATTGTAAGAAATTGATAAATATAAAATAACTATTTTTTTGCTGAAACGCTGTTAAGAAAAAGTTTTTTATTTAATTATGTATACATGTCGTATTGTTTACAAATAAAACTTGTGATATGAGGTAACACAAGTTTTATTTGTAAACAATACGACAAAACCATATTTAATAGCTATTTTTATTTCCATTATGTATTTTATGAATTATGCAAGTTAAATTTATGTTTTGACTCGTAACGTATATCGTCGGTATAATTGAAGAACTAAATAACTCACATTTTGGCTAAATTGAGCTTTTACCATTTTCGTGAAGCCCAAAATGTGCCGCATCTTTTGATCTAACAAACATTCTCATATCTTAACTCAATCCAAAAATAAAGCCTTTTTTCGTGTTTTGGTGGCAGAAATGAATATCTTTAAATTAACTCTAAATTTTATTAGAAAAAATGTATAACTCTATAAAAAATGCAAACCTGTGACTTCTGATCACTTGAGTATGAAATAAATTAGCTAAATTGAGTTATTTAGTTAACCCTAGTTATAATTTAGTAATTACATTCTCATATTATGTATTTGGATAAGCATAAAATTTTTATGTTCCTTTTTCAGGCAAAACGACACTCCCAGTTGGCACATCACTAGTGGTATCTATTCATCATTTACACCGTGATCGGAAATATTGGGAAGATCCTAAAAAAGTAAAACCGGAGAGGTTTCTGCCTGAAAACGTGAAGAACCGCGATCCTAACGTCTTTGTACCTTTCAGTTTGGGACCTATGGATTGCTTGGGTAATAAATTCATTTTATTCTTAACTAGCTGTTGCCCGCGACTTCGTCTGCGTGAAATTTAGAAATCAAATCTTAACAAAAAGCTGTTTTCTATTGCGCTCAATAGTTGGCGTTGTACAGTTTTTTTATCGCACTATGGTTTGGTTGCACACATAGGTGCCGATTCTGAGCGCACAAATATACTTAACTAAAAAATTAAAATTGATAGCGTCATTATCACAATTCGGCAATGTTTACTGAAGTTTCTTATTATTAAAACTGTATATTAAAGACGATTTTAAGAACGATTTTAATTAATATATATGTGACAACGAAATAGCAAGTAACAGCTATATTGACATTACCAATTTTCATTTTTTTGTTAAGTTTAGTTGTGTACTTAGAATTGGTACCATAAACACTTAAACTCGTCAAAATTTTTGGACTTTATTCCACTTTTCACATTTATAAATTAGTATGATAAACTAAGTTATAGTGCAAAAAGGCGCATGAGCACGATTTGATTTCGCGTTCCATCGCTATCTTATTATAATCTATTCAAACTCGCAAACTGTGCTCATGCAAACATGTTATTTATGTCGTTTGTTGTAGTAGTATTGTACGGAATTAAAACTGTGAGTAAGTAATTTTCATGTAATGTAGGTTCAACTGAAGATTTTGTTTGTGTAGATGATGGAATCGGGCAGGGAAAATAAAAAACGTACAGTAGCGGCGAGAATGAATGTGCCTTCCTACCCACGTTTATTTATTTATAAAAAAATGACACATGCGGTATCCTTATACTATAAAACTATAGTAATTCTAAGTACAGTGATGAGTTATGAGTACGCAATCTTAAGTACCTACTAGGTACCTAAGATTATGTACTTAAAATGTAAGAATATGTGGTGCGTCGCCTACAGTTTGTTTGTTTGAACCCGCTAATCTCAGTAATAGATCGTCCGATTTAAAAAACTCTTTCAGTGTTAGATAGCAAATTTATCGAGGAAGGCTCTAGGCTAGGCTATATAACATCACGCTCGACTAATAGGAGCGAAGCATCAGTGAAGAATGTTGCAAAACCGGGGAAACATTTTCTGAACGCGGACGAAGTCGCGGGCACGGCTATTTCGTATAATATACGTAATATGTTGCCCATAGTCTATGCTTACTTTAGGAACAGAGGACATGTAATATATTCGAATAAAAATAATATGCTTTCACTTACAGGTCGTGTATATGCCACAGCGCTTATAAAAACCATCGTAGTTTGGGTTCTTCGTGAAGTTCAATTGGAACCTGTTGGTTCTTTAGACGACCTCAAACTCCACGTCGCCATATCGGTCTCAATAGTAGGAGGATATAATGTCAGAGTTCGACCAAGAAGGCAAGTTTATGGTCATGTTTGAATATAGATCTACAAAACTAAGAAAAATCATGAAATTTGTCTAAATAGAAATAAATATAAATATTCATGGACATTTCACACAACGTCCTATGGTTCCAAGCTAAGCTATATATGCTTGTGTTATGGGTACCAGAATACGGATAAAATGCACATAATATACTATTTTTAGGTAACGGATCACTGAAAATAAGGATTTATTTGGAAAATTACAATAATAAGCAGTAGAATGTATAAATTATTATATGAAATAAAGTTTTTACACCTTAAATATTACTGCGTTTCATTTTTCAAAATTTTGCAATGTCCACATCGTTCCGTTGAGGCTAATCGGAATTCGTAATATTACTAAATAATTGGTCAAGTGCGAGTCGGACTCGCGCACGAAGGGTTCCGTGCCATTATCTATGCAACATAAGGCAACGTTATTAGTATCGAGCAAGAAACGGTAAAAAAATCATGTTTGTTGTATGGGAGCCCCCCTTAAATATTTATTTTATTTTATTTTTAGTATTTGTTGTTATAGCGGCAATAGAAATACATCATCTGTGAAAATTTCAACTGTCTAGCTATCACCGTTCTTGAGATACTGGGTACGGAACCCTAAAAATCATGTTTGTTGTATGGGAGCCCCCCTTAAATATTTATTTTATTTTATTTTTAGTATTTGTTGTTATAGCGGCAATAGAAATACATCATCTGTGAAAATTTCAACTCTCTAGCTATCACCGTTCTTGAGATACAGCCTGGTGACAGACGGACGGACGGACGGACGGACGGACAGCGAAGTCTCAGTAATAGGGTCCCGTTTTTACCCTTTGGGTACGGAACCCTAAAAAGAAATAAAACACCGTTTTTGTAAGTAACAATTAAATTTTAATGAAGGCATTCTTTCCTAAAAGCTTTCTTTCTCCCTCTCTCTCTCCAGCTTACTAGTTGCCTATTGTTGAGGACTCTCCCTTTGTCTAGCTCCTCAACGTGCCACTGTTGAGCTCAGGCCTTCTCAACTTTGGGAGGTTATTAAGTCTACTATGCTGACTATGCCTCGATAACCAGGCGTGTTGGCATAGAGTCTCTCACAAATTATCCGCTTAAATTATCCTTTACATTCATATTCATACAAATAATTATAGGAACTTTCTTAAAAATTCTTCAAAAGGTGGAATTTTTTGTTGGTTAATCTTCTTTACTCTTTATTACTTCTTATAAAACAAAGTCATAATTTTTGTATGTATGTCCCTATGTGAACTTATATCTTAAAAAATACGCAACGGATCTTGATGCGGTTTTTTTTAACACTTTGCCTGCGGCTGCGCTAGATTAAGACTTACTTCCAGTGCTGTACAAGTCACATACTTCCCGTATCAAGAATGCCTGATATGCGTTACGACGTCTATTTTCCCGTACGTAGTCCTGACTTCAAACCTCCACAGAGACATGGTGTGATGTTTTTTGCTGTACCAATCAATAGGTTACATCCTTGTGTATACACAGCTGCAGTCGCACGGGGTTCTTAGTAATATTTTAAACGTTACAGGTATTTTTGGAAATGGTTGATTTTACGGGAAAATACATGTCGTGGCGCATACAACAGTCATATTGCTAGGGATAGGGTGTAATAAGTAAAATATTTTTCTGTTTCTGATTTATTATTGTTTTATTTAAGTCATACAAAAATTAATCAGTCTTTTTATTTTTATTGATTGTTACTTCTTCTAATATACAAAATTCATTAATTTTGCAATTGACATGCTATGCTTTTACTTAATAAATCAAATTATGGTGGAAAAAGTGACTGCCGCAAGTAGGACTTGAACCCTCGACCTCTCGCATAGCATGTCAATTGCAAAATTAATAAATTACTTTAGTAATGAACGACGCGTCATTATTTCAACCCATTCGTATTCTGTAAAGAATACTACGTGGTTGGTCGAGATGTTGTAAAGCAATCTTGATTGATGGCATTGTACGTAAAAATATATAAACTTGATCGAGTGACAAATGTGGTGGTTAATTTGAATGTTGCAGACACGACCGCAATAAGCTCAGTTGGCTTCAGAGCTTCGGAACGGTATTCCGAGGTCGTGGGTTCAAGTCCCGCTTGCGGCAGTCACTTTTTCCACCATAATTTGATTTATTAAATACAAAATTCACTTCCTGTCTATGGACTTAAGAAAATTGAACTAGGTTTCTTTGTACTAGATGGTTTGGGATTTGATAAACTGAAACTACTATTCTGCACAATAATGTTTCTAGCCTGTTCACCTTCTATCTTTACACCTTTCCCCATAATAAGATTTTTATGTGAACGTTTCGTTTGTGTACAATTTACCTACTTTCGCGTGACGAATAAAATATCGCGTTCTGTAAAAACGTAGTAACCTGGGCACAGCACTACGGCTAACTGAAGCTCCGCGCGCGCGCATGTACAGTGCTGTACAGTGCTGTACGGGATTTAGGATACGGCCAAATAGTTCCCGTATCGCACTATTATAAAATAATTACCTTTCTGTGCGTTACGAAAAAAATAATTCCCGTACATTTTTATTAGTAAGTTTTAATACACTTCAAGCAAGGACATCGGCAATTTAGGTGTCTCTTTTTTACTTGTACGAATTCTTGAAAAAATCACCTCCGCACGGAGCGCAAAACAAGGACTACTAGCTGCCGCACAGAGCGAAACTCAATTACAACCAAATACTTCCCGTAACGCAGTGAATGTGTTAATAGATAGAATGGTTCAACAGGATGGCTTTTTTTGCATAATTTGTTGCGGTTTGCTGTATATTGAATGAGATATGATTAAATTTGCAGAGAAACTCGGACGCGCGCGAGTTATAAATGAAAACGCTGCCTTATCTATGTAAGGTACAACAAACTAATGTATGGAGGAATTGTTTGTTACCTATAGTTCTTCAAAAAAGTCCGCGAGGGCATATGTCTATCTTTTAAGGGAAACCCGCTGTACCCATAATAATGTCTAAAAAATTATCAAATTCAATAGGGTGTTTTCAAAAGCTATTTATGTGTATATGGTAATATTTTTAATCAAATTAAATAGCTTAGTTAGTTTACGCAAATAATATAGATTATAACTGTTCTTTACAGCATGCAATTCAAATGAATATCTTAGGAGACATGACGAAAAAAGAATTACGCGCAACAAAATAAAATACTTACACTGTTGGCTGAGCAACGCGAACGTTTCCTCGGTCTTCTATCCATACTCCAATGTTTAATTTTATTGTTATGTGCTTTCACGAAAGACTACTGGATGGATTTTCATGAAACTTTCCAATGGAAAGTGGAGTTCCTTTTTACAGAGGGTAACACCGCGGGGCACAGCTAGTAGCATATAAAACGCAAATATCTATACTAATATTATAAAGCAGAAGAGTTTAAGTATTTCTTTGAACGCGCAAATGACACATTGGTCCGATTTGAACATTTCTTTCAGTTTTGGATAGTACATTCATCGATGCAGGCTATAGGCTATATAACATCACGCTACGACCTATAGGAGCAAAGCATCAGTGAATTTTTTTGCGAAAACGGGAAATTTTTTCTATTTTCCACTCATAAGAAGTCGCGGGCTAGTCGTACGATAAATGATTAACCCTAGCTTTATTTGTATGGTCTGATTAAGCATATAAAGAGGATACAAACAACCATAAATAGTTTATCACGGCCGTAAATATTTTTATTACGTACGTTTATACCCCATATCCTTTATTGTACATAATTTCTGTTTAATAAACTCGTATCAAGTGATTACTTAATAAATATTTAAATATCATAATATTCTATCGAGCATAGTTAAAATCTAGTTGACATGTAGCCTATGGGCCTATCTTCAGTAAAACGGTATAGGGCTTGATTTCAGCCTATTTCATACCAAAGAGGTTATAAGTAGGGAGGAACAACTCGGGAACATAGATTTTTCCCAAGGCCCGGCCCGTTTACGGTTTAATAGTAAAATAGTAGCTTTGCCTTCTCTTTTCTTCTTACTAGCTTTCTCTTTTACTCCAGCTCAAAAAGAAAGAGTTAGAAAGGCTACTAAATAGGCTCTTTTTCATTTATTTTTCTTAATGTGTTCAACTAAAAAAGAAGCAGACCGGATTCGTTGTACTGAGTGTTACGTCTAGATCTATATCGTAAGTCTATGTTTCATACATATGGGTATATTGGGTACACTTTAGAAAACATACATACATATAAGGATTCCTTTATTATACAAAACCCCAAAAAAACCGCGCAATAAGTACAGCAAATAACAACCTATAAGTGTCTAGTGAGACGATATAGTTACATACAAATCACTGAATTATTTAAGTTTGTTTATCTAAATAGTCTCTAAATATATTAGCGTTCGTGATAAAATGTCGAAGATTCTAATCTCCTTAACTGTTTTCCAAGAGATGGCACTGACGAAATAAATCGTGACCAGGGTGACATAAAAATACGTGTGATGATTTTAACAAAGGCAAACTTCACCTCATCTCATTGTTTTTGTTTATTTTAGGTCTGTTCGCATTTTGATTACTGTTAATGGGAATTTTAAGTAATACATGAATGGCCGCAAATACATAATAAATAAATAAATATTCATGGACATTTCACACAACGTCCTCTGGTCCCAAGCTAAGCTTATTATGCTTGTGTTTTGGGTAAATACTTTTTTTTTGTAAATATATACCTCTTTTTAATATTTATTTATTTATAAATTTATGCACACAGTACAAAGCAGTATGTAAAGAATATTGGACAAAAAATGTCTGTATAAAGGATCTGCTTATTTCTTTAAGAAATCGCTTCCAGCAGACCCGCGAGAGGATAGTGCGTAAAAAAGGAATTTTTATTTGTGTGTAGGAAGGAGACTGAGAATAATGTCTAAAGAACATGAAAATTTTAATTTTATTTATTAGAGATAAGAAAATACGTTTTTCGTTTAACATGTTCCCAGCGGCACTAATTTATCTGTAATTTCCATTACTGCGTTACGAGGCGTTTGGAACCTGGTCCTGAACCAGAGGTTGGAGCGGTACGAGGCTTAGTAAACCCCACCGCCCACTGGAGACAAAAATCCTTTTTTTGGCGCCAAATAAGGCAAATTGTACGGTTTTTGTCGCGATTATTATTATCAATGAGTAGATCAACCTAAATCTGTCACCGCCTGTGGGTAGATTATTTAAGTAGTTTAGATTCTATACGTAAAATAAAATGTGGAGTCGTATGTACCCCATACCGCACTGAAAAAGGGCAG
The DNA here is from genome assembly GCA_916999025.1 of Orgyia antiqua. Lineage (NCBI taxonomy): Eukaryota > Metazoa > Arthropoda > Insecta > Lepidoptera > Erebidae > Orgyia > Orgyia antiqua. The sequence goes on from OU779869.1 coordinate 21,174,972, forward strand.
TTTTTTTATTCTGTATAGTGATGGGAAAAATAATCGATTTTATTTAATTATACTTATGGATGCTTTTTATTAAAACAGGATAAACATACAATACATTACAGTGTATAATTTATAATATAATAATATATATTGTATTGATACACCATATTTTAAATATACATAGCTGGAACTTATTTATTAAATTCCTAAACCATTATTTCACTTAGACTAAGTATAATTTGTAAATATTGATTGGAAATTTACCTGTTTTTCAAATATCGTTAGCTCGTTAGCTTTGAATTAGATTCCTCTTTATCATCATTAATATTATCAATTAATATTCTTCGGCAACGTTTCGAAATCTTATTATAGCGTCGCAGGCGCAGCGTGCAACGTTTTGCACAACACTAACCACGTGGAGCTAGCGTAGGGTGCGGCACGAGGTCCGTGGGGGTACGAGGTGTTCGGAATCTCGTTCCGCACTGTATTAAACTTTTATTTATTCAGTGCGGCACGAGGCCTAAAACATCCGGTATTAAGCTAGGTATACCAAAATACTCAGAATCAATAGCACATCTCAGATATATAGTTATCTCTTTCCTAAGCTGAACCAGACGTTACGCCTCTCACACGACAGAGAAGTTTAAGTTTTTCCTTGCCGCAGTAAAGACAAAACACGGACGAGGTCTTTCAAGCCGCGTTTCGCAATCATCATGAAATCTTACCTTTTGAGATCCTTGTGATGTGAAAAATTTAAGAATTTACCCAATGTTTTGAAAGAGAAGAAAGTCATATAACCATATCATTATATCATTACATAGATACTTCTAATCGAAGCTTATAGAAGCTTAACTTATTGTATCGCACTAAGCTAATATAATAATCGGTATGTAGTTTATGTATAGCATATTAATAGTATTTTTTTTCTTCCATAATATTAATCTACTTGTACACCGCACCCACTTTATTATAGTCCCTAACTTTTGTTTCCATCCCATGGTTGCCTAGACTAGATCACTTTATGTGATAAGGCTGATATTTGTGCCTAGTCTTAAGCTTAATTTCTGTTTCTCATTCTTGTAAAGTGTACAATAAAGAGTTTATCTATCTATCTAATGGAAGCTCAATTTTTCTGAGTCTTGGTACACATTTTCAAGATTCGCTTACCATCGTGACATATTCCTATGTTCCAAAACAGTATAATATATATATATCCTTTCACTTGTACGATGATGTTAACAGTATTAACCTTGTTTCTTACGTATCGGCACTAGTTATTTTACGTAAAAAATCCTCGTTCGTGTGACAAGTTTTACGTTTATTTTTCTTAATTTATTTATTACTACAGTTTAAGTAAATACTTGGCATTATTATGGGTAATTTCAATGAGTAGGTAGGGAATACGAAGTGATTGTGTAATTATATTTTACAACTGACTATAGCAAATAGTTACAGTGTTGTGTTAGTGCAGACTTAAACGCTGTGCTTAGGAGTACGGGTGAGTCATTATTTTAATTGTAGATCAAACAGAATAGAATTAAATATATAATAACCAAATATAATAATAATAATATATATATTTTTAATTTCGAACACATCAATTTTTTTTCTTAAATCCGTGGTTTATATTAAGGTCGTAGCTTGTTAAAATAATGTAACCTTATCGAAGAGTTAATGAACGTTTTTGCGTTAACAACGTTTTCTTATGGATAACTATTTTTGACAATCTACTTTTAGCGAATTCATTAATAAATAATCACCGGGTCTACTCCGCGGGAAATATAATTTATTTTAGGTACGATACCTGTTTTGTCCCGACGTTTCGGTCGACTTGTATCGACCGTGGTCACGGGTGAACTTTAAAAACATTAATTTTTAGCAAACTTTTAAAGCTCAGATAACTCATTATGAATAAGACCAATAATAAGTATATTGCCATTTTCAAAACAGAATTATCAAAATATTCTCCTGCTCTATAAAAACATTTTGGTTTCCTCCAAGCACATGGGGTAACAGCTACTTACTTAGTACTTACTATAACTTAGAATATTCTGTTTGAAGCTGTTTGAATGTAAAAAGTACAGTGGACAATCGAATCTATCACAGAATATGTTGACATGATTATTAATTCCCTTTTCAGCACGTTAATCTTACTGTTGGGCATAGTCCTCCCACAATTCTGGAGAGTATTCCCTCCATTCCATCCTTTCCAGCTTCTAGTTTCTTTGTTTATCCTTAGCTTTTACAGCAACATGAGGAGGAAAACGAGTGGCGGCCTTTGTATGCTTACTCAGTCACAACACATTCTCTCTCTCGCCAGCCCATTTACGTCCCACTGCTGGGCACGGGACTCCTCCACTTTGGAAGGGATTATGGTCTACTGTGCCGCGCTGACCAGGCGTGTTGGCACAGGGTTTATTTTCGAGTCTTCCGTCTCTCACAGAGGATGTTATCTGTGTGCAATATCCCTTAGTTGACTTTACAGCACCCTTGGGAGGAGATGGGGTGGTGACACTTGTATTCTCAATCCGTCACCACGCGGAGTCACATCACAATAAAGACTATTATTTAAAAAAAAATATGTTTTAGCTAACGTCAGCTACCTGCCTGTATAACTTTGTGACGTCATTTTAGATCCAATATAGTAACATGGTTATCAAATGAGAGATTAAAAAATCTCGTGAATGCAGTGACGTAGCTCGCCAATATTGGAGTATTTTAAAAAAAAAGTTTAACCGACTTCATGTGCCTTTGAAATTTGAGGCTTTTTCTCGATTTCTCAGGAGATAACTATCAGATCCTGACCAAGGGGACCAAACGGGAACCACAAGCCTTGAAATAAGAAACGAATGATTAAAATCGCTAAGCCCTATTATAATGAGGTAACAAACATACAAAAAAAAACATACACACGAATTGAGAAATTCCTCTTTTTTTGAAGATTTTTTAATGTTAAATATTTATTTTATCTAATAAAACAATCTTTTATACAGGATGTTCTGGTTAATATACCTAATATTAGGAGGACTGCTCACCTGCTGGTTAGCATGGAGATATAAGCATAGAAGAATGATCAATATGGCTCGGAAGGTAGCTGGTCCTCCGTCATTACCTTTCGTAGGAAATGCGCATCAATTTGTTTGTCAGCCTGAAGGTAAGTCCTTTACTAGATTTTTTTTTAAATACATGACGTCATAAGTTCTAGTGTAAAGTGGGCTATGTAGTGCATTCTAGCTACGAAGAATGGAATCGTAGCACACAGCGCTTCTATATTAATGTATTTTACGTTATGAGAGATTGACTCTGTTACAGATCAGCAATAAAACTTTACATCTGCTTCCATAAAAACAAGGGATTTTATTTAAATAAAACTACTTTTTACGGATTTAGACGCGTTGACGGGCCTCGTGGTGTAGTGGTTCTGGTAATGGACTGCCGATCAAGAGGTCGCGGGTTCGATTCCCGCTCGGGACAATCATTTGTGTGATTTTTCTAATTGTCATACAAATGTTTGTACTGCGTCACCCAGACGCCTATATATTATAAGTATGTATTTACAAAAAAAAAAGTAGTATATGTATTCTATCCGTATTCTGGTACCCATAACACAAGCATATAAGCTTAGCTTGGGACCAGAGGACGTTGTGTGAAATGTCCATGAATATTAGTTTTAAATTTTGGCCCGACTTTTTAATGAAACAAATGAGTCGGGCAAGTGTTAGAAAATATTAAGGGATTTTATTTTGGACCAAATTAAACGTTATACCTACTTGTGGTGGTATTACATTTATAATGTTGTAAACAAAGGAAAAGCAATCAACTCTTGCAAATACCTATTATAAGTAACTTTAATAAATGTATCATTCAATAATACCATTTTTATGCCAATTTAGATGCGTATATATTATGTTTTAAATAGTTTTTAATAGTTTATTCTTAACACATAAATAAACGCAATATTCTGTCGCATTCCTTACTCGTAATTTGGGGTAAGGTTAAAATATAAGGTCAGGTAATGGTGATGTTAGTACCAATATTAATTGCTATAAATGGCTTAGGTTACAACTTACAGGTTACTACTAGTTAGTCATAAAGATATGAAATTACTTGGATAATTACAATATTATTACTTCTAGCCAACTAAAGGTAGTTAAAAATAATACTTTCCTGGTTTTAAATCTATCGTAATTTCTTGATATTTTATAGACTAGTAGGTGATCTTTAAATGCTAAAGATGATATTAAAGTAAGTATTGACTCATCAACATTTTTAATTTCCCGCTATATTAATACAATTTAATAGTTTTAAACAGAGGCGTCTGTCTAGGGCCTAGGGCATAGGGTTTCGTGGCCTGGGGCCAACCTGAAAACGACGGCCAAAGACTTCAAGTTTCAAATTTAGCTTTATCCCGATTAATTTATAAGGCGGCTAAATAAATTGGCCCGGGGCTTCAAATTAAATGGACCGGGACGCAAATTTTCTAAATACGCCTCTATTTTAAAATTAAAAAAGTTTTGTATAAAACTCGATTTTTGTGATATAGGGTTTTGGAAAACCGTTTTAATTAGGAATGAAATGAATAAAATTCGTTTAATTATGTAGACACAATTTTAACAAAATTATGCTCAAGTATGATAAATCCGATTCTTTTCCTTACCACCGGTAACAACCTCGGCGAGTCTATTATGGTCACTGCGGCAATATTGGGAAAAGTTGCTCATCCAATTTAACTGGTAAAATTTTGCAGTCATTTGCTAATACAACATACTTTGGCCAGATGCCAGTATAAGTTGCCAGTTTGCAATCATTGCCATTATTGTATGTTTACGACTATATGTTACCCGCGACTTTTTACGCGTGGTGTTTAGAAAATGTTTCTAGTGTTTGCAACATTTTTTACTATGCTTCGGTCCGCAATAATTGTACTATCCAAAACTGAAAGAATTTTTGTAATCAGACCAGCAGTTCCTGAGATTATCGCTTTCAAACAAACAAACTCTTAATGTTTATAATATTAGTAGAGATTGATATTTTATTAAAATCTTACAGAATTAATCAAAGTAATTAAATCATTGATAGCTGACTATGGAGATGTTGTTACATTCTGGCTTGGACCTGATTTGAATTATATCATCAGCAATCCAGATGACTTGAAGGTAAGAATCAGAATGCATACAATAACTAGGCTCGACTTCTCCTCTGGGCATACTGGGCACATTGCCAAGGCCTCCTGATAATTAGGGTGATTTGGTCCCTAATTCATAATATATTTTTTATTTATTTATTATTTATTAAGGATAACAACAGTCTTTATAAACATATTTACATAATTATAATTACTTAAAAATAGACCAATTATAGCAATCCAACTTATACTTAAACTTAAAGTATCAAAACAGCAATAGTGATCGAGACGGGCGCGTCAAGAGCGCCGACTGGATGCATAATGGTAAGTGATTGTTATCATTATATAAAATATTAATATAATTGTTATATGTAATGTTTTATTTTAATATAATTTGAATAATTATATATATAATTATATAATATTTGAATAATTTTTTCCATTATAATTTAGTTTATTTAGTAAAAAGCATAGCGAGTCAATCGCAAAATATTAATAAATTAATGTAGAAATACATGTACAGCCATTACTTCGGTCCAATTGTGTTCTGTAAAGAACGCTAACTGATCGATTGATGGAGTTGGTGCAAACTGCTCAATAGATGGCGTTGTACGAAAAAACATCGCACGATGTTAAAACTCGCATTGAGATGATTGTAGTGGAAAATTTGGTAAACATTTGCGTGGACCATAATAGCTCAGTTGGGAGAGCGACGGAACGGCATTCCGAGGTCGCGGATTCAAGTCCCGCTTATGGTTATCATTTTTTCCATTATAATTTAGTTTATTTGGTTAAAAATTGTATAAATCGTTCGGTCATAAAAATAATTATTTTTAAAATATATTAGTATAAAATATAAAAAAAACAAATTTTATTAAATTCTTCATAATGAAATAGTTTACTTATTATTAAATATTATCTGCTAAATTATAAATTAGCCGATAATTTTTAATAATAAGTAAATTATTTCATTATGAAGTTAAGTATAAATTGTCTGCTAAATTAAAAATACCTAAATTAATCAAAAACTATAATAACTGCTGTTTGATCATATATGTATGTAAATACATTATAAGAGCATTGATAAAGCATTAATAGAGAAATAGCAACAAAAATGGGAGAAAAATGATAAAAACATAGTAAAAATGTGCAACCGCAATAAATAAATAAATAAATATTCACGGACATTTCACACAACGTCCTCTGGTCCCAAGCTAAGCTTATATGCTTGTGTTATGGGTACCAGAATACGGATATAATACATGAACTACTTTTCTTTTGTAAATACATACTTATAATACATAGTAAACACCCAGACGCAGTACAAACATATTTTGTATGACATTTATGGATATCACACAAATGATAGTCCTGACCGGGAATCGAACCACTCCACCACGAAGCCCGTCGAATACGATATACGAGATCCGCAATATACGAGACAAGCTAATAAAACGCGTAAACGTGGCGTAAACTACGTGCACCAGCGGCAGACAGAGCGGCAGAAATCATAGAGTCGCCTTTTGTGCATTGTGCATTAGTAGCTTCTGCTTCATTCCTATACTTCATGTTCTAGCTAAGGAATGCAATCCCGACTCGAGATTGCAAATTCGAGATCCGGAATTTTCGGGATCCCGTCTAGTTTTAAAAAAATAATAAATTTGGATGACTAAAAAAGCTAATAACTGCTTGTTTGTGATAGTGAGGTTAAGTTAAATAACATACTTTATACTCGAAAGAAAATAAAAACCTATAATCTTTAATCTTACCAACCAAACATAATTATCAGGTTTTAAGGAAATTAACATATAGGTAAATTAGTTAATCAAAATAATAAATATATTTCAAAGGAATTAAGAAGTAGTTACCTAAGACGAGTGATTTTGAAAATGACTCCATAAAAAACAAAGGGAATTAATAATATCAAGAAAAAAATGAAAATCAGTGATTATTTTCCATCCGATACTGACGTAACACAAGAGTTGATGATTTCCCGAATGGTTATTGCGCCCCGAGTGGACGTGTGTAGCGTCGCTGACTACTGCCGCCCAATCCCGTCAATCTCGAACGGGATCTCATCATACGATGCGTCGGGATTGATCCCGCAAAATTACCCGAGATCTCGCGGGATCGGGATTGCATTGCCTAGTTCTAGCTTTATTATAACTCTGTTAGCTCAGAACCTGAACACCTAGATGTATTTGTTTAGAAAATTCATTAGACCTCGTAAACGGTAGTCCGTTACATGAACCACTAGACCACAAGGTCCTTCTATATTTTGATCATGTTTTATATATGACTAGCTGTTGCCCGCGACTCCATCCGCGTGGAATTAGCAAAATTTTTTTATCACAATAGAAGGTAGCCTATGTTCTTTCTCAGGGTCTAAAGATTGTCCGTGCCAAATTTCATCAAAATCGGTTGAGAGGTTTAAGCGGGAAAGCGTAACAGACAGACAGACAGAGCTACTTTCGCATTTATAATATTAGTAGGGATGATATGCCCGCTGTAAATAATAATAATAATGCGATGAGAGGCCGTGTTGTATCCAATAAATAAGAATAATTCTTTATTTCTCAAATACAAGATTGTTTAGTAGTACAGCTGTTTACAAGAACTGTTTATGAGTATAACAAAATTTTTCATAAATACAAATTGATGCGCGGGTGGTCCTGTATTACTTAACTAGGCTAGAAGTTTAGCCTGTGTTTCGGATACAGTCCCTGACCCCCTATGATTGACAAGTGCGCATATTAACACATTCACTGCGGCAGCATTCAATCTAAACTTTCTGCTAGTGTGATTCGAGACTCATATTGCCGTATCTATATTTCCTGATATGCGTTACGGCTTATATTTTGCCGTACCAGAACCTGGCTTTCAAGGTTCATACAGACGTGGGCACCGCCGATATCAATGATTTTTAATCTTCTTCTGAAGTCATAATCGATATTTTAAAAATATTTTTGTTCTAGATACAACATTCAAGTTATATTTTGTAATATAAATCAGCATAATTATGTACTTGATCATTGTAATTACTTCTGAATCATTTTGAAAATGAGATCACAAAATATTAGGAACTTAAATTTGACAAAATAAATTTAAAAAACTAATATAGTAATTTTATAAAACTTGGTAAGTAGTTATTACACGGAATAACTTTTACACTCGACATCTTTGGCATCGAGAATTATCTCTGACATAAAAAATTAACTAATAAAAATTAACAGATATACAGCAAATATTGTAGCAAAATTGACATATTATCATTATAGCAATTTAAACACTTAGCTTTTTGACATTCTTGACGAAATTTACGCACTCTTTTAACTTTCCTATCAGTCTCATGGCTGTTGACGTCTTTTCTAAGATTGCGTTAACAATAAAAACACTTTTAAAAATTTTCTATTTTCTCTAAAGTGTGAGTAATTCGTTTAAAAAAATATCGAGCACTTAATAGTCTCGCTTACGGCCTGCACTAATGCAAACTGCACTGCTGCGAGGAGGCATGCAGTGTCGTGCGGGGTTGGGGGTATACGGCAAGATATTCGCCGTACCGCACTGGATGAAAATAATGATCTTACTGTGCGTTACGGCAACTATTTTGCCGTATATTATTAATATACAATAATGTTATATTAGAAGCGACAATATTGAAAAGATCACTTTCTCTTTCCAACGCGTACGGGAACTTAGTTAAATTGCTCCCGCACCGTGCGCAAAACAAGGACAACGAGATGCCGCACTAGCTAAGAGTCAAATACGGCTAAATAGTTGCCGTAACGCAGTGAATGTGTTAAATACATATTGTGTAAGCAGTACTATTATTATGATTACCTAAACAATAATATGACACACTGATTCTTCTAGATTCTGTTATCAAACACCAAAACCAGCGTAAAAGGTCCTCAATACAAATACATGGCTGATGTTTTGGGCGGAGGTATTTTGAGCGGATCAGGTAATTATTTATTTTAATTATCAAGCTATTTCATAAGTATTAGTCAACATTCGCCTGCCCTTATCGGCGCAACGTGACTACTTGTTCAAGTTGTAATGAGATTTGGCTGATATCTGAACGGCCACCTGCCTCATGTCAATCCTCCTGCCTGGGGTATGCGCGATTGCGCAGGTATCATACGACAAGGTTCCTTCGGTTAGTTCTTACAACCTCCGCAGGCAACACGTGGGGAGGTGACACTTGTTTTTTTCGTTCGTCATCCCACGGATTATTTAACTAATTGTTAAGTTATTTATTAATAGCTGGGTGAATTTCAACAGGTCCAATAAAATTTTCATTTCCGTGGATTTTTTATTCTTTTTATTTTGGAAAAATATGTAGTGTTTACTCAAGTTTTTGATAATATACAGGGTGTGGCGTAATTAATGGATAAGCCTGTGCCTGTGGATAAGCCTCCTACTGCGCTATACGAATATGTATATTTTTAATTAATCCTATGTATGGTCTTGAAAAAAATGGCATAAGTCATGTTTTTCATAAAATGACTACTTTCACTAACCAATTCTGCTACTGTTGCCACAATTTTCAAAAGTTTTGCTTTCTGTTTTTTTTATAATACAGCTTAAGAGTTGAATTATTGCAAGCAATAAAGAATTCCCTATTCGTAATACAAATTTTTTGAAAATTATGCATGAAATATCAAAAAAGGGTTATTGATTATTCAATTTGTTGACTTTGTACATCGTCTAGCTTGTGATGTAGTAGTTGTAAGGTATATAATAAGCATGTAGTCTCTAAAATATAGTCAGTGTACCATTGAACTTTGAGCGTTTCATTTGTCTCCTATACACAACCTTACATGGCGACCCTGCCTGTAACCTAAGCGATCCGTGCGCGCGTGTACTCCTAATATGGAAACGGTATTTTAAAACAATTGCTGGAAAATTACTACGGACTTTAAAATGAAACAAAGAGTGATCAGGTCCCCGTTCAATAAAACGTATTTTATAGTTACGTCGTCTAGGAACATTTACGAGAAAAATGGGTGGTTCTAGTTCGAAGGAAGAAGTAGTGATTGCCCAGAGCGCCGGAGTCGGTAGTAACACGGCCCATACCCGTCAGCAAGAAATCACGAACACAATTCTCGTGGTTATATGTACCATTTTGACACTTGGGGTGGTGATTATTGTATACAAGCTGTATAACCGTTGCCATAAAAGGATAATACAGCGTCGCATAGATGAAATCACATTGAGGCGTTATTCCAGTATCCTGCGACGACACCAGGCAAACAAGGATCCTGTGCTGCAGGTTGGCATGGCCGAGGTAATCGACGTGTAGCTTATGATATCTTCGAGGTGCGTATTCTAACGTTGGGCAAGCAGCGGTGTCGGCTCAGTGCAAATATCTTACGGTAGTGATGTGATGTGATAGGTCCAAGGTTCTATATGTGTTGTGAGTAAATAATATATATGGTTAAAAAAAAAAAAAAAAAAAAAATATCATGTGCATCTTCGGGTATTAATTAGTTAAATTATGTAGTATAAATAAAGTCCACTGTTAATTAGTTCACTAACGTGGTATGGCTGAGGATTTAAACGTAATATTAAACGAATTAAGAGTAATAAGAAGTTACTTAATAAAAATAGGTCCCAGCCGTCGACACGGCAAGATTTTGGACATTAAAAGAAAAGAGGCTAACAGTAGTCTATTAAAATATAACCAATTTGTTAAAATTTATAAAGAAAACTTAAGACATTTTACGAATTCGGAGATTTTATTAATTACTAGGATTTGTGAGGAATTTGATAAACTATATTCAGAGATAATTTGTTGGTGTAGTGATACAAGAGAGGGCGAGCTTTCGTTACAAACCATGGCGGACATATTCGAAATTAAAACGGCGTTACATCTTTTGCCCGTTATGGACGATAGTTCTGACAATACCAAGCAACTTATTGAGAGTATTGAATATTACGATTCAGTTTTAGACAAACCAGGATGTAAAATTAAGCTTATTCAGTTTGTTTTGAAAAACAGGCTATCCCAGCGTGCAAAATTATTATTATCATCAAAATATGAAACTGTCGATGAGCTTATAAAGGATATGCGTAAACTATTGTTGCCACAAAAAAGCTACATATCTATTCAAACTAAATTGCAAAACTGTAAACAATATAATAAAACAGTTACAGATTACGGCAAAGAAATTTCAGAACTCTTTGTGAATTTGACGATATCGCAAGCCGAAAGTGATTCAGCCAAGTATGCATTATTAAAACCTATGAATGAAAAGTTAGCAATTATTATATATTATATTATTATAAGAGCCTTTATATTATTATATATTATGAATGAAAAATCTTTATGGGAGTTGATTTGCCCAATATCTTAAAAACATGCTTGTTTTATGCAGTTTCCGAAATGGTATAATACTTATTATAATACTTATTAAGTTTGATGTGATATTAAAGAACCAAATGACACTCGTAAAAAAATGTTCTTATTGTGATTTAATTAATCAAATTAATACTGTTAACTTAAACAAACTGTCAGTGGTATTTTAACTTATCTGTCTGAGTTTACCAGTGGGAATGTTAGTCGTTGAAAAAAAATAACAACTTATTTTATTTTTTTTATTCTAAAGATGCAAACACTACATAAATTTTATTTTACAAAAAATGTTCGATATGGCGGCCACCTGCGGCTATGCAGGCCCTGCATCGACGGATAAATGACCGCTTTAGGCGTCGGATGAAGCCGGACCTCTTGATTTCATCAGCGGCTTCAAAAATCAGGGCCTTTAGTTGTTCCAGGGATGCTATTTCTTTTTTATACACTTTTTCTTTTAAACACCCCCAGTAAAAAAAGTCTAGAGGGTTCAAATCAGGGGACCTTGGTGGCCACAAAATGGGACCCAAACGACCTATCCACCTCTCATTGTACTCATCATTGAGGTAGTTCCGTACAATAGGCTATTTGACAAGATTTTAAAATTCATTTTATATTATTTAGTAGAGGATAAGGAACCCATTTAAAGTATTTTTTTTTAATTCTGGTACATATTTGCTGAAAAATATCAAATTAAAAATGCAATATTTAAATAGCGCGCCAAAACGCTACTTTGACAATATGGCGCTGCAGTAGGGTCGGTGACGTCACCTGCCTTTATTGTGTTTTGTGGCACTCAACATTCACATACATTTGATGTAAACAAAAACAAAAGTGCGATTGTATTAACATATTATCAGTGATTTATGTAACAAAATGGTTTACAAATGGTGCGCAGTACCAAAATGTACAAATACTTCTATTAAAACGCCCGAAAAACTATTTGTAAGTGTTCCAAAGAATGTCGAAGTGCGCCGAAAGTGGTTAAAACTTTCTCGGAGGGATCACAATGAAATAGCGGATAGTACGAATATTTTCTTCTGTGAAGACCATTTCGATGTAAGTCAACATAATATTTTTTTAGTGATTTATTACACAGAATGTAAATCTTTTGTTATTGATCTATTATCTCTAATGTTTTTAACAGAATGTCTCTAGCAACTCGTTTCGAATATTTCCCCTAGTTTCTATAGTTTTAGTTAAAAATTGTAGCTACAGTCTAATGATTTCAATAACATCCCAACTAACAGTTTGTTTGTTACAGATAGAAAATGACATGGCAAATTACTGTCAGTACAAAATGGGCTAGTATCACAAATACTCAAGTAGACGCAAGTAAACAAACTGTGCAAAGCAAACGATGTTTACATGCAGGTGACGTCATCATAAACCCGACCAATCAGGAGCGTTTTGTGTCACGTGACAAATGTATAATAAATATCATGTTTTAATACGGATTTTTAAATAAATAAATTATTATTTTAAACTTACGATAATAAATAACCATTTTTAAACTCATAATCTATACGGATAACAGTAATTGACACTTTATTTTTCACATTGTCAAATAGCCTATTAGTGCGTAGTGAGCGGGACAACCATCATTTTGTAACCAGTAGTTTTCTGGCACATTTAAACTTTGTAATAGTTCCGGCAACGTATTTTGCAGAAAATTTAAATAATTGGGACCTGTTAGTGTCTCGGATAGTTCGACGGGCCCAACTATTTGTCCATTTAAAATTCCTGTCCAAAGGTTCACTTTAAACTGGACTTGAGCTCGGTCTTGCCTTATGTTTCTCGGATTGGTTGCCTGCCAACTATGAAGATTGTGCATGTTGACGTAGCCATTTCTTTTACATGATGACTCATCGCTCCACAGTATTTTGTCAAAAAACGCCGAATCTTCGCGTATTTTTCGCAACATGACGCGACAAAATTGGACTCTAGGCTCATAGTCTCGTGTCATTAGTGTTTGCACCCTTTGATAGTGATACGGGTGAAGCTCATGCCTGTGCAGAATTCTGCCCACAGTACGCGTATCTACACCGGTTCCTCTACTTAACTCACGAATTGATAACTCTGGATTAGCACGCACAGCTTCTAGAACTTCGTCATCACGATGTCGTCGAGGTCTGCCTTCCGAAGCACCACCAACACCGGTACCAGGCATTCGCCCTTCGCTAAAAGCGATGTGCACACGTGTAAACACCCGGTAGTCTGGGTGTCGCAAATCGGGGTATCTTCGACGATATTCGCGTGCAGCTTCATTTGCATTGCAGTTACACAGGCCGTAAATAAGATGCATATTTGCATACTCTTGAGGAGTGTACGTATGACGCGGCATGATCAGTAGTCCAGGGATATGTAGAAGTCGTCGATAATATCACAATTGTCCAATTCGTATAGCAAAAACAGAGTCCGTAGTACATAAGCCAAATTCACGTCACAATAACAAACACGATAGAGCAAACGATATGTGCGCAAGAGACGATAGTCAAAAGAGCACTAACTTTGTTAAACAAGTTCAAAAGCTGTTTTGTTGTTTGTGAGAATAATAAAAATCTATCTCTGTCGCACAACTGTTATTTACCTGACATCAAAATGCTTTGTCTCTGTCTTATGATAAGACTAACCGTCTGGATTTGCCGTGCGATAAACAACCACAAGTAGTTGACTTAGAGTCGTTATCTGCTTACCCTATTCATGGTGGATGACTACCTGCTCCCGAGCACCCAAAAAAGGGTCCATTGTGAATGACTACCTGCTCCGGAGCACACAAAAAAGGGTCCATTCAAACTGTTTACAAAGACATGTTTAAGATAAATTAATAATTCTGTTAAAGAAAATTAGGGTATTTTTTTACAACTGTCGTTTTTTTTTAAAACCTCGTGAAATGTAATAAGTATTATACCATTTCGGAAACTGCATAAAACAAGCATGTTTTTAAGATATTGGGCAAATCAACTCCCATAAAGATTTTTTAAGCCAGACGATGTACAAAGTCAACAAATTGAATAATCAATAACACTTTTTTGATATCTCATGTATTTTTTCCCAAAATTTGTATTACGAATAGGGAATTCTTTATTGCTTTCAATAGCTCACCTCTTAAGCTGTTTTATAAAAAAAACAGAATGCAAAATTTTTGAAAATTGTGGCAACAGTAGCATAATTGGTTAGTGAAAGTAGTCATTTTATGAAAAACATGACTTATGCCATTTTTTTCAAGACCATACATAGGATTAATTAAAAATATACATATTCGTATAGCGCAGTAGGAGGCTTATCCACAGGCACAGGCTTATCCATTAATTACGCCACACCCTGTATGTAAAATATGTATTCTTGCTTAATATCAATCTGGTAGCTTAGAAAACTAACGAGATATAGACGATAAAAAATTTCGTGCCAAGGGGATGAAAGATGCGTGCACGGCAATTAAAGAACTGTGCCACGGGAATGATAGAATCAATCGACGGCAATGATCCAATCCAATTATCTTTAAAATAATATACTAACCTGCAATAGATACCAGTCAATTATATTTTTTGTGCTATTCCCAGTCTCTGAGAGGGAAAGGCGTAGATAACACACACACATACACTCTTTTTACCCTCTTCGCAATATTATTCTCGCATCGGAGCAAAATTAAATAAAAGTTACTAGACTCAAAGCAACACAAACATTTATTTAAATTCTTTCACACAGAATGTTACCTACACAATAGAAATCAACAAATAATAATATACATTTTTATGTGATTGTGATATTGTGATTGATATGTGACGTGATTTTAAAATTTCCGTATAATCAATAGGTAGCATTTATAAAAATCTAGACCGACTGTGATTAGGTAGCCCTACGCTTTGTACCCAGTCGTTGTAGTCCAGTATTTTCTAGTAAAAAATCCTTTTTATGTTACATCTCATCACCACTAACAATATGGGTCTGTTAACAGGAATATCGGTCAGTTCACTCGTATCACTATTATTAAGTATCAAAATTTCTTTATTATCTTATATTAGAAAGATTATCTTTCTTCTCTTAAATACTCTTCTCGTAAAACAGGGTCGCTTCTTAATTTTAAACGTCGCTTTTGCTCGGCCAATCTTTTTCTGTCCTTTCTCTCCTCTTGCGATAGTTTCGTTTTAGGTATCTTGTCTTCCTAAAAATAAGCAGTCCACTATTAGATGCAGATAGGTTTTTTATTAATCAGGCCGTGGCGATGAAAACATAACGCACGGAAATGAAACAACTGGTCAAGGCAATGAAACTAAATTGTTTTAAAAGACATAGTACCTAATGAAATTTTGTTTCATCGCCGTGTTTTTTTTTTTCATTGCCATAGCAAATTTAGGCTATGGAAACCACGGTAATGAGAGCACGGCGATGAAAATCAAGGCTAAAGCATCAAGTATCCAAAAATCTAGTAATGATTCATAGTAATTAATACGTCAGAAATAAACATAATATAAACAGCTTTCTATCGAAAGCTTAATTAAGAGGACAAACTTATTCAAATAGAAGTTAGACCTTTCCACGACGATGAAAGAAAGAAGAATGTCCAGTACAAAAAAAATTGGATACTTACATCTATGGCGCAAAAACGCAGACGCGTAGATATGTTCTTCCACGACAAGCACCAAGCGACACTGTTAAACAACGTTTAGCACATAGGGGTGGGGGACGCAAGTCCTTAGATAAAACAATATTCATAAATATATTTAGAACATGGCGATGAAACGTAGCTCTACGACAAATACATTTTTAATAACCACTCGTTGTATTATTTAAATTTATGAATAAATGTCTTCTGTAACAATACCTCAACTATTTACGTATCAAATAAAATAAGGTTTTAATATAAATAATCAATAGATTTTTATCAATGACTTATAATACACATTAAGGTGATGTGTGGACAAACACGGTAATGAAAGATTTCGAGGTTTAGTTTTTATTTCTGAGCATCAATTGATCCTATTTAATTAAATATTTAGTGCTACACATAGGTAACTATTTCATCTAACTAGAAAAAAATATTAGAACATTAAAACTATGTTTTACAGTAGGTACCAATTTCATTGAGGCCACGTAATTTTTTTTCTCGGGAAATTCACCCAGCTATTGCCCACAACACCGTACGCGTGGATATGGTAAAAAAATAACAAATTATACAAAAAAGCAATCTTCAAAACTCCCTTCAAAATTTGTTGCGTAGCCTTAAAGATATTACGTCACATAGGGACATACATACAAAAATAACGACTTTGTTTTAAAATAAGTAAAGATATATTATTATGTACGTATGATTTATGAAGTGTAGGTTATTTAAATAGATACCTATCTATCCAGAATCCTATCGTATCTTTAAAGGTCCTGAATGGAGAAAACATAGAAAAATAGCTACACCTAACTATGGCAAACGTGCTATTGAGAGCTATAGTGAAGTTTTCAATAAAGAAGTAGATCTTCTGTTAGGACAGCTACGAGCAGTGGGTACTCAGGAGTTTGACATATACAAATATATTGTACAAATAACTAGTTCTTCAGTTTGCCGTAAGTTTATATTTATAGAAATCTATACAAATATTACAAAGCGTAGTATGTAGTTTGTGTGTTTGTTTGGACCGTTTGGACACGCTAATCTCAGAAACTATTGATTTGCATGAAAATGTCATTTTTGTATTGGATAGTCTATTTATCGCGGAAGACAGGTTATATAACATCACGCTGCAACCAATAGGAACAAAGCATTAGTGAAAAATATTGCAAAAATGGAGAAAATTTTCTTAATTTCCCAACAACAGGCAACAGCTAGTATTTTTACAGCTGACGAGCCTTGAGGTTGAGTGGTTCATGTAACGGACTGCCGATCAAGAGGTCGCGGGTTCGATTCCCGCTCGGGACAATCATTTGTGTGATTTTTGTAATTATCATACAAATGTTTTTACTGCGTCTGGGTGTTTCTATGTATTATGAGTATGTATTTACAAATGAAAAGTAGTATATCCGTATTCTGGTACCCATAACACAAGCATAAATAAGCTTACCTTGGGACCAGAGGACGTTGTGTGAAATGTCCATGAATATTAATTTATTTATTTATTTTATATACATATTTTGCATTTTATATTGCATGGGTAAACGCACTCGTCGTTGGGGTCAAAAGCTGGATAGACGTCTATAGGTGTATACAATTATTGTACCTTCTAAATACTGTCTTATATTTTCAGAAACATTAATGGGCTTATCGAAGGACCAAACTACAAACCTACCACATTTCTTAGAAATTATAGATGAAACGCCTAGGTAAGGATAACATGAAAACACGCAAATTTTTACCAATTTTTCCTCTACAATCATCTCAATGCACCGCACGATGTTAAACTCGCATTGAGATGATTGTAGTGGAAAATTTGGTAAACATTTGCGTGAACCATAATAGCTCAGTTGGGAGAGTGACAGAACGGCGCGGCATTCCGAGGTCGCGGGTTCAAGTCCCGCTTATGGTTATCATTTTTTTCATTATAATTTAGTTTGTTTAATTACGTTTGTGTATTTAAATATCGTATCTCTTGTACTTTTTTTCCTACTTATTATTGCAGATGCTATGACATAGTGTTCGAGAGAATGACGAAATGGTATCTACAAATAGACCCAGTGTTTTGGATGACCAAATTTCATAAACGCCAAAAGAATTTTATAAAAATGATGAGAGAATTCAGCCTTGAAATCATCAAGCATAGAATGGAGAGATTGAAAACATTGGAGCAGAATAATACGGATATTTTGATGAATTCTGAACAGGACTCTACAGCTAATACGCATTTGAGCGTTATTGATCGGTTCATTCTGTCTAAAGAGTTAGAACCTGATGTTCTGATTAAGGAAACATTTACTATCTTTACTTCGGTAATACTCTATCTTTACTATTACCATTACTTACTTACTCTATATTAGCAATTGTTAGTATATATTTTTTTATGTGAAATAAATTTTAGGATCCGACTATTACTTTCTATGATTACGTACAACATCCATCCATCCATCAGCCTTTCTCTGTCCATTGTCGGACATAGGTCTCGCTCATAGAACACCACAACGCGCGGTCCTGCGACGCTTGCATGCAATGCGTAGAGTGCGTGCATTGTTACGCACAACATATTTTAACACAAACGTGTAATGACGGTATCCAATTTTTTTTTATTATTATGAAGTTTCTTAGTTTAGGAAGTCTCAGAGAGTACATAAACTATATAATATTGTGTCTCTGTCTCTATGTAGTAATTCAAAATTTCAGGCGCACTACGTGCGGGTTACAGCTAGTTAAGGGCCTACATCAATATTATCGTCGACATGTACCTATTAACACACCTAGTAGGTATAGAAAATGAAGAATTAGGGATATTTTTTTTGTTTACTCAAAATCTACTAAATATATTTTAATTCCGGTTTACGTGTTTCTATATACATATAATAGTTACTTATGTTTTGAAAGTTAATTCATTAGTTGATACGCGATAATAGACCGACAAATGAAAGAAATAAAAAATAAGAGAGGTTGTTTCGCTAAGATTGTCTATCAAGAAAACTTTTTTCAATCGCGTTTCTGAGTTTACGCGATCCTAGATTATATATTGAAAAAACATATACTTAAAAATTAGAGCTCTAGCCATTCAATCTAAAGAAAAAATGAAAACTTCGTACGTAGAAAAATGCACGAAGCTATTTTGGTATCCTCTTAAGAATGTAACTATGTTATTTTCGCAGACGACGTGGCCTACGTAAGACGAAAACTCCTAAAAATATCAACATCTAGCAGCTAGCCTATTAATAAGATAAGATCTTTAATGTACTTCAAATAATGTAATTTATTAATGCAAAAACAATAAAGTTATTTAATAAATTAGTTAATGCCTTTTACCTATTATCTTTATTATACATATAATCTGTGCTATTACTGTTTTTAGAGCCAAGAAGCGTCAGCAAAAATATCATCTTTTATATTATCAAATGAAATGTCCCGAAATGTCAGGTAATAATATAGATGTAACTAAAATTTCTCCGTGTGGTGACGGATTAAGAATACTAGTGTCACCACCCCATCTCCTCCCCAGGGTGCTCTAAAAGTCAGCTAAAGGATACTGCACACAGATAACGTCTTCTCTGAGAGATGGAAAACTCGAAAATGAACCCTGTGCGAACACACCTGGTCAGCGCGGCACAGTAGACCACAATCCCTCCCAAAGTAGAGGAGGCCCGTGCCCAACAGTGGGACGTGAATGCGCTGGAGAGAGAGAGAGAGAACTAGAATTTAGGCGACATACAGTGTGGTAACAGATTATGAATACAAGTGTCACGACTCCTTTTCCTTTCCAAGGTACTGTAAAGTCCAGGTAGGTGACGTACACAGATAACATCCTACGTGACTGACGGGCAACTCGAAAATAAACCATGCTTGGCCAGTGTGACATAGTTGACCGTAATCTCTCCCAAGGAGGGAGCCCGTGCTTAAGGGCCTACATCAATATTATCGTATATCATCGCCGTCACGTACATATTAACACAGCCAGTAGGCACAGAAAATGAAGAATTAGGGATACTTTTCCTATTTACTCAAAATCTACTAAATATATTTTAATTCTGATTTACGTGTTTCTATATATGATAGTTACTTATGTTTTTAAAGTTATTTCATTAGTTAATACGCGATAATAGACCGACAAAAAAAAATTTGAGAGGTTGTTTCGCCAAGATTTTCTATCGAGAAAACTTTTTTCAATCGCGTTTCTGAGTTTATGCGATCCTAGATAATAAGGGATTTTTTTTTTGTTTACTCAAAATCTACTAAATATATTTTAATTCTGATTTACGTGTTTCTATATATAATAGTTACTTATGTTTTTAAAGTTATTTCATTAGTTAATACGCGATAATAGACCGACAAATGAAAATATAAAAAATTAGAGAGGTTGTTTCGATTAAGATTTTCTATCGAGAAAACTTTTTTCAATCGCGTTTCTGAGTTTATGCGATCCTAGATCATATATTGAAAAAACATATACTTAAAAATTATAGCTCTAGCCATTCAATCTAAAGAAACAATGAAAACTTCGTACGTAGAAAAATGCACGAAGCTATTTTGGTATCCTCTTAAGTAGTCTTAAGGCTTGCTCATGAGCCTATTGCAACCGATTGCATCGAAATGTCGAAATGGCAAGTAGGTGTAATTTTAGAATTAACTTAGTATTTTGATATTGAATTACCAAGACAGCATTAATGAGTTACTTGAAGACCCATAAGGTTCCAAAATATGTATTAAAGTACTTTAAAAATTTCAGGGACGTCTTTATGAAGAGATAAATGGCGTTATAGGTGAAGATGATAGATACGTCACAGATGATGATATCAAACAGATGCCATACCTAGATATGGTGTTCAAAGAAGTGATTCGACTGTTTCCCATTGGTGTGATACTGCAGAGGACGGTCAATGAAGATATTAACATTAGTGAGCATTTATTTAAGTATTTCTTATCCTTTTTTTAAATACATATCTCGAAAGTGAATAAAGTCACAGTACTTAACTAACTCTGTGACTAAACTAAGTATCTAATTATTTTTGTTTTGACTCTTGGGAAGGTTATGGATGTGTGAGCTGATAGATGCATGTGACAGAAACCCTCGCGTTATGGCGTTGTAGGGAGAGGCCTATCCTATGTCTAGAAGTGGACAGAGAAAATGGAAGAAAGTGGAAGAAAATTTATAAGAAAATTCAAAATCTTTACGGTTTTAGGCCTGGTAAGCCATAATAATCTTTAATTCCTCGTAATTACAGGCACATGTACTCTCCCAGCTGGCTGTTCCTTAGTTGTGCCAGTATTTCACCTACATCGTGATCTACGTTTTTGGGAACGACCAGATGCTTTCAACCCTGATAGATTTACACCAGAGAATATGAAGAAACGTAACCCTTATTGTTACCTACCCTTCAGTTTGGGACCTATGGATTGTTTAGGTGAGAAAAAACATTTTTTTTGTTACTGGTGTTACTTATTTAGTATCGATTATTCGATTTTATGGCATATTAACCTTTGAGCTATAAGGACCATGGTCCAGGGTGGCAGCCAGAGTCATCTTTTACCACCTAGAGACCCTGGGCACATTAGAATGTACCTACCCCTACTATGAACTATTAGATACTAGCTGTTGCCCGCGACTTCGTACGCGTGGAATTTAAAAACAATTCCCCGTTTTTGCAACATTTTTTACTGATGCTTCGCTTGTATTGGTCGCAGCGTGATGTTATAGCCTATAGCCTTCCTCGATAAATGTATTATCCAACACTGAAAGAATTTTTCAATCAGACCAGTTAGTAGTTCCTGAGATTAGCGCGTTCAAATAAAAAAACTCTTCAGCTTTATAATATTAGTATAGACTCGTACAGAAGTATAGATAAGTAGAGACATATGATGAAGTAGAGACTAGGAGGCCCTAATAAGCCCTAATAATTAGAGGTGGTGTTACCAGATAGAGATAGTCGTCGTCTGGTCGAATACTTTGCTCTATCTTCGTTAATTAGTAGAGCAGCAAATCTTACGACCCGGGGTCCTAATTTTCGTAATACACTGCTAATTGGATTGTATACACAAGTAATTATGTTTTAATTGTATCCACAGGGTTTATCGGACCAAATGCTTTTCTAATTTACACGAGACCCGCGCCAAACGTGCGTTGTTTATACGCCCAAGTGCTCCTTATTTTCTATGTTTTATTTCTATCTTTATTATATTATCTGTGGTTTTATTAATGTTATTTTCCATTTACAGGACGATATTTCGGTGCAAAACTAATAAAAACTATAGTTGTGAGAATACTACGGGAGTTTGAAGTCACCTCTTCGGAGAGTTACGAAGATATGCGAGTCATAATGGCGATATCAGCGGTATCAACAAATGGTCATCCTGTATTTTTGCGTCCTAGAAAGAAAAAGTAATGAAAAGCATATACATACATACACTTCTTACCTATATACTTATACAGCAATTAATATATTTTCAATAATAATTAAATAGAAAATAAAATTGTTTCTTTTTTAAACTTTTCCATTGTCTTTCCTAATTGCATAGGTAGGTACCATCATAGACACAGTACTAATATTATACTGTGTCTATGGTACCATGTTTCCGCGTTTAGAGCTTGGGGGTTCAAAATCCATTATTCCAATCCTCTACGTAGGTACTTAGTACTGAATATAAAAAAATGAAGTAATTAATAGCTAGCTAGATTAATAGATAGATTATTAGAATAAGGTTGAGTGTAGTCATTGGTTTATTTACTCCGTGTGGTGACGGATTTAGAATAGGTACAAGTGTCACCACCCCATCTCCTCCCAAGGGTGCTGTAAAAGTCAGCTAAGGGATATTGCACACAGATAACCTCCTCTTTGAGAGACGGAAAACTCGAAAATAAACCCTGTGCCAACACGCCTGGTTAGCGCGGCACAGTAGACCACAATCCCTCCCAAAGTGGAGGAGGCCCGTGTCCAACAGTGGGACGTAAATGGGCTGGAGAAGAAGGAGAAGATTGAAAAAATTGGTCGAGATTGTTGCAAAACATTCTCGATAGATGGCGTTGTACGTCAAATACGATGTAAACTCAATCGAGTGACGATTGTGGTGGTCTAATTTGGTTACTGTTAGCACGACCGCAATAAGCTCAGTTGGCAGAGCTACGGAACGGTATTCCGAGGTCGTGGGTTCCAGTCCCGCTTGCGGTGATCAACTTTTTCCACCACAATTTGATTTATTAAGTAGGTAAAAGCATAGCATGTCAATTGCAAAATTAATAAATTACTTTAGTTATTTGTTATTTTTTATCTTTATAATATTAATATGTTTGGATCAGAGATTTTAATGCAGGTATTTAATCTTAATTAAAAGAAATGTCTCAGACCTTGCTCCATTAAGATAAACCCAAGAAGTTGCATTATGCAATTTGAGGGCGAGATAGTAATTTCCTATTATGATTAGTGTTCATACTCAAAATTTCTTGAATTCCAGGTAGGTATATCCAATGAAGTATGTAGTCCGCACTGCATATTTTGACGGGCTTCGTGGCGTAGTGGTTCATGTAATGGACTGCCGCTCACAAACTCGCGGGTTCGATTCCCTCTTGGGAAAATCATTTGTGTGATATTCATAAATGTCATACAAATGTTTGTACTACATCTGGGTGTTTACTATGTATTTTAAGTACCTATGTATTTACAAAAGTAAAGTAGTTTATGTATCATATCCGTATTCTGGTACCCATAACACAAGCATAATAAGCTTAGCTTGGGACCAGAGGACGTTGTGTGAAATGTCCAAAAATAAATAAAAAAAAAAAATTTAGCTACCTATTCTCTCTCTGTGTGTGTCTCTCCAGCCTATTAACGTCCCACTGTTGGACACGGGCGTTCTCCATTTCGTGAGAGATTATTGTCTATAGTGCCGAGCTTACCAGGCGTGTTGGCACAGGATTTATTTTCGAGTTACCCGTCTTTCACAGAGGAAGTTATCTGTATAGATTCAATATTCCTTAGCTGGCTTTAACAGCATCCTGGAAGGAAAGGGGGTGGTGGCACCCGTATTCCGTCCGTCCGTCACCACACGGAAAAATGCTACGCTATGTGTTATTGCACTATGCAGTACATTGTTCTAGGATTAAACAACGCGACCACATGAAAAGCAAACAACTGCACCATTCGTTGTTTATTAATGTATTTACATATAAGCTACATAAGCTTCCACGACCTCAAAGGGTTTTGAATGCACTAGCTCCACGGAACAGAAATCAAGTGGAACTGCAATGTAACAAAATTACTATAGAAACCAGTGTCGCCAAACGCACACAATTATACCGATAATCTTATAATGTACTACATATAAACAAATCGTTTGATTGGTCGTTTACATTTTATACTAAACTAGCATAAGCCATATAACCTACATCTGAAAATAAACCTTCTTATTCTGGAATAGGGTTCAATTCGCTGTAGTTGGAAAAGTATTTAACACCTTTTGTAATCTAAAGTCAAACTAAAATTGATTGACGAGTAAATTCCGCTACTTGACGATAGATGGCGCATTTACCAGTGGTCGCAAATAGAAACACAATTTCGTTAAGAGTAAAGGTGACAATCGTGTGCACTAACGTGTCATTGCTGCTATTCCATCAAGGCCGTACCAACCCGAATCACATTACCGATATCGATATATGTCATCATCCTCCTGCCCTTATCCCATTATTTGGGGTCGGCGCAACATGTCTTTTTCTTCCATAATCTTCTATTAGCCGTCATGTCTGTGTCAACTCCTCTTTCTTTCATCTCCTCTTTCACACAGTCCATCCATCTTTTCTTAGGTTTACCGATTATTACCGATATCAATATATACCTACCCATTTCTTATTTTTTTTTTGTTTTTAGTTTCTCTATAAGAACACAACATCATGTCTAGTTTCCTCAAAGCGTAGGCTTTTTAACTACTGAAATATTGGTGTACAAGAGGGAGAAAGAGTGTCGTTGTTTTATGTGATAAAAATATACACATTTATGCGCGGTTATGCAGCCGACTTACGATCACGAGGTCGCGGGTTCGATTCCCACACAGGACAAATATTGGTGTAATGAACACAGATAGCTGTATTACGTCTGGGTGTTTTCTATCTAGTCAATGTATGTACAGTAGAACTTCGTTAAGTTAAAGTCCAAGGGAAACACAAAATATTTTCAGTTAAAGATTGAGGTTTTAAGTTATCAAGGGTCTATGTCAGAGATACCTTTGTTCCTAGTTTTAATCGATTGCGTCAGATGAATTGGTTCAATAAAATACAGAAATTAAAATAATCATAATATTTAATAATTCACATTGCACATTGCAGGTTTAGTCTACTTAAAAAAGTCTGTGATTTCCTTTTGTTTTAAACGCTTCACAGTTTCTAAATCGATTATATCGAATCGAGAATAAATTATCTTTTATGTTGTTACGTTGCTCTATAAATGATCGTACAGTTGTTAAAGCTCTTTGCTTCGTTGAGTGATACGCTTGTAGATGGCGTTTGTGGCTCGTCGTTAAAATCATATTTTTTATCACTTTCAATGCAGTTCAGACCGCCTTACATTCATATTGTAAAGTTACTTAGTAAAATAAATAGTAAATTACAAATTTTCTAATATCGGCATTTATCGATAAACTGAAATCTGACCTAAGTACATCACTAATTGAGTAGCGAAGAACTTTTAAGAACGAAATAATGAATATAATCAATGTAAAATAAACTTTAATTAAACGACATAAGGTTGATTTTAGCGAGACGTTGCAATAAATTATTAGTAAATTGGAATTAACTAAAATTTTATTAGAATCAAATGATATTGTACTTACCGATGGTACGAAATACCTCCATTTTTAAGATTTCTTCTCCTACTATTATTCTTGCACTCCAAAACTGAACAATACGGCATATCTACGGCGAAATGAGCTTGTCGCGATACTAACAAAACGAGTTAACGTTAGAACAGTCTGAATACGACTAAGTAAGTACTTGTGCGACTGGAGATCAAATAAGCGCAACAGTGCTTAATTGTGACACGCGTGCCACGCCTACTTCACACTTCCATTGATCTCTGTTCCGTGACTAGCTCTATAAACTACTTTTTCATAAAGTCATTTAACTACGCTATGCATCTCTGGCCTCTGCGAGTGCGAGTGTGAATTAGTCTGTGAAATAAAAAGTAAATTAAGGTTATGTTTATTTTATTGATTTATCTGCATTTAATCTAAAATACAATTAATTACCTTTATCTTAACAGACTGATGAATAAACTATAGCATTTTTTCAATTGCTATATTATCAGAATGGGTTCGTTATCAAGATTTCAAAAAATTGCTTTAATGAGTATAGGTGCAGTTGGAGGTGGCCTAATTTACTATAATTTAAGTGGTGGCGGTGATGAAAAGGGAAGAAAATTCAACGCATATAATTCCTGGACTGATAACTCTACACCCAGTGTACGATGGGACAAAAATTGGGACTAGTAAGTAATAGAATACCAAATTTTTTCTTTTATCCGACTAAAATACACCATGCCTGCACCATTAAATTTAAAGTTGTCTCGTAGAGTGTAGGCAGTAAGGCCGCCTTTATACCAAATTTCAATTCAGAAAAAAAAATTTTGTTTTTCTTTTACTCGACTTATTTACTCAAATAAAACCAATTTGCGGATTTAGACGCGTGTATTTGATTTAAATGTGACCGTGGAGACTTAAAAGTCTCTGAAACGTCGGGCTTAAATATAGAACTAATTACGCGTCAAAATATTGAAAAAGTGTAAGTAAGTTTTATTTCAGACAAAAGTTTTTGTTATCTACATGGTGAGATGTTTTACCATACATTACATCTATTTTAAGTTATAATTTGGGTCATAACCTAGCAGTTTAAACACTGGCTAGTTTGGAACTCTTAGATAAAGTGAGGTATTGTCATATATTTGTATTAAGAAGCCGGAGTAGCAGAGACCTCGCGCTCGGCCAGTGGTGGGCCATGCGGCGCAGAGGCCTTTAATGTAAAAAAAGGTATGTAGTAATACCAAATAAGTGACATTATGTAAAATTACGAGAGACTGATGCAGTGCATTGTATATTAATGTGCTAATGCTATTTGCAGAACTAACGCAAACTTTCACTGAAACATAAATAATGATAGAATCAATCATAATATATGCTAATGTTAGCTAAACATTCTTGATAAGAAAAATGTGTAGGTATACTTAACAGAATAATGGTTCTGACAATAATATGTGACCAGTTAATATCATGTTTAAGGATTTATTGATTTAAAAAAAGAAGATAAGAAATAAATTGTTTCATTTTAGTTGAATTTAGTTTTAGGGATCAAAATTGTCACCAATGAATTTTTTCAAGTTATTTATTCACCTGCTTTACCATTATATACCTATTTTTAATATAAAAAATATTTTTTTACATAGTCGGTCCCCAGAATCCCTGATAAGAAAGAAAAGACAAACAGACAGTCCCGAAGATGAGAATAAATACAATGAGAAGCTGGAAAGTGTTAGAAGTAAAGCTGTGAGGCACTTGATACTTATCAGACATGGACAATATCATGTTGAGAAAAAAACTGACAAAGAGAGGATTCTTACGGAATTAGGTAAGTTCTTCTACTCAGCCCATTGACATCCCACTGTTGGGTAGAAGCCTCCTCTATACTGGAAAGGATCTATCACAGAGGTTGTTATGTGAAAAATACCTACTCAGAACTATTATAACAAAATTTTATCAACACAAATATTTGTACTACATGTAAGAATGCTTTTTTAAATAAAATAATAATGTATGTATTAGCCAGACCCTTTTTTACTTAACTGAAATGAGACTTTGTGGAATGAGACCATTATTTAGATCTTTAAATACATACATGACTTGTGGTACTTCTATTATTCTGACATCTGTGAATATGAGAAGGTACAGTGTAAATAAAACTACTTTTACCATGGTAAAAGTCTATCTGTATGATGTATGTAAAAATTAAATTGAATGTGGGTAAGCCCTGTAATAACTGATCGTAGGAGACACATTACAGCTCAGTCTCACCCGTGACCATGGTGACTGCAAAGTCTCCGAAACGTCGGCCCAAATTTTAAACAAATATACGGGTCTAAATCTGTAAAAAGTAGTTTTATTTAAAAAAATGAGTCGCGCAAGTGTTAGAAAAAAAAAAGCTATTTATCTGTAAGTAACTAATGCCCGTGAAGTCAATAACTTCACCCGTGTTAATAGTTATTGAGCCCCTCCCTCCCGTAATATACACCAAACCCTATCAAATTATACAAAAAGCAATCCTCTTTAACCACTCTTGTCTATAAAAAAGACCCTATTAATATCCGTTGTGTTCACCTAGCTCACATTCATAATAACTAGCTGTTGCCCGTGACTCCGTCCGCGTGGAATTAAAATTAAATCTGCGTAAAAAATTTTTTTTTCCCACAAAAGGTAGCCTATGTCCTTTCTCAGGGTCTTAAGATTGTCTGTGCCAAATTTCATCAAAATCGCTTGAGAGGTTTAAACGGGAAAGCGTAACAGACAGACAGAGTTGACGAGCCTCGTGGTTGACTGGTTTATGTAACGGACTGCCGATCAGGAGGTCGATTCGGGTTCGATTCCCGCTCGGGACAATCATTTGTGTGATTTTTCTAAGTGTCATACAAATGTTTGTACTGCGTCTGGGTGTTTCTATGTATTATATGTATGTATTTACAAAAGAAAAGTAGTATGTATTCGATCCATATTCGGGTACCCATAACACAAGCATAATAAGCTTGGGACCAGAGGATGTTGTGTGATATGTCCATGAATATAAAAAAAAAAGAGTTACTTTCGCATTTATGATCTTAGTAGGGATGACTTTGGTTTTGATAATTTATCTGTTACAATCCATTCAGGAAAAGTGCAAGCAGATTTGACGGGCAAAAGATTAGCCTCTCTGCCTATAAAATGGGATCTGTTAGTCCGCTCAACAATGTCAAGAGCTCAGGAGACAGCCGAAAT
The DNA here is from genome assembly GCA_916999025.1 of Orgyia antiqua. Taxonomy (NCBI): domain Eukaryota; kingdom Metazoa; phylum Arthropoda; class Insecta; order Lepidoptera; family Erebidae; genus Orgyia; species Orgyia antiqua. The sequence continues at coordinate 21,204,045 of OU779869.1, forward strand.
CATATCAAAGCATCTCGACAATGTACCTATTCAGAATTGTCAGTTGTTGGAAGAAGGGGCTCCGATACCACCAGAACCGCCTGTCGGACATTGGAAACCGGAGAAATCAGTATGTCACTGTATACTTTATTGCAGATTGTGAATGGGTTATCACTTTTTGCTTGTAATAGTAATTTTTAACATAAGATATCTAATAATCACATACTTTTGAATTATAATTGCACTTCTAAATAGTATTCTAATTTTAGGTTAACTATGTTACGCGGTTTTACATGCGTCTTCAAATCAACATTTCATTTTAAAGGGGATTTCAGAAAAAAAGCACGTAACAGAGATACCAATTTTACGTCCACAACTAAACTAAAAGATTTTATTTAGTCAATAACACAATTCGGCAATTTTAACTCAACTTTCTTATCTATATCTTAAAACCGTGTGTTTTAGACTAACGATTTTAATTAATTTATGTACATCGCGAAATACGCCATAGTTGTTTTAATTTTTATTTAAATTTAGTTTGACGGGCCTCGTGGTCTAGTGGTTTAGGTATTGGACTGCCGTTCACGAGGTTGCGGGTTCGATTCCCGCTCGGGACAATAATTTGTGTGATATTTATAAATGTCAACAAATGTTTGTTCTGCGTTTGGGTGTTTACTATGTATTATAAGTATGTATTAACCAAAGAAAAGTAGTTTATGTATTATATCCGTATTCTGGTACCCATAACACAAGCATATAAGCTTAGCTTGGGACCAGTGAATGTTGCGTGAAATGTCCATGAATATTTATTTATTTAGTTTAGTTACGGACGTAGAATGCGTAGAATATAAAACCGAAAAAAAACCTTTTTTTTCGGTTTTTTACATGGGCTACATCCACTCTTTCAAGTACATAAACATCTGCTTATGAGTAAACTGTTTCAAAATTCTTATGTATAAGCCACAGATCACCCCTAATATATACCACACACAAGTCAGTCGACGCAAATCGAGCATACGCGCTAACGAGCCTATGTATTAAAACTGAACTGAGAACTTGGCGTGTGAGTTTGCTGCGACCAATAAAAATGCACTACTCAATACTCCACAACACATGCCTTGCTCTAACATTCATGCGTTTAACTGTTAACAAAAGTCTCGTAATACCGTATTTATAAGAGGTGATCTGTGTTACCTACATCCATGTATTATGCATGCTATTTATTATTATTATGCATTATTCTATATCATTTGCACATCATTTCATCCCATTAACCACTAAATACATATTACCTTGTAGTAAACTTTAGCTACCTTGTTGAATTCATTTTAATATAAATTTTTAGTTTTTTTTTGGTCAATATGAATCTGAAATTAATAATGCTATGAATTGAAATACTTAATCGAATGCTATTTACCTATATGTAGTTAGACCATTTTTTTAAAGCTTGATTAGCCAAGTTTAACTTGATTAATTTATGAATTTTTGCAATTGACTTGCTATGCTTTAACTAAATAAACTAAATTATAGTGGAAAAAATGATAACCATGAGCGGGACTTGAACCCACGACCTCGGAATACCGTTCCGTTGCTCTCCCATCTGAGCTATCATGGTTCCCGCACATGTTTACCAAATCCTCCACTACAACCTTCTCAATGTGAGTTAAACATCGTGCGATGTTTTGTGTACAACGCCATCTATTGAGCGGTTTGTTCTGTAAAGAACACTAAGTGATCGATTGATCGAGTTGGTGCAAACTTAATTCCTTCAATTGCAAAACGCTCTTAACGTTATTACTTTCCTTTCATCTACTATTAAATCATCATCAAAGGCAGGAGCCATTATCCCATTATTTGGAGTCCGCGCAACATGTCTTTTTCTTCCATAGTCTTCTGTCAACTGTCATATTTGTGTCGAACTCCTCTTTCTTTCATGTTCTCATTCACACAGTTCATCCATCTTTTCTTATGTCTTCCTTTAGACTTTTTTCCTTCCAAATTTATACACAGAACTCTCCTACTTTCCTCTCGTCTCATTACATATTTCATCTACTATCAAATATAAAAGAAATTAATAAGCTAACGAATAAGCTATTTTTTAGGGTTCCGTACCCAAAGGGTAAAAACGGGACCCTATTACTGAGACTTCGCTGTCCGTCCGTCCGTCCGTCCGTCCGTCCGTCCGTCTGTCACCAGGCTGTATCTCAAGAACGGTGATAGCTAGACAGTTGAAATTTTCACAGATGATGTATTTCTATTGCCGCTATAACAACAAATACTAAAAATAAAATAAAATAAATATTTAAGGGGGGCTCCCATACAACAAACATGATTTTTTTACCGTTTCTTGCTCGATACTAATAACGTTGCCTTATGTTGCATTTGCATTGCTTATGGTACGGAACCCTTCGTGCGCGAGTCCGACTCGCACTTAATCAATTTTTTAACAAATTAATTTCTTAAAAGTACATTACTTCTCATTTTTGTTATGTGGCTCCTCTATGGGTAAAAGGCATCTCCATTTTTTTCCAAGAATCCTTATCTTTGGCTACACATAATCAGCCCTTTTCTGCTATGTTAGCTATCATCTACCCATCTTTTCTTCAGACTACCCACATTTCTCTTGCAATTAAATAAACTACAAAATATCCTTAATTACGTGAATAATGATGTGCAACTGATAATGAATGTGTTGTGCACCGGTAGCAGTTCTTCCAGGACAGTGCAAGGATTGAGGCAGCGTTCAGGAAGTACTTCCATAGGGCTCCGCCAGAACAGACCCAAGATACCTACACGATATTAGTATGCCATGCTAATGTTATACGGTTCTTTGTTTGCAAGTGAGTATCACAGTATTTAAAATATAAAATGCTTTAGTATTTGTTAGGCTTCTTTGTAGTTTAAAATATTAAACAAATTGTTAGTAGTAAGCGAATATTCTATAATTAGGTAACGCCAATTATATATATGTATTTAGGATTCCGCAACAAAAGGTAAAATAGCACCCATCTACTGAAACTACAGACGGATGTCTGGACAGTCAAATGTCCAGACATCCGTCTGTCACCATGATTTAATAATAATAATATTTATTTATTTTGGATAAGTATCCATAAGTAACACAAATTAAACTATTGTTAGGGCTAGGTGCATTACAATAATATCCATTCTACTTATACAACTAAACTAAATTAAAGCATGCATTACGACGAGCCTCGTGATTGAGTGGTTTATGTAACGGACTGCCGATCAAGAGGTCGCGGGTTCGATTCCCGCTCGGGACAATCATTTGTGTGATTTTCCTAATTATCATACAAATGTTTGTACTGCGTCTAAGTGTTTCTATGTATTATAAGTATGTATTTACAAAAGAAAAAGTAGTACATATATGTATTCTATCCGTATTCTAGTACCTATAACACAAGCATATAAGCTTAGCTTGGGAACAGAGGACGTTGTGTGAAATGTCCATGAATATTTATTTATTTATTACAAAATTCGGTAGTGTAAACTAGATTTTCTTATTAAACAATATGTTATAAAAAATATTAATGTAAACAGCCAATAAAAAAATAATCTCATCATCATCATCATAACATCACGCCTTTTTCCCATGGGGGTAGGCAGAGACTATAGAGCGCCATCGGCCACGATCGAAGCACACTTCCTTGGCTTCATCCACACTCATACATCTGGTCATACATGCCCGACGGTTGTAAGTGCTACGCACTTGCCCCTTTTGGAGTATCCCGGCGATGACATCGGAGTATATTTTTCTCGGGCGTCCTCTCCCAGCATTTCCACTTACTTTCGCCGTGTATATGCCTTTCGTTAAGCGTCTCTCGTTAAGCTAATTAATTAAAAATAATCTGTATTTTAATTTAAGCCGGTGATGTGGTACTATTTATTTTTCATTTGTCGGTCTATTATCGCGTATTAACTAATGAAATAACTTTCAAAACATAAGTAACTAATATATATAGAAACACGTATACCGGAATTAAAATATATTTAGTAGATTTTGAGTAAACAAAAAAATATACCCCTAATTCTTCATTTTCTGTACCTACTAGCTGTGTTAATAGGTACATGTCGACGATAATATTGATGTAGGCCCTTAAACACTTTTTTTTTCTAACACTTGCGCGACTCATTTGTTTAAATAAAACTACTTTTTACGGATTTAGACGCGTATATTTGTTTTAAATTTTGGCCCGACGTTTCGAAGACTTTGCAGTCACTATGGTCACGGGTGAGACTGAGCTGTAATGTGTCTTCTACGATCAGTTATTACAGGGTTACCCACATCCAATTTAATTTTACATTCAGCTCAAAAGCTCAGTCTCCCCCGTGACCATGGTGACTACAAAGTCTCCGAAACGTCGTACCAAAATTTAAAACAAATATACGCGTCTAAATCCGTAAAATGTAGTTTTATTTAAATACTTTTTTTCATTTCAGAGCACTCCAGTTCCCACCTGAAGGTTGGCTTCGGATATCCTTAAACCACGGTTCTATCACGTGGGTATCCATCAATCCTAATGGTGGTGTGATACTCCGGTCTTTGGGTGACACTGGCCACATGGACCCACAATATATCACGAGCCGGTAAAACCAGGTCTATTGTTTTTTTTATTTTTTGTTTTTATTTTTGTTTTTGTTATTTGCTTTACAGATTTTAAATAGATGATTAGCTTATTATTCTGTGACTTAATACTACTGAAAACTATTATCTTTATTATGTTGTTAAGTTGTCCATGTCTAAGCCAAAAGTCCTTACAAATTGGTTGGTCTCCTTTCTTTTAAAATGGTCGAGTAATTTTTGAGTTTATTCATTGCATAGAAACATACTCAATTTTCATTACGTAAATAATTCTTTCCTTTTTTATAATATTAGTTGTATGTAGAAAATCACCACATTAAAAACATTTCAGGTCAAATAGACGGTCTAATCATATATTGCGATATCTTCGGGACAACTATATGATGGAATTAGTTCATCTATAAAAGATTTGTGGTATTCATTTTATTTGCATATTAAAATGCATGTTTATGTTAAATATATATTATAGTATAAGCAGTAACTGATAAAGTGATAATTAACATAAGATTCTAATGCCCAACTGCAAAAAATAATGCCCAAAAATCTAATATATAAAATACTACATACTCCTCCGAAACACCTTGACCGATTCTTATGAAATTTTATATGCATATTCAGTAGGTCTGAGAATCGGCTACTATCTATTTTTCATAGACTTGAGTGATAAGGGTTGTCCAAAAACAACTTTTGCCGGGTCAGCTAGTGTCTCACTAAAATGTCGAAATTAGTAGTAAAATCACAAGGGTTTTCCCACCCCTAACATTTGTATGGCAAAACTAACGTTTACCGGGTCAGCTAGCTGTTTATAAATATACTGACTTATCATGTAACTTAAATCGTCGTTATCGCGTTTTAAAAGTCACGGCACAAAACTATGCTCCATACAAAAATATAGTCCCCTGTTTTCTTCGTGGATAAGTATCCCGGTCTTATATTATATCTAGATGCTTCTCTTATTCATACTTATCACTTTCTTTTATTTTTACAAAACATAACTAAAAGAAATAGGTATGAACACCAAAAAATCCCGATTTTTCGGTTTTCTTTAGATGTTACAGCGTCTATCACACATTTTACAAAAAAAGATAGTGATAGAAGCATAGATATACAATTCGAAAATAAGAATTCTTAATATTGGTATCAATTCTACGTTCACAACTAAACTAAAAATGAAAACAACTATTATGTATTTTTTGCACATGTTTATTAATTTAAATGGTTAATTTATACAGATTTTCTAATAAAATAGTTCTGTTAACATTGCCGAATTGTGTTATTGACACTATCGATTTTCATTTTTTAGTTAAGTTGTGCGTAGAATCGGTACCATTGTTGGATATTGTAACAAAACAAATATTTAATAAATAAAATTATAGTGTCACAAATTATCAACGAGGTCGTGGGTTCAATTCCCGCTGGGGGCAATGATTTGCGTGATATTTATAAATGTCATACAAATATTTGTACTGCGTCTGGGTGTTTCTATGTATTATAAGTATGTATTTACAAAAGAAAAGTAGTATATGTAGTATATCCGTATTCTGGTACCCATAACACAAGCATTATAAGCTTACCTTGGGACCAGAGGACGTTGTGTGAGATGTCCGTAAATATCTTATATATAAAATTCACGTGTCACAGTGTTAGTTACCGTACTCCTCCGAAACGGCTAGACCGATTTTCCTGAAATTTTGTGTACATATCCTCTAGGTCTGAGAATCGGCTAACATCTATTTTTCAAACCTTTTTTTTTGGTATGGCAAAACTACGTTTGCCGGGACAGCTAGTTTATTTATAAATATGTATAACATAAATCTTTTAACAGGAACAGTTCCTGAAAGAAGTATGCGCCATTTACGCTACGTGCTACTTCAAGAACAAAAGGTATCTACCACAATATTACAGAGCAATATGATTACTACCTATGTACTAACAATCATTTCGCTTCTTTCTCTCTGCAACTTTAAATCGTCGAGTGTTGGACGCCGATGACTTCGTCTTAATGCGTGGATTTGTTATATAGCAATGATTTTTTAGTACGGTAATTCGTACGAAAAAATCAAGTGTATAAAAATGTATTGATTTAGTTCGAAATATAAAGAGATTTTGTAGGGAACTCGTGATAACTTTGAATTATAGAGAGGTTCGAATTATCGCAGGTTTGAATTAACAAGAGTCGACTGTACTATACGATTTTAAGGAACTAGCTGTTTTCCGAGATTTCTACGTGTGGAATTTAGAAAATAATTCCGCATTTTTGCATTTGTCACTGATACTTCGCTCCTATTGGTCACAGCGTGATGTTATATAGCCTTCCTCGATAAATGTACTATCCATCACTGAAAGAATTTATTGTCCTAATCGAACTAGCGGTTCCTGAGATTAGGGTGTTCAAACAAACAAACTCACACAATATCTTTATAAATTGTAGCCTATATGTTATTCTGATATATAAGCTACATTATTGTAAAGTTTCATTAAAATCCATTCAGTAGTTTTTGCGTGAAAGAGTAACAAACATCCATACTCACAAACTTTCACATTTTTTATATTAGTAGGATAAGTATATTAACATATACCGAGACATCTACATTTATGACGTCACCGACTGATATATCTGTCTCTTTCTCACATCGTCTTTTTTGTATATAGATGTCTCTTTCTCGCTAAATTAAGATATCGTAATATGCCGTTTAAGTGGAAACATCATTGCTCTATGATAGAATATAAGGCCATCAAAGTATATTAATAGGTACAAAAGTATATTTACTGGAGTATAGCTTCGTTTAAGTAAGATTATTATATTATATATGTATAAGAGCACACGATTATTCTATTGATATTTTTAACATCAAGTTAGTAGAGCCAATTCTATCGTGTCTTCTACCTAACTAAACTTAACTAAAATGAAACTAACTTTATTGTTTTTATACCTACGCGAATTGAACTTATAATTTGTTTTTATTGCCGGCGCTGTAAAATAACTTTCAATTTCATTAAGAGGGGTATAGTTTCAAAAACCGCAAAGTCCAGTGACGTCTAAAATCCAGAAATAGAAAATTTTAAATAAATGCTTGTAGCATTACATGATTTATTAATATTCTGTGTATTTTTATAAATTGGTCAATTTTACAACATTTTGTAACATTTTCACTATCTTACAATGTTTTATAAACGTTTAAAAAGCAAAAAAAGTGATGGACTTAACAGGATTTGAAACTGAAGTTCGGACATTGTTAGTTTTCAATCTGGCATACATGGACATTGCTGTTTTTGTTACGACTAATAAGATGCATACACCGACTTAAATCATCTTGATACTTTTGAAAATTTGATTAATTATAATGACATACTCATTATAATTAAATAAGTTTTCACGTTAAAAAGGTTATAAGGTCAGGTGGGGTAAGAGGAACATACTTTATTTTCAGTAAAATATTTTAACAGTTAGGAAGAACAGCTAAAGTCTTTTAAGATCTTTGAAACACGGAAAACTTACCTTTTTGTATGAGCTTCCCGTGGGCTAAATGTCGTTACACTAATAACAGTCCTTACGACGATATTAACGTAAATGTCAAGATTATGCAAATGTTCCTCTTCCCCCTCACATGGGAGAGGGTTAGTCATAGTATTTCTTAAGATTGGAGTTTGAATTAAAATATTTGTTGCTAAATATTCGTTAATTTCTAGGTAAAACTGCTTCAGTCAATATTAGTTCTTATTATTGATGGTATAAGGAATCATTTGGAATGAAAAAGGGGAATAAATCAATTCGGGGTAAGAGGACATACAAGTTCGATCAGGGGTGACAAACTAAAAAGAATGAAGTTATATTTCTATTTTTATTTAATCATACAAACAGTATCACTAATAGTAAACAGTCTCTCCCTAACTAGTATTCCTTACTTACTTACTCTTTAAAAATAACAATGGCACTATAATGAGATCAACATTGCGAATCAGTCTTTTAATTCTTCTAAAAATCACCTACTAAAAACACCTTCTAAAAAACACAAAATTATCAAATATGTGAAAATATTATTGCAGCAAGGCACTTGAATGAATTAAATTGCCGTACAGAGTCCTTCATAAATATTTAAGAAAAATATAAATGATCTTCTTCATCCAAAAGAAATTCTTTGGAATTTCTTGGATTTTGAGACAGGCCAACTTTCTTGACTATAGAGTATTCTAAAACAGTATCACGATCTGCTTGTTTAGTGAGTTTAAATTTCAATGGCTTTTTGTATGTTTTGTAAAAGTTTATGTCATAACTAGTATAGCTTCCAGGAAGTATATTTTCGATGTAACCTACATAATAAACCCATCTCTTCCTGACAAAGTATCGAATCAAGACATTGTCATTTATATTATACTAGCTGACCCGGCAAACGTTGTTTTGCCATACTAAAAAAAAAAAGTTTTAAAAATAGATGTTGGCCGATTCTCAGACCTACTGAATATGTATGTAAAATTTGAGAAGAATCGGTCAAGCCGTTTCGGAGGAGTACGGTAACTAACACTGTGACACGTGAATTTTATATATTAGATAAATTTATTTTATAATTCTCTTTCTCTTCTATATTTTCCCTGACTTCCCATTTATCATTGCCTTCTTTTGCCATTGTATTATTGTTCCTTTGACGCGATCTCTCACCAACTTCCTTTGCCGCCTGATTTATCTCATCCGATATTCCACTCACTTCCTGTATCAACTTGTTCCTCTCAGTAACTGCTTGTTCATTAAATGAACGATACTCCTTTTCCACTTCTATTAGCCCATCCCATTCGCCGTTAAATTCCTCTGCTACCATATTAGTTTCATCTGATTCCTCAGTAACAGTCACTGTCTCCTTGCTTTGCTTGCAAACTTTCTTGACAACTTTGCTTTTCTTATCTATGCTAAATATTCCATCCTCTTGTTCATCATTATAGGGTTCATAATTTTGTATAAATTCGTTGATGTATAAATCTCTTGTTATATCATATTCTTCATCGGTCACGTCTATAATATCAGAATCCTCATGCACGGTCATGCAATCAGATACGCTGGTAGATGAAGATGATGATATTTTTCTGAGTTTTTTATTTCGTCGAGCAATTTTTTTTATAGAATTTATGGTTTTACTCTGTTTTGACTCACTTTTAATTTTTCTCTTTTTGTTAATACCTGATGGACCTGGCAATGAAATATCCACTCCAGAAACCTGTATGTCAGCTTGTTTATCATTACCTCCGTTCTCACACCTTTCCTTTCCGTTCTTTTTTTCTACTCCTGTCTTATTATTCCTGCTCGCTCTTTTTTCCGTTGGTACCTTTTTTTCTTTACTAGCTTTCTTTTCTTCTTGCTTTTTCAACTTTTCTTTTTTTTCTTCTTCAATTTTTTGATATCATTCGTACACATGATCATGAGTGATGACCTCTGCACCTGTCGCTATTTTTGTCCTTTTGGTTTTCAAAGATGGTTTTCTAGGTCCAATCATTTTCAGAAGTAATTCTTCAAATGTGACATTGGCATGTACACGCTGATTGTCAAGAATTTGGACTTTAGGACGCTGTTGAACATTTTCAATATTTAACAATGTAGCACCTTTTCCTTCGCTATGTAAAACGCACTTTAGTGACGCTTCCATTGAATTACATTGAGGAACTTCCTGCTGTATTATATTTATTTCATTTACAACAGTCAATGCGATTTCACTCAACTTTTTGGGGGCTATTTGCTTAACGAGCTGATTTTGTGATTTTTCTATCTGTTTCGCAATCTTCCACTCTGCTAACTGAGCTGGATCAAACTTATCTTCAGCTATGACATTTTTATTTATTGGGTATATTCCTGCTTTACGAAAGCCTGCTTCACATACCTGGGAAGCTATCTGAGTCCACACTTGGCCAATAATCGTTGAAAACTCTTTTTTGGGTAAAACCTTGCCAACATTTAGTCTTTGCCATTTGACCAACGCGATGTCCCATTTGTCTTTGAACGATTTATTCACCGCTAGATCCAGAGGCTGCAACAGATGACTCGTATGAGGTGGGATTTTTAAAATCGTTATGTTGTTTTCTCGTGCCTTTTGTATAATATTAATTCCCACATGAGTAGAATGACCATCGTAAAGTAGGAGAATTGGACGTTTATTTCCAACGATTGGCAAAAATACTTTCTCGAAAAAATTTTCGAATACTGTCGCCTCCATCCAACCTTTTTCAGTCGCAGCATAAACGGTTCCAGGATACCCATCTTTAGAAACCCATTCGTTCCAGATATTTTTTCCTGTGTATATAATTAGCGGCGGAGCTTTGTCACCAGCGGCATTGCACGCTAAAAGCACTTTTGTATTCGTTTTTCCTGGAGAGGCGATGGTTCTTGTAGACGTATAGCCTCGACGACCAACAACACTTGATTTACTCGGGTCCTTGCTGAAGCTTGTTTCGTCGCAATTCCAAATATGTGATGGTTTAGTTTTCTCTAATAAATCAAAGTAACTGTAAAGCCCGTGCTTTACAGTTACTTTGGTCTGCATGCATTTTTACGCGCGTGTTCAACGGCCTGGGGTTTTTTAACGGAAAGGCCATGTCTATTTTTAGGGTTCCGTACCCAAAGGGTAAAAACGGGACCCTATTACTGAGACTTCGCTGTCCGTCCGTCCGTCCGTCCGTCCGTCCGTCCGTCCGTCCGTCTGTCACCAGGCTGTATCTCAAGAACGGTGATAGCTAGAGAGTTGAAATTTTCACAGATGATGTATTTCTATTGCCGCTATAACAACAAATACTAAAAATAAAATAAAATAAATATTTAAGGGGGGCTCCCATACAACAAACATGATTTTTAGGGTTCCGTACCCAGTATCTCAAGAACGGTGATAGCTAGACAGTTGAAATTTTCACAGATGATGTATTTCTATTGCCGCTATAACAACAAATACTAAAAATAAAATAAAATAAATATTTAAGGGGGGCTCCCATACAACAAACATGATTTTTTTACCGTTTCTTGCTCGATACTAATAACTTATGTTGCATAGATAATGGTACGGAACCCTTCGTGCGCGAGTCCGACTCGCACTTGACCAATTATTAAAAGCAATGAACCAGTCTTCTCCAGGGATCCCATCTTTAAACCGAGTTTTAGGACACTCTTCGCCTGCTGCGATGAGACTTGAGTATTCTCTTATAATATTGGAGTAACCATTCGGCTCTAAAATTGTGTCTCGTTTGCGAAACTCCTTTTCTAATGTTCAAACGCGGTCTGTGGGAAGAAAAGAGTGGCCAACAACGGGAAATATGATTTCGATGTATTTTACATGCTGTGGGGCTTCCGATAGCCACTTAAGGCACATCCCTACTACGGTAGTGTTTTTGTTTTGACCAGCGCAGCCATCAGCCATTAGTCTTATAGTATCAATTTCACCCGGAAACGATGTTGATTGTAAACGATGGTATATGGCTGAGGCTATCAAGTTAGAATCTTTCGGAAATTGGTCTTCTGTCCAAACATAAGCAAGAGTATTTTCTTTATTTAATTGTGATTTTGAAGAGCCTGCTACTACAGTGAAATTGAAAAGATAGAATTGCCTTGAATAGTATGTGCGTTGATCGGGAATTTTAGGGAGTGGCATGTTCTTCTGACAGTCAAATGATAATATATAAACATTTGTGGATTCATCCTTTAAATACCTAAAAAATGCTTTTGCACATTTTTTGTGGACGCATTGTTAATCATTAATTCATTTTTAAGTCTCTCATTATCAGCCACCTTTATTTTCTCTGTATATTGTAAGCAAACTGAGCAAACATCTGTTCGAGGCGTGCCGAATCCCAAGTTAAAATTAGTGTTAAATACAGTCCTAAAATAACTGTTTTTTACTTTTAGTGGTTCTTCTGCTTGATCATTGTAAAATTTACACAACTTGTTGATACTCAATTCAGCAGGTAGAAAAAGCCTTGAGCTACTTCCTCTACAGTAATGAGGCTCAGTACATTAAAATTTTTTTTATAAATTCGATGACTGCTGTTTTCTTTCCTAAATATTTGTGAGATTTACGGTCTCCCCCTCGGTTCTCTTCTCGCATAAGTCCTTCTTTCATAATTTTTTTTGATATTCTCTCAACTCGGTACCTTGTAATATCAAGTATATTAATGAATACTTTTTGACAAACTCTAATCATTTTCTTCCTTGAACGACTGTAAACGTGATATTTTGTAGTTAAATCCTTTTTATTGCGATTACCCTGTCTCGGGCGACGTCTAGAAGTAGCTAATCCTTTAATGTGTTTTAATATAAAAACATCCTGTGATCTTTTATCCTTGTTCTTGAAATAAAGAGAATGAAAGGTCTTCAAGTCGCTCATTGTGAGAGAGGTACACTGATATTTTTTTTTATGAATACAGTTAGGTTTTTCTGGTAATTTTTTTGCAGAATATCTGAAAAGAAAATAAGTTTTGAACCTATAAAATACTCAAAACCGGCCAATAAATATACATAAAACGAACACTCGCTAAAAAAAAATAGTTTACACAAATCTGAAATTTCAATATGCATACTCGTAGGTACATAGAATCTCGTCAAAAGTTAGGGATCGTTCTAGTAAAAAAAAAATACGTGTGTGTGTTTATACTTATGTTGCGTACATAAGTATAAAAACACATACGTATTTTTTAAGAAGTTTTACTTCTTTGGTGTAGCGGAACAATTCCACTACCACTCTTACTCTAACTTTCATTCCCACCCTGACTCCCACTCCCAAACGTGCCCTTCATTATTCCTCAAGGATCAATGTATCCCCGTGCCAACTTTCAACTAAACGCGACATGATAAAGTTAAATTATAACTGTCTCGATTTAGATGAAATTTGGTATGGAGGGTAAAAAAAAATTTTCTCGGTTTTTTTTTTTCAAACGCGCTTAAAGTAGTGTAACGTGAAAATTTATTCAAAAACGTGAACATTTCGAATATTATAAGTGTCCTCAAAGTCTTATAAGAAAATAAATTTAATACTTTGAAAGATCAAAACTACTCATAGTAGTATCTACTAACCTCTCTAACTTTTGCATGTTTCTCTTCCATTGTTTCGGATTTCTCTGCCGTTTCCGAGTGTTACTTTTATCCAAACGGTCGGGGTTGTAGCCATGTTCATAAAGATAGCACATTTACTTTGAAAACAACACAGTATCTAATAAAAATATTAACTTTTTCACGACAAAAATACAACAAAATCTCAGCCGCCCACCATAACCACAGATAGCTATTAAACTCTACGACAGATAGGACACTATGATTCTAGGAGATATACTTTCATTGTATACACGTAGCGCTAGTGTCGCAATAGTGATGTAGAATGCCACACTAAGCATGATCGACATCGATAATCTTAGTGATGTGCTGCGCCATTTGATCGTTACGTAGCCATACTTATATTTATTTACTTAAATCATAAAAGGCCAACCAAAACTTTCAATAAACATGATACTATTACTGTGTAATATATTTTAAAATGTTTATTGAATGTTCAAAAATAACAACAACCACTGATTTCAAAATTATTTATTTTTTTTATTTCTCAATTTATTTGTTTTATACTTATTAACTGCTAGTTTTTGAGGCAATTTCATTCTGTTAACATATTTCTCATGTATGGCTCCTTTTAATATTTTATTATGTTGCACCAGTTATGTAGATGCAATCGGCAAATTAATTGGTTTTTAACCAAGCACTGAGAACTTTGTTGTGTATCTCGCATCCTAGCCATTGTAGTCTAAATTGGCTGCTAATTACATGCCTTACATTGTGCCCTACATTTTTTTGATATGCAAATTTGTTCATGTAACTATGTATAAATTCAGCAATGTCTCTATAAAGAATTAAAAATTCCTTGGATGGATAACTCAAATTACTGTGCTTAAGCCCTCTGTACTCTCGATGAGCTATCTATTTATGGATATTTTCTTTTTCTAGAGCCGTGAATGTTTTATTACATCTGATGCAATTCATTTTTTTTGTCATTTTTCGGCATAAATACCCTGCAGTGTATGCCGAAGAATGCACTTTAGTTCGTTCACTAATTACTTGGTTAAGAAGATTTGTTGAACTATTGGTCTGAGCTGTGTATGTGTTAGGGTCCAACATTATGTTTCTTACTGTAGGACTAGGATCAATATTTTCTTTATTATTTGTTGTATTCGTTCGTTTTAGTAAATTAACAAAATCAATTATAGTTTCTCCAGTATCATCTTCGCAATTAGAATATATAGAATGTGGACCCATAACATTTGAAATTAATAATGATTTAAAGGAATTAAGAAATGTATTTGCATCAGGGCTTACATTCCTGTAATTCAGGGCTCTAATTCTGCCAAAAAAGTTCTCAATCTTGGTTTAAATTTCGTGGATAAAAATATAGAATCCCATAATTCTCAAATAGTAATTTTGAGATCCGCTCCATACTATCTATTGTTGTATTCCAACCGTCTAAACTGGGAACCCTGACAAAATATTCGTGCTGTGTCGAAATGGCTTTTTTGCTACAACAATCAATAAATTTAGTATCTTTTAAAATTTCTTTTGCTTCCCGCCAGAATGCGAAATGAGTTGATGTAGGTTTAATTGGCCCCCGAAGCTTGCCTTTTGTCGTACTTCTACGAGAGCCATTAACACTATCGAAGAGTTTGTCCATAAATTCGACAGCTTCCGCAGTTGTAACCATGGTTTCACTCACTTTTTCCCCACTCCGTAGATTTTCTGAAATGTGTCATAAAAATTTGTATTATAGTTATAGTAGATTACCTTGCCCTTGAAGTAGCAAAACACCGAATAATTAAATTCAATTGAAATACATTTCACCCCAAACCCTCTTTGACCAGAGCTGCTTCTGCATGAAAGCCCCTCGGCCTACCACTAGACTACTGATGCTGGGTCTTATATCTATACTAATATTACAAAGTGATAAAGTTTGTGAGGTTGTACAGAACTGATTTTGAAAATTCTTTTACCCATATAAAGTCACGTTATTTGTAAGTGGCATAGGCATAAAAATGTTTACCGCCCAACGAAGTGGGCGCGTGTCAGCTAGTAATTTATAAAAATAAAACTAATAATAACTTAAAATACAGAAAAAAACTGAGTTTCTTGATGTTCTATTCTCTGTAGTATAAGTAAATTTATTTTATAGATTTAGTTTTAGAACACATGTTTATATGGAATATGGAACTTTATAACCAGAACCAAAAAAATGTATGTTGCATTTTCAAAACAACAATAGGTTTAAGAGTAGTTATATTTGACATTTTAAAGCCTTATATTGCTTCTCAATAAAATCCTGCAATTGCGAGTACATACGGGTCTCATTACTCTTAAAAGTCCAATTGGAAAGCTTCCCGGGAGGCTCTATCTAACTTTGTCCACAATAAATAAAAAAAGCATGAAGTTCTCATCCGGTAGTGAATACTTATCTAACACTGATAAGTTTTCTGAGAAGTCTTATTCAATCTTAAACTCAGAAGCTGATTTACCTTTAACATCAAATGTGGCTATGGTTTCACTGAAGCCTTCCTCTGCATCGGTAGTGTTTAAACAATAGTTGTGATCACTCATATGATTCTGGGCTAAAAAAAAAACTATAAAACACCAGTAACAGCTTACAGTTGATTCAATAAAAAGTATGTAGGAGATCCTGCTTACCATAAGTAGGCAGAGGAATACCGTGGTACACTTCTTTTGCAGAAAATAGGCAGGGATAACCATAGGTGAGGCGATTCCCAACATTGTCGAACTGGTATCGGTCAAAGTGGTTTTGACAAACACGTTTTGTCACTAATTGTTCTTTCGATAGACCAGTTAATCCAATGTTCATGGGTATTAGAAAGGAGAGCCACAATTCTCTTAACCGATCGTTTCTCGGAATATTATAAAGCCGATGTGTACGGCTGGTAGAGTTGCAGTCCATAACACAGCACTTTCGCATATCCATGTTTTACAACAGGAAAAACAGGCACTGAGGAATGGATTAGTTATTTTTGTAACTCAACTCAAGCTTTAACAGCGAGGAATACACAAAAATAAATATCTGACTAGTCTCCTGAAGTCCTTAGTCAAACTCAAACGGCTGTCAAATGCAAAGAGTAAAATAATATAGATTTAACGTCAAATGTCAGTAGTAGACGAGACGTGACGTAACAATATGGTGGACAATATGGCGTTTAGTACACTAGCGCTGCGTGAAATCTACGGCAATAACACTGACACCCCCCTGGCCATAACAATTTTGTGTATCACGTGACCAAAATGGTGGCTCGCTATTGGCTAGTCGGGACTTTGCCGTTTTTGAATTTAACTATGATGGACTTAGCGGTGTTTGACACTTACAGACTACTTTATAGTTGATTTTCTATTGGACATAGCTGTGTTTGGTAATATCTGATTAATTTAAAATGTGCGAAAAAATATGTAGTTACCAGAGGCATAAAAATATAGCTACATCGATACCTTAATTAGCAAACCAGTTAACTCCATTTGAGTAAATTTTTCAGGAGAGAATTAAAACTTCATAATATTTTTTGTAGACTACTTATGAAAAAATCTAAAATCCCGTTGGTGTATAATATTGTTATCTATTTATATTTGATTATATATAAGGCATTATTGATTTTCATTACAATTATACAGCAATTTTTGGAGTTATCTGATTCATATTTCTTGTTAAAATATATGATCTGGGAGTTGGCGGGTTTTCTCAGAGGAATAATTTTAAATGAAATGAATGGTTTACTTTTTAAAATATTTTATTTAGGAAGAGAAACATAAAAAAAAAGATACACAAAACCAAAACTATATTCAGTCTTCATAAGGAAGGTTGTCATAGTAATTTTGGTAGTCTCTGGGCATTGAGTTCTTTAGTTGCTGTAAATGAGAGTATTTCTTTTTAGTTATTTTCCTGCGTTCGGTGTAAAGTTCGGGTATATTTTCAAATGGAGTTTTATTTATTCTAGCGTTCTTACGCTGGTTAAGCAATGTATATTCTGTGGTAAATCGAAGTTTATAAAATATTTCCCCCGAGGGTGCATACTTGAGGGCTCGTATATCGGTAACCTGTAAGAAGCACAAAATTTAATGTAGGTAATAATTATCAATTCAATGAAATGCAACTGTGGTCAAACGCTAGCTAAGTCAATAATAAAAAAAAACTACAATTTTATTATAATTAACTGTTTACACTTTTATACCTTGGGGTCTCCCTTCAACTTTCCTGGTCTAATAGAATTATAAAAATTTATATTTTTGAAATTCTTGAAATATGAGTAGGTTAAGTATTCAACTACGTAAGGTTTAGTTTTCTTGGCATTTTTACAGATAGTAATGTACTCTGCTGGGACATGAATCACTTGATTTTTTAGTTTTTTTTCAATCATTGCATGCATGCTGTCTACCTCCATCTGGGTGTGGCCTACTTCCAAATATTTTTGCTCAATTGTTACATTATACAGCATGGCTGTGTTGAGGAGAGCATTACTTAAGATGACATTTCGGTTTTGGTATGTACACCCATCTGTGTACAAGATTATGTTTCTATTATTGTCACTCATTTTTGGAATAACTATATCAACAAAAAATTTCGTTAATATAGTTGCAAATTCATCAGAATTTAGCCCACCTTCAGCCTCATTCCATAAAAAACAATGTCCATGACTAGTTTTCATATCATAAATACACCAATTATGTACACAAAGCTTAGTCTTATAGTAATTTGAAGATACATTAGAACGTGGCGCTAAAAGAACTGCTTGAAGATCTGCAGTAAAGACAAATTCTTCTTTTTCTTTATCACTATCCTTTTCCAATCGTGCTTCATTCTTTTTATTGATGTGCTCTTCATATGTCTCTTTAGTAATATGACCCATCTTATATCCATTACAGATTTCACACAAATCTTTCTTCGGTTTAAATAGAGAAATTTTTTGGATGGTGAGAGTGTTTGTAAAAGTAGCAATTGATAAAGGTTTTTGGATCTTCGATTTACAATAATCTATATACATTTCATAAAGTTGTCGCTTGGATGAAATATCTGATTGTAAGTATGTCTGTGTTGTTCTTTTCCTACAGTAATGTGAAGGCATTTTTGGTAACTCATGTAAAAATTCGTGTAAAGTTTTATTTTCTTGTTCAAATGTATTTTTGGTAGTAGATTCTTCTAACCGTTCATCGGTATTTTTGCCTATAATTTCCGACTTCCAACCCCAAACACATGATTTTCCAATACAAAAAGTATTTAAAAATAACGTTTTACAAACTCTAATCATATCTTCTTCCTTTTTTAGATAGTAAATAAAACTGTTAGCTCTTTTTGATTTCTTAGGGTCTGTCCTACCTCTTGGTCTATTTGTATGTATAACTTTTACTAAGCTATCAATATAAACTCGTTTTTCTTTCCAAGTCATATCCCAAAACTTGTCAAACAATAATTTTCTGTCATCTTCAGAGATACTATGGCACTTAATGACACTCTTCTTCTTTTCCTTACAAGTACACCAGGGCTTCATAACTCTTTTCGGTTTCCTTATATTTCTTTTCCATTCTCCATCAACTTTCTTTTTACTGCAATATTCTTTACCCTTCTCTCTATTCTTTTTGTTAATCTCACTAACCCATTCATCTTTCTTTACTTGACAACGTTTCTTTCTTTTCACTAATGGTTCCTCAGTTTCCAAATCAGAATCACTGTAATCGACCAACTTTTTCATCAATTCAGTTGAAGCAGGTGAGACTGAAGGTATAGTTTCATGGAGTATTGATAGTTCACGTGGAACAGAAATCACCAAAACATCATTAAATAATTGATCATTACTGCTAAATAGGCCCTCATTGGTTGGTTCAAAAGTATTACCGTCAGTTTCATTATTCAGAGGTGTAGTAGGGCGAGACAACAATAAACTTGGACTGTGGTTTTCTGTTTCGAGCTCAATTAAGTTTTCAATGATAACATTATCAACTATTTCCATATTATTATTGTTGTAACACATTTGGTCGTCTGATATTATTTTATTGTTAAGTATTTCAGAGCTAATGTTATCCACACCAGGCTGATTATTTTCAAGACAGTCTATGTAGTTATTATTATCAAAATATGCAACAGAATTAGAAGCTATGCTATCATGTCCAACTAAATTATCGTAAGGTTTTGGATATTGGTTATTAATAAACAAAGCAGAGTCTGGGTTATTGGGTTCATCAAGCTGATGCTGTTGGTTTTGAACACTTATTTGCAATATTTTTTTAGCACGTGACCTCGACATCTGTACGAGAAAACAAATAAAGCCCATTACCACAAGCACTTCAAAGCAATAGTTCATAAAAAAGTCTATAGTAAGTTATTCGGTGTAACCACTAAAGATTGTGCATAAATAAGCGATTAAAATTATAAAAACATAAAAGCTCACAACTTATATTGAATTTCCATTCATGTTATAATAGTAGATTGTACACCAAGGGGATAAAGCACTGTATTATGTCACGGGCGCGATATTGAATCCAGAGCGTAACGAAGGACTCCAGATTTAACTCCCGAGCGTAGCGAGGGGGCTTTGAGTTGATTCCCGAGCGAAGCGAGGGAATCAACTCAAAGATAATAAGATATATAATAAGGCATTGTCGAGCAGGTGGTGTGAAAATATCATTACAATTTTTGTGACATATTTATGATGCTAACTGTACATTAAAAAAGTTAATAAATTAATTAAAGTATTGTCAAACAAAACATTAATTAACACGGCTAAATCCCAACACTGCAATGAAAAAGTAAAAAGCAAATCGGCTAAATCCATGTAGATGTTAAAAGTTAAAATTATTGTATTATTAATTGATTTTTGGATATAAGCTAAAATAATAAACATACCTTGTATTCAACTGGTTTGTTTTTTCAACACCGTATTATTTTATATCCATTAATATTAAATATCCTTAATAAAATTACGGAGTGCATGCGTACACGGCTGAGGCGCCATACAAAATGGCCGCCTTTGTGGAGTTAGCTGTCAAAATCGTAACGTTCCCGTACGCGTGGAGTTGGCTGTTTTTCTTACAGCGATTTATGCAGAATACTCAAATAATATTGGACTTGTCTCTTTTGCAAATCACGCTTAGTGACCGTTGCGATACAAATCACACATCAAAATAATTTTGGTATAAAGTGGAGTTGGCTGGTTTGCCAATTAAGGTATCGACATGATAAAAATGGACTTAGCGGTTTATGAAACTATACCCAGAATCTTTTGACCAAGATGGATGCAAATCGGTCGAAACCAAGGAGGTTATAAGTAGGGAGGAACAACTCGGGAACATAGATTTGTCCCAAGGCCCGGCCCGTTTACGGCTTAAAAGTAAAATAGTAGCCTTGCCTTCTCTTTTCTTCTTACTAGCTTTCTCTTATAGTCCAGCACAAAAAGAAAGAGTTAGAAACGCTACTAATAGGCTCTTTGTCATTTATTTTTCTTAATGTGTTCAACTAAAGAAGAAGAAAGAAGCAGGCCGGATTCGTTGTACCGAGTGTTACGTCTAGATCTGTATCGTAAGTCTATGGTCGAAACATCGCGCGTCTTACGCGAAGGTGTATAATCTTTTTAATAAAAACTAACTGTTGTCAATGACTACGTACGCGTGAAACATAGAAAATTTTCCCCGTTTCTGCAACATTTTTCACTGATGCTTCGCTCCTTTTGGTTGCAGCGTGATGTTATATAGCCTATAACCTTCCATAATAAATGTTCTATTCAACTCTAAAGAACTTTCAAATCGGACCAGTGAGTAGTTGCCTTGATTAGCGCGATCAAACAAACAAACTCTTCAGCTTTTTTTTTATTTTCATGGACATTTCACACAACGTCCTCTGGTCCCAAGCTAAGCTTATATACTTGTGTTATGGGTACCAGAATACGGATGGACTACATATACTACTTTTCTTTTGTAAATACATACTTATAATACATAGAAACGCCAGACGCAGTACAAACATTTGTATGACAATTAGAAAAATCACACAAATGATTGTCCCGAGCGGGAATCGAACCCGGGACCTCTTGATCGGCGTCACGAGGCTCGTCAGCTTTATAATATTAGTATAGATTATATATTCTATCCGTATTCTGGTACCCATAACACAAGCATATAAAGCTTAGCTTGGGACCAGAGGACGTTGAGAAAAAAAATATAGATTTACTTGATTACATTCCCGGTAATGTTAACAAATTATAAATTTAGTGTATTTTTATTATGCAGTTTACAAATACACTTTTTTAGTTTAAGAAAGTACTGAATATTCTCTTATTATATGCTATCTATATTCATTTTTAGTTAAGTTTAGTTGTGAAAATAGAATTGTTACAATATATATTTTATGTTTTTGCTTATCAATGTATTTTGTAGGAATCTTTCGTAAGTTTGAGTCATTTTAAATCTTCAATTGAGTCAGTCTGATTACTGAAAAATGGCCGTAGGGACACCAATGCTGGTATTATTACAACCATAGCTTGAATAGAAGCCTTATTTAATATATTTTATTGCTGAAATAAGTAAAAGGTTTTACCTCTCGGATCTCAGTCTACGGGCACATGCACTGGGGCCTCTTTTATTTGGGCCCCCAAGTTCCTACTCTATTACGAAATGATAATTTAATAACTGATAGTCTCTTCATAGTGGCTCCATTAGCATAAAGCAAGCGCCCAGGACATTTCAAAGGTGAAATCATAGTCCAATAAGGCTCTTCAGCTTTATAATATTAAGTACTAGTTGTTGCCCGCGACTCCGTCCGCGTGGAATTTGGAAATTATTTTTTCGCAATAAAAGTTAGCCTATGTCAAGATTGTCTGTGCCAAATTTCATCAAAATCGGTTGAGAGGTTTAAGCGGGAAAGCGTAACAGACAGACAGAGTTACTTTCGCTTTTATTATATTAGTAGGGATAGAGATATTATCAAATTCTATTCAATTTGATCATATCCCTGGAGTTAATGTTTTTTGTGTTCGCCCTTACCGGATCATGGTATGTGCCGTAAGCCTCACCGTGACCGGGCAAGGGGTGGCCCAATTACGTGGGGCTCAACCCGATAAAGCGGACATTCGAGCTTACCATCGCGAGTGCGGGGCCTCTCCTCGGAACTCTTGAGGAGAGGCCCCTGGTGTTAATGTTACCATTTAATTATAATATAAACATTTTAAATTAATATGACTAACTGTTACCCACGTGACAAAATGAACTACTTAGGTATAAGTGGATTTTTTTTAGTATAATTATTATGATTTTAATGTATTTAATGTCCATTTGCTATGTATTAAAAATGGAGCAGATATTGTTTTCGTCCAAAAATCATAGAATAACTTGACAATGGTACCGATCCTACGTGCACAAATAAACTTAACTAAATAATGAAAATTGATAGTGTCAATAATACAATTTGGCAATGTTAACAGAAGTTTTTTATAAAAAAAAATGTATATTATAGACTAATGATTTTAATTAACAAAAATGTGCACAATGAAATAGCCAGTCCAGTAGTCAAAATACGACAAAGTTGTTTTCATTTGTTTGTTTGTCACCATGGTCACGGGTGAGTCTCACCCGTGACCATGGTGACTGCAAAGTCTCCGAAACGTCTAGCCAAAATTTAAAACAAATATACGCGTCTATATCCGTAAAAAGTACTTTTATTTAAACAAAAGAGTCGCGCAAGTGTTAGAAAATATTATTTTCATTTTTTAGTTAAGTTTACTTGTGCATATAGAATTGGTACCATTACGTTTTTAATTTGACGTCTCCCTGTATATTTATGTGAGCTACTACTTTATTAATTTTTATATATGACAATAATTTTGTTAATCAATTCAAGATAGCCTGTTGTTTATGTAAAACACGTTTGCTAAAATATACAATACCTCTTAATACTAGGTAGGTAGACATAACTATTATTTAGATTACTTTTTGATTCTCTCTCTCCAGCCTCAGACCTCCTCCACTTTGTAAAGGATTTTGGTTTACGGTGCCGCGCTGACCAGGTTTGTTGGCAGGGTTTATTTTCGAGTTTTCCATCTCTCTCAGAGTATTTTATCTGTGTACAATATTCCTTAGCTGGCTTTTACAGCATCATGATAAGGAAAAGGGTTGTCTTAAACTGTCACCACACTGACTTTGATAATTTGTTGATAAATAATTTAAGTAAAATTAAAGTGATTTGTTTAAATTTTCTTCACTATATGTACATCGCAAAGATTGGCGCTCGTCGCATCGCCTTGCGAGTATGAACGAAACATAGACTTACGGATGTCACCACAGGGCTACAAAAACCTTTAACAATAATTTCTTTTTAATACAAAAAACGGTCGAAAGCTGTAATAAAATTGCTGTTGATTATGTCCTTACCTATCTAGTACTTAGTATTTCTGAGGTAATTCTCTATAACGATCAGTATGTACCTATTTTAATGTGAAATGTAATATCTGTGTAAATAATATGTAATAATAGAATAAAAATATATAAATGGATTTTATAACATACCTTTTTTTTCTTCATCTCAACCCAATAATGTCCCACTGTTGAGCTCGGGTTTACTTTGGAATAATATTTATGGCAGGGGTGGCTACGGGCCCCCGGACCCAAGAGGGCCCCGGCCTGCGAGCTCAAAGATATTTTCTTAACATTGTAAACAGGTATTTATTTTACTTGAAAAGAAAATCTCTCGCCTAAGAAAGGAGGCCTTTGGCCAGTAGTGAGACATAGTATAATTGAGTAAGTTGAAAATCACCCTTTTCAAGGGACCCTTTCAGGGTTAGCCCAGGGTTAGGGTTGGCGTAACTATGCCATTTATGGCATAGGTACGCCACTAATGCCGGGCTAACCAGGCATGTTGGCGTAAGATTGAGTTTCTTGTTTTCCTTCTTACAGAGCACTCCTAAAATTGAGGAGTGATAAGTGTTTAAAAATAGGGTAGGTACACAAAAACAAACGATTACCTATATTAGATAATTGTATATTGGTTCTTTATTACAAATTTAAAACATTAATATTCACGATATATCGGTTAAATATTGATTATTTGATCATGCATAAAAGATATTTTTTATTAAATTCTTGTAAAGATATGTAGGAAAATTTTAAAATGGAAAATAAGTTCTTTCAATCAGACCAAATATTATAATTGATTGTATATTAATTGCTTCATTATGAAAGGTAAAACATGTAGTACTACCAAAACTTATTTTTAATGAAATTTCGGACTACACTTTTGGGAGAATGGTGTGATGATAAAGATCATGATAACAAGTTAAAATTAAAACAGTCAAATTTCTTAATATTTTCTAACACTTGCGCGACTCATCTGTTTAAATAAAACTACTTTTTACGGATTTAGACGCGTATATTTGTTTTAAATTTTGGCCCGACGTTTCGGAGACTTTGCAGTCACCAAGTCTCACCCGTGACCATGGTGACTGCAAAGTCTCCGAAACGTCGGGCCAAAATTTAAAACAAATATACGCGTCTAAATCCGTAAAAAGTAGTTTTAGTCAAATTTCTTTCTGCTCACTTTTTGAATTGACTTGCTAATCTTGCTGTTTTTATTTTTATCAAATGAAAGCTGAAAAAAGAGGGAAGATCCACGCTTGGAAAAAAATTTCGTCACTTCAACTCTTGTTCAACTTACAATATGCCAATTATGAATTTTATTATACTTACTCAATAATAATTAAGCACCTAATCACAATTGGTGTTTTAATAGGATTTGTCACTCCAAGAAAAATAAATATTTCGTTTGGATTAAGGAACGTTTGAGTTATTAGACCAATAATAATTAATTATTATTACACAATACAAAGAGCGCTTCTTTACTTATTATAAAACAAAGTTGTTATTTTTATATGTATGTTCCTATGTGAGTTTATATCTTCTAACCTACGCAACGGATTTTGTTGCGGTTTCTTTTAATATATAGAGTGATTCAAGAGGATGGCTTTTTTGTATAATTTGATAAGATTAAATTTCTTAATGCCACGCGAAGGAAGTATTTTATTCAATAATGTGTCGCTACCTTATGGTAGAGAAAGCGTATTTGGCGAATATCGAAGCCATTACATCGACCAATCGATAGAGCGGAAAATTCTAAATAGGATTGAATTCCTAAAGCTAAGGCCAAACCAACGCGTTCAATTCGCGTCCGCGGTGGCGATCAGTTGTTGCGTACTAGCTTAACTCGATTTGGTCAAAAATGGTTTAGGTACGATTTCAACCTCAAAGTAAAGATATATCCAGCTCTTTATAAATAATATATACTTAAATAAATATTTATGGATATTTTACACAACGTCCTCTGGTCCCAAGCTAAGCTTATATGCTTGTGTTATGGGTACCAGAATACGGATAGAATACATATATGTACTACTTTTCTTTTGTAAATAAACATCCACAGAAACACCCAGACGCAGTACAAACATTTGTATGACAATTAGAAAAATCACACAAATGATTGTCCCGAGCGGGAATGGAACCTACGACCTCTTGATTGGCAGTTCGTTATATGAACCACTCAACCACGAGGCTCGTCAATGTATAACTACTGTGATATTTAAAGAAATAGATTAATTCTATGCGGTTCAAATTTATAGTTAAAATTTATTTTTTAACAGATAAATCACAACAGATCTCAAGGAACAATTCGTTGTAAGTTTTCGGGTAAAATATGATATTTAAATAATATTATTATGTAATTAAAATGTGCGTTATTTCAGAATTTTTATTTGCGTAATTTTCAATCGCTTTGGTACCTAGGTACTTTACACTTTTTACTAGTACATAAGCAATCAAACATATGCTCTAATGATTTGATTTTGCGTTCAATTTCTTGCCTGTGTTGTGTATTTCTTTTTAGCCCAATACCTTCCCACTGTTGGGCACATGGTTCCTTCTTTTCAGGAAGCTGTTTATTCTACTTATGCTGTTCTAACTAGGACTGTTTATAAAGTGTTTTTAGTTTGTCCCACAGAGGATGCTTTCTGTTGAGGTATAATATCCCTGAGCTATCTGAGATCTCCCTAGGACAGAAGGGTAGACGTGTTTTCTTCATTAGTTACCATTCGGATTTATGTAATTTATTTTATCACACTAGACCAGGATTTAATTCTAAAGCTGTTCGTGAGTAACCGAAATCAAAGCCTTATGGAATCGCTAGTACCTATTCATTTCATAACCATATAATACTTTCTTATTTAATAATACCATTAATTAAAAAGCTATATAATTATTGAAATAGTCCGTATTTTATTTAGAAGTTACAATTAGGAATTATTATTTTAATAAAGTTCGCGTTTTTTAATCTTAAAAACCTATAGGATGAATTGTTACGTAGCAGTTAGGTATTATAAGAATACGGTAAATATTTTTATTAAGTATTCATACGATTAAAATAAAAGTGACTTATCTCAAAACAAAAGACAATGGTGCCGATTCTGAGCGCACAACTAAACTTAACATAGCTAAAAAATTCAAATTGATAGCGTCATTATCACATTTCGGCAATGTTTACTGAAGTTTTTTATTATTAAAACTGTGTTTTATGGACTAACGATTTTAATTAATATAAATGCGTACAACGAAATAGCAAGTAATCTCTATTGACACTACCCATTTTCATTTTAGTTCAGTTAAGTTTAGTTTTGTACCTTGAATTGGTACCAATAACTAAATTTAATTCTAGTTGGCTAGGTAATGTAACAAAAAAGTCACAAAATTCTCGGTACCTAAATAGCATAGGGCCAGTTATTCACTACACAATAACTATGCCCCTTAGATTCACTTGCACACCTAATAGTTTTTTTGTTTTTACTATTTTCTTCGCAATATGTCCGTATTTTCTCATTACAACGATATTTTGAAAACAAAATTGACCTAATTGTTCTCGAGTTTTTGCGATATTATCGAACAGGAATTGAATTTTACACCAAAATATCATAATAATAATATGATATATGTTGTCATATGTTATGTCATAATATCTGTCGGCGACGCAATTACCCATGTGCGACAAAAGTACCTACCTGCCACTGTTACTATGTAAGGTTATATGTTTTGTGTTATGTATAGGGTTTAATAAGAATTAATAGTGTTTATTAATATGTTTAGTTTATACAAATCGATGTCGCTCAGTAGTAATCCAATAAGAATATTTTGTACTATCATAATTACGTAACTTGAAATTATGATTGTTTATTATTGAATGTGTAGGTACCTTTTGTGTTTTATAGTATTGAGTAAGGCCTAGAAATAAGAATAATGTTTAAATTATAGAAATCGGACCAATATTGTTGAAGTTATGGTAGTTTTAAGTTTATTTTTTGTAATTTAAATGATAATTTTTTAGGTTTTAGTTCTAGAAAGTTTTTATATTCTAATTTCATGATTATTATTATTGAGCTATATGATGTAATAGGATAAGACCTATTAAATAAGGTATCATATGTTAAGATATCTTTAAAAATAAATATGAAAGGAGGGGTCTAAAGATTTCGATTAAGTAAAAATTAGGAACGAAAGGGCTCTATTTTGCATGGTCGTCGCTACGGTAAAAGGCCGAGCCACCTAAGCGAGGCAATTTATCGTAGCGATATTCGCAGTCCGAAGCATAATCACCGAGCTCTACAATAGGAAGGAAATCGAAATCTGAAGACTACAACATCTCAGAAAAGAACCGGTGTTTTATTTGAAGTGGAAGTTTTCGCCTTTTACGCATTTAGGGGTGCGTGGGATACGGGTCAACCAGCGAGGTACTTGTACCTGTAAAGGCCCGTATCATTACGTTTGGCAAAAGTCGGCTACGGGTATTGGTCGTGCCCTAGTCGAGTTCTGCCCAACAATATCCATGTGTTTATTTTTGTTTTTGTTCTATTGTGCCACTTTTATTAAGTAAAGCATTAGGTCGTGGTTTGCTTTTGAAATTATGTATATTTTGCTAATGTATATTTTTCAGATAAGTCACTTTCGTTTGAAACGTGCGGTCGGTTAATATATTTATTTTATATTATAATTTAATTAGCGGCGACAGGTCTTGGCACAAGGATGTCTGGTCCATCTGTGGTGTCATCTTCATCTTCATCATCACATGCGTCTTCTGGCTCACCGAGGGCGCGAACAAATTCTGTACGTTATATTAAATTCATTATTTTGTAGTACATAAACAAACTAGGAAACTTCAAGAAACTAAAAGATAGGTGATACCTTAAAAGGAAAAAAAAAATTTGCTACTTTTAGCGGTGCAAAGGAATGGAATAATTTTAACCATTTTTCATCACACATAACCATGTAGGTAGTTAGTATAGATTTTTGTACCTATTGCTTTTAACAAAAATTACATTTTATTGCGTAAAATTTGGTATATAAATGCTGTACAACTTACCCAAGAAGTCAATACGACCATCGCCATCCGAGTCCACTTCCTTGATCATGTCTTCGACTGTAGAATAAAACAATTACACATATAACAATTACAAATATAACAGTTTAAAATAAATGGTAAATCAGTTTTTACTGAGCTTAGACCCCCAAATAACGGGAAAAGGGCTGGATGATGATGAGTATTTGAACTGTTTCAGCTCTCTACCGTTCCAGAGATACCGCCTGATGAAAGATAGACGGAGGGCGAAGTCTCAATAATGAGGTCTTACCTTTTCGTAAGGAACCCTAAAAACGTTATAATTACAAACATACTAAATGGTGGGTTGACGTTTAAAATTGAAGACAAATGGTAAATTTAGCCTAGCTAAATCGTACTTCATAGAATAATGACGTTTCTTAAGACGTATAGCCTGTATCAAAGACCCAAGTAGTATAAGTCTTATAACGTGTAAGTATAAGATACTCGTATGTAAGTGGCTCTAAAACAACAGAGCGATGTAGCTATAGACTATAAATCTGGCAAATCTGTTGTTATAATATTATACTTACTCTCTTCTTCAGACAAGTCTTCTCCAAGACATTGCAGAACAGCTCTCAGATCTGAAGCACAGATATAACCACGGTTGTGTTTGTCAAATACTCTGAATGCGTCACGTAGCTCTCTCTCTTCTTGTTCCGCGGAACTAGGACCGCTCATACCACCCATTGACTTTGATAGGATGCTGACGAACTCTTCAAAACTTACGTTGCCATCACCTAAAAATATCAATGTTCAATACATTGCCGCTAATTCTTTCTTTCTTATTTATTTATTTTCTAATTCTATTGTGTCTAAAAATGTACTGAAATGGAACCAACTACCTATGGTAGGCTATGTTATAATAAGTAATTACTATGCTGTCTACATTTATGTTAGTTTAATAATTTTTTTGTTACGTTAAACGTGTTTTTTAACACGCTTTTATTAGCTTCACATGTATCTATCAATGTATCTATCAATGTATTAATCTATGTCTATACTATATCTATGTAACGGAATCCCTGAAAGTGATTTTCACCCACTTGCAATAACCGGATCGATCTGAAATTTTGCACATCTTATTGCGGATCGATGACAATGCAATTATTAAAAAAAAATATTAAGCGTTGTCAAGCGTGTTTTTAGTTTTTGAACTAAACAAATTATTTAAAAAGAAAGTTTTGCTGACGTTAGTGAATTGTGTTATTGTCGCTATAGATATTTATGTTTTATTTTTGTTTATTTGGGCAAGCAGAATTTAGGCACCATTAGCGCCAATTCTGTCGAGTCAAAAGCCAAGGGGCGTAACAGAATTGTTAATTGGTAAAAATAAACTGGCTGTAATATTTACCATCACTATCGACTTCTTGCAACATGTCCTGCAGTTCCTCTACCCTGGCGAACTGACCTAGGCTGCGCATTACTCTGCCTAGTTCCTCTTTCGTGATAGTGCCGTCTCCATCCTTGTCGAACAGACGAAATGCCTCGCGAAATTCTGTATCCATTGAATTAAATTAAACTATATTTCAAACCTTAACAGTTTTTGGGCGGTAATACTTAGGTCTTAGGTATGCGTCATATTGGAGGAACACTAGTCTCTATGAGAACCTCTTGAAGGCGCAAAGTTAAACAAACATGTGCATTAGATACCATATTTAATATGCCTACTCACCTTTTTCTCCTCAGTCCAATAAAATCCCACTGTTGGACACGGGCCTATTTTACTTCGAGAAGGTTTTTGATCAATTATATCGCGATGTCTAGGCGTCTCGATATAGAGTTCAGTTACGCATTTTCCGTCTCACAAATTTAACTTTTATATAATGCTTATAATATCACTTAGCTGGTCCTTGCAGAACCCTGGGGAAGACATGGGGTGGTGACAGTTGTATTCTTAAACCTTCACCACACGGATAATGTACCCACCACCATGATTTATTTATTTGCTTAGAATACCTTCTATTTGCATGCTACAGATGTCCTTTGTACCTTTCATCTGTGTCTTGGTAATACCCGAGGTTTCATCAACAATGGAAGCCTTCCTGTCAAGTGTGGTGTCAGCTGCAGGTTTTAGGAAGGTCACCTTACGCTGAGATTTTGTCGGCGATGAATCGTCTCCTGTCAGCTGCTGACTGTAATGATGTTAATTAAATGATTCATAAAGTCTCGAGCGTCTGGTATAGAAGAACCCGACAGGTGAGATAATTTATACTTAAAATTATACAGCTTAAGAGTTTGTTTGTTTGTTTGAACGCGCTAATCTTAGGAACCACTGGTTTGATTTGAAAAATTCTTTCATTGTTGGATAGTATACCTACCTATTTATCGAGGAAAGCTATAGGCTATATAACATTACACTGCGACTTATAGGAGTGAAGCATCAGTGAAAAATTTTGCAAAAACGGGGAAAATTTTCCAAATTCCACGCGTACGAAGTCGCGGGCAACGGCTAGTTTGAGAATAAAGCTGAATAGAATATTTTGGCTTCATTCACGGATGTCAGACGGTTGGAGTAAACAAAACAGAATTCGAAATTGAAATCAGCATAATTTGTTGTATTATGAAGGAATATCAAAAAGAATATTTGATCACTAAGTTTACAAAATGATCTACAAGAAAGTTAAATTTTTTCTAACACTTGCGCGACTCATCTGTTTAAATAAAACTACTTTTTACGGATTATGTATGTTTTACCTTATATAATTTAAAATTTTAAAAATGTTCTTTATATTGTTACAATTTGTTAATGTATTTTAGAAACTAAAATAATGTTATTGATTTTATGTAGTCTGAGCACCAGGGTCTATTATGTTGTATGACGAGATTTTGCTCTTGCACACATGCTCAAATATGTATGTGTGCGTTGCTATTGTAGCAGTATTGCATAGGAAAAAAATAAAAAATTTTTGGTCTGGTCACAATCAAAGAGTATATTAATATAGATATAACGTCACAATGTCGCTTCAATGAGGCCGCCAATGCCGCCATTAACATAATATTTATTGTGGTTAAGATACTTTAATATTTTTAAAAGAAGTTGAAGTTGAATATTTTATCCAAAGAATCAAAATATTATTAAAATATACTCTCTAGTAGTTATTATAGTAATTTTGACTGAATATTCTACGTTCTTGGAGTAAATTCTATGTGTTGTGCGTAGAGAACATTATTTACGAAAGGACGTTTATTGTTAGGTTACTTTTTCTTATTTTTGTTTAAGTTTGGTTATTTAATTATGTCCGTGAATAACCATAGAAAGTGTGCTAAGTGCGGCAGAATACGTGCCGAAGACATGACGGTGACCTATCACAGGTTTCCAAATCCAGGAATAACCAATGTTACTAGGTAAGTACAAAATACAACCCGGTATATTTAAGACCTCATGCGTTTATTAAACAAAATACTATTTTAATCTATATTTACATCATCATATACTATCACCTACTGTACTCATCGTCCTTCTACCTTTTCTTCCAAAACTATGTTGGAGTGGGCTTCCAGTATTACCTGATTCAACTGAATACCAGTATTTTATATGGACATTTTACAGGGCTCGTGTTTGGGCTAAATACTGTTGGCCAAATGAAGATTGGACTTCCATTGAATCATTACATTCACTCTATAGTCGGAATAAGGTGTTGTGTGGAAGACATTTCAACTCAATTCAATTTATGGATGATAAAAGGCAAAAATTGAGTAAGTTTGCCGTTCCTGAGTCGACTATAGTGGAAGAAGTACTAAATGAAAGAGAAAATATTTTCAACCAGGTATTGTATTCATATAGATTGTTCTAGTAATAGTCTCCCGAACAAATTCCTACAAAAGCAACCAATCTCAGTTGGGTTCAGCCAACTATGCATGACATATTACAGTGTACGAGGGTGTGCGCAAACATAGGTGTGAGATTACACCTATGTTTGCGCACACCCTCGTGCACTATTCACTCACTCTCATAATCCGATGGGATGACAATCGAACACTGCTGGAAAGAGATCAGATGAAGGATTGTTCTAAATAGCAGTGGTGAAGCATATAGGGAAGTCGGTAGAACCAGCCTAGAAGTGACCAACATGTTTTACTTTATAAATCTAGTCAATATTGTTACTATTATTGTTATAGATACAATAATAGTTATGCGTTCAAAGTTAGCACAATGGATCAAGATTCTAAAACTTTACAATACTATGATAGCATTTGCAAGTTTAAAATTAATAATTAATTTCAGAATGTCAATCAGTCCGATGTAATTGCTGCACAGCCAAAGTTAACAACACCTATGTCGCAAATAGAAAATGTTGTGATGGAACCTAGTACCAGTACAGGGTCATCAAAACAACACACTTTTGCAGATTTCATAAGAACAACTGAATCCATTAGCCCTACGCAGGTAATTAATTTTAGATTTTAGATTTTTATTTTAATCTTTATTATAAGTTTGATAATAGCGGACTTGCAGAGAAAGTACCCTAAATATTTATGTTATTTTTTTTTATTATTATTTATTATTATATGCATTTAAGGATATTTGATAAATTATCTGCTAGCTAACACAACAACAGTTCTTTGTCCCCTATACTGTTATTACAACAACGTTTCCATTATCATCATAATTATCGCATTTTTACCATACATACATATATCATTAAGCGCGGTGCTTGTTGTGACCCGAAATTCGACAATGGCTACATGGTAGAGGATATGAGGTTTTTTCGTTACGGAATTTTTTGATTCGGTCGCCGCGCTCGAGGCCCGCGTTAAAAGCTATACTAGCTACTAATAGCTTAATAATATATTTTTAGAAATAAAATAATAATTTATATTGAATGTTTGTATTTTCAGGCTGCACCAATTCCTGAAAATCTCAGCGTGGCAACTTGTAGTAATTTAAATACGCCTAAAAAACGACAGACCAAAATCTTGGCCACCCTAGGTGTCACAAAAGTAAGCGAAATGACACCAAGAAAAAGGAAGTTGTACAAAATATGCAGAAGTAAAATGCGTGAGGTAATACGATTACGCAACAAAATTAAGAATAAGAAAGGGAGTTTAAAGAGGGTGCTTGAAAGTCAACAAGTTCAAGAATTATATGAACTAAATATTAGCAATTCTTTTATAACTTTACTACAAAGCCAAGGGTGGATTCATTCATTAAATGCAATAGAAAGATTGTGGAATAATTTGCGGGCTATAGGCATTAAGAGTCTTTCCACACGTCGCTTAAATCAAGATCCCTTGGAAAACTGTTATGGCTGCATCAGATATAGCTGTGGATCCAATAATAATCCAACAATTAATCAATTTATAGCGGGAATCAAAACTGCTATAATATCCAATTTAAAACATGCTGGACAAAAAAGGAACTGTGAAAATGACTCGGCATTAATTGCAAATAATTTATTAACTTTTTAGGGTTCCGTACCCAAAGGGTAAAAACGGGACCCTATTACTGAGACTTCGCTGTCCGTCCGTCCGTCCGTCCGTCCGTCTGTCACCAGGCTGTATCTCAAGAACGGTGATAGCTAGAGAGTTGAAATTTTCACAGATGATGTATTTCTATTGCCGCTATAACAACAAATACTAAAAATAAAATAAAATAAATATTTAAGGGGGGCTCCCATACAACAAACATGATTTTTTTACCGTTTCTTGCTCGATACTAATAACGTTGCCTTATGTTGCATAGATAATGGTACGGAACCCTTCGTGCGCGAGTCCGACTCGCACTTGACCAATTATTTAACGGGAACCATCCCTTCGTCGTGTGAACCAAACTCGTCTTCCTTCAAATTTGACGAAAATAAAGAGATGGCAAATTTACTATCTGATGCAGTTGAAGCAGTTGAACAAGGGATATCCGAAAGTCAGGCTTGTGGATATGTGTGTGGTTTCATATTTAAAAGAATAAAATACAATGACTGCCTTGATTGCCGAAAGGGATTTTTGTCCCAAAATATAGAAACCATACACATGTTTACAAGTTTCAAGGAATATGACTCAAGTCATGAGTCATTAAATTATGTTAACAAAGATATGGTGACGTGTGTAGAAACGATGTCAACTATAATTAATGATTACATGAAAACAAATGTCTTTAGGCAACAACTTAAAATTAATGTTGTTAAAAATCTAGAATGTGTGAATTTTGTTTTTTTAAATAAATGTATAAATCATTTAGAATTAAATGAAAATCATTTAAAAATAAGCACATTTTTTATTGTAATTAAAAGATATTGTGTTTTAATTAATAGAGCTATGGAAGACGAAGAGAAAAAGAAAAGTTTTGAACGCAAAATGAAAATATTAAAGAATAAATAAAATAATAATATGATTGTTTTAATTACTTCCTGTAGGCAAGAATATGAAGCACGATCCTTAATAATATAATAATAATAATAAGCCATTTAATCAGAATTACTCAATAATTTGACAATAGTATGAAAAGCATGCATGATCATTAACTATATAGATTTTTCATAATATATCCCGTAATTCCGAGTGCCTTTTGGCATAGGCCTCCTCCAAGCTCTTCCATTGCGTTCTGTCATGCGCTACCCTTCTCCAGAGATGGCCGGCTGTGAGCTTTAGGTCATCTTCCCATCTGGTGTGTGGCCGTCCTCTATTCCGTTTTCCATCTCTGGGGTGCCATTCTGTGACCTTAAGACTCCATTTTTCTTGAGGGTCTCGGATCATGTGTCCTGTCCACCTCCATTTCTGCTTATCTATCTGGGTGATTATGTCAGTCACTCTGGTTTTTTCTCTAATTACTGTGCTCCTAATCCTGTCTTGTTTCTTTATACCTGTCATACTTCTCTCCATTGCTCTCTGGCAACGTGCCAACTTTTCTCTATGCTGTTTAGTAAGTGACCAAGTTTCGCAGCCATAGGTAATTACTGGGAGTATACAGGTGTTGAATACTTTAGTTTTTATTTGTTGTCCTAGCTCTTTTGATTTCATCACTTCTTTTAGTGACCAGTACTTCTTCCACCCGTTTACTATTCTTCTGTCGATTTCCTTGCTCGTTTGGTCGGTGTGAGAAATTATTTGTCCTAGGTATATGTATTCTTGTACATATTCAAGTGGCTGGTTGTCGATTGTTATCATTACTGGGTCCGAGTTAGTTAATAGTTTTGTCTTTTCCTTATTCATATATAAGCCAACTTTTGCGCTTTCTTCTTTGAGCGATCTTAACATTTGCTTTAGATTTGTTGGATTTTCTTCAAACAGTATTATGTCGTCCGCAAATCTCAGGTGGTTCATGTTTTCGCCATGTATATTGATGCCGAAGTTATTCCATTCCAGTTTGCGGAAGATGCTTTCTAGAACAGCTGAGAATAATTTAGGCGACAGAGGGTCTCCTTGTCTTACTCCCCTTTCGACTCTGAACTTTTTCCCAAGGGTTTCTAACTGTACCCTTGCTTCGCTATTCAAGTAGATGTTCTTAATTATGTTTATATAGGTTATTGAGATTCCTTGTTGTTCGAGACTCTCCCAAATGGCACTATGGTTTATGCTATCGAAAGCTTTTGTGTAGTCTATGAATGCCATATAGAGTTTTTTATTGTATTCGTTGTGCTTTTCGACAACTTGTTTCACCGTGTGTATATGATCGAGCGTTGAGTATTTTGTTCTGAAACCTGCTTGCTCTTTTGGCTGATTTTCGTCTAGCTTCCTACTTATTCTTTCGAGAATGACTTTAGAAAAGGCCTTGTAGATGTTCGACATCATACTTAGGGGCCTATAGTTGCTTATATCTTCTTTCTGCCCTTTCTTAAATATTAGAATGATATTTGATGTTTTCCATTGTGTTGGGATTGATCCGTTAGTTAGTATTTCGTTAAATATTGATGTGAGTATGGGTAGTATTTCCTCGAGTGTGCCTTTTAGAAGTTCATTCCTGATTTTGTCTGGCCCTGGTGCTTTATCCGTCTTTTGACTTAGGATAGCTTTCTTTACTTCGCTAGGGAGTATATTTGGTTCTGGTTCTACTTGAGTTTGTCTTTCTATGGGCCTTTCTTTACTGTGGCCTTTTTGTTTGTTTCTGTCTGTGTTTGAGTACAGATTCTGGTAGAACTTTGTAGCTATTAAGTTTATTTCTTTTCTCTTTGCAGTAGTTTCCTTCTTACTTTTTAGTTTTGGAATCCACTCTTTGTTAACTTCTCTCAGCTCGTTCAGAGCTTTCTTCATACCGCCTGATCTTTTTATATGATTTTCTAGGGTTTTTAATCTCTTAACTTTTCTGTCTTTTCTAATATTTTCTTTGATTTTCT
Organism: Orgyia antiqua; assembly: GCA_916999025.1. NCBI lineage: Eukaryota > Metazoa > Arthropoda > Insecta > Lepidoptera > Erebidae > Orgyia > Orgyia antiqua. Next base: position 21,241,331 of record OU779869.1, read on the forward strand.
TGCTAAGTTCTGTTAGAAGTTTGATGTTTTCCTTTCTCGGCTGATTAGAAAGCAAGTATTTTCTTTCATTTATTAGTTCAAGAGTTGTATTGCTCAGTTCGTATTTATTGTGTCTAGAATTATCATGTTTTACTTTGGTAAGTAGCTTTTCTAAGCTGCAGTATTTTGTAAAGACATCAGTGTCACTGGTTGTTATTTTTTCAGCTAATGCCGTCAACGACTCAGCAAATTGCTTTATAGTTTCTTTACTGTAGTATTCTAGTTTATGTGGGCACAGGTGTACCCTGGATTTCGCTGGTGGTTCAAATTTTAAGCTGCTTCTTACCATACGGTGATTTGTATTGAAATTGAACTTAGTTAGGACTGATGTGTTAGTGAAAGCTTTTGGATAGTTCGTAGTTATGTAGTCAATTTCATTTCTAGTCTTTCCGTCAGGAGATATCCATGTCCACTTGGTTTTTATATTTTTCTTGTACATACTATTGAGCAGTGTTAAGTTGTGTTCCAGTAGGAATTCAATTAGTAACTCTCCATTCGTACTTCTTTTGCCATATCCGAAGGTTCCCACTACAAATTCGTCTTTATTCTGTTTTTGTCCAACTTGAGCATTGAAGTCGCCCATTAGTATAATGTGGTTGTGCGAATATTTTGCTATCACTAGTTGTACCTCATCGTAAAAAAGTTTAATGTCTACTTTTGTAGCTTGTTCTGTCGGTGCGTATATTTGAATAATCGACCATGGCTTTCTGTATCCAGGTATGTCTATGTTAAGAACAGCTATGCGGTCTGAAATGCCAATAAGTTCCTGTATGTGTTTTTTCAATGAGTTGTTAATCAAAAATCCGACTCCTCTTTGTCCAGCAATTTCACCTTTGTGGAATAGTACATAGTCGGTGCGTTCCTCAATTTTTTCTTCTAGTCTACGTAGCTCGCTAATACCCAGAATGTCCCAGTTTATCTCCTTCAAAGCTGCTTCCAGTTCTTGTAGGCTTTCCTCGGTTCTTAATGTTCTCGTGTTTAGAGTAGCAATCTTAAGGGTTTTTTTTGTTTTACTTAGAGGGTGGTGGTCTTTAGCTCCCGCGGGGACCAGCCGTAGTGGGAGACTGATTGATTTATTTCGTTTGCTGCTTTGTTCATTTTGTTTTATTATATTTTTCCGGTTTTCTAGGGCAATTGTCAGTTTTTTGGTGTTGAAAGTTGTGGATCTGATTTTGTACGTTCAACGTAATTTAGTATGTTAGGCTTGATAATTTCTTTTGCATGCGGTTTAGGTAGCATTTGTGTAGAGTTGTTGGTATTTGCTCTCTTTTGCGAGATAGACCTAGGGGAACCCGAAGTTTCTCTTTTTCTCTTTTCTCTATTGTCCTTTGTTTTTCTTACTACCAACTTGTCATACTTGATATAGGCAATGTTTCCTTTCTTTTTCTCTTCCTCTACTTGGTCCTTCAGCAGTTTACGTTTTTCTAAAATAGCCTTAGGGAAGTCTTCCTTCACATTGATTCCTGGCGCGAGGTTCGGCTTGTTCTTAAGGATCAAATGTTTTTTCCATAACGTCGTGGTAGAGATGACAACTGGACGATTTTTGTGCTCTATTGGTTTTCCAATTCTATAGATAGTACGGATTTCTTGGCTGTCGAATTGCACTCCCATATCCACTACGATGTCTTTGATATAATCTACGAGTTCTCCTTCAGACTTTCCCTTTTCATCCACACCAAAGAAGATAAGGTTATATTTACGCCTTTCTTTGTCAGCTGATTGAAATTTTTGTTCTAATTGTAGCACTCTGTTTTTGAGTGTTTTGTTCTCTTCGATAAGTGTACTTATTTTTTCATTCAATGCTTTCATCACGTTTTCGGTTACAGAGTGTGTTATAGTTTCAGTTTGTATTTTTAGTCTCTCGTCAAGTTTGTTTAAAAGTAATTCCATGTTGAAATCCATATCAAATTTCCCTTCTATTTAAAACAAATTTCCGAAATGGCAACCCCGTTTGTTGGTAGTTTTATTTTGATTGGGGCAACACTGCATCTGTCAGTGTCAACACTGTCAATGTCAGTACTGTCAACGTCAGTATTGTCAACGTCAATGTCTTCATGGGTATCTACCCACATTAATTCAGAAAAAAAGTCTTTTTGTGTAAAACCGGTGAGATATTTCAGCGTTTAACTCGGTCAGTACGACAATTTCCACTATGTTTACTGTACAATAGTGATAGACAAAGTTTTCTTAACGTTTTTACAATTCACAACACAAATATGTTTCACTTTTTACCACTTTTTAGAATTTATTTCGCGGAGCTCAGAGACGTGCGTATTACTCGTTAGACAACCCCCGAAAAAAACTACAATAGAAAATAATATATTAAGGAACAATATATATTTAAAATGGTTCACGATCATAATATATAGTACAGCCAAGAGCAAATATTACAACGTTTGAAAGTTCCCGCGCGTGTTGATTTATTGCTATTCCGCAATGGCGCTAGCGTCTCGTACGTGTATTGGCTGTGGTTGCATTTTTTTACTATAGAGATGTACTTCTTCTCTCGTTAGAGAGTAGTATATTCTTTGCTGAGCACAATGTAATATGATATAGTTTATAGTAAAAGTCTATCTTTATGGTCAATGTAAAATTAAAATCGAATGTGGGTAAACCCTGTAATAACTGATCGTAGAAGACACATTACAGCTCAGTCTCACCCGTGACCATGGTGACTGCAAAGTCTCCGAAACGTCTGGCCAAAATTTAAAACAAATATGCGCGTCTAAATCCGTAAAAAGTAGTTTTATTTAAAGTTAAATTTTATAATGTTTATTAAATATTGATTATCTCAAAAATTACTCTCTTACACTGTCTTAGTATTCTTTACTTCTATAAACAACTACGTGTTGTTCTGTAATGTTTTGTATGTGTTTTAAGTAAGAATACTTAGGTGTTTAAAAAAAACTAATAAGTAATCTGGTATTCCTTTAATAATTTTGGGCCACATGGCGGTATCCTTAATATCAATTGCACGGAAAAATATATTATGTTCTGAAACGAAACTTTAAAAGCTTCTTTACTTAATATAAAACAAAGCCCTTATTTTTGTATGTATATATGTGAGCATAAATCTATAAATTTACGCAACGGATTTTAATGCGGTTTTTAGGGTTTCGTACCCAAAGGGTAAAAACGGGACCCTATTACTGAGACTTCGCTGTCCGTCCGTCCGTCCGTCCGTCCGTCCGTCTGTCACCAGGCTGTATCTCAAGAACGGTGATAGCTAGAGAGTTGAAATTTTCACAGATGATGTATTTCTATTGCCGCTATAACAACAAATACTAAAAATAAAATAAAATAAATATTTAAGGGGGGCTCCCATACAACAAACATGATTTTTAGGGTTCCATACCCAGTATCTCAAGAACGGTGATAGCTAGACAGTTGAAATTTTCACAGATGATGTATTTCTATTGCCGCTATAACAACAAATACTAAAAATAAAATAAAATAAATATTTAAGGGGGGCTCCCATACAACAAACATGATTTTTTCACCGTTTCTTGCTCGATACTAATAACGTTGCCTTATGTTGCATAGATAATGGTACGGAACCCTTCGTGCGCGAGTCCGACTCGCACTTGACCAATTATTTTTTTATAGATAGATTGGTCCAATAGAATAACATTTTTAGGGTTCCGTACCCAAAGGGTAAAAACGGGACCCTATTACTGAGACTTCGCTGTCCGTCCGTCCGTCCGTCCGTCCGTCCATCCGTCCGTCCGTCTGTCACCAGGCTGTATCTCAAGAACGGTGATAGCTAGAGAGTTGAAATTTTCACAGATGATGTATTTCTATTGCCGCTATAACAACAAATACTAAAAATAAAATAAAATAAATATTTAAGGGGGGCTCCCATACAACAAATATGATTTTTTTACCGTTTCTTGCTCGATACTAATAACGTTGCCTTATGTTGCATAGATAATGGTACGGAACCCTTCGTGCGCGAGTCCGACTCGCACTTGACCAATTTTTATTATATAAATTGTTAAGGATTGGTTGGTAAATTCCACGCGTATGAATTTGCAAGCATCTGTTGGTTCTAATATAGAAGAGGCAGCAAATTCTGAATAAGTCGACAGCTTGTAAATTAAACTCTACTTTATATGTAACCTTAAAGTACATTGAATCCACTCGTTGACTTAAGATTTGCAATAAAACGAACGTTTAAATTCTTACCAAGTAGCAGTAAAGCATCCCGAAGGATATCGATCGACTCCCGGCTCACAGTTATATACTTAGTCGCAAGATATATTTGTTACAAGTTAAACGAAGCTTGGGATATTTACTTCAGTACAATTTATCCTGGTTTTGACAAGAATTTAAAACGAAATTCGTGGAAATAGCAAAACTGTTTCTTATAGTGTATTCTGTGCAAAACATTAGATCGTTATTCATCGAATAAAAAGTTAATAATAGCCGATACTCAGACCCACTGAATATGCTTATAAAATTTCATAAAAATCGGTTCAGCCGAATATGAGAACGAATATTGTGACACGAAAAATTTATATTTAGAATAACACCGTCTGTTAAAATGTATGTTCTATAAAACTCATAAAAATATTAATATAACATCTTTTATTTCGTATTATTAATATTCAATTGACTCGGAATAGCTTATTCACGTTTCATTGTCTTCTATCAATAGATTATCCACGGCCACCTCACGGGGCGGAAATTGAAAAGCTACAATAAATCCTTTTTCTTTAAATGGAGCGTGAAAAGCATTTTTGTATTCGTATAATGAAAAATAACAAGAAAATTGTTAAGGTTTTCGGCATTTTTTGTTTGTTCTTATAAAGTAAGTAATACCATTGGGTTCATCTGTGTTTATACAATAATAGTTATAAAGTGTTGCTCGAATGCTCGCGACTTCGTACGCCTTGAATTTAGAAAATTTCCCCATTTTTGCAACATTTTGCACTGATGATTCACTCTTATTGATGTTATATAACCTATATATAGATAAGCATTCTTAGATAAGTGGACTATCCAACACAAAAAGAATTTTTCAATTTGAACGAGTAGTTCCTGAGATTAGCGCGTTCAAACAAACAAACTCTTCAGCTTTATGATACTAGTATCACAGCTAGTATGGATTATTTGATAATGTACCTTTGCGAGGGTGTGAGTGTCATTGAAGGTGGTCCACGGCTACCTGGTCTTGAACTATCATCAGGTGGTCCTGGTTCTCCACCGCTACTACTCGTTTGTCTCGTCTGTGTCAACAACAAATAACAACTAAATAGTTAGTTTAAAATATGTTTTATTATTTTGTTTGTCCGTGTGGTGATGGATTAAATGTCACCCCATTTCCTTCCCAGGATGTTGTAAAAGTCAGCTAAGGAATATTACACACATTAGAGACAGAGAGAGTTAGTTCGAAAATAAAGACACGTTTAAATATATTTGTTTATCCTGAAATTCTCTTTTTTAGGGTTCGTACCAAAAGGTAAAACGGTATCCAATTACTGAGACTTCACTGTCCATCCGTCACCAGGCTGTATCTCAAGAACGGTGATAGTGAGTAGAAACTTTTAAAGATGATTTATTTCTAAGAGGCGTATATTACCCAAGGGCCATAGGGGTCGGCCAGCCTGAGAAGAACGGCGAAAGCCTCCAAGTTCATGCACTATCTCTATTCATTTATAGGGCGGCTAATTAAATTCGCCCGGGGCGTCAAATCAAATGGCCCTGGGCGCTAATTTTCTAAATACGCCTGTGGACCCTGTGGTGTTTCTGTTAATGCTATAACAACAAATACTAAAAACTAGAATACAATCTATCTCTAGATATTATTTTAAATGTTGTGACGTCATCGTTGTAGGTACGCATTCTGTGTATTGCCTTTTCTTGATAGACTTAAGACAGATTGCAATACATCTTTTCAAAGTTGACAAGTTGATATTATAGACCACTTTCAACCACAACAGAGTTATATATGCCTAAGAACGCCTTAATATTTTAAGTCCTTCATTTCAAGGGCAAATAGGGTTCATTTGCTTTTTTTGAAAAATAAATGTTAATATGGCAAATTTTCCGAAAAAAAACTAATAGATCATGATCAGCAACTCTATTCCCCGAAAAGGTTTTCGAATTTAGAGTTTTAAAAAAATATGAACAATGCCACCCGCAAATTCATTCGCGTTTGTAGTTATTGAGCACACCCAGCAGAAATACACACTATATACACTATACACCAGTTGTGGCCAACATTTATGCATATAAGATCGACTTTTTATTTTAAAATTGAGTCGCGATCGACCTATTTCTCAGGTAAGACCCCCTTCTTACGTTTATGCAATGTGCTTTTATAACGCCGTGCACTCTTGAAAATAGTAGAAAACTTCTAAAAGTGGTCACGCTGAACTTCTCCCTACTCGAAGCATGAGCTGCGTACATGTTCATTCCTGTATCATGTACTAGAAACATTTGGCATTGAATGCGTCCCCTCATGGAACTTGCGAGTGATCAACCAAAATTGGTCGAGTTGTTGCCCACTTGTGGCAACACTATTAAATAAACCACATCAAAATCCGTTGTTTAGTTTCGAAAATTTAAGCTACATACTACTAAATACAATACATGCATAGTTACGAGGCCCGTGACCAACTGTGAGACGTTAATGTACTGAGAAGAGTTTTAGTATAATTTTATGCCAAATCCATACATTACAATTGATGTAGTATTTCCGTACAATGTTAACAAACATTAGCAAATTCGTTCCAGAAAATGACTTCAACATCACGTAAGCCATATTGTTGTTTGTATTGGCAATTTGTGAAATACATGCCGCATGTATTTCACAAACTAAAGTGTAAACTTATGTCAATATTCTTAAATCATACTAGCTGGCCCGGCAAACGTTGTTTTGCCATACCAAAAAAAAAGTAAAAAGAAAGATTAGTTTCATAACAAATAAACGGTGTCGCTGACGGTAAATTTACGATCTAAATGTATGATATCGAGGTATAATTAGAATCGATTTTGATATAAAAGCAGTCAGTCGAGGCAATGTTACAATGTTTAAAAATCGTTTTATTCCCACGAGTGATAATTTTATAATTTTTCACCGTGTATAAAGGTAAAGCCATTTAGAATTCTGATTATCGAATTATTTTGTGATAAGCTTTTACCACGAACAATTAGAACTATGTCTAGTTTTTTTTTGATTTGATATTTAAATTACTTGTATTGCTTTTAGGGTTCCGTACCCAAAGGGTAAAAACGGGACCCTAATACTGAGACTTCGCTGTCCGTCCGTCCGTCCGTCCGTCCCCGACGTCTGTCACCAGGCTGTATCTCAAGAACGGTGATAGCTAGAGAGTTGAAATTTTCACAGATGATGTATTTCTATTGCCGCTATAACAACAAATACTAAAAATAAAATAAAATAAATATTTAAGGGGGGCTCCCATACAACAAACATGATTTTTTTACCGTTTCTTGCTCGATACTAATAACGTTGCCTTATGTTGCATAGATAATGGTACGGAACCCTTCGTGCGCGAGTCCGACTCGCACTTGACCAATTTTTTAAATCACATACGTAGTTATTTAACTAAAAGTGTATTTGCTTCCGTCATCCGTGTAGTTTTCTACACCATTCTACGTTGACTAACAAAAAAATTATAGAATGAAACAAGCCTGTGTAGGTGCGGCAATGTGGAAAAATAAAATGAATAAATTCTTTCCCAAAACAAATCTATAGTTACCTTATTAAATTAGTTCGCTTATTAATTATTTGCATCAAAAATTAATATTCTAAAAACGTTTTCTAATAAATGCTAATTCAAGATTCCAAAAAGATCAAGGACTTGTCAGCCCGGAGATTCTCTATTGCCGGTGGCGTCTACAATTTCACTCAACCACAGTCCTACCCTTCTGTCCTACTTTACCTTTTAACAAGCTCTTTAATACAAATTATAAAGAGTTTAATTGAATTAATAATGCCATTTTCAATGTATAAACCGTCCAACACTGGCGGAACCTTTAGGTTTTTATTGAATTGTATTTAGAATTTTGCTCACCTATTACGGCAGAATAAATAAATAAATATTCATGGACATTTCACACAACGTCCTCTGGTCCCAAGCTAAGCTTATATGCTTGTGTTAAGGGTACCAGAATACGGATATACTACATATACTACTTTTCTTTTGTAAATACATACATATAATACATAGTAAACACTCAGACGCAGTACAAACATTTGTATGACATTCATAAATATCACACAAATGATTGTCCCAAGCGGGAATCGAACCCGCGACTTCGTGATCGGCAGTCCGTTACATGAACCACTCCACCACGAAGTCCGTCGAATCGATAAAAATAAGATTTTAAAATACCTACTTAAATTTATCAATACACAATCGTGGGGTAATCCACACCAACCTTTCAGCGTATTAACATATCCATTACGAACACTGGCAGTTTTGCGATATTCACATAGCAAGTGGATAATAAAATGCCGTTACCAATAAGCATTAAGGAATTATCTTTCTCTTTCCAGCCCATTAACGTCCCACTGTTGGGCACGGACCGCGCTTACCAGGCGTGTTGGCAAAGGGTTTAGTTTCTTGTTTTCCGTCTCTCACAGTAAACATTAATTGTTTATAT